>CAMZMU010000041.1:173836644-174436644 GCA_947311845.1 Poa pratensis
CTCACGAGTAATCAGGCGACTGAGAACTAGCAATTCCGCAAAAAAATCATCTTCCTAGATACGCATGAATGCAATGGCAATGAAACTTGCTATTTACGGATGACATGCAACTGTAGTAAGTAGCACCAAGTTCCTCATGACATGAACCGTAGTAAAACGCCCGTCTCTCCTATAATAAATAATGGAATTTGTAGACACGGAAGTAAATGTTGACAAATAAAATTCAAAGAAAAAAGAGTGACAACTGAAAAAGCACATCGCGAAGGCAACGGCCACATGTACACCGATTTTTTGACATTTAGGTTCTGCCACATGAAGGCGACAAGAAAAAAGGCACATTTTTTTTAGACAAAAAAAGGGACATTTACAAAAAAAAAACTCACCTGAACACGCCACAGCTAAAAAGCCCATAAGCTCCTCACGTTAATGGGCCTCCAGGATGCTCATGCCTACACGCACGCGCAGCCGAATACTCACGCATACATAAAAAAAAACGAGCGTTCTCGTCCGATCGCTAGCAGGAAAAAACACAGAAAAGCGAATCCTGGAGCACCAGATCCAACGGTTACGAACGTGACTGAGATTTGGTGAGTTCTCAGACGACTTAGAACTAGCAAAACCGATCTAAAAATCATGGAGAGATAAGTTTGTATGGAAAGATAAGCTAGCCGGTGTATTCCGATGAAGCATATGATGAAGAATGCCCTAAGAAAAAACATTGGAAAGGAACACGTACCCTTGTCATCGGCGGCGTCCACATCCACGCGCAGGCCCTGGACCAGGTACCTGCACACCTCCATCTGCCCGTTGCCGGCGGCAACATGCAGCGCCCAGATGCCGCCGTCTGCCCTCGTCGCCTCCACCACGTCCCTTGGGCAGACCACCCCCACGAGTCCTGCAAATCCACCCGGAGAAATAAGATCAGAACCCCGATCGAAGAAGGACAGCACCTGGAGTGACCGAAATCGGTAGGCGTACGTACTCTTGAGGAGGCGGAGGTCGCCATTGTGCGTCGCGTTGAGGATGTTGTGCAGCGTCGCCATCACGGCGGCTGTACATAGAGAGAGAAAGTGAGTGAGCGCGTGATGATCCCGAAGAGCAAGTCTTGATGTCTGCACAAATAAACGGGATTAGGTTGAGACTCCAAGTGCAGAGTGTATAGTAAGTGGAAGACAGTTTTCCCCACGAGGGGTGACTCGAGGGTTTAATATCGAACTCTCACCTCAAAACAAGGTTAGATGTTTTGGTTACCTACAAAACAAGGTTAGATGTTTTGGTCCTCAACCTCACCTGTGGTTGTAAAGCACAAGGTGTAAGAATGATATCAGGATAGTTATGCAATGCAAACAAGAAATAAATATGCAATGATGGTGGATGTAATGATAAATGATATTTTTGGGTTTTTGAATGATGTATGCAAGATGAAAAGTATTTTTGTATTTTCGGATTTAATGATGGCTGAAAATAGAAAAGTGGTATATGGTGTTGGAAAGGTGTTTCTTATGATTAAAAATGGACTGGGGTTCATGGTTTCACAAATGCACTCTCTCTTTATAAAGTGGTAGACAATGGAACACACACAGTTAACATATGAGATTGCAACACAGTGTTTGATAACAAGTTACTTAAATATATGGGCATCACGTCCTAACATAGAAATCTTTTGGTTATTAACCTCTCTTATACTCCACCAAGATGCGAACTAAATCATAACACCTCAGTAATTAATATAACTCAGAGTATAGCATTAAGTATCATGACATGAAGTGAAAATAAGAACATGCTAGATCTAGTCATGGAGTAGTGGCAATGGTCACGCCCACATCTCCGGTAGCATGGTATTTTAGTTTATCCCTAGTGAGGTAACAAAGTACGGTAAAGATACCAAAGTGGATCGCAGAACTTTCTCTCACGTTCACTGCACTAGGCACCCCCCGTTACTCCAACTAATGCACACGTTCCCCCCCACACGCTCTCATAAACATGCTTGATCAAAACAAGTAGACAAGAACGGGGTACATAATATGCATCTATACTCATAACTGAAACAAACATTGCAATCTCAAACATATATTAACTCATAAAAATCCACCACAAAGGTATTACAACGGTGACCGTAATCATGTTCAGCAGCTCATACGGTGCTAATTAGTGAAGCTCAAGAGAGGAGAGATACATAAGTTACTTTCACAAACCCATAGTCCAGAGGTGGACTACTCCCTCTTCATCATGGAGACGGTGGAGAAGTCGATGGAGAAGATGGAGACCACGCCGGCAGCGCCCCGCCGGAGTTTTCCCCCTCCAATCTGCAGCTCCTGATCTCCGTTTCGGTGTTTCTGTGTTTGTGCGGCGCTCCTCCAGAGAACGTCGGGGGACCTTTTTTATAGGCATTTTTAGGTCAAAACTATGTTGGTGGAGCGAAGATCGACGGCAACGGAGCCACGAGGGCCAAACGGGTGG
The DNA here is from genome assembly GCA_947311845.1 of Poa pratensis. Lineage (NCBI taxonomy): Eukaryota > Viridiplantae > Streptophyta > Magnoliopsida > Poales > Poaceae > Poa > Poa pratensis. Next base: position 173,839,105 of record CAMZMU010000041.1, read on the forward strand.
GCCCCACGCGGCCACAGTACCTGGCCGCGTGGGCCACCCCCGTTTGGTCCTCGGACCTCCGTTTGTTTGCTTTCTTTGCCCACAGGTCTTCTTCCTTCCAAATATTGACGCTCGTAAATTTCCAGGTGATTTCGTTGACGTTTGGGTCCCTGAAACATTAAAATAAGAAAACGGGGTTTTCTGACTGTGCAGGGTTAATTCCATAAAAATAGGAAATCATTGAGATATTTCCAAAATCATGATAAAACATTGATATAACCCTTATATGATGCAAATATGATTGGAATATAAGCAATTAAAGTGCAAAGTTCATGTATGCATTTTAAATGCATCAGCGCGCGAGAGCGGGTCTAGGGAGAGAAAGGGGCGGAGATGGACGTAGTGAGGGGCTTACTGCCGGCATCGGAGGAAGCGAAGCGACGAGGTGGTCAGCGAGGCGCCATGGCTGCGGAGGTGGAGGGTTTGGGGAATGTGGTGTGGGGGAGAAGAGGAGGCGGCGGTGATTGATTTTTAAAAATCTGGGTCTATCTGACAAAATCTTAAGTGTTGGAATCTGCGTTCGACCGGCCAATCCGAGAAAGCCCAAATGAATTCGGTGAATCCCATCAGTCAGACCATCGGCAAACGAGGCCCGTTCCACTTCCCGGTACGCTGATATTCTCTATTCTGCCTCCCAAATCAGCCAATTCTCACTCTCCCCACCTCCACCCACCATCACCAACCTATAATTGTAGGCGCAGCAGCTCACGCCACCCTCTAGCCCACCGTTGGATTGAAGGGGGACGACACGGCGAGTCTCGCCTCCTCTTGCAGCTCGCCCCACCTCCGCGAGCACGAGATTCATCATCTCGGCATCTAAAACACCATCGGTCGATGATCGAGGAGGACGTTGTGGTGATGTCGCTACGAAAGTTCCGAATCTACCAGAAAGTAAGGGTAGTCGAGGTATCGTGTTGGGCATGCATGTGGGGCGAGCAACTCCACTGCCTTACACTTGTTGATGGAGACTGTGACGGTGACCTCACCATGGTTTGTTTGTCGTAATTATGTCATGGTCTCATGGATTGATTGGGCTTTCCCTTGAGCTTGTTGCCCTGAGTTTGGTCAGATCAAATTTCTGGGTAGTTGAAACTTTCGATCACTACTATAACATTCCATTAAACTATCATTTGATCCCCATTGAAGTCTACATTCAAATCTTTACACACTAATGGGTGTAAAAAAATAGTACGCCCCTCTACTAAAGTGAGTCAGATGTTGGTAATCCCTCAACAACACAAAATGTATGGATACCATCTATAGTGTAATGGGGAGTTCATTTTTCCTCATCTATAAGACATCATGACCTAATAAATTATGAAATAAACATTAGTGGCTGACTAGAATATAATGGAGTGCAAATGAAGACAGAGGAGTGTTCAAGAAAGAAATCTTTAAATTTTCTGTCTTCTAGCTTAAGAAATTCAAATGAGCTGAAAGAATATATATCCATCAATGAAAGACTATTATTTTTGCATTCACTCATTGTTCAATGTCTCTCTTTTCCATCCTCTAGAATAAAATGTAAGGAGGAAGATAACTTACACGTCCATTGCACATCAGAGCTGCTTAGAGTTTCGTTTCAGCATAAGATCGTTAAACCATGATAGCTTGATCATCAACTTGTTTATGTTTTGAACTACATTGTCAAACAATCACTTCCCGAAATGACTGATAATCAAACCTTCTAAACATTCTTCAAGATCTAAGATATCTAAGCTTAACATAATTAGGTTGTTTTCGCTATTTGGCCAACATGATGACAACTATCTTGGCAGTACGATTTCATTTTCCAACACAATTCAAATTTCAGGCCCGAGTCTAGCTAAACTTAGTATTGTTTATACTAAACATTTACACTTTTTGTTAAGTAATTAATGGAATTAAATATATATCAATATCGCAAAAATATTCAGTATGATGTCTTTGTTGTACAACTACAAATTGGAATATCTATCATTCACAAATATTTGTGCTTTTCTAAATATAAATAATAATGTGTCATAATTTTTTTAATCTCTGTATAGTTCCCTTAAAATGATCTTTAAACCAGATTTCTTAAATGTGGGATTAGTTTGAGACACTTGCATGAGCTCCAACACTTGTTTTCGTTTATGGATCTAATACATGCACTCTATCAAATACATCAATAATGATTTTTGTGTATGATTAGATATACGTTAAAAGAAAATTCTAGAGTAGAGTGATCGAAGACACATGGCAAGAGGATCAAATTAGGTGAGAAACTATCACCACATTGTGTCTGTGCCGCATCACGTGTATGTTATGTTTGGCTTCTTAATGTGCTACCACTTTAATTGGGTTCTTATACATACGACTATTCGTTAGTCTTTATTTGTTTTTATTTGTATTACCTTGTTAGGTAGTTTTTAATTTTAGGCGTATTTTTGTTTTTTATCCTAGTAGATGTCGTTCTCTACCCATCTCAACTTTGAAGTGTCATTAATCAGCCTTTGGTATAGTTACTCCCATGATGAACCTTGTAAACTTTTGAACTGTATTGTCGTAGAATCAGTGCTCTTGTCAATGTTCATGAAATAATACACATCCACTCTCTTTCTCCACCCTTCGGCACACAACACTAACATAGATACTCCCGTCAAGGTTAGGTTTTCTTGGAGAGGCAGCGAATAGGTCTCGTATCTTATCAAGTTTAATACAACATGGCCACTGTGTCTTCCATTGCCTAATTTGAGACGAATTTGGCAAAATAATGTGTAAAATCTTAGGTATGTCAGCCAAATAGTATCGAAAGTAATCAAGTCGAATTAAGATATCACAATCACCAAACTATTAAAAATTATGGTTAGTTACCATAAGACATCAAACCTTTCAACTATTTTTTTAAAGGTAAACGGCAGGTGTTCTGCCAAATCAATTAAGAAGATAGAAGTTATTCGTTACAAGCTAAAGAGGGACTAGCTGTTATAGAAAAGTACAGGACAAAATAACTGAAATAGACGGACTACTCCCAACTCTCAGGCTCCATGCCTTGCTCCGCTTCAACTTCATCCTGTAACATCTCTTACAGTCCCAACATCAGCAGGTCGTCCTTAATTCGATCAACCAGCTGCGTGTCCGACATAGCCTCATGCTGAAACACCCGACGACATCTCTCCTTCCAGATGTTCCATGCACCATAAATTACAACTAAAAGTTCATCTTTAGTCAGTGTTGCAGACATGAATTTCCACCATTCAGCCGGAGAGGTAAACTGATTTTCACCTTTCAACTATTTCATACCACTTTTCTCTACGGGAGTATAATCTATTGTTTATCCTTCATCTTTGTTTTTTCTTCCGTTCTTTGGCGACTATCTTTTTTTAGGGATTCTTTGGCGACTGCTAACTTAATTTGTGTTACTATCTGGTGTGTTACTTCAATTTTACCTGTAACACATATTTTCATGTTTTATGTGATTGTTTAAAAAAAAACTCTGATTGGTTGTAGCGGGTAAACAAAGAGTGACCTCTGGTGGTGGTGATTACAGGTGCCGTATACACACGTACATGAATCGGTTCATACGGAGTAGAATAACAAGGCAAACAGAAGACATCGATCTAACCAGATATAGAATTATATATATGAATTCCGTTTAACCAGTGGCCGGCCGGCGGCGCTTTGTATCCACTCGTCGACACAGCAGCCGAGCGGTGCGTATATACTCCTTTTTCATCAAGTTCGATGGTTAGTAACGGAAAGCTCCCGCATGGTTTATCTGATGGCGGGAGTGAGACTGTGACAGACCTCCTACAGCCCTACTTCATGTAAGGAAGTGAGTACTCTGATGGCGACGATGGACCCGTCTACAACGAGGCCTGGAGGACAAGTATGAGAACTGCTGGGGTTAGGTTTGGATGATCGTGCTGGTGACGCTGGGTGTATTGAGTACCTTTGATTAAGACTAGCCACAATGGGGGTATCATAGGTGGTATCATGCATGCCATGTTGGCAAAAAACTGACGTGGCACTGTAATTAATGATGAGAGAGGTGATAGTGGTATCATAGGTAGATACCGTAACATAACGGATTCCAATGCAATATGAGTCTTCAACCTAATAAATGTAGTAGTATATGATACCATACATATGTTACTACCCATTGTGGCATTAGTAACATATAGTAGTATCATATGCATGGTACTAGCATATGATACTCTTCATTGTGACTAGTCTAAGTGATAATGTAACAATAGCATGCTGAGGTTCTGGGACACTAACATAATGTATATGTTTGTGCCTCGAAACAAATGAATTTTTTTTTTGAAACGAAGACAAAAGATTTGCCTTATTCATTAATTAAGAAGAAGGTGTCCGATTTATTAGCAGAATAAACCGGACGAAAAACATACAACAAACAACAACACTACAAGAGGAGCACACACAAAACCCAGAGAGCAACATCTAGAGCAAGAAACACCCATAACGACAACCTCCCTCTACCTATAACAACCGTGAACTAATGACAACCCTAGGACCACGCATCTGTTGAAGGTTCCTTTGCTATTACCCTCTTTCTACTCTTGCCCTTGATCGTAACCGTCTTGAGAGATTTCTGCATGTTTCTAATTAGATCATCTGAAGCATTCTCTGCCAAAACACAAGCAATAGCCTTCCATATCCAGGACTAATCGCCTGTAAACAAGCGAGTAAGCCGTAAACCTCTTTTAGTAAGAAGGGCCTCAGAGATACAAGCCAACACTCCTTCACTACCCACAGAGTGCGTCGAGCCATCGCCAAAGCCTCAGACGAGCTCAACTCCGTCGGAATCAAAACAGATGAATCCCCAGACGATCCCAGACGACTCCTGAAGCTCTAGAGCCAAGATCTCACCTTTGTCCTCGCTCTCAGGAGCGGACATCGCAACAAGCTGCGACGACGAGCAAGTACCGCCACAGGGAGAGAAACAACCATAGTAGAGTGCTTCCTCAACCACAGACGACTTCTGGACTCGTTCTATCCATCTTTTTATAAAATCCTTACACCGTAGGGGTTCTCCCCTACGGTAACCTGTTCAAAAAAGACATTTACATCTAATATCCAAATTCTAGATCAACGTTAAGGATGCTGCAAGGCTTGAGGCAGATGCCAGTAAGGGAAGCAGCACTGGCCCTGCAACTACGGATATCCCAAAATTTGAGACACTATTGCAAAGTTGAGGCAGACGCCGGTGAGGTCAACTCCTTGCTACAGTGTGCTGACACCTTGAATTAGGCAGGTTTGCCGCCACAAAGTTGAGGTACTTGCCCTCACACATCAAGTCAAAATAATGCGGGAAAATTCTCATGGCCGCATCTGATAGGTATGAATGATTTATATGCGCAGATGACCAACACATATATACGAGCTAACGTTTCACAGCGGAAAAAATCATAAACATAAGCACTAGTTGCATCAGGTAAAAGCAACATCTCAAGGAGGATACACTGGCGTAGCTCCACGCTAGTGCACAAAAGCAAGTTTGCAATATATCAGCGGAGGGCCATCACTTGGCTTGAAATGAGGTAGCTTTCACAGTGCGGCGTCTTCAAATCTTCATCTATCCATCTTCAACACAAGTCTAAGCTCATCTTGCCCTCGTGGTGCCTTTTGATGTCTTCAGAGATTCCATGGCTTCGCTGCACATTCACAGCCACAATCAAGCGAGTGTTGGATAATTTTGCAGGCCTTCTTAGGCACCAGGTGCATTACTACAGCAAGGTCACACGAAGCGGCACCCCTTTCGATAATAAAACAGGGAGAAAGTTCTCACTGAAGGGTGAAAAAACAGTAGTACATGGCACAATTCTAGCAAGCAGAATAGCATTGATGAAGTTTCTACTTAAGCAACTGTATATTGCCCGTCTTAAAATAACCACAAACGAACGACCAGTCGATGTTTCCAATATGTAACAAACCACGAGACGTTACAAAAACATGCATGTACAATACAGAAGTGTACGATGGATACCGTAATGCATGCTCCATCTCGGCACTCCCCGGGTCTAACTTGAGTCCATCCAAAAGTGCTTGGCAAGCGCCCCCGTAGTCCTGATGAGCAAAAGCCTCGTTAATGAACAATCAAAAACAATATGCAATTGCTGAATAAAGTCTAGCCAACGGGATAGTCAGATCCCACCTCCAGTGACAGCAGAGCGGCACCGTGCCGGTAGCTAGCCTTTGGCCAGTCAGGCCGCAGCTTTCTGCATTCAAGAGCATCCAGCAAAGCCTTCTGTCCATCGCCCTGGCGGAGCGAGCAGAGGTTCCTGTTTGAGAACAAGGTCGCATCACTAGGGTCAATATGAATTGCCTGCATCCAAAAAGTTGGAGCAAGATTCGGTGAGTGATGAAAAAACAGATGCAAGTGTGTGAGCATTTGAATTGGAAATCTGACTAGTATTAGTGCAATATTATTAATTAATCATATGAATGCCTTAATTTTCTATAAAAGAAAGTCAACCTAAGAAACTTTTTCGCATACAAGTTAAATAAAAATGTCACAATACTAAAGTAAAGTTGTCAGAGCAGATTTTTAAAGCCTTTCTTTTCTGTAGTGGTCTTCCTAGCCTGTTTACCCAAGTTTGCAACCTGGCGTTGCTCTTTGTTCATGATATTTCTCTACATGCTCACAGGATGCCATTTGGCGGCTCAAGCATATAGCTAGAAGCCTGTTTGAAATATGCATTCTCACATGCATTCTTTTTCCTCAAATAATTAGAAGCAGCAAAAGATGACCACAATATGTACCAGACCTTGGTGTAAAACACGGATGCGGAAAAGTAATCTTTTCTCTGGAATGCTCGACTCCCGAATGACTTCAGCTGTTCTATTTTCCATGCATTCGCATCCTGGACCATAAATAATATCAAATAAGATAGGGACATGAGAAATGAATGGAAAATTTCTATATCAATAGAGAAACAACATAATCCTCTCCCTTTCACATGTATATATAGTTATTTACTGAAGGTAGATGTAGAACGTTTCAAATAACTCAGAACGCGCAAGGAAACTAACAAGACTTAAAATAACATTATTGAACCGTTTATGTGACAGGCTGACAGCCTATTACCGTGTAACTTACACAGGAAAATAGGGAACTTTGCGCAAACAAGAATCATTATTTCAAGAAACGTCAATATTCTGAACATCTCATACAACATGTACCGTATGTTTCTATATCCTACAAAAAGAAAAGAGCAGATGGCATGGAATCATTGAGCCACATAGCACACCAATATACCTCATGTACAAGGTGGGTCAGCAATTCAAGAATGACAGATGGGAAGTGCAAGGTTTCGTAGTAAAGCAACTACAAACTATGGACAGGAAATTAGTAGCATGAAAAGCCATTTACAAGACACTTATGCTCCACAGCTTAAGTCTTGAACAGTGGCAATTATAATACGCTTGTGGTTACTAGTGGCAAAGGGGTAAATCTTACATCGTTAGGGGCATCACGCCTGACCCAGGCCTCCATTAAGAAATCTAAACACTCGGTTGAGCTGTCAATTCCCATTGTAGAATCAAGTGAAACATTTGTGAAACAATCTGAGGTGATAAAAGCACCAGCCTATCACATAAAAGGAATGTCACATTTTATATGGTAAATAACTAAAGAAGTTGAAGGTTTCCAAACTTAAGTGTTGGAAAAATATTGAATTAAAATAAAAGCAACCCCAGTGCAATGCTATGATTTGACAAGGGTACAATACCTCAACCAGGAGCTTCAGGCATTCCACTGATGAAGCATTTAAAGCCTGCAAGAGGGGTGTCATGGGATACTGTACGTAGTCCTCCACCATGTACGATTTGTTGGGCTAGTGAAAGATGTGAAGCACATTAGTCTTGGTTATAATAACTGGATGGAGAAAAATATTAAAAAGAACGGTAAATGTGCATACCTATATATATCTATGCTTTCAGTTAAAAGAAGGAAACAAAGTACAATGTTGCAATAGCTGCCTTATTGGTCAACTCTTGACTAGTACATTTTTCTTATTGATAGATTGATTACATATAGCACTGAAAGACGTGATAGAAAATCGATCATTATGACACAAGCTCCCAGGAATGTCCAATGCATGCAATTGGTACTATGAAAACTATAGACACGTGAAAGCACGTATAATAGACTTCCACAGAAAGAAAATAGCGGTGATTCCAACAGAACATTAAACATTGAGACTATAAGATACGAAGCAGACAATAGCTTGAGAACAATGATATGGATTTAGACAAATTCTGACTCCTGTAGTTGCTACCAAGGAGATCTTGAAGAACAACTTATAACTAGAAAATTAGACAACTATAAGCATAAGCAAAGAAATAAGTAACAAAGATTTGGGGATTTAATTGTGCTGCAAAGAGCCATGATCGCATCTTAACTTACATAGCAGCAAAAGAACAAAACAGGCTCAAGGGAACAAACTACCAAACAATAAATAGAATGGAGGCTGAGAACAATAAAATTAACAAAAAATGGAGAAAAAGCAAACAATTCAAACCTCTGTTTTAAATAGCCCGCTATAGCCTCGCTATAGCTTTTCGAGAGCCCTCCTGCTAAAGCTACGCACTTTTAACGCTAAATTGAAAACGACGCTAATAGCCCGCTAAATCCTGCTATAGCGCTAAATTTGGAGTCATTTAGCCCACTAAACCGCTACAGCCATAGAAGGGACACAAGTTAGTATCATAAAGTTATCCATCTGTCTTATTATGTCTTCCTGTTTTACTGTATATATGGCGCATTGATGCAAAGCTTAGTTATTGAGTTGAGATTTCTAATAAATACTTGGTTTTAAGATATATGTGAGTGTGTATGTCAATTATATGTGATATATAATATATGATGCTTGATTATAGACTTGTAGTTTACAAATTTTTATTACTTAAAAAAGGCTAAATGGGCTTAGCTTCGCTATAGCTCCGATATAGCCTTTCATATCTTTTCTCTGAGCCGCCGCTAAATGGAATAGCCCGCTATTTAAAACTTTGATTCAAACTTTATTTGTGTTTACAGTTGAACATGCAACTTAAAACAGAAGTAGCATGAAGTTAAGCTTACATCTGCATTATGTTCCAGTAGAGTCTTCATAGCACCAACTTGTCGTACCCTAGAAGCAAGAATCAGTGGTGTCCCCATGTCATCAGCTATCGGGTCAATATAAGCTCCCTTTGCAAGCAACAGTTCTATGATTTTACAATCTCCTGCATAAATGAAGCAATATGGATGTAAGTTAAGATCGTAAGGTTTTTTCCTGACAATCATGTTCTTTATTTGTATCTGGCTCCTGCTAGACCTCAGTTCTCTCTGCATATAGGCTACAAAGAAGATGCTAAAGAGGTTCAACGCTCCATAGAAACAAGAACAACACGTACTCGCCTGGCCAAAATATGTTGTAAACCAGCAAAGGGACACATTTGGATGTGGACATATTTGTAAAAGAAATTTCAGAGAATATGCAACTTGCATGTTTATGTATGTTGTAAATGATAGGCCGGCAGAATTTAACTACAATATCAAATTTCAAAAAAATCTATTTCCATACTAGCCTAAGGGAAAGAAAAATAAATGGCCCTAGAACGAGGTCAAAGAAAACCTAGTACGAACATAATACGGCCACAAAATATCTTACAAGAAAAAGGAAAAACTGTGGTGCACACGTGCAAAACAGAGATACATATGAATAGAAAGGGGACCTAGTCCAGCAGCAGCATGTAGAGGGGATATCCCGCCCTCACTAGCTTTGTCTGGATCAGCACCATGATCAAGAAGATACTTGACAACAGCAGCATATTCGTTGCGCTGCTTCTGCACAGCATGAAACAGAGGTGTATAACCTGCCAAGCACACACACCAGGGGACTTATTATGTAAATCAATTCAAGAGCAGAAAAGAAATGTGCAAGACTACAAAGTGTGGAACCACAGATACATGAAATTCAGGTACGGCATGAAGTAGAATGTGGAAGTGCCTGAGGCAAACAGGACTGATTATTTCACTTTTAGATGTTTTAGCAGCCCCATGTATATATGCAGAATCAACTGTAGAATTTGAATTTCACTCACCGATAGATCCTTTTGGCGTTTTTGTAAGTGCACATATCCAAACAATCGGAAAAAGAAAAAAAGCAAATTCCCACTCGAACAGCTTAACATGTTTGTGATGAAGCGTATGAATGCTGAACATGGCCTATTCCGATGAAGCGTATGAATGCTGGATGAGGATAAAATAAAAGGCAATGAAGCATGCTTATCATTTTGTGATTCGCTTTGTGAGGAGCAGACACATAACAGCCTAATGATGTACAGCTAACTCATCAACCATACCTAAAACCGATAGGACAAGCAATATCCTTTGGGGCAATTTCATAAGTTGGAAAGTTGAAGCATTAATTGCACCAAAAAAAATCCTTTGGGGCATTTTTCCTAAGCAAAACTAATCAAACAATCCAAAAAAAAAACAGAAAACTCCCCTCAATCAGTTTATACATGTTTGTATCTCATAGGCACTACTCCGTTGTTGATCATGGCTTATTCGATGAACCATAGGATGTTGTATCAGGATAACATTTCCGTGCTTTGCTTTGTGAGGAAGCAGACACAAAACAACCGGCCATGTATCCTGTGAACTCATCAATCAACAATCAACATCTAAAACCTAGTATAGATCAAGCAACCGAGCAGCTTAGACTAGGAGCATCATCTGGTTGGTTCACCGTTCCACAACAACCAATATGGCACACGGCAATTTCTTATAGGCTAGGAACAGAGCAGAGGACGTCACCAGACCCTTGGCATCGGCGGCGTTCACATCCACGCGCAGGCCCTGTACGAGGTACCTGCACACCGCCATCCTCCCGTTGCCGGCGGCGACCGTCAGCGCCCAGATGCCTTGTTCCGCCCTCGCCGCCTCCACCATTTCCCTGGAGCTGCCGATAACCTCGTCCATAATACGCACCACCCCTGCAAGCCCGCACGCCCCCACCGGGAAATAAAATCAGAATCCCTATCCATCGAAGAAGGCGAAATCCCCATCGGGAAGGGAAGGAGGCGCGTGCGTACTCTTGAGGCGGCGGAGGTCGCCGTCGTGCGCCGCGCTGAGGATGTTGTCCCGCAGCGAGGCGAAGACCTCTGCGGCTGCACACGGATAGGGTGGGGTTTAGGGTTTGGGGTAGGGAGAGAGAGGGGCGCGGGATGGAGCCGGCGGAGGGGCTTACCGTCGGCATCGGAGACGGGGGAGCGACGAGGTGGCCGACGAGGCGCCATGGCGGATTGGCTGCGGAGAGGGTGGGGTTTGGGGAATGTGGAGAAGTAGAGGAGGAGGCGCCGCCGAGGGGAAAAGGATTTTTGAAATTCTGGGGAGGGAGGCATACACGGGTCGCCTTTGCAGCTTGAAAAAAAACAACCCGGTGCTTAGGAATTCCCGTTGAGTAACACTAGTTTCCATGTTTTTTGTTTTTTATAATTGGCACACTACACATCGGTGCAAAATTAGTGAATTTAACACACTACAATGAGTGAATTTACTCCCTCTCGCGCCTGCTCCCTCTCACAGTGTGCCATCTCTCCCTTTACCGATGTGTAGAACTTTGCCAAAAGATTGGTGAAAAAGTTTGGAGTGGACAATGTCGGTGTGGGTGTTGTTTAAACTAAGAAAGCGAGGAGACTTCCGTGGTGCAATGGTCGGCAGGCATAAGCGCCAAGCGCCAGCACCCGGGTTCGAATCCTCACCTCTATCTTAATGACAAAGCCGGGGTGGAGTCCCCCCTCCGGTCTTGTTATTTTTTAAACTAAGAAAGCCAACAAAAAATAGAAGTTCAAATATGCATTTGATGTAAGTATGAACAAAACTTTTTGTAATAGCTAGACAGGAAGGTTGAACAATTATAACTAGTTCAAATATGCATTTCAACCGCATCCACCTGTCAGCTGTCGCCCACCCATATGGCCCATACACCTAGACCAAGCCTGTGCCTATAAAAGGGTGCCACACAGCCACGCTCTCCAGGTTGGCTTCTTATTGGCGCAAGAGAAACAAGACACCCCTTCTTGTTGGCTCTAACCAGCAAAACAAAAAGCACAACCGCCGGGGCGCTGAGACAATCCTATGTGGCACACACGTTGACATAAACCCACAGATCGGACAGACCGGTGTTCGGCGAAGCCGTGGGAGACCGACAACTGGCCACGAAAGGGTTCGGGAGCGGCCGAAATGGCCGGCAAACTTTTTCCACCGCATAACTCTTCTACAACCAAAACCTGGTACGTTGGGAGTCGGGACGGCGGTGGGGTCCAGGGGAGCGACGGGAGGCCGAAACAGCGGTTAAGGCGTGAAGCTAGGCAAGATTGGGCGGACGTGGAGAAACATCCATGTCTGCGAGAGTTTGGTACCGATTTTGTGTGATTTGGGTGGAACCAAAATATCGGGCACGTCCTGGCTGTCCCAAGCCACTTTCCCCCACATATGGGTTAGATATGATTCCAGACACTCCAAACGCTTAGACTGAATTTGAGGTAGGTTGATCACGGTTCGTGTCAATCCGCCCTAACGTTTAGGGGAAATGGGGGCCAAAAATCCACATACAGCCTCATCACAATATTCACTCGAGTCTAATACTCTAATTCCAGTTTTCCACTCCGCGCCTGCTACTTTTTTCTTCACCAAAGTACAAGAAAATATGTTGAAATTAAATAAGAGAGCAGTTTAGCTCGAAATGACAAAAGTGCCCCCAAGCCTCTCCAATCTCCATCACATGGGGTTCGGATTCATAAGTAAAAAGAATTACTGGTCAGGTCAGTATGAATTAGCACAGCTGCATGCCCCTGCCCGCCACCGTACATTTCAAACAGCCTTTGTCGTGCCACGGCGGGATATCTTCAAGGAATTCAAAGCTTCCCTGCAAGTTCAACACCAGCTATATATATCAGAGTCATAATTAGGGCAGCAGGTCCATAATTAGGCTGAGGCTTTCAAATTGTATAAACCTCCATGGAGATGTCGATGAAGTTCGCTACTTGTGCTGAGGCTACGGGTGGGTTCCGTGAAAAGGGATTCGTGTAAACATAATTAATTTTAAAAGAAAGGTAGCATACCGCAACGCAGCCTCGATGCCAGGGCTCCATGGGTCTAGCTTAGTCGCATCCAAAAAGGCATCGCATGCTCTTTCGTAGTCCTGATTATAGAAACAATGAAATGACATTCCTGGGCGACAATAAATTAGCCAACCAGCAGATATATCTTCAAAGTTCAAACCAACCTTCAATAACATGAGCGCCACGCCCTGCCGGTAGCAGGCCTTTGGCCAGGCCGGACGCATTTCTCTGCATGCAAGAGCATCCTCCAAAGCCTTTCGTCCGTCGCCCATGCGGTGCCAGCAAACACTAGTAGAAAAAGGACCTTTCGTCCGGAGTCCTGTTTGCCATTAGCCCCGATTCAGGCAAAAACCGGGACCAGTGCCTGGCACTGGTCCCGGTTCGATTTGCCAGGGCCCCGTGGGGTATTGGTCCCGGTTCGGTTGGGGGCATTGGTCCCGGTTCTTGGCAAGAACCGGGACCAAAGCTCCAGAGCCAGCCACGTGGCGTGGCGCGGAGCTTTGGTCCCGTTTCTTACCAAGAACCGGGACCAATACCTCCCCTGCCTATATATAACCCCCACCCCCCCCCCCCTCTTCTCTACTCTGTTTTTTTTTCTGGTTGGATTGGTGGGAAGTGGTGCTAGTTTTTTTTTCTTTGCCACGCACAAGATGTGTTCGATGAAATGCCCGAGCCACACTTAAGTTCGCACAAGATGATATCCTCGGCCGAGATTAGCAACTATATCCTTTTCATCTGTAATTGATACAGAAATATTGCACGTGTCGATGTACGGTGGTCATTTCACTATTCAAGATGTTATTGTAATGGTATTTGATAAACTTAATTATATATATGATGCAGATGGATGCACGGATGCGATGGATGTACGGTGAACGACGCAGTTCCGAGTTTATTGCAGGCCTGCATAAATTTCTCGATGTGGCTGAGGCAAACAAAGTGAATAATTTTATGCCTTGTCCATGTGAGAAGTGTCGGAACGTCAGGGAGTACTCTGACCCGAGAACCATTCAAGACCACGTGATTCGGAAAGGTTTCATGCCCAGCTATAATTGTTGGACCAAGCACGGAGAAAGAGGGTTACGATGGAAGACAATGAAGAAGAGGAGGATGATGACAACTATCCTATGTTCCCTGAGGAATGCGGTGATACTGTTATGGAAGACGTTGAAGAAGAAGAGGTGAACAACGGGCATCAGATGAGCCCGCTGATGGTCTTGGTGGGGTCATTTCTGATGCAAAGCGAGAATGCGATACAGAAAAGGAGAAGCTAAAGTTGGAGGCCATGCTTGAGGATCACAAAAAGTTGCTGTACCCAAACTGCGAAGATGGCAGCACAAAGCTCGGTACCACACTGGAACTGCTGAAATGGAAGGCAGAGACTGGTTGTTCTGACAAGGGATTTGAGAAGTTACTGAAAATAATGAAGCCGAAGCTTCCAAAGGATAACGAATTGCCCGAGACTACATACGAAGCAAAGAAGGCTATCTGCCCTCTAGAATTAGATGTGCAGAAGATACATGCATGCATTAATGACTGCATCCTGTACCGCGGTGAGTACGAGAACATGGATAAATGCCCGGTATGCAATGCACTGCGGTACAAGATAAGACAAGATGACCCTGGTGATGTTGAGGGCGATGACGAGCCCCCCCGGAAGAGGGTTCCTGCTAAGGTGATGTGGTATGCTCCTATAATACCACGGTTGAAACGTCTGTTCAGAAACAAAGAGCATGCCAGGTTGTTGCGATGGCACAAAGAAGAGCGTAAGAAAGACGGGAAGTTGAGACACCCCGCCGATGGGTCCCAGTGGAGAAAAATCGACAGAGAGTTCCCGACATTTTCAGATGACGCAAGGAACTTAAGATTTGGTCTAAGTACAGATGGCTTTAATCCTTTTGGGGAGCAGAGCTCCAGTCATAGCACTTGGCCCGTGACTCTATGTATCTACAACCTTCCTCCTTGGTTGTGCATGAAGCGGAAGTTCATTATGATGCCAGTGCTCATCCAAGGCCCGAAGCAACCCGGCAACGACATTGATGTGTACCTACGGCCATTAGTTGATGAACTTTTGCAGTTGTGGTCCGAACCAGGTGTACGTGTGTGGGATGAGCACAAACAACAGGAATTTGACCTACGAGCGTTGCTGTTCGTAACCATCAATGATTGGCCTGCTCTTAGTAACATTTCAGGACAGTCAAACAAGGGATACAATGCATGCACGCACTGTTTAGATAAGACTGAAAGTATACATTTGGGAAACAAGAATGTGTACCTGGGGCATCGTCGATTTCTTCCGAACGGTCATGCCGTAAGAAAGCCCGGCAAGCATTTCAACGGTGAGGCAGATCGCCGGAAGAAGCCTAACCTCCCTGATGGTGATGTTATATATGACATGGTCAAGGATTTAGAAGTAATCTTTGGAAAGGGTCCTGGCAGTCTATCTGTTCCGAATGACGCTGATAACCACGTACCCATATGGAAGAAGTGCTCTATATTCTGGGAGCTACCCTATTGGAAAGTCCGGCAAGCATTTCAACGGTGAGGCAGATCGCCGGAAGAAGCCTAACCTCCCTGATGGTGATGTTATATATGACATGCCGTAAGAAAGCCCGGCAAGCATTTCAACGGTGAGGCAGATCGCCGGAAGAAGCCTAACCTCTTCCGAACGGTCATGCCGTAAGAAAGCCCGGCAAGCATTTCAACGGTGAGGCAGATCGCCGGAAGAAGCCTAACCTCCCTGATGGTGATGTTATATATGACATGGTCAAGGATTTAGAAGTAATCTTTGGAAAGGGTCCTGGCAGTCTATCTGTTCCGAATGACGCTGACAACCACGTACCCATATGGAAGAAGTGCTCTATATTCTGGGAGCTACCCTATTGGAAAGTCCTAGAGGTCCGGTCTTCAATCGACGTGATGCACGTGACGAAGAATCTTTGCGTGAACCTGCTAGGCTTCCTGGGCGTGTATGGGAAGACAAAAGATACACCGGAAGCACGGGCAGACCAGCAACGTATGAAAGACCCATACAACAAGCAGACGGATAAAGGGCGTAAATACTTAAGCAGATACGCTCTTACCAAAGCAGAGAAGGAAATCTTTTTTGAATGCCTGAGCAGTATCAAGGTCCCGGCTGGCTTCTCGTCAAATATAAAGGGAATAATAAATATGGCAAAGAAAAAATTCCAGAACCTGAAGTCTCATGATTGCCACGTGATTATGACGCAGTTGCTTCCGGTTGCATTGAGGGGGCTTCTACCGGAAAATGTTCGAGTACCCATTGTGAAGCTATGTGCATTCCTCAATGCAATATCTCAGAAGGTCATCGATCCAGTAACTCTACCAAGTTTACAGAAGGCTGTGGTCCAATGTCTTGTCAGCTTCGAGTTGGTGTTCCCCCCATCATTCTTCAATATTATGACGCATCTCCTGGTTCACCTAGTCGACGAGATTGCCATTCTCGGTCCTGTATTTCTACACAATATGTTCCCCTTCGAGAGGTTCATGGGAGTCTTGAAGAAATATGTTCATAACCGTGCTAGGCCAGAAGGAAGCATCTCAAGGGGCTATGGAACAGAAGAGGTCATTGAGTTCTGTGTTGACTTTATTCCTGACCTTAAGCCGATTGGTGTTCCTGAATCGCGGCATGAGGGGAGACTGAGTGGAAAAGGCACGCTAGGAAAGAAAGCACTGATATGTAGGGACGGGCATTCTTTAACTCAAGCACACTACACAGTTCTACAAAGTTCCACCTTCGTGGCTCCGTATATCGAGGAACACAAGAATTATGTACGCTCCAAGAACCCGGGGAAGGATGACTCCTGGATTAAAGAAAAACACATGGAGACCTTCGGCAGTTGGTTGCGATTACAGCTCATGAATGACACCACTGTCGGAGATCAGCTCTACTTGTTGGCCGCGTCACCATCTTCGACTGTATTGAATTTCCAAGGGTACGAGATAAATGGGAATACATTTTACACGATCGCCCAAGATAAAAAGAGCACCAACCAGAACAGTGGTGTCCGCTTTGATGCAACAAACGACGATGGGCAAAAGGACACATACTATGGTCGCATAGAGGAGATATGGGAACTTGACTATGGACCTACTTTTAAGGTCCCTTTGTTTCGGTGCAGTTGGGTCAACATGAATGGAGAAGGGATAAAGGTAGACCAGCTGTACGGGATGACAACAGTGGATCTCAAGAATCTTGGTTGTTACAAGAACGAACCATTCGTCCTAGCCAATGATGTGGCTCAGGTTTTCTATGTGAAGGACATGTCCTCCAGACCGAAAAAAAGAAAAAACAAGCAAACGAATACCGAAAAAAAGAAAAAACAAGCAAACGAATACGATGAGCCAAAGCGTCACGTAGTTCTTTCAGGGAAAAGAAACATCGTGGGAGTCGAGGACAAGACAGACATGTCAGCAGATTATGATAAGTTTGATGAAATTCCGCCCTTCACAGTGAGAACTGACCCAAGCATCCCGTTAAATAATGAAGATGCTCCATGGTTACGGCTGAAGCGATCATAGGCCAGGGACATACGCGAAGAAGGGTTCATGGCTTTTATGTAAATCAATGTAATGTATTAAACCTTTATGTGATGTGTAGTAATGTATTAAACCTTTATGTGGTGAAACACGCGTGGTAGGTGGTTGTCGGCTCCCACACCTCCCGTGGGAACCTCTCAAACCTCAGCTTCGACCGTCCAAACACAGTTCCCCCTGCATACAGCCCGACGGTGGCTCGTGAGTTTGAGCGCCACTTCGATCCAAGCAGCGGTAAGACGTCTCTGATGATCTACAACCGTCCGGCAAGACGTCTCTGATGATCTGCAACCGTTTGGAACGGTCGCAGGTCATCAGAGACGTCTTGCCACTGGTTGCCCAAAGATGCCTCTCCGAGTGACGCTGGAATGTTTTGTGTTTGAGCACCACTTCGATCCAAGCAGCGGCAAGACGTCTCTGATGATCTACAACCGTCCGGCAACACATCTCTGATGATCTGCAACCGTTTGGAACGGTCGCAGGTCATCAGAGACGTCTTGCCGCTGGTTGCCCAAAGATGCCTCTCCGAGTGACGCTGGAATGTTTTGTGTGAGTGAGTAACTTGTCTGAGGAGGGCGGCTATATATAGGGTACGTGTGCTTCTTTAGTCCCGGTTGGTAACACCAACCGGGTCATGTGGCTCACGAAGTGGTCGTGATACTGCTGATCCAACAGCTCACAATCCCTCAAAAGAAACACACCCCTGATCCAACGTCTCACAAGCGCTTGAAAGAAACACACGATCCGTGTGCTTCTTTAGTCCCGGTTGGTAACACCAACCGGGTCATGTGGCTCACGAAGTGGTCGTGATACTGCTGATCCAACAGCTCACAATCCCTCAAAAGAAACACACCCCTGATCCAACGGCTCACAAGCGATTGAAAGAAACACACGATCTGTGTGCTTCTTTAGTCCCGGTTGGTAACACCAACCGGGACTAAAGACGGGCTTTGCGGTCACGACACGTGTCCTCCCCCAGCGCTTCCTGGGCACTGTCCTCCCCCAGCGCTGCCCTGGAGGTCTTTATATATTGTCGCCGACGGGGTAAACCCTAATCCACCATTCCTAGCCACGAACGCATCGTCTCCACGAGATGGATCCGCCACGCCCGCCGCAGCGCCTTCTGGACGAGGTCGAGCGTGCTCGGCAGAGCGCGCTTGGGCGCAACCGCGGGAGTCTATCCCGCCGTATGCCCACGAGCCCGGCGTGGAGAGGAATGCCCAGCTACCGGCCTCCTGCTCCACCAGGTGCCGCCGCACCTCCACCTGGCGCCGCTGCACCTCCACCAGGCGCCGCCGCTCCTCCCGCGGAGGAGGAGGAGGACGACGACTTCGACTGGAGCGACGACGGGGAAGAAGGTTGTGGGTTGCAGATACAGGAGGCCATGGAAGCCTCCTTCCAGTCTGTCCGCGACTACCCTGTCCAGCGAGCCAAGACTTCCTACCAGCTCAAGGCGAAGGAGGCTTCCGATCTGGATTGGGCGCTGAAAGACTCATCCTCCATGGATCTTGCCCTCCGCCGCAAACGTGCGCGCGAGAACCGGGCGGCCGCCCACGGGGCTGGCTCCTCCCGCCGTTCCCCCTAATCCTACGGCCTTCGAGCCAGCAAGTCCGTTTATGTAGAATAATGTTGGTGATGTTGGATCAGGGGTGTGTTTCTTTCAAGCGCTTGTGAGACGTTGTATCATGTGTAATAATGTATTAAACCTTTTATGTAATGCATTAAGATAAATGAATTAATAATTTTTATCTGCTTTCTTCTGCATTTTACAACACCAAACATTCATCTTACAAATATAGGTTTTCTGAAATTGTTCTGCATTTACTTCTGCTTACGGATTATTTGTCGAATTTCGACTTACGGATTTAAAGATATGAATTTATCCATATTAAATTGAAAATGACAATAATAATGTAAAATTGATAATCCCCTACTACCCATCCAAGAAATTAGAAAAGCAATAAAAGATGTTGAAGAGGGACGGTTCATTCCCGATAGAGAGGATGACGAGCTCACACGCGCCCTTGGGAATAAGGAACACGACGGACGGTTACGAGGCGTACCTGGCTCCAAGCCCAAGACAATTGCGATTCCCGAGCACAGGAAGAAATTTCCTGATAGAAGCCATCAGAGGAGAAAGGAAAGGGAGGCAATGGAAGCACGCGCTGCTGCAGACCGGCTGCTTAATATAGAAGAAGAATTAAAGCGGCAGAAGGAACAAATTGCCGTGCTTAGCCAGCAGGGTACTAGCGGCCAATCTCAACGGCACATGGTAGAAGCTGCATGCGATGGTACCGGTGGCCCATCGAATCGGAAAAGCAGCGTGGCTTCCACGGAGCTCCAGGATGGTAATGATGATGCAGTGGCTCCACTTCATCGCTACCCAGTGGATGATATCACGGAGAGCACACCTTGTGAGATGCATGTGAAAGTTTTTAACTTAACCGTGAAGGTGGCGGTCGGCTATGTCGTACCAATTGGACCTAATCCAACTTACCATTTCTCTCCGGTTCCAAATGGCTACGCTGTTGTCGCGGTGGATGAAGTGATGAAAGATTATGAGGAGCTGAAGCTGCAACACCCTGCAAGTGAAGATGGGGAGGTGCTTGAACTTGGAGAAGCCAAGAAAGCGACCATTCTATGGCCAAAGGAATTCATCGTGCTTCCGAACTGGCAGCCAAGGCCATCGACTCCTCACCAGTCTCCAGCGCAACAGTCCTCTTCACCGCCTCAGCATTCTCCAGCGCAACAGTCCTCTTCACCGCCTCACCAGTCTCCAGCGCAGCCGTCTCCGCCGCCGCGTCAGCCGTCTCCGCCGCCGCGTCAGCCGTTTCCGCCCACCGCTCGTACTATGAGGGGTAAGCGATCACCGAAACGTAAAAGGTCGCCCCTCCCAACAGTACCTCATAAGAATCTTCCCATTAGACCTTATGACAGGACTGTAGCGGAAAACGCCGCGGAGGTGGCTGCCTACAATAAGGCTTTTTATGCACCAAAAAAGCCCGAGCAGAAGCCGGTATGCGATGAAAAATCCAAAAAGTGGAGAAAGTCCTTCCTTGAGCAGACATCCCAAATATCGATGAATCTGCCATCTGACTATGGTCGTGAACTTACTAAGCTAACACGTGCCCAGTCTGAGCAGAACAAGGGAAGAAGTGGAAAAAGCGGGAAACAAATTGCCCAGCTAGGACAGCAGAAAAATCAATCGGTCCCCCCGCTCATAGTGTGTTCCGATGTCGACAAGGACTTCAGAGTCGCTATGGATAAAGACCTGGAATTATTGGACCCCAGAGCCATAGCTGCTGCTAAAGAACTTGGTGTCACTGTATCTCAGGCCAAGGAACAGGCTACCGCCTTGGGTATGAGCCTTGGTCAACTTTTAGGCTATGAACATGCGCCAATGTTAGAGATGGCACGGAAATATGTCCAAGGGGAGCCTATGGTCAGTAATGAGGAGATGACGGGTCTATCAACACATATGCGAAATCTGCATACCTGGTACCTGGTGCACACATCAAAGAAGGACGCGAAAGAGTGGTTTCCGCTGGACGTTAGAGTGGAGCATTTCTTCAAACGTTACACTGTACAGGTTCAACTGACTGAACTGTTCCAGTTATTCCAAAAGCGCGCCCTCGACAAATCTATCCTCTCTTGCTATTGTCTGTAAGTGATTTATTTTCGTAATTAAGTCTCTAGCTCAGCTCGTTCATTGCCTGTATTATATTATCCTGCCTATATATATATCATTTTGTACGCTATTATGCAGAATGAAGATGCTGGAATGCAAAAGATCTAAAGTTTTTGAGGTTGGGTTCGTTGACCCATATATCGTGAATTCACATACGTTAGTCAATCACCCCAAAGACGTGGAGCATGACCTGACCACCTTTTTAACCATGCAACATTTCTGTACGGAAATACTATTTCCTTACAACTTCAGGTGAGTGTTTCTGTCTTGTACATATTTTTATTTGGCTTTCTCGATGTTAAGTGTAATTGATGAGCTATGCATGTCTGCTTTATGTAAATGTCCGCAGGTTCCACTGGATTCTGCTAAGCATTCAACCTGACAAGTCCACAGTTGAAGTCCACGACTCATTAAGTTGGGACCAAGCGTTGTGGTCCGACATGAAAGAAATGCTCAACAAGTAATTTCAATCATTATCGCATTATATCGCCCTCTTTCGTTCGTTCCCTGATGTCAAGTAATTAATAACTCTTTTGTTCATTTTCTTTGCCAAAGCAGGTGTTGGACAATTTTCAAACAGAAGGTAGAAGGTCCATTCAAAGATGAGCTAACTTATAAAACGGTGGAAAGTCCGCAGCAGCCACCGGGGAGTAATTTATGTGGATTCTACGTTTGCGAGTTCATTCGCGAGTTGACCACTGAGCGGAGAACAACTGCTTCCAGCAAAATGCGGGAGAAGATCGACCCAGAACTGCGCGTAGGAGCAATTCAAGAGGAATTGGCGAGATTTCTGCTTAGGGAGGTCATCGATGAAAGGGGAGAACATTATGCTTCGGACGATGAACTACATATGCCTTGATGGCTTCATCTATCTCCATGTAATTAAATAGTTGTATTCTCGCAAGAGATCGAATATTAATTATATATGCATCAACATGTACTGTGTATATAGTAGAGCGTATAATATGCGTACGGAAACGATGGAGAGCACGTCGGCGATGCGAAGAAGGGGGAGACGACGGAGGCACCGACGAGAGGGAGAGGGGGCACCGGCGAGAGGGAGAGGAGGCACCGGCGAGAAGGAGAGGGGCACCGGCGAGAAGGAGAGGGGGCACCGGCGAGAGGGGGCACCGGCGAGAAGGAGAGGGGGCACCGGCGAGAGGGAGAGGGGGCACCGGCGGCGAGAGGGAGACCCTAAACCCTAAATACCAAAAAAAAAGCACTCATTGGTCCCGGTTCGTAACAAGAACCGGGACCAATGAGTCTCTCCCCACGCCCAGCCAGAACTGGCCACGTGGCCACACATTGGTCCCGGTTCGTGGCCCAACCGGGACTAGCATTAGTCCCGATTGGCCAGTCCCGGTTGGGCAACCGGGACTGATGGCCCAACTGAACCGGGACCATAGGCCCATTTTCTACTAGTGAAAGGCTCCTGTTCGAGAGCAAGGTAGCGTCATAACGGTCATGCTCCATTGCCTGCATCCAGCATGTTGAGCTGAAAGTTAGCCTATGTCTGATTATAGAGAACCTAGTCACATCTTGATAAGATGTACTTTTAAGTCTTTGCATTCACAAGGCAACGAAGTATGGACAATATAGTCCACTCAACCAAATCTCCTTATGGCAGTAACTAAACAATAAAAATAGGACAATATGTTACAGGGAGGACAATTGTCAAAGAGGATCAATAAAAATAGTCAATTCAACCAAATCTCTTCATTGAAAGTTGAGAGATCAAAGTAGTCCAAATCCAGAAATCAACAACAGTTCTACTTTTGTTTAAGGACACGCAGAAGTCCTTGACAGGCACTAGGGTTTTTTTGCGAAATGTCCAAAAATATAGGGGGTTTTCTGCAAAATTACGTGCCCACGTCAGCACTTCTGCAACGGAAAACGGACTGACATGTGGGGTTTGTGATCTGCGTGCACCAAAAGTCCAGTTGTGTGACTTAAGTGCACATAGCGGACGAGTTGTGTGACCGCCAGTGCAATTTACTCGTTTGCAAGTGTCAATGATATAATCAAATCACTACAAAAGTCCACTAGTATAGAGTTTCTTCATGCGTTTCTTTCACCGGGAGAATCAAACATCCCTACAAGGGGACACAAAGTTCCACGATCGCTTTTTTATTTTACTTTTAAAATGATTTAGTTGTGTGCATGCCCGATTTTTTTACTAACTCTTAATATCATGGTGCAGAAGACAGCTGTAATTGCTATCGTCTTCATATTAGTATATTCTCGCTATCGAAAAAATGTACATGATTGAAACTGAGGCTGAACATACGTGATGCTGTCAAAATGTTACAAAGCAGATCTGGCGCTCCCCATTTTTGTCATTTAGCATTCTAACACAATTTCTTACTGAACTCGTCTCTCTATCTAGCCACAAAGAGATTGTCTGGTATGGTGTCCATTTTTTCCTGCCCCATAGTGTTACTAGATGATACCCCGCGCGTTGTAGCGGGATTATTTGTTGGCACTAAGAAATTCGGTATATCAAAGGAATATAATATCAACTTGGCTATGTAAATTCAGGGTAATTTATACACTGTTTGTAGAGTACGTTATCTGAGCATGTGGACATAGTATATAGCCCCTTCAATCCTATTAGATTAGCAATAGTGTATCTTGATTATCCAAGAGTGTCAACTTTAAATATCTGACATTGCAACTGTATAGGAATAGCTTAGGACAGAGAAAAGGAAATGTTGAGAGCTTTGCATCGGAACAATCTCCCACTCATATTCTGCAGTTTGTGGGTAGGTATTAGCACATAACATTTACTTCGCTCGACTCTAAGATAGTATTCCAGTTGTTTATCCTTGCGAGACGCCAAGAGACATGCAAATTTTGTTGATTTAAGAGAAGGTCAGCTTGCCGTTACATTTTTCACCATACCAAAATCAAGGAAACAATTAACTTCCCCTATGGATCGAAGACCCAAATGGAAACAATTAACTTCCCCAATGGATCGAAGACCCAAATGGAAACAATTAACTTCCCCGATGGATCGAATTGTAGTTTCGAATTGATTTAGCAGATATGACCTCTATGGAGATGAAAAGGTTAATTTAGGCGAGTGATTGTAAAATTCTGAAGACATTTGACCAAACTGAAAAGGAGATCACATCTTCTGGATGTTAGCCTGCATCCATTCATGCTCATCAAGAATAGTAGTTATCTTTCCTTGGGGAAAGTACAATACTTCTTTGAATGGGGACTCCTAAACTTTGCATTGACTGAAAACATAACCAAGAAAAATGCATGTTAAATATTGCACTTCTATGTAACCTCATTCACCAAAAAATATCAGTTGTTGTAATGAAGCACATCATGCAAAGCACCAAAAGTATACCTTATATTAATCTATGAAAGCTCCATCACTACTAAATTGCAGGTAATTAAATACGCCAAATATTCGCTGGCCATAATTAGATCAAGAATTCATGATATAGCAAATATTGATCAGAGAAGACAGTGAGCAGTGTTGCCATAAGCTTGCTCCAGCTAGCACTATGGACCTATAGAAGGACAGAATCCACCACAAAATGTAGAGAGGTATTCCTCATACTTCCATTCAATTAACCATACTTGGAGTCATGTCAGTCCATAAACAATTCAGTTTGCGTCATATTGTGCATATGATCAGAAAAAGGTGGAGAACACAAATGGTGATGCTCCAGCGCCATACGACATGCATAAGCCATTAGAGGAAAATGTGGAGAACACAAATGGTGATTTTAATTGGTAGTAGAATTCCACAGAAATCTAGTTCTCCAGATATACATCAAACCTGACTGAGAAGATGGACCTGGGAGATAAAGATGAGCGAGAGGACTGGCTTAGGCATGCGGAAACTCTTATATCATCCAACTTAGACATTGCAAGATAAAGAACAACACCGGTATACTGTAGCTTGTAGTTGTGCAACAAAAAGTCAGTGTGACTGTTCAATGTTGTATGTTGGTGTTAGGGTTTTGGGAAAACGATGCCCTCGTTAGAGGGCCGGGTACGTGTTAATATAGGCCTGGAACAGCCCCAGGCGTGGCGTACACGGTAGTACCGTATAGGGTAGAGTACTACTCTATACCTATACGGTACAGGGTTTATTTCATCTAACACCCCCCCTTAATCTAAACTTTACAAAGATTTAGATTACGCTTAAACTCTTCTAGCTTCCTATTACATAATGTCTTAGTAAAACCATCGGCAATCTGATCCTTGCTGGTGATGAACCTGACATCAAGCTGTTTGTTGGCAACCCTTTCTCGAACAAAGTAAAAATCGATCTCAATGTGCTTAGTGCGAGCATGAAAAACTGGATTAGCAGACAAATATGTGGTACCAATGTTGTCACACCAAAGACAGGGTTTCTGAGCAAGAGAGACACCAAGCTCTCGAAGTAAGGCTTCAACCCAAATTACCTCGGCAGTAGCATTAGCAAGGGACTTATACTCAGCTTCAGTATTGGAGCGAGAAACTGTAGCCTGTTTGCGAGCACTCCAAGAAATCAAGTTTGGGCCAAAAAATATAGCAAAACCTCCTGTCGAACGGCGATCATTTGGATCACCTGCCCAATCCGCATCTGAAAAAGCACTAAGAAGTGTAGAAGAGGACTTCTGAAAAGAAAGTCCAAGCTTAAGTGTACCATGAACATATCTTAAGATCCTTTTTACCGCTGTATAATGTGACGTAGTTGGTGCATGTAAATACTGACATACTTTGTTGACGGAAAAAGATAAATCAGGCCGAGTCAACGTAAGATACTGGAGATCACCAACAAGACTCCTGTAGCGAGTGCTATCTTCAGGACCAAGAGGAGTTCCTTCAGTCAAAGACAGGGGCTCATCAAGGGAAAGAGGTGTAGGACACGATGTACATTTACTCATCCCCACACGTGAAAGCAAATCAGTAGCATATTTCTCCTGTGTCAAGACCAGTCCTTGTGCAGTTTTATGAACCTCGATGCCCAAAAAATAATGCAAAGCTCCTAAATCCTTGAGGGCAAACTCATTTCCAAGATTGTGAAGCAAGGCCGATATAGCTTCATCCGAAGAGCTCGTCACAATAATATCATCAACATAGATCAGAAGAAACATAGTGATACCTGACTTATTAAACAGGAAAAGGGACGTGTCGGCCTTGGAAGGAACAAAACCAAGATCATGAAGTTTGGAGCTTAAACGAGAGTACCATGCTCGAGGTGCCTGTTTTAATCCATAAAGAGCTTTGTCAAGTTTGCAAACATAATTTGGGGCAACGGAAGACTCAAAACCAGGTGGTTGTTTCATGTCGAGTTTCTTGGTGTTGATGAGGGCACCACGGGAGGGTGGAGATCCTAGCCTTGGACTGCGTGTTGTGGAGATCATTGAGAGCCGCCCACACATCGGCGGCGTGCACAAGCCCGAAGGTATGAGCGAGAACATCCTCGGACAGAGAGTTCACGAGGAAGCTTGTCACCTGTTGATCCCGTGTGATCCAAGCATCATAGGCTGGATTGGGGGTCATCTTCTTCTTGCCATCTTCTTCAACCTCCAGTTGCTCAGGCGGAGCCGAGTCGGAACCCTCAAGGAGCCCCATGACTCTTGCTCCACGGAGTGTGGGAAGAACTTGCGCCATCCAGTACAGGAAGTTCTCCCGCGTGAGCTTCGTGGCCGGCGGCGCACCAATGGCGGCCGGGGCAGACGACGAGGACGCCATCAAATCGTAGGGAGGGAAGGGTGGGTTGTTGAGGTCGTGAGGTCGTGAGATCGATCAGATGATCAACCAAGTCGTAGTCGTGGCCTGCGGCAGCGGCGGCGGCGGCTAGATGGGAAGAGGAATTGCTCCTGATACCATGTTGGTGTTAGGGTTTTGGGAAAACGATGCCCTCGTTAGAGGGCCGGGTACGTGTTAATATAGGCCTGGAACAGCCCCAGGCGTGGCGTACACGGTAGTACCGTATAGGGTAGAGTACTACTCTATACCTATACGGTACAGGGTTTATTTCATCTAACATTGTAGACTTGTATTCAAATAGGTGCGGACGGGAAAATAACTAATTGCTTCCTCCAATTAAATCCACCCACGTTGAATCTGGTACCTGAACATCGGAGGTTAATAAACACATCAGCACTCAGCAGTCTAGGGGAGTAAGAGCCGCTGATAAGCGAGGAATCTTTACTCGTTTGGGGATGAGGATTCGCCGAGCAAGCGGCAACGACAGCGCAACGTCAATGGCGAGTATTCAAGATTTGTCTCGTCCGACGCGCGTGGTACCTGCAGGAGAGTGGCGTGGATGATGGTGGCCACAAATCATGTTGAGAGCGAGGAAACTGGATTTGAGGCACGAACACCAAGCTGCGCTAGAGTCGACTGGAATGGAGCAGCTGCACTACTTAAAAGGGAGTCCAAATCCATCATCATGGGGAATAAAATGGGATTAGTTTCTTTTGGAAAAACCTCTAGTGGGGAGACGAAGAGGAAGGGAAACAGAACACCATGGTGCTTTACTACTGCGGAGAAGATGATAGGACCGAAGCGCCGTGGCATTTGTTTCAGAACAAAGGAATAGAAAAAAATAAAGACGATGACGTCATGTGCATGGCTTCGCCATATGATGGACGAACAAATGGACGGACAGATAGAAACGAATCAGACGGCTATGAATATATGATGAGGTGGATAGGCTGCATGTCAAGATAGAAAAATCATAAATGAACTTAGTGGGGTTTTGCTTTATAAGAGGTATAGATTATCGCAAGCTCATCAATCCCCATGAAGTCTCTCACATGCAAGGTGCACAGATCTGCATGCATGTCCTCTTGCTCCGTAAATTTAAATTTCATATGTGACTCCAACCTTGAGCAGTTGCGCTCGAGGAATGGAGAATATCTTCTCTCCTTTCCGAGAGTTCTTCCTTAGAAAGTTGAAGATGTAGTTTACAGCAATCTTTTTAAGGAGGTTGGAGTGAGGCTTGGCCACTACTTCAGTCTCCCCAAGTATGAAAACCACACCATTATCTACCTCCCGTTGGATCACATTTTGTTCCTTCTCAATCTTTAACAGCTCTTCTAGGTTCATCTTAGCCGTCTAGTTATGCAAAACAAGTATGATTAGAACCGGTAAATTGATAGTATTAGAATGTAACATATATTTGATAAGAATGACGGGATTTGCAATGATTGTTCACCTGAATTATTGCCAGACGGTTGCTCATACCAACTTGATGCATCGTGAGTTCAGAGAAGGATTGGATTGGCGTAAGTATCTCCTCGGCATAGACGCCACTACCATGCCCCATAGGCTTCTTCTCCCAAGAAAAGCTATCTATTCGAATGCTAGGGTAGCTCGTCTTAAGTGTGCGACAGATGATGAGGTCGCGAACATAGTATTGGAGGTACTCGACGAGAGTAGTAACGAAGTCATTGGCCATCTCGAGGGTGTCCCGGTACCCGTACCGAGCAACACACCGGAACACCATGCTCTCTTTGGGCTCCACTTGCCGGAAGAGGAAGCGCTCAGAGACATGCACGTGGGGGATTGGGAGGTGCTTCACCGAGATAAATATGATGACAGAGTGGATGGTAGGGATCTTGTCGATGAGGTGAGGGAATATGGGTGGGATGCCTTGCACCAGCTCGGTGTAGAAGAGCCCGAGCCCCGGAACCCTCTTCAGGTCATGGCGCTCGAGAAGTGTCTTCACCTCATCGGGCGACACAGTGTGTTGGAGCTCGTACTTGTAGCGTTTCACATGCACGTAGTGCCATACGATCATGATCACCATGAGAACGGCCGACATGGCCAAGGGGAAGTAGGGTCCCTGCATGAACTTGTATAGAACTGCCGACAGGTAGATTGTCTCGGTGGACATGAAGACGACGAAGAAGACAGCGATCCACCAAATGTTTACCTTCCATACCAGAAGCATCACAATTGTCATCAAGAGTGTTGTGATCACCATAACAAGGGCCACACATATTTCTGTACAAATATATGTAGGTTAGGACAGTTTGTGCTTGTGTGCTGATTAAATAACTAGTAAATTATACAACACAAACAATATTTAAAAGTTTTTTACCATGTGCTTTGGCGATGAAACCAGTTGTCCTGAAACTCAGGGTCACAATACAAGAAGCTAGGCAAAGAAAAAAGTTCACTTCAGGAATGTACACTTGGCCTGAATAACGGCTCGATGTGCGCAGTATCTTCACCCTTGGGAAACAGTTGAGTGTCTGTAGATGTGACATGGTCGCAAAGGCGCACGACACCATGGCTTGGCTTCCAATAACTGAATTCATAAGCGCGAGGACGAAAGTTGGCCAGAAGAGAGTGCCTGAAATTACAAAATTAAAGTGCCTGAACTTGTTTACAATGCATGAAGTATTGAGATGTCTTGCTGATTACATACTTGGAATGGAATTGAAGAAAGTGTTTGGTATATATTGCATGTCCATGTGTTTCCTTAGGTAAGCTGCTTGTCCAATATAATTGAGCAGCACAGATGGCAGTAAGACAAAGCTAAAGCTCAACTGAAACATGAAAAATAGTTGTTCAATTCCATCTGCATGTATGTATATATAATATATATTGTTGGAAAATGCTTGAATTTCCTACAGTTAGTACGGAATAGAAAACCTCTATTTGGAATGATATATAATAGTGACGGTCATAACTAAGATAATACACACAACACGGTGTACCAAGTGGTTGATAATAGTTCTTCTACTGCCCCATCCTAGAATAGATTACATTCAAGAAACTTGTAGTCAATCTTCTCTACTTTTCATTATTGGCATATAGTAAGATTATGAAATAATTTTAAATTTTAATAAATGTGTGTGTCACGAATGTATTTTTAAGGATGGCAAGTCTACATACTTAGATATAAGACAATAAACAAAGTTGCACCTCGCATATTGTGTCCATGTATAAAAACCTCATGGAACGTGGGCGTATCTTCATGATTTTGGTAGTCAAAGGAAAATCTTCCTAGTCATCTTTACCGAGTCAAGAGAAAGACTTCAAAATTTGATGCGGTCAACGAGTCTTCTGTCTAATTTTATCTATGCATTATCCCCCTCAACACAGTCTAATTTATAACTGCGGCAGTAAAACAAGATATACATTTACCTGAATAGACTTTATGTTGAAGTATCCTAAATCGGCATAGAGGGCTTCTGTGCCTGTTATACGTAACAACTCAGACAAGTTTAGCAAGTGATATAGTCTTATTGTTAATGCATTTTCCATAATGTATACTATCATAAGAATTTTCATATTGACTATGTTTTGTCCCATGATATTTTTTTTTTGAAACCGAAGGCAAAAGCTTTGCCTTATCCATTTATTAAACAGACTGCCCATGATATTGGCCTAGCTACCTGTAAAGCAAAGAAGAATTTCACCAAGAGAAACCCATCCTTCCTTCTTGTTCCTTCGAAAATAGTCGATGATGTATTTCGGGTTGATTGCCTTGAGTGTGCAAATATCGTACTTGATCAGGTCATAAATCCCGATACCAGAGATGAGGAGGAGCCACACAACAACAACTGGAGCAAACATGTAACCAATCTTGTCGGTCCCGAGGTGCTGCACCGCGAAGAAGGCCACCAAAATCCCCACTGTGATCCATACAACTTGATCTATTCATAAGTAACCAAATCATATCAGAAATTTGTAGCTAGATATTTTGAACCGGGTTATGAAAGATAATTTGCATAAATCAACTCCAAAGTTGGTCAAAGTCATTTCTTTCCTAGATTCGTGGGATTTGTTTGCTGGATTTTACTCTACCAAATGTTAGCAGTGGACTGTTTCTCCAAGTCTTATGTAAGGCTAGAGCTCGAAACTAGAGTAAAACATGAAAGACTTGAACTATTATTAGCTAAACTTGCAGAGGATTTAATGGTCAGATGATATTTTTTTCCCGAAAAGGGAAAGCCACGGCTTCTGCGAACTGCGATGGTCTGATGATAAGCAGTAGTGCCATGTAGGACATGCTATAGCTGCCCATTACCTGGCAATTCCTTGATATAATTCTGAAAGAACCATGCTACTGCTGCACAATTTTTTTCTCATATTATCAGCCTACATAACTGGATTAAACGGGGGGAAGAATGCACGTGACACATTTCTATCTTTTGTACCTGTTGTCAAATGAGGTGCTCTCAGTTTCAGGCCGTTGACTGCAGATAGTACTGAAACACATTTCACAAACGAGAAATATATTAAAGGTAAAGTCCAACGAATAACAACAATGTTATAAACATGTATGTGTATTTGTTAAACAAAACGGTACCAGAGATGGGAGGGGTAAGAATGCAGTCGCTGATGGCGAGCGCCGTCGCGAAGATGGTGAGGAAGAAGAGCGCAAGCTTTGCGTGTTTGCTCGACTCCAGCAGATCTTTCATCCACTGTGCTCTCCTAAACGTGGCCGACGGCGGCTTTATGTGACTTGTAAGGAGCTCATCCTCGGCTTGTTGGTTTGGGATTAGGGCCACCTTTGCATACCGCGAGATGAGTGAGTAGAGAGCAAAAGTTCCACCATCGCCCTCGTCGTTGGCATAGAGGGCGATGAAGATGATCTTGATGGTCGCGAAAAGCATGAAGCTGTAGATGATGAGGGAGAGCACGCCCAGGACGTCGTCCTCGTGGCCGATGCCATGTTCGAAGGTATTGGAGTAGACGTACAATGGCGATGTGCCGAGGTCCGCGTAGAGGATCCCCACGCACTGGAAACCCAGCCGCAACGTCATCTTCCAGCTAGTATCCTATAACATTGACAAATCAACCATCCAAACAAGTCAATGGAAACTGTTGACCTCGATTGGCGTAAGAAATGTTGACTTCGATCGACGTAAGAAAGTCTACACAGAAGCTAGTGCAGCTTGCTAATCAATTAAGTTTTTGTTTGCCACTAGGCCACTAGCAAGTCGCGCAACGTGTATATATATGGCTGGGCAAGTTAATTCACTTGTTTTTTTTTCTCGAGAGTACAACACCAGGAAGGTTCGACGTGCTGCTAAGTGCTACTTGCCCACCACCATGCTCGGTCACACGCTCCTTCCATCGATCTCCACCTAGCTTCATCTCGATCGGGATTCTAATGACCGGTTCATGTAATATTGTGTGATACTATCTTTCTAATACATAGTATTATATTGTTCTATTTATAACTCTCTTTTTTCTACAATTATACGATGTTTTTTTTGAAAAATGCATGTATCTAGACGTTTCGTGTAGATTCACTTTAAAACTATTATACTTGTGAATGGATGAAGTAATTTGTAGAATCTCAATGTCAAATATGTTCTGTGCAAGATCCGTTTCCCACTAAATTTTCCAGTTCTACGTGTTATGATATGGTATCATATCTCCTATATCAATTTTTTTTCTAACATGACATGCATAATACTTACTACTTTGATAATCTCACTATGGGGAAGCCTAAGGCGTTCCTTGCTTCTCTCTTAATTAGCACATTATCATAAGTAGATTTTTGTGTGGCAGTAGTTAACATACGGCTTTTGCACGAGATCATAGGCAAAAAACGTCTATATGCAAATTTGTTTAGGGCATCTACAACAGTTGCAAGACACGGGGTTGGTAACTTGCCACCTAGGAAGATAGAGCAAAGCTGTCCTGGGTGAAACAGAGAGCGGGGTGATCTAGGGTGGGTTGCGTTCTATGTGACAAACTGTCCGGACACTCACATTTTTACCCCTAGTATGAGCTGAACGGGGTTGTCAAATAGGCCGGATTTATAGGGCCAAAGTGGGGATCCGATTGGATAGCTTTTTCATCTCTCCTGCCAGTCCACATAAGTAGGGACAAAGTGGAATACCGGGTTGAAAATTCTCTTAGATACGACTCTTACGAAATAATAATGTAGTATCATCTCGAGCACGGCGGACGATGGGGTAGCGGCAGAGGTTGAACGACAGCGGGCGGAATGTAAGGCCTGGCGGCCGGAATGGGGATGCAGGCGGATGATCCAACAGGATTGTCGGACTGTCCGCTAGACAATTTTTGCTAATCGATATTCAGCCTGCAGACGTACGCTGCTCCAACGAATGAGGTGAAACACGAACGGGGCGGACAGAATTTCAATCTAGTCGGACGTTCGCCAACATGCCTAAAAATGGTGGCGAGCCGTACGAATACTTCAGCTAGAATGTTAAGGGGCCTATGTATACGTACCGGTCGTCCATGGTGGCCGGCGTCGGAAGGTCTCGTGGCGTCGTGGTAGAGGGAGTCTTGACGCTCGACGTCCACCGGCTGCACCGGCACCTCAAGATCGCCGCTGTGGAGCACGATCTCCTCCTCCTGGCTACTTCTTCCACTGGACATTGCCGCAGCTCTTACTTCCTCAAGGCTCACACCACTTAACTCTGCCATTTATAAGCTGCGTCCGTTATGTAGGTAGCTGGTTGCCTACGTCCCGACAGCTCTAAGGTCTCATCCCACTTGAAGCTGCTTATGCCTTCTGTAGTGCATTGTATAGCGCCGTTTATAAGCAAGCAAGCCAGAGCTTGTGTACTGACTTCAAGTATATACGTATATATTTCGCTGGCTGCTTTTGCCTGCTTGCTTGCTACTAGTAGCCTTGCACGTGCACGCACGTCTCAACTAAAGTTTGTGAACACATCTCTCTTTTTATATTCCGAAGTAGTACTAATGTAGTATGATGAATTATCGGTGAATTTACAAAAGTTAGTCAGCAAGCAACATCGGCAAGATCACTCATACATGTTTAATACTATCTCCGATCAAAAAAATTGTCGTGAGGTATACATACTTTTTTTCTTACTGCTGGTTGCAGCCTACACACAAAACCGAAATATGAATAAGTACAAATACCGACTTGATCACTTAGAAAACATAACCGGTAACATTTTCCGATGATGTGAGTTCTTACCTCTGAATTACAAAAAGATCTCCGCTCTTACAATAAAACATATTCTTCATGGATTTTTAGCCAGTAATGTGGGCGTGTTAATTGTCTGAAATGAAGTTTTGGCATACATTTCTTTAATTAACTAAAGGAACTTCATCGATCTTGTCACTTTTATATCTAAACAAGACAAAAAAGGAAAACAAAACATTTTATTTTGAAGAACTGCTGAATTTTCAATTGAGAGAGAAATCATAATATGATTGACATGCCCCAATTGGTCCTTTAGATAAACCTTGTTTCTATCAGAAAATAAAGAACACAAGCTGAAAAGATGAGTAGCAAATTACTGTTAGGATGAAGCATCGGAGAACTGAATCGGTAGTGTCTTGTCATCGTTCCTGGTGCTCCGTTTCTATTTCTTGCTCAGTTCCTATGCCGAAGGTTTGCAAACAATTTTCAAAAACATATATAAGCAGAGCCATTCTACAATTGTTAAGTATAATTTTTAAAACTTAAAACCAACGAAATTTCACGTATCTTCATTGAACCATATATATATGATTATTTTCACATAGCCCTATAGCATCACGTCTTTATTTTCCTTCTCAGCAAAAGAAAGTGAACTTCTAGGTAGTAGCACTGGCTGTAAAAACTGCACAAGGCTTGCTGCTTGCAATCTGAAGTACAAAGTATGTGCCTAGCAGGTAAGGAATAGCATGCTGATAACATACATATCTAGTACATCTATCACAATATTCCACGAAATTTTTGCTTTCGGACATCAAATGTGGAGAACTTCTGAGAAGATTCTCTACCTGTTAGCATCTTATACAATATAAGGCTTCCACTGAAATCCACAAAAATGATTTTTATGGGTTCCGGTAAAATCAAGTGCCTAGAAACTAAAGAAGTAGCCATATCAAGGAAATAAAATGTGCCCATCTGTGAGTAAATTACATTACCTTTGGATCCCAGGGCATCATCCGAAGCACCAAACCCTTAATCAGGCCAATCCGGACACATCATATGTGAGTTGTCAGAAGACTTGGCACTAAACGAATAGAAGTATTTTAAAATAAATAAAACGAAGTCGTATTCAAGGACTGGTCCTATATACTTGGTCCAGATTGAATCAAATTGGAAACAAGAGCACCCCAAGATTGAATGTGCAAATAATGTTGACACCAAAGTATCCAAGTATTGAAATCATGGCATACATACTGTATCAAGTGTTATTAAATTTAACAAGCACACCACACCCATGCATCCTACCTCGGTGACCTGCTTCTCCCCACCCTTTCCTTTTTGTTATAGTAGTAAAGGTGCACGTGCAACGCACGACTGTACATGTACTCATTTCTTTGGAAGAAAAACACCAGTATTGCATCACACATATCGATGTTATTATTTGGAAACAAATAAAAAAGGGAAAAAACTCCATCAATGTACTCCCATGTGCCTTGAGGGGTGCGTCCATGTGTAACATAGTGCTCTCGAAAGAAAGACAGGCATGATCACAAGAAAATGAAAGTGCGAAAGTCCATGAACATAATAGGTACCAAACATCTTGAAACAAGAGTGAACCGGTCAGTCCTCTTGGTGTACCAAATGGTGTGCATCTAATGCATCAGATTCATTCAAATGTATGATAAATTTATATTCCACAATCATGGAGGCAAAAAAAATTGTACATAAAAGATACATGTTTTGAAAACTGCCCTCTCCAGCTTAATAAATTTTGAGAAAAACAAAAGGTAGATACTTCCATCTTAGTTATAAACCAAACTCAAAAGCATTATGGCTTGCTGACATCACATCTCCTTCTGATTATTAATGTCTTCTGGCATAAGAGGATAGAGATCAAACAGATTTGCATCTACATCCTTCCTGACAAAAGGAAACATCATCATTTTTTGTGAATACATGAAATTGTCAAAAGATGGTTCCATGTTAGGACGCATAATGGAAATGACAGCTATTTTCTGAAACGGAATGACGTGAATATACTTAATTGGCAAATAATGGAAGATACATAGTTGAAGCTTTCCAGATCTGATATCATGTACTGAACCTATTGTGTAGTGAAGCTATAAAAGTAAAAAGAAGCAATACTGAAATAACCACAATATAACAAGTTTCAAAATTCAAACTGTTTGTAAACTAAAGAAATCATGCAACAAACCGGATAACAGTAACGTGGTATATTTGTGGTAAATGGAAAACTATTTTGATGTTGCCTTGTTTTTTTTACAGGTACACAAAACAATCTCTAGCTATATAGCTTGTAAGGATATGTGATCAAGCCTCAAGTTCACAACCATGATAGCTCAGCTGTATCTCTTGTTATGTCGATGTGAATCAGTATATAGATAAGATAGATCATCTGTACAAAACTCGAAAACGAATATTTCCTTTACTGGCTAATATGCTGTAGCACTGTTTATTCCAGCTAATGATGCTCCCAACATATTCTTCTCTCGTGGGAGGGAAAAAGAGAAAAGCAACAAAGAGGAACATGGCAATGTGTATTCTTGTGCCTTATTTTTACAGAAATGCAACAAAGAGGAACAAAGAGGAACATGGCAATGCACAGTCTGAAATGAATTTGTACAGAAAGAACCGGCTTCACTGTACTGTCCACAAATAATAGACTTTGCCCAAATTTTAAATGCTAAGAACCAAGCAGCATGATTCCACAATTTTCTAGTCCTAATTAGGAGTGGCGTGGCAATCACCAAGAGATATCAGGCTAATTAGCAGGAATCTATTCAACAAACACCTTAATATGTCACATATAAATTTAAGGTGGACTTCTTCAAAACTATTTGGAAGTCTAAACAGCAAACGATGAGTCTCTGTCCAACCTCAAGTTCAGAGGCAGTAAAGGTCAGTAAGACTACCTTCATTATAGTACCTTAAACAACCGTGTGCATCCATGGCAACAAAGCACAATACAAAGCCAAAAGGCCAAAATAGCATCTCTTCCTGCCCAGCAGAACACCATGTACACAAATACAGTTAGGATACAAGCTTGCACTACTCTTAGTGTGACGAAAGAGATACCACAAGTAATATCGAAGATCACAACCATGTATTTGGGATAATTAATAGGATTTACTGATAGGACAGCTAAAATCTTGAAAGTAATCCTTTCTGCAATATATGAACAGTAATTTTGACCAGCAGAACATGGAGACTTACTGAAAGACTCTCAACTGACCTACTATAGGGCAATACAAGCCCAATGATAGTACTAATAAAAAAGTATCAAGCGAGCGACCAAACCTTACCTCATAGAGATACAGGGGCATTGTCGAAACCGTCATCCAAGTAGAAAGGTAGCTGCCCGCCGCTTAGTCTAATCCGCAGGTTCCTTCCCCAACTGCCATCTTGAGTAGACTGCCTCCAACTCCTTGCCTCTGGCACCGCGGCATTGATGCTGCACGTCACTGATCCATGTTTCAATAACAAAATCCTTCTTGACCCTTGGTATCCACATTTGTTTTGGGAAATCTTTGGTATCCATATAATCAACCATTTAGGACACAATAAACACCATGAAAATGGAATAATGAAAGGGGGAACAAAAAATTGAACAGTTAAACTTAGATGCAATTTGATTATTTGACCAGAATGATAGTTTTTCTGTGGAGCGAATATGGCTTGCGATTCCACTTCTGTATGCAGCTCCCTTCAGTGGTGATCATGAGCAATGTAAGCAAACTTAAGGTTGTATATAGTACTCAATCTTGCATTCTTGTTCAATTAGATGAGTCAGGTAAACCATATATTATAGAGTTAATTGATTAAAAGATTTATAGAAGCATATTTGACGGATATCTATACCTTGAGCAAATTATATTACTTAGTGACAAAAAAAAATGATGAGATCGATCCATATATAACCTCTCAATGATTGAAGGGAAAAGGCGGACCAACTTGATTTCAGTTAACCATCCTCGGTCACTTGTTTCTAAGAATATAACTCCAAACTTCATGTGCCCACAGCGTCCGCATTGAAGAGCAGGCCCTGAGAGCAGTCAAGGAATCAATTATGGAGAAGGAAGAAGCATGGACCAAAGCTTTGAAGCGTCAAGATGTTCAGTAGGCACTTGCGACAAATTCCTAACAACTGAGTCACAATCCTCCACATTCATCCACCACTTTCCGCTGGAATCTTGACAGTGAAACAGAAAGAATATAAATTCGTTTATAAAGCAAGTCCATAGCAGCACTTCGAATCTCTAAGCTAGCACCAAGTGTGGGGAGGCTCACCAGCGTTGCAGATGCCGATCTCCCGGGAGCGGACCAAGAGCCTGGGTTCCTCACCTCCCCTTCCACCCCCTCCGCCGCCGCCGCCGCCATCTGCTCGCCGCCCTCATAGCTGCTGTGCTGTGCTGCGCGACTCGCGTTCGATTGGCGTCGCGGGGCGCTGGAGCTTGGGGAATGGGAAGGGTGGAGAGGCCGCATGGGAGTGGTTGTTGCCGGGCTGCCGTGGTGGCGCCGTTCGATTCGCATCGTGGAAGATGGAGTCGCGGAAGGAGGAGTGATTTGCGGCGATTGATTTGTCTCCGCTGATGTGGATTTCGTCTGCTCGACCGTGTTCCACCGATCCTAACTGCTACGTGCACCCGGAGCTGTAAATTAGATCAATTCAGTCCGTTAGATATGATTAGTTGGGTTAATCTGACGGTACAGTATGAGCTGTGTACACTAAGTGGGGTGGCTTTAGGAAAGAAGATGTTTGCTTGTTTAATAGTAGTATAGACCAAGGTTTTGGTTACCGGTAGAAAAAAATTCCCAAGGGTGGTCGGGATTTCCGGTTACCGCGGTTACCGGAAAATCCCGACCGGTTACCGGACGAATTTGAAATCCGAAATTTGAAAATTCAAATTTTTTGGTTCCCAGTTTAACCATTTACCAAAAGTTTTCGTTAAAATTCAAAATTTCGGGATTTTTTGTCCGGTATGACCATTTCCCGAGGGTGCTCGGGATGTCCGGTTACCGACCGGTAACCGGATTTCCCGACCGGTAACCAAAACCATGGTATAGACTACAACGCCGATCGATCGTCGATCTCGTCTTACTCGACGACTCGTTAACTGGGACAGAAAGTCAACAGTGCTATGTAAGTATGTATTGGTCGACGCTACTGACTGGCAATATCGATGGAGCTGGGGACTGACTGGCCATCTCGCTCGCGCCGACTTCCAGTATGTTGCCAGCTAGTTCAACGTCTAAACTGTATCTTTGGTACACAACCATTGTTGTAGATCGCGTCCTTAAACACCGAGATATCATGTCCCACCAACTACTAGAAATCAGACAACCTGAGGTCGTATTCCCCGGGCTCATAGTGTAATCACCTTGATTTTCATCCATGGAGCGACGCATGGCACACCAAATCAGAGTCGCCACGCGCTCTCCTCTAGCGCCCCTCTACTCTCCACTCACTCCACATCGCCTCCGCGCTCGACCTCAAAGCTACTTGCGTTGTTGACGAAACTTTGACGTCGTCAAGATTTTCGTGGATGGAGCAAAGGATGAGTTTGGCAAAGCGCTGGCCTAAATGAAGATGGTGTAGATCAGCGGCCACGTCGACAGGGGGAGCAGATCTGCCGGGAAAGCGGCATCCCTATTCATGGGGAAATCCGTGCATGTAGGTCCTTAAGCTACACAAACAGAGCAAGACATGGAGAATGCATACATACACTTTTCCATCTCTTTATACAAAGTTACAAACACATTGATACATCGATGATGCAGACATACTTGTAGAGTGAGAAAATGTTGATGAATAAAACATGCCAAGACACGGAAGATACCCTCTATGTTCTTAGTGGTCGTGTGCTTTATTGACCCAGAGTTCTCCATATGTAATCTGACACAAAATATATTGAACATTAAAAAATCGCACATGGCAAAAGTCAATAAACCCCAATCCAATCAGAGCTAAACCGAGGAGCATAAAAAAAATCCACAATCCAAGGCTAGCAAATGCTCCCAACCGAGGTGAGCAAATTAAATACCCCTAATTTAAGAAGGCCTAGCAAGCACGTTGCCATGAAAAGGAAACAAAGAACAATAGTAAGCAAAAAATGGGAAAAATACCGATAAGAAAACACATTGGAAAAAAGAAAGAACTTGGACAAATTCGAGTTCATATATCGCAAATGTATATGAGCGGAAAAGACATAAATTTACCAAATGGAAAAACTTGCCTGGGTGATGGAGTGGTAGAGGGAATCGAGCGGAGAGGCTGAGTATGATTTCAGAAGTAAATGAGATACAAAAGAGTATGTTATGGTTTTTTCTATGAGAAACAGCTTTGTATGAAAAAGTCCTGATTTGACCGTTCATTACTCTACAAGGAAGTCACAAGTGTTTTTTTTTAAGGAAGTCACAAGTGTTGGTACTTAGTACCTGACATAGGGGGCCGATAGGTTTTTGCAGGACGAAGGGGCGTCAGGCACGGATTAACATTGGACGCGTAGGGGGGGGGGGGGGGGGGGGGGAGTGTTGGCGGGATATGGAAGAGAATGTTGACTTTGGTCCTGAGGTGTGTCTGGGATGGTTTGACTTTGATGGCCGAGAGGTGTGTTCGAACTTGGGGCAACAAGCTCAAGGGTAAGACGAATCAGTCCACGGGACCATGACATGAGTAGGACACATTAACCATGGTGAGGTCACCGTCATAGTCCCCGTCAATGCGTGTAAGGCGGTG
This sequence comes from Poa pratensis, assembly GCA_947311845.1. NCBI lineage: Eukaryota > Viridiplantae > Streptophyta > Magnoliopsida > Poales > Poaceae > Poa > Poa pratensis. The sequence goes on from CAMZMU010000041.1 coordinate 173,880,091, forward strand.
GAGTAGCTTTCCCACATGCCCGCCAACACGACACCTGGTCGGTTGAAACTCGACGTCGTCGTTGCGGTTGAAGAGTGTGCAACAGAAGGCCTTCTCCACCTTCTACGCATGCAAAGCCTTCTTTCGCGGTGCCATCACCTTCTTCGTGGACTGCCTGACAACGTCCTCCTCCATCACCATGGACAATGGTGTTGCAGATACTCATACGATGGATCACATGCTCGTGGAGGCAAAACGAGCTTCAACAGGAGGCGAGACTCGCCATGTCGTCTCGTTTCAATCTAGCGGGCGGAGGCATGCTAGTGGGTGGCTCCGGTCGTGCTAGTGGCTACGGTGCCTAGGGTAGCAGGAACGAGGTGTGGAGGTGGGGAGAGTGGGTACTCGCTGATTGGGGAGGTAGAGAAAAGAATTTTTTCCCTATTGGGGTGTCGAACAAGCCTCATTTGTCGATGGATGGATGGGTTTTGGCCTTGATCGGGTTATGTTTTGTCGTTTCAGTTTTGGGTTGAATTAAACCTGTCGTTATTGGTCTTTTTAGTTTCGATCTCGGCTTATTCTATTTCACCTTTTGGTCTTTGGTTTTTTTTGCCACCCCTATTCATGCAAATTTATCTTATCATTTATGTTCTTAACTCGGAAATGCACTCAACGTTATTTGGATAGCGCACACACCAGCCCTACAAAACGGGGCACGCTAATTATTTGGGTAGACGGTTTCACGGCCACGGGCTTGCCAAAGTTGTTGGCGAAAGAAGAGGAGGCGAAGTTTTTGAAATGGGCACAATTTCGAAATTTTGGGCATGGTTGGTTGGTGCCCAAATTTGACCTACCAAAATTTTTGTTGCCCATTTCAAAAACTTCGCCTCCTCTTCTTCCCCAAACCCTCCTCCCGGCGCAGCCAATCCGCCATGGCGCCTCCGCGGCCACCTCGTCGCTTCCCCGTCTCCGACGCCGCCCGTAAGCCCCTCCCCGCCTCCATCCCGCGCCCCTCTCTCTCTCTACCCCAAACCCTAACCCCGCTCACTCACTCTCACTCTATCTCTCTGTGCGCGCAGTCGCAGACTTCGCCGCCTCGATGTTTGGCAACCTACTCAGCGCGGCGTACAGCGGCGACCTCCCCCTCCTCAAGAGTACGTGAACGCCTCCCTCCCGATTTCTGTTCTGATGGGGGATCCCTCTGCCGCCTCCTTCGGAATTCTGATTTTATTTTATTTTATTTTATTTTGGGTCAGGGCTGGTGATGCTGCTGGACCAGGGCGAGGGCCGCCCCCGGGACGTGGTGCAGGCGGCGAGGTTGGAACAAGGCATGTGGGCGCTGCCGGTCGCCGCCAGCAACGGCCAGATGGAGGTCTGCAGGTATCTCGTACAGGAACTGCGCGTGGATGTGGACGCCGCCGATGACGAGGGTCCGTTCCTTTCCAACCTTTTTTTTCCGTTCCTTTCCGCCGACGCGCGTGGATGGAGTCGTCGTAGCTGGTCGATCTGTAGGTTTTAGTTTTGGTTGACGAGTTCAGCACTGAATAGTACTGCCTATGAGGGACAGGTAAACATGTAAACCTGATCCAGGGGGAAATTTACTGTTTTTTTGGATTGGGATTGTTTGGATTTCTGCACTTGAATAAATGCCCAAAAGGAATTATTGGTGCTATCAATACTTCAGTTTCATCTCACAGGGAAAGTCGATTTATGTGGGTCTGCTAACAATTCTAAAAGTGAAATAACCAGTCCTGTTTGCCTCAGGCACTTCCACATTCTACTTCATGTGATACAAGGCATTTCATGTATCTGTGGTCCCATACTTTGTAACCTTGCTAATCGTATATCTAAGTGTCATGCTCAAGTGAAAGGTTTTCAGATGTACATTTCTTTGCTGATCCTGGATTGTTTTGCATCAGTAAGCCTCCTGCTCTGTGTGCTTGGCAGGTAGAACACCTCTCGTTTTGCGGTCTTCAGTGAAAATGCTGCTGTTGTTAAGTATCTTCTTGATCATGGTGCTGATCCAAACAAAGCTGGTGATGACAGGCTAACCCCTCTACATTCTGCTGCTGGACTAGGTCTCCTCTCTATTCATATGCATCTCTGTTTTGCACGTGTGCATCCAGAGAAATTTATACTTTATTTTCCTTAGATTGGCATGAAAGCGAATATGTATGGCAAGTAGTGTAGTCTCTAAAAGTTCTTTTACACAATTGGTTTATCAACACAGACAAGTTGTTTTTCTGTTATTCAATGTTGTGTCTTTCGTCAACTTTAAAACATGCCCACATCCAAATGTGCCCCTTTGCTCGATTTCAACAGTTATTGGTCCACTCATTTTTTAGGCTAGGTGAGTAGGTGTAGTTCTTGTTTCTAAACGTTGACCCTTTAGAATGATCCTTGTTGGCTGTATGCTGGGAAACTGTGATTTGCTAGGAGCCAGATACAAATAAAGAAAAAATTGTCAAAAAAAAACTTACCATCTTATGTAACAAGTACCTTCATATTATTTCTTTTATGCAGGAGATTGTGAAATGATAGAAATGCTGCTTGCAAAGGGAGCTTATGTTGACCCGATAGCTGATGAAATTGGGACACCACTACATCTTGCTACTAAGGAACGGCAAGTCGGTGCTATGAAGACATTATTGGATCATAATGCAGATGTAAGCTTAACATCATGCTATTTCTGCCTTAATTTACATCTTCAACTGTAAACATAAATGAAGTTTGAATTGTTTGAATTGCGTAAAAAAAATGAAGTTTGAATTGTTTGCTTTTTCTTCTTTAACTGTATTTTGCTCACGCTCCATTCTAGTTATCGTTGGGTATTTTGGTCCCTTGAGGCTGTTTTTTTGCTGCTATGTAAGTTAGATGCGATCATATGGCTCTTTGCAGCACAATTAAATGTCCAAATGGTTTGTTTACTTCTTTTTCGCTGCCTAGTTGTCTAATTTTCTAGTTATATGTTTCTCTTCAAGATTTCCTTGGCAACGACTACTAGAATAACAAATACTTCATTACTTTTGTTTAAATCCATAACATTGTTCTCAAGCTATAGCATGGGGCGTCGCTTATAATTTCCATTCTTACGCAATAGTAATGTCTAATGTTTGAATGGAATCACCACTATTGTTTTTCTGTGGAAGTATACTACATGCTTTCATGTATACATAGTTTTCAAAGTGCCAACTGCATGCATCGGACAATTTCTTCTGGGTGCATTGCCCTCCTTAATAATCGATTTGTATTACGTCTGCCATTCTTATGTAAGTGCTACTAGCTATATGGAATCAATCTACCAAATAAGAAAAATCTACTTGTCAAGAGTTGACCAATAAGGTGGTTATCAAAACATTGTATTTATTTGTTCTCCCAAATTGCAACATCATGGATGTTATTTACTTCTTTTTTTAACTGAAAGCTTGGCATAGATGTGCATGGTTTTGTATATTTATCATTCTGTTTAACATTTTTCTCCATCCAGTTATTAGAATCAAAACTAACGTGCTTCACATCTCTCACTAGCCCAACAAGACGTACATGATGTATGGACTGTATCCTATGACACCCCTCTTTCAGGCTGTGAATGTTCCATCAGTGGAATGCGTGAAACTCCTGGTTGAGGTATTATACCTTTGTCTTAGCTTTGTCAAGTCCTAGCATTGCACTGGGGTTGCTTATTTTATTTCAATATTTTTGCAACACTTGAGCTTGGAAACCTTGAACTTCTTTAGTTATTCAGCATAAAGAAAATGTGACATTCCTTTTATGTGATAGGCTGGTGCTGTTATCAACTCAGATTGTGTCACAACTGTTTCACTTGAGTCTACAATGGGAGATGACGGCTCAACTGAGTGCTTAAATTTCTTGCTGGAAGCCTGTGCCAAGCATGATGCCCTTAATGATGTAAGATTTACCCCTTTGCCACAAGTAAACACAATCGTGTGATAAATGGCACTGTTCAAGACTTAAGCAGTGGAGCATAACTGTCTTGTAAATGGCCTTTTGTGCCACTTATTTCCTATCCATAGTGTGTAGTTACTTTACTATGCAGTGGAGCATAACTGTCTTGTAAATGGCCTTTTGTGCCACTTATTTCCTATCCATAGTGTGTAGTTACTTTACTATGAAACCATGCACTCACCATCTGTGAGTCTTGAATTGCTGACACGCCTAACTTAGCATAGGAACCTTGTAGATGAGTTATGTTGCTGTGCTAGGTGGCTCCATGATTCTTGCTATTTGTTCTTTTTTGTTTGTAGGCTATACAAATATACGATACATGTAGTATGGATGTTTAGACTATTGATGTTTGTTGATATGTTGACTGTTGATGGGCAAACTTCCCTTAATTATTGTTTAAGTTACACGCTAAGTCACGCAATGATTCAACAATGTGGTAATTGCTCTAGTTGCCTTGCGTGTTCTTAGTTTCTTGAAATGCTGTACATATATAATATTAATAATAAAAGTTGCAGTGGGAGCCTTTCCCACTGATTATCCTAAAAATAAAAAAAAGTTGTACATCTACCTTCAGTAAATACATATGTTAAAGAGAGAGGATTATGTGGGTGGATCAGGGCCTTAGGAGCAGCCGGCCCTAGCTGGCTTCCGCAAGGAAAATATCCATGAGTTAGGATTTCTATCGTTTGAAACAGGGAATCTTTATCGGAATAGGAATATTAAGATATGGTTAGGAAAGTAGATATAGGTTTCTTGATTCTGTAAAAGGGACCCCCTGTCCTTGTTATGAGGAATCAAGCAATAAATCAATCTAGTTATTTTCTGGAATTGTAAGTTTAGTTTCTATCTGGTGGTGTTTCTCCCAGTGAAGAAGTTGAGTTGTGTGTTTGGTGTAATTTGTGAAAGCCTAAGGTGCTTCTAGGACAGTTTAGTTATCATCTTTAGCGCCTATTTGGTTTGTGGATACAGTTTGTCAGATCTTAGGCAGCCAAGTTTTGCCTAGCACGCCAGCAGGACTCACATGTCAGTGACTATTTTTACGGCCAAGTTTTCCCACAGCTATGGCAGACGTTATATCCTCCACAAAAACTGTGGCGGCCACAGTTTGCACGCTGATCTTGTAAAGTCAACTACTCAAGTCATACGAAATTTCAATGTTCTATTCTGGGCAAACCAAGGGAATTGATGGCAAATTTTTTTTGGAACTTGTTAGAAGCTTCCATCTTCTATCAAGTGGCAGTTATCGTTTGTGACGTCATCTTAATAGGAGATGAACTGGGTTGCACACTTAAACTAGAAGAATATTTTTGATATCATCTTAAATCTTAAGATTATATAGAAAACAGGAGATGAACTGGGTTCACTTACACTAGAAGAAATGAAGAATATGTCCGAGGTAAAATTTATGAGGAGACTGTATTGCTGGTTGTTAAGTTTTCCATTGGTATAGGATCCAGTTTCCCCATAATATTTATTACACTATATTGCTGGTTGTTGAAGTTTCGATTGGTATGGGAGCCTAGTACCGAATAATATTTATTACAGTACTGTGCATGGATGTAGGATCATGTATGATTAGCATGACTGATGAGTACTTAGAAGTCTAAACATTATGCTTATACAATCTGAAATGCTGATAGTAAATATTTTGCCAAACAAAATGGTGTTTTCCCAAACATTTACAGAACAGTCCTATGTAGTTTATTTACTATTTTAACATGTTTCCACCTTATTTGATACTATTAATGGTTCAGGACAAACATGGAAATGCATGGAAAATAGCACAGTTGAAGTCATTTGGGAGTAAAGCAGTCGAGATGAAAGATTACTTTTCTGCGTCAGCGTTCTACACTAAGGTATGTTAAATTGCGTGTTCTTCTTTTCCTGTTCTAATTATTCAAGAGAAAAGAATGTATGTGAACATGCAGATTTTCAAGCAGGCTTCTAGCTATGGCAAGGCCTAGCCCTAGTTATTGAAAAGTAAACTTGGCCGGTGGCATTGTCAAGGCGTAAATACCTTAAAATATATGGTTAGAATGACTGGAAAAGGATTAGGCTATTGCAAGGGGAAGATAGGCACTAATTTGTATGTTGGTATTAGATTGCTTGCCAGCAGATTTAATTGTCTTCTCTTGTATAGGTTTATCAAGAGTTGACACCTAGAACTAGAACTCCTATACCTTAACTCATTCTAGGTAACCAATCCTCCTAGCGCCTTATGCTCTTTGTGCGCCAGCCACATCATGCCCTTTCTGCTGCCTGATTTGGCTCTTGGTGTTCCTTCAGAAATTTGTCCTTCACCGGCCACAATAGTGTTAGGATCACTTCTATCAAAACCTTAATATGTATTAGTTGGTGCCTTTGCAGAGGACAAATTGGAATTGCTGACCTGCTGCCTTTTCCTCGCATGTAGGAAGTGCAATGTGTTTTGGCAATCTTCTGTATTTTAGGGCCAATAGGTCGTTTTTGGACATTAACATTACCGCTGGTACATTTAGCATGAAGTAAAACTTTCTATGAACTAACCAATTGTTTGAACTGCCGGTTTGATTGACGGACAAATCAGTGAACGTACTGCTCGGTTGATTTGCTCACTGCTCTGGTAGTCTGGTTTCAGTAACTGTAGGTCAAGGCCACCTTCAACAACCTATGAGTGTCAGACTGTCTTATTGTGTCTTGCAGTTGCAAAGGATGTTACCCGGGATAAAATCCAAATAATATCTACGCCTTGTCTTTCTTTTTGTTTCTTGGTCATTTCGTTATCTATTATGTTCTCCATCCCGCTTCAATAAAATATGATGAAAAAGAAAATCTTACACCCCAAAAGTTTATTATCACTCATTCCCCATCCCTGTTAACTCAAAAGCTAGTAAGCAAGTGATCCGTACAAGATAATTGGTCTGGCCTGGACCAAAAATATGTCATAAGGAAATCATAAAGTAGAACTTAGTTGGTCTGCAGTTGACTTTTACTTCAGTATTGTGCCATATTTATTATCTTATATATGGAAAGGCTTCTTAGGTTGACTTTTTTCAAGAAAATAAATATATTCGTATGATTCATTATTAATCTTGCACTAATACTAATCAGATTTCGTTATCAAAATGTTGACACATTTGTATCTGTTTTTTTGTTTGTTACTGACCAAATCTTGCTCTAACTTGTTGGATGCAGGCAATTGATCTTGACCCTAGTGACGCGACCTTGTTCTCAAACAGGAGCCTTTGCTTGCTCCGCCAGGGCGATGGAGAGACGGCTTTGCAGGACGCACTTGAATGCAGGGAGCTGCGTCCTGACTGGCCAAAGGCCTGCTACCGGCAAGGTGCCGCTCTGCTGTCACTGGAGGTGGGGCTGAAAATCTGGTCGGCTATACTCTATTGACCGATGCAGATTGTTTTTCATAGCTCATTCACGAGGTTTTGCTCATCAGGAATACGGGAGCGCGTGCCAAGCACTCTTGGATGGACTCAAGTTGGACCCGGAGAATGCCGAGATGGAGCGTGCTTTGCGGTAATTATCCATCCTACACCTTCTGTATTGTTGCATGCATGTTTCGGCACATCTCAGCGTTTGTTATATACTGGAAACATGTTATTCGGCTGCTCGTCTGTGGTTACTTTACGGCGGGCAAAATATGTCTGCTTAAGTAGAAACTTGGTCAATGCTATTCTGTTTGCAAGATTTGTGCAATGTACTACTGCTTTTGCACCATTGAATGAGAAGTTTCCCATGTTTTGTACTATCAAAGGGACTACTGTTTCTTGTGACCATAAATCTGTGCCTAAGAAGGCCTGCACCATTATTCATCAGAACACTGATTGTGGCTGTGACGTGCAGCGAAGCTATGGAATCTCTGAAGACATCTAATGGCACCAGGGCAAGATGAGCTTGCACTTGTGTTGAAGATACATGGATAGATAGATGGAGAAACATTCTCGTGAAAGCATCCTCTTTTGAAGTCAAGATTGTATTTGTGTTGAAGATGGATAGATAGGTAGATGAAGGCACCTCTCGTGAAAGCATCCTCTTTTCTTTTCAAGTGAGTGTTGGCTGCTGAAATTTTGCAAAGCCTTTGCATTTTGTAAAGAAGTTGCTCTCGTGCACTAGTGTGGATCCACGCCGGTGGAAGGGCCGTGTCGCAGCTGGATCCACGACTCAGGCAGTTATGCTACAAAGAGATGAAGTCTCGCATCTCTCTTTTTGCCCAGAATATGCAGACTTTTATCAATCCAAGGAATAGACCAAGTATCAACAGTGTAATTATCGAAGAATGCTGTTGATGCAGAAGCATATTCCAAGTTTTTTTTAATACAACTTCTCTGGATCCATTAACAAGGATTACAACAGATTACACTGGAAACATCTAGACACGACACAGCTGTCCCTCTTTTACAGAAAACACCCTAAAGAAAAAGAAAATTACGCACACATTCCTGGGGAATTCTGCCTCTTCATGTCTGCCGCCGTCCATGACCTCGCCGTTGCACCACCGCAAAGGAGGACGAGAAGTAGCAGGAAGGCTGCTGAATCGCCTGCACAAGCCTATTAGGAATCAAATCCCGTTGAGGTCGTCGCATGAGCCGCTCGCCAACCACGGTGAGACCTTGGCGTCGAAGATGGATCATCGGCGGGGGGCACGCCCCGACCTGAGCAGACGGTCAAGCCGGACTCGGCGCAGAACGCCAGCCTCGCAGCTCGCAATCACTCCAATAGAGGGAAAGCCGCAAGAGCCACTCCGCCGAACTCGAGGAAGAGCAACACCACCCCTTCCGCTCCTCGCCGCCACGACCGGCCAGAGGAAGGTGGCCAGAAAAAGCTTGCTGTTCTTGATGGGCCTTGTGGCCCTGTTGAGGACACTAATAAAATGCTCGAGTTAGCAGTGGATTTTTATAAAAAAACTTTTTGCGGCGGAAGACAGACCTAATATCTCTCTTGGCTCCGACTTTTGGGACCAACAGGACTTACTCACTACTGAGGAGGCGATGTTGTTAGATAGTCCCCTTTCTGAAAAAGAAATATATGATGCCATAATGGGATCTTACGGTGCTGGTGCCCCCGGTCTAGATGGATTTTCTTTCTTGTTTTATCAAACCTTCTTGCATATTATTAAAAATGATTTCATGGCTTTGGTTAGAGACTTTGAGAGTGGTGATTTAGATGTTGCTAGGCTTAACTATTCTATCATCACCTTGATCCCGAAAGAACCTGATGCCAGAGATCTGAAAAAGTTTCGTCCCATAAGCCTATGTAATTGCAGTTTGAAAATTATCACAAAAGCTATGACCAATAGGATTGCTCCTATTGGTGATAGGGTTATTGCTAATGTCGTGGGGTCACTCTTCGACTACCCCACGGTGGGGATACCTGGGTCACGCCAAGCCCATCAGCCTTATGACGAGGGCCCATGGAAGGCCCAAGGAGGACGACGTGCGGCCCAAGATAGTCGACGCTAGGTCATGTGACCCCAGCCATGCTTGTAAGCGCCCTCGGCACCGTTTACCTGAGACCTAGCCTACCATATAAAGGCTAGGAGGGTCCTTCGTCTGGGGTACGCTCATAGCCGCCACCACAAACCCTAGCGAGATTGCCATCTCGCCATTGTAGCCACAACTCGCCATTCAATACCAGACAAGCAGGAAGTAGGGTGTTATCCTCCGGGAGCCTGAACCTGGGTAAACGCCTTGCTTGTCAGCCGTCGTGATCACCAGCGCTCATCTCTCTCCCCTTCAATCAACCCGGGGTACACAACCCAGGGATTTGCCGAGTCCACAGCTCGTCAGCTAAAAACCAAACTGCTTTTATTAAAGGCCGATTTATCTTAGAAAGTGTTGTAGCAGCACATTAAGTGATTCATGATGTAAATGCTAAAAAACAATCTGGTGTAGTTTTGAAGTTGGATTATGAGAAGGCCTATGACCGTATTGACTGGGCTTTTCTTGGTCATATGATGGAATCTAGAGGGTTTGGTCCCCGTTGGAGGGCAAGGATCAAATCAGTTCTAGCTCGGGGGTCGTTTTGTGTTCGTATCAATGGCACAAACAGTAAGTATTTTGTTGGGGGAAATGGCCTTAAGCAGGGTGATTCCCTGTCCCCAATCATGTTCAATTTTGTAGCCGATGTTTTCTCGAAGATGTTATCGAAATCTACTAATCATAATTTGATCCGAGGGTTGTTGAGCCAGGTAATTCCTGGTGGTGTCATCAGCCTTCAGTATGCTGATGACACCATCCTTTTCTTAGAAAATGATATTAACATGGCAAGACACCTGAAGTGGATTTTAACTTGCTTCGAGCAGATGTCGGGTATGAGAATTAATTACCACAAAAGCGATCTCTTTACCATCAATGTGTCTGAGGAAGAGGCTAACCTCCTTGCTCAGGTTTTCGGGTGTAAACTGGGAACTTTCCCTTTTACTTACTTAGGGGTCCCCTTGCATTTTGCTAAGCTTCGAAAGGAGGATTTACAACCGATCATTGATAAGATTATCAAAAGCATTTCGGGGTGGATGGGGAGACTGTTATCTTATAAAGCTAGATTGATCTTACTACAAGCTTGCATTGCCAGTATTCCCATATATGTACCTCCTGTCCTTTATTAAATTCCCTAAATGGGCCATAAAACTGATTAATTCCCAAATGTCGCATTTCTTTTGGAAAGACACTGATGTCTCCCCCAAGTTTCATTTGGCAAATTGGGATCTGGTATGTTTGAAAAAAGAGTATGGTGGTTTAGGGATTCAAAAGATGCGAGGTTTTAATCTCTGCTTGTTAGGCTCTTGGATAAAACGTTACCATCTAGATCAACATAAGATCTGGAGGAAAATTATAGACTATAAATATAATGTAACCCCAATATATTCCATACTAACTCTTCTAGATGTTCCTCATTTTGGAAGGGGATTATGTGGGCTGCCTCTGCGGCTAAAATTGGTTATCGGTGGAAAGTGGGAAACGGCAAGAAAATTTTATTTTGCGAGGACATATGGTTCGGACATTGCTCTTTGGCGACAATGTTCTGGGACATTTACATCATTACGAATGAACACTGCTGTACGGTCTCTGATCTATGGGATGGTTCTGATCTTAAGATCTCCTTCAGGAGAACTGTGTCCCCTCAGTTGCTTAGCCGTTGGTTGGAATTGGTTGCTTTGGTTGAGACTGCCCGTTTGGTTGTTTCACCCATCTGGGCAATATTCAGTTAAATCGTTCTATGGAATCATTAACAACCGTGGGGTGGTTCCCGTGCGCACACCAGCTGTCTGGAAACTGCATGTACCCCCAGGATCCACATCTTTTTGTGGTTGCTTGCTAATGATAGGATCCTGACCAGAAATAATCTAAACAAACGCAAAAAACTAGATGATTTGTCTTGTTTGTTTTGCTCTGAACCTGAAACGGTACATCATCTTTTCTGTTGTCGTGGTGGGATCACGACAGATGCCATGGGTATGGCTAAGATGGGGCCGAATAGTCGTTGGGGGAATCCGGGGAGGGTTTATGCACTCTCGAAGTGCACAAGCAAGAACACACCAAAAAACCGCAAGAACCCGAACTGAACAACAATCAACCAAGAACACGAAGAACACCACGATGTACCCTGCTTCGGGGCCCTCTTGCGGAGGTAACACCCCTACTGCAGCACTACCCTAGTCAGTGTATAGCTCAAGGCGACAAGTACAAGCTGCTCCTCGAGCTGTGCGATGTTACAATGGTGAGAGCTTGAGGTGGGAGATGAAGCTACAAGGAGAATGAACTAGGGTGCCGGGGTCTCTTTCCTTTCTTCTTCTTTGTTTTCGTCCTCTCTCCTGTCGTCCCCGAGCATAGGAGGGGTAGAAGCCCCTTATATAGGCTAGCCGGGTTACCATAATGCCCCTCGCCGAGCACTGTAGCCATGCCTCTGCTTTGATCATCATTGTACTTCTGTCAGGGACAAGACATGACATGCCCATCCCCTGCACCACCACAGTGGAGCTAGGATGTCCCCTCTGACTGAGACAGGACGTAGCCGCGCCGAGCTACCTCGTAGCCCTGACCCCGGATCTCACGGGGTCAGTGGTCAGAGACGTGCAGCCCCGCAGAACCCGGGGCACGCCTCTGCCACGCTCCGTGACAGACGCTCCCGTGTCAGGCGGGAAGTGACAGGAGCATTGACTCTTGTCCGAGCTACGGCCTCCTGCCGTGGTTAGCCAGGTCCTGCGCTTAAGATCTTTTACCAGGTCGGACTTCACTTCCTCCCAGTAGCTCCTGCACTCACAACACCACCCATAGCACCGAGGTAGTAGCTCAGCTGATCATAGCTCGGATCATGAACCTCGGCCCATGCCAATGGGATACCTCGGACCCCTCTGGTCCAAGATAGGTCGGCCTGTACTCTCCAGGTCAAGATGAAGCTCGGACATTCCCAGGCCCAAATAGCTCGGCAATTTCCGTACCTCGGCACACCTTTGAACTCCACTCATGCCAAGCCTTGACCCTACCCGGGGGTACTCTCCCGACATTAGTCCCGAAGCTGGTGCGGTCCTACGACCTAGGATGGAGGGCCGTAGCAGGTTCAAAACAAGTAAGGCACCACCGCCTAAACCGACCTCAAACATAGTTCCGCCGAGGCACTTTCCACATACCACCACCTAATCCGAGGTAGATATGTAACCTGAACTCTCCGAGCTATTTCACTCAGCACAATCTTGCCTCAAGATTCTCCGAGGCACGTGGCAAAGAATCACTGCCCGGGCTTCGAAATCCGGACCTCTAAAAGACAGGTCCTGACCACACGCCGCCCTCGTCAGCCGGATCCACCGAACAACGCGCCTGCGCACTCAAGTACTTGACCAACTTGACCGCCTCCGCCCCCTCGATTCTCGCGCTGACCAGCACAGGAAATCCGAGGTTCGGCGGTTGCCACTCCGCGGCCCACGATGTGGCCGATCGTGCGGCCACCAACCGCGCAACCGTGCGCACACCCGCACACGATCCCGCGCCTTCCCGATAACCGCGCGGTAGTGCGCAGTTAATGCGTGCAGTTACCGCTCGCAGCTATAAATAGGGGCCCCGGGGGAGTTTCATCTTCTTCCTCCCCACTCGCCTGCTGCCCCGTGCCCTCTGCCTCCATCGCCGCCGTCGAGCACCTCGCCGCGCCGGAGTACACGCCTCCGTTCGGTGACACCGTTCCGCACCGCCGTCAAGCGCCTCGCCGCACCGGAGCACGCGCGCTGCGCCTGGCACCATCGACACGCCGCCGATCCCTCGTGTTCCTGCACGGTGAGCTCCTTACTTTGCTTTCCCTCCATTGCCGTGGATGAGTTCATCCTCCGATGAACTCGAGGATCCTGATGAACCCTAAAATCTTGATGAACCTGATGATCCCCTCGAGCCCTCTTAGTGCATTTTAGATCTCATCTAGATATATCTCATACGCACCCGTGCTGTCCTCTTAGGTCTGCCCCTTGACGAACTCGAAATTATCTCCCTTTTTAGCTCACCGGTAGATCCTTGCTAGTATCCCGCCATGGTAGAAACATGTTTCCCGCCTAAATCCTTTAGCTCGGCTGCCCTGACTGATCCGAGGTATCTACTCCGGCTGAACCTTGAACTGTCCGAGGTACTTACCCCGGTTGAACCTCCCTTTTCTGCAGGAAAGTGCCAACATGTCGGCAATTGCTAAGTCAAACCGCGCCGAGGTTTCCGCCAATGAGAGAGGTGGATGGGATGGCTCGGACGTCACCGACGACGATATCAAATGGCTCAAAGAAACTCATCGAATCCCAGCCGAACTGCTGTATCGGCTTCACACGGGGGACGGCGAACCGATCACCAACCCCGGCGAGAAAGTGGTGTTTGTCTCTCACTTCGAGCGCGGATTCGGACTTCCGGCCAGCAAGTTCTTTCGAGAATTTCTAAAGTTCTTCGGCTTGCAGCCGCACCACCTCCCAGCTAACTCCATACTACAGCTGTCGTGCTACGCAGCTTTCTCTGAAGGATATCTCGGCCTCTGGCTGAGCGTTGAAGGCTGGGCCAAGTACTTCCAGCTGAAGAAACAGAGCATCCCCAACAAGGATGTTGTGCACACGGATATGACTGCCTGCGGGGCGGCCGCTATCTCACCCCGGCTGGGCTCCGAGTTCCCACGGATCAAAGGCCTGGAGAGCTGCAAGAAGTGGAATCGATCCTTTTTCTATGTGAGGAACCCCGGTACTGTTGACCTCATCAACCTCCCGGACTTCCAGCTCGGCCATCCCACTGCACAACTCAACTGGGATTTCAACCTGGAGGACGCCTACGCCGAGGTTCAAGAGATCCATGAATACATGCTGGATCTCAAGAAAAGAGGGTGGGGTTCCGATGACATCCTCCGGACTTTCGTGGATCGAAGAGTCAGCCCCCTCCAATAACGAGCCCATAAGATCTGCCATATGGAAGGTCTACTCGATCCTACTCGGATCAGCAGCAAGGCGCTCTCCAAGGCCTCAGTTTGGCGCCGGGTCAAAGCCGTTGCCCAGACTGAGATGGACGAGGAGTGGACATAGGGCGTGGAGCAAGTGAGTACTTTACTAAATTTCCGAGCTTACGCTCCGGTCTTGCACACCTTGGTTGCTTCTTAACTTAACTCTTTTTCGCCACTCCTGCAGCGGTTCGCCCGGCAGCTGATCGAGGACGGCCCGGAGCCGTCGAACTGGGCTCCTGCCCGCCTCGCCCTAGAAGGTTCAGAGACTGAAGACCCGGACAATGAGGATCACCTTCCGATCCCTAAGGCCGTCACGAGGTCCGCCCCAAAGACTGGCTCCTCCAACCCGGGTAAGAAACAAGTTCCCACCTCCATCAGAGACTGGTCTGACGACGATGATGACGATGACGATTGCCAAATTCTGGAACCTGTCAACATTATTCCCATTTCATATGCTCCTCCAACATATAAGAACTTTCATCCAGCGTCTGGAGCTTCCCGGAAGCGCTCAGGACCTGGTACCTCGGATGCCGAGGCTTCCAAGACCTCGGATACTGCGGCGCCCAAAGCCAAGCGTGCCAAGAAAACCTCGGCGAAGCGCAAGAAACGAGGCCCCGTGGAGGAAGATGCGTAAGTCACATTTGCTCCTCCTTACTCCTCACGCTGCTCCGAGGTTAAGTTTTTTACACTCTAACTTAATCTTTCTCTTTTTTGTCCAGCCCGGCTCGGCATATCAAGCAGAGCCACAGCTCAATACACTCACCACTGCCTCCAGTGGTTGAAGCTCAGACCCTCGAGTTTGAGGTCAACCTCGGAAGCCCCGCCAGAGCCTCTCCTCCAAGACCGTCCATCGACCTCACCAGCCCGGAGAAGACCGTCTCCTCCCCAATGCGCGTCTCCTCCTCCGAACTTCCACCGCCGAGCTCTGCTCCCCGCCGAGGTCAGACTCCTCCATCTCCTCAGAAAGATGCGGAGATAGACCGCGCCAAGACTCCGGAAAAGACTGTGCAGGAGCCTCGGCTCTCCCCCAAGTCTCAGGCTGCGCGCAACCAGCAGCAGCAGCAAAAGAAGAAACAACAACAACAACAGCAGAAGCAACAGCTCCAACAGCAGCAGAAAGATTCAGTTGTTGAGCCTCCCAAACAGCCACAACAAACTCCAATGCCGCCACCGCCAACGGGACCCAAGGCTGCGAGCACCCAACTGGTGACGCACGTTCCTGCGCCGAAGTCCACCTCCACCAAGATTGCGCCCTCAAGCTCTCAGGTCGCCACCTCCCGAGCTCTTTTTGCTGCTACCACTCAGCCGGACATCAGCAGCTGGGAGGTCGGGCAACTCCGGACCCAGAGCGGGAACAGCTTAGGCTCAGAGAAGCATTATGACATAGACTGGAACTCGGCTGACACTGCCGAGGTCTCCTCTAACCCGGGCTCTGAGCATCCCGTTGGACCCAGCGCCGTGCTCTAGTCCATTTATACCATGCAGACTGCAATCCTTGATTGCAGCAAGAAGGCCTCTGTAAGTTTCTTTACAACTCTCTTTCTTCCTTTGATATCAAATGACAAATATACACTATTCCCAGTCCCCAAGATTCGGGTTGAGCAATTGACACTCCACCGAGTTAAAATTGCTCGGCTTGAATCTCCAAAACTTGTCATTTCTCCACGCTGAGTCCCCGAGGCCAATGCCAAGTCCCCGGGCCTCGGGTACTAGCTAAAAGACCTCGGATTTCTTCGAACTGATCTCTCTATTTCTTCAGGAATGCAACAATGCTCGGACAAAGGTCTTCAAGAACCTCCTGCTAGATCACAACAGACTGAAGAAGTCTCACCGGACTCTTCTATCCACCAAGGAGCAGAGCGACAAAGATCACGCCTCCAAGCTGAAGACAGTCGAGGATGAAATAGCTCGGCTGCAGCGAGAGCTGAACCGGGCTAATGAAGCCAAAACCACTGCGGAGGACGCCATGAAGGTCAAAGACCAGGCCGCCGAACAGCAGCAAGAGCTTGTCAAGTCCCTGGAGAGCCACGCCACCTCGGCCGAAGCCGAACTTACCGCCCTCCGGGCTATCTCGAAAAGCTGTTTGTCCGAGCTTACTCGGATTAACGACCAAATGGACAGTAAGTTTCTTTTCCCCTTTTCCTTATTTTCTGCCGACCTAGACCCCGTGCCACCGTATGTCTTATTTCAGCAACAACCTTTTTGTCCTTTTCAGAGAACTTCGAGCACTCCAAGGACAAGGCTATCGCGAAGTTCAAGCAGCTCAGGCAAAGAGGGCTGAGACAGAAACCCTCAGCGACAACTGGGATATCCAGGACCACCTTGTCGCCCTTAATGCTCGGATCAGGCCGCTCAGAGCCATTGGAACCAAGCTGGTTGATGCTGCCATCGAGGTCCACCGTGCCTTCTGGCCCAAGGTTAAGGCTCCCACTTGCATCGACGAGCTCGCCACCAAGTTGAAAGGAGCCGAGGCTAGACTTCGGGAGTGGAGATGCTCATCAGCTCGCGCTGGATCGGACAAGGCCCTGGTATTCGTGCTGTCCTGGTATGAAGAGATTGAGATCCACACTGTTACCTCCTTGCGCAAGGGCTCTCCCTGGAACTCCACCCCTGATGGCATTGCGAAACGCCAAGCAGCAGTCGACCTCTTTGCTAGTTATGCAAACACCCGGATCTTCAATGAAGGGCGCCTTTACTCAGAGGACGAAGAGAGCTCGGACGAGGAAGGAGAGTCTGGTGAAGAAAGTTCTGAGGGCGAGGAAATTGACTTTGACGAGCCTGAGAGTTCCAAGGGCAAGGACGGCAAAGCAACCGAGGTGGCTGAAGGCTCTGACGATGACTTCAGCTTCGACGAACCTCCGAACTCCAAGGGCAAGTCCGGCCAAGCCGTAGCCACCGAGGTGATTTCCCCCGACGCGACGGGCACCCCGGCATCCACTCCAACACCCGAGGTTGTTCCTGCGCCCGAGGTTGATGCGCCCGAGGTTGATGCGCCCGAGGTTCCTTCTTCGAGGCCTGAACTTGTCTTAAACAAAACATTAAATCCCCGGTATGCCGGGTGCAGATGTAATATACACCTAAGTAGTTTGCCTTGCTACCAGTACTATTAACTCGCTATTCGAACCATGCTTTTCTAAGAACTTTATGCCGAACCCTTTTTGGAACGAGTCCCCGAGTTCACTTTCATGTTTACTATATCTGCCACTCTTTGCTCTTGTCTACCATTTAGGCGTTCGACAGTCGAGTCACAAGATAGCTGTTTATAGCATACAGTACTTAGCAAATCTCGAAGTGTGTTTCCAAAACCATCCGACATAATGAAAGGTAAAGACAGGGGTTAGTAAACGACACATGCCGAACTATATTTTTGGACCGAGGTCCCAGAGTCCATTTTCATGTCTCCCACACTAGTACAGAAAAACTATTCTGTGGCGCACCATTTTTCTATTCTGTGGCGCATGGGTGGTGCGCCACAGAATAGTCGCCACTAAATAAGCTATTATGTGGCGCACCACCAGGTGCGCCACAGAATAGTGGCTATTCTGTGGCGCACCCAGCCTGGTGCGCCACAGAATAACTATTCTGTGGCGCACCCCACTCACCATGCGCCACAGAATATGGTGCGCCACAGAATAGTTCTGGGTGCGCCACAGAATTACTGTGCCGTATTGTACCCGTATGTTACCAGAATACAAATACCAGTATAATACCAGAATACATGTATATTTCATATTTACACAGATATAACAGAAACAGGGATATATTTTCACAGATACATATATCAAAACAAACACATTACTAATATATGTCTCATCACAAGTTGATACAAAAGTGCCGAAGTTTTACACAAGTGTTGAGATATATACAAAAGTTAATCGATCGTTGCACACGTTACAAATGAAGTGTTCACCGCCTACACTAGGATCGAATAGATTACATCTCGGCGTTGACGGTGAGCAAAAGCGGGAGCACGACAATCTCATGTAGCGAGCGGTGCGAGCGGAGCCGGGAATGGTTTGCCGTCTTTCTTCGTCATCCACGCCCTGTTGTCCTTCTGCAACTTTAGGCGTTCTTCGATTTCTCTCTGATGCAACCCTGTAGATGGAGATAGATATATATATTGGTTAATAATATCAATAGAGTATGCATGCATGATTTATTCATCTAAGTGGATAAAATAGAGTATGTATGTGTGCATGTGTAAGGTTTTCTTTTATAATACATCCTATCTACCTCGTCGGGAGCAATGGAAGGTCCCCCTGTTGTGATAACATTTCCGACGATGACTTCCGATAACTTGGTCTTGATGCATTGGAAATCTTTTCTAAGATCCATATCGGACTTGCGTCTGTCATATTCGACCCATGTTTGTAAAGCAGATGGCAAACCACATTGCGCTCCATCTCGGATAATCATGTTAATATGACGGAGGGCGTAGAAGGCATCCATCTTGCTGCCCGACTGCTCCTTGAGGCAAGAGAACTCGGTGATATGCTTGAACCGGCGCAACTTATTATCAATTAATTGTGGTTGCACGGTGCTTTCGAAGATGCCTCCCTTTTGGTGGTAGCCGTGAAGAGCTTGATTGAGGACAGCAATTATGTTGGCATACCTTTTCGTAGTACTACTACCTGAGTCAAAATAAGTGGCATGGTAATGGCTCGGGTGTAGGATGATGAGGACGCAGTACTTGTCCCTGCTCAACACAATTTAAATGAGATGATGATCAGAAACATGCATGCATTGAACTCGGAAAGGCACAAGATACGGTGGCGAGCGGATGTGTACTTACTCAGGAAAGAAAGGCACAAGAAGGCAATTCTTTTGCTGGTTTTGCAACATGAACCTCTCGAGGTACTCAACTGCGCTGGTCCGTGTCACAGATCCTTGCACCAGCTGGCTGTCACGCATGTAGTAGGGATCCGCTACCGCGACATGCGAGAGATTATCTCTGTGGATAGTCATGGCCTCATTGAGCGCGTATAGGCGGACCAAGTTATAGTTGAGCCGCTGCTGGTTAAATAGATTGAACACGTCCTCGTATGCTACTAAGAACAGATCCGCGGGGTGTTCACCGACGACCACCAACCCGCCTTCTTCCTTTGGCACTTGGACAGTGAACGCCGGGTAATTTGGATCCCTGTCTTTTAGAAGAAAGCCCTCTAGCATAGAGATAGAAGCGCTCAAAGAGATCATTGATGGAGTTGCGAGGTGGGTCATCTCCGGAGGCACTATCGGTTTTCCAGCTTCATGAACCATGTGCGCCGATTTGTCCGGAGGGGGTGGTATGGTGTCTTCACGACCCTGGATAATCATAGGAGTTGGCTGGCTCGCAGAGGCGCCCTTTGATCCCTTTGGCATCTTAGGTGGCTGGCTCGCAGAGGCGCCCTTTGGCATCTTCTTGAGGGGCCTCCTGGGCTTATTGCTCCATGGCTGCCCACGAAGCCCCTCTGCAACCGATTTTGCAATCGTGTCAGGGGAGAAAACGCCGGTAGCCGGTTTGTCTTGAGCTGCAACGCCGGCTGCTGGAGGTGTCTCTCGAGATAAACCCTGGAAGTCCAGGCGCTGCGTGACTGCATTGAGACGAGCAGGTTGATCGGCGTGGGCACGGAAGGGTGGTTCGAGATCCACAGGACGCATGAATCCGTCGGCGTCTTCGGCGCCAGTGTTGAGGAAGCCACCGACGTCGATATCATCATCGTCGTCGTCGTCGTTGCCACCAATACGTTGAGGTGCAGAGGCGTTGCCTACCAACAGTTGCTTCTGGCGGTTGGTGGTGGTGGCGACGGCTGCAGGCTTCTTCGGGGGACGGATCGGAGCGTCCCGCCGGAACTTTGAGGTGGCGCCGGTGTTGCGTCTTGGGCCCTCATCAATAATACCCCCCAAGACGAATCTGGGTCTTCGGCCATAGCGAGACCCATTCGGGGCACTTTCCAAGGACCACGTGTTCATCGGCTCCTTGAGGTTGAACGGGGGGTCCATGTTGTGATACACTTTCGGCACCGTGACTACCTTGACCTTCATAAAACCCTTGTCCACTGGAGCGTGGTGCATTATTTCGCTGCCTGTTTTTAGGATAAGGCCCGTAGCAACTTCCTTCAACTCGTCGCCTACCCTATGCAGGAGCATGCAAGGCGTTTCCTATAATGAAATTAAGCAACATATGCATTTGTGTGATTAATACAGTCATCGATCGAAGCAGACATAGTTATACAGAAGGACATAGTTATACAGAAGACGACGCAGACTAATTAATTAGTAACCTTGGTGACAACGTCCAGCTCGGCTTCCGTCGAGACACGGGCGCCGGTGCCAGCGGCGGTGGCCGGAGTTTTCTTCTCGCATCCCGGTGCGGTAGGCAGCGCCGGTGTGACCAAAGGGGCCATGGGCGGCGGGGTCACGATGATGTCGCTCGGCGACCGGTTCATGATGGAGTTGCTGCCGGAGAAGCTGGGCACGTGTATCGGCCCCTGTTGACCTCCCGCCATCCAGGCAGCGAACCCCTCCACTATCTGCGGGGGCATGATCTGGTGGATGCCTTCTCGGACTAGCTTTTGCACCTCCTGCTTGTCCACGGTGTTCTTCTTCAGCTCCTCCAGCTCCGCCTTCAGCTGCTCAACCTCGGCTCTATCCTCGTTCTTGGACGTCCTCTTCCTCTTTTTCTTCTCGCCGGCGCCGTCCGAGCTGTAGTACTCCGTGAACTTCACGCTCGTACCATAGCCTGACACACGGCCAGCTGATGTCGGCGGCGCCAACTTGTCCCTTCCCTTTGCAACGTTCATCGCCCGGTTGAAAGTAGTGTCCCACACTTCCCTCTCACCCTGGGACGACGACTGGCCGGCCTCAGCCTCAGCCTTCAACTCGTCCTCCTGCACACAAAGGTGAACACACTTAGAAATTTAAGATCAACGCAATGGACTTTGAGATATCTGTGGTATTTAAATTCACTTACCAGATTTTGCTGGAATTGCTTCACATCGTCGTGATCGGTAACGAACTCCCCAGTTTCCCAGTTGAGATAGTAGCGGGACCGGACAAAGTTCCTGGTCTGCTCGTCTGTGAATTTATCCCATGGGTTGTCCAGCCCACGTTTTCTTATTTCTGCGTCCTCCTTGTCCCAAGTGGGTTGTTTGGATTTGTAACCGCCGCTTCCCAAACGGTGGTTACCTAAGTTCCTCTTCCGCATTTCCTTCCCCCACTCGGTCCATCTTGTACACACCTCAGAATTTAAAAAGTCCTTAAATACCTCGAACTCTTCTAAGGTGATGTGAGGCTCGCCTATACTAATCTCCTCCCAGCTCTTCTTATTATGAATCTTCGCCTTCACCCGGCATTTCCAGCTGCTCAAGGCGGTGCTCATCTTCGTGGTGGCGTAATTATCCACATTTTTGGGTTTAGGGTTCGGGAAGGTGTATCGTCGGTGAACCCTCCTGAGCAGGTGTTCGAGCAAAGCCGCATTCTCTTCGCTTCTAATGTCAGACGTGTTGATCGACATGCCTTCTCGGAGGATGCACCCTAGTTGCATGTTGTACCCTCGTGCAACGTGCTTAGGCTCCAATGGCATGCCACTTGGACTGACCTCCGTGATCACGTCCGTGACATTGTCCACCGACTGCACTTTACGCGGTTTAGTCCTTGCCCTCTGCTTCTTCTTCTTCTTCTTAGCGGCCGGGTTGCTGTCGCCGGGTTCCGTGTGGTCGCCGCCATCGGTGCAGTCATCGCCAGTGGTCGTGTGGTCGCCACCATCTCCTGAGGTGTCATCCTCACCACCTTCTTCGTAGTACTCGGGGTCGGGATCCCGGACCTCCCGTTGATGCTCCTCAGCCTCGTCGCCACTAGTGACCGCGGCTTCGTCCCTCATATCGTCGGGCCAAAAGTCCATGTTCTGTACTCTTGCTTGCTCTTCGATGCTCATGCGCTTAGAAGCGTCGCCCGACATGTTTGAACTGCATTAAAAAGAGGCAAAACGTTAGTATGACAAATATAAGAGAAAAAAAATCACCTAACTAAGTACTAAGATACCCGGCCCATGCATTAGTCGCAATACCCCATATGTCCTATTTTTAGCAAAGTCATGCCAAATTTCACGAAAAAATTCGGCATGACCTTTGCTAAAAAAGGGACATATGGAGTACCCGAAATTGCCGGAACGGAAGTTAATCGACGTTCCGGCAATCTCAAGGGCCTCTCGGGGGTACCTGCAAGCATTTCACAAATAATATCCACATCTGTGCACGGCATCTCCGGCCGGCATCTCCACGACACGATGGTCGGAGCACAACAAACACGACACGATGGTCGTGGACACATATCCTCATGCACATACATCACCACATCCACATCCACATCGAGGGAGAGAGGAACTACCTCGGGTAGGGAAGGGAGGCTCGGGTCCGAGATCGGCGTGGTGGAGGTGCTCCTCCTGGCGCTGCAATAAATTAACAAAAACAAGAAAAGCATTAGCAACCATAGTGGCAGTAGCATAAATCACTTCTTCTAGTTTCTTACAAACAAGCATCAACACAAACAAAGCTCTTTAAAATGGAGACAAAAAGCATTAGCAACCAAGATGGCAATTCTTCCACATGCCGCACTACCCCTCCCCCCGAGACTCACTAACACAATTTTTTGAATTCGTGCACATCTACCCACACAAGCAAATAATAACAACCAGTGTCCACTGATGTAAAAACTCCAACATTAAAACTCCAACATTTTTAGTGGTAAGTATATAGTGCAGCATACACCCATTCATGCAACATTTAAACAGTAGAAAAATACCCATTACTCACTATTGCGATCAGTGCAAACCTAGCTATATTTTGGGTACAACTACAAACCTAGCTATTGCAATCTTTGTCAATCTTTGGAGAGCACTTCATGATTTCAGTTGCCCATGGCTTCCAAGTGTATATTGGTCTGATTACAACCTAGCGGAAGAAGGAGAGGTCGAGCACTTCAAATTTCTCGCGGGCATTCTGTCGAACAGGTGACGTACGGCTCGAGTTGTACCTGGACAGTTGTTGTCGTTGAGGGCTCTGGCGAGGAAGAAGGAGAGGTCGAGCAGCGCGACGTGAAGGATCGAGGGAGAGAGTGCAGGCACGGGGAAGGGAGCGGTGCCAGAGGCTGGCGGGTCACGGCGGCGGCGCCAGAGGCTGGCGGGTCACGGCTGATGGCGCCAGAGGGAGGCGGAGGCGGCGAGGGGGAGGGAGGGGAAGAGGCGGCGAGGACGTCGAGGGCGAGGTCAACGGCGAGGACGGCGAGGGCGGCCAGAGCGATCGTCGACGGCGACGGCGAGGACGGCAAAGCGCGCGCGCGGGAGTTGAGGACTTAGGGTTTTTCGCGAGTGGATGCGAGTGAGGCCGCGGCGCATAGGAGGGCCCACATGTAAGCCTGTGCAAAATATTTCTGTGGCGCACCCATGACGCGGTGCGCCACAGAATTCTTATATTCTGTGGTGCGCCACAGAATTATTTAATAGTCCAGTTTAAAAACTCAGATGCGCTGTTTGACATAACAACACTAGCATATCCCAGTGGTTAGTGAGCAAACAGATTACTCTGGCTAGCCAGGTTCGAATCCTGCTGACCCAATTTTTTTCTGAAAGTTATTCTGTGGCGCACCTAGCTGGTGCGCTACAGAATACGCGTATTCTGTGGCGCATGCACCCTGCTGCGCCACAGAACAATCTTATTCTGTGGCGCATGGGCATGGCTGCGCCACAGAATAAAGCCCAAAGTGACTGACCCTTGCGTGGGTGTGGGGCCCGCGCATATTCTGTGGCGCATGTTCATAGCTGCGCCACAGAATAAGCTTGATCTGTGGCGCACCAATAAGTAATGCGCCACATAATAACCTTATTCTGTGGCGCATCTTTATAGGTGCGCCACAGAATAAGCTTCTGTGGCGCACGGCTAGAAGGTGCGCCACAGAATAAGCTTCCATAGAATTGGCTTTTCCTACTAGTGCCACGTTTTTTCATCTTTGCTCTTGACTACCTTTTAGGCAGATGCCAGTCGAGTCACAAGATTAGTTACACAGCACACATTACTTGAAGTTTGAGACGAGGTTCAAAATAGTTCGGCATATGAACGAAACTGACAAACAGAAATAAAACACAAGCACAAGAGCGAGGCAGTCCCCGAGCTTCAACCTCGGAGTGCCGACATTTCATTAAGGATTAACCGAGGTACATACATTGCGCCTTTCATGAGTAGAAAGGTCGGAGTAGAGCTATATTCCATGGTCGCCTGACCTCTGATCCGGGGTTGTCCAGCCCATCTTCCCTTGGTTCCTGCGCATCTATTAGATAGTAGGAATCATTGAGCAGAGCTCGGCTCACAATGAACGGTCCCTCCCATGGAGGTGACAACTTGTGCCGACCTTTCTTGCGCTGCACCAGCCTCAGCACCAAATCTCCCTCGTGAAACACACGAGGGTTGATACTCCGGCTATGATAACGTCGGAGACCTTGCTGGTATATTGCTGACCGAGATGAGGCCAACTCTCTAGCTTCCTCAAGCAGATCTACTGCATCCTCCCGAGCCTCTTTTGCCTCGGCTTCAGTGTACATTGCCACTCTGGGCGCATCATATCGATGTCAGTGGGTAGCATAGCTTCTGCCCCATAGACCATAAAAAATGGCGTATAGCCAGTTGATCGATTTGGCGTGGTCCTTAGACCCCACAGTACTGCTGGTATCTCATCTATCCAACACCCCGGCGTTTTCAGCAGTGGTTCAATGAGCCGAGCCTTGATGCCGGCCAACACTAGAGCATTTGATCTTTCCACTTGTCCATTAGACTCCGGATGTGCCACCGAGGCTATGTCCAGCCGGATTCCCTTGTTCATGCAAAACCGAGCAAATTCTCCAACAGCAAAGTTCGTGCCGTTGTCCGAGATAATGCTATGGGGGTACCATATCGCAGAATGATCTCCTTCAAGAAAGTCACTGCTGAATGACCATCCAACTTCCGGATTGGTTTCACCTCGATCCACTTGGTGAATTGTCCACCATCACCAGTATGTGTGTCATGTTACCTCGGGCTGGTTTGAACTCTCCCACCATATCCAAACACCATACCGCAAACGGCCAAGTGATAGGAATTGTTTTGAGCGCCGAGGCTGGCATATGCGTTTGCTTGGCAAACCTTTGGCATCCTTCACATCTCCGGACTATGGCCTCTGCATCAGCAAGAGCAGTGGGCCAATAGAACCCATGCCTGAAACCTTGGCCACCAGAGCTCTTGTGCTGCAATGATGACCACACTCTCCTTGGTGGATCTCCAAAAGCATCTCCTTGCCTTCAGCTGGCTCGACACACCGTTGCAACACCTCGGTTACGCTTCTTTTATAGAGCTCCTTGTTGATGATGGTGTACGCCTTGGCCCTCCTTTGATTCTCCTAGCCTCGGTTGTGTCACTTGGCAAGCTTCCCTCCGTTATGAACTTCATGATTTGCTCCGCCCACTCCGGCACTGGGTGCAAAGGAAAAAGTTCTCGTCCACCTCCATTGGTTCGGCCACCATAATCTCCTCCATTATTTCCTCCACCATCCTGCGACCAGTCCCCGAGTCTGGAGCAGTCCCCGAGGTTCGGTGCGCAGTCCCCGGGTCCGACCAAACGCACCGACGTCTACCTCCATTGGAACAGGTCCGGGCTCTTGCTCCGCCGGGATGAAAATAGATTCGGATTCAGGAGAAGGTTTGATTGAAGGAGTTCTCAAGTGATTCAGGGCTACCCCTGGTGGTACTGCCTCTTTGATGAACCGAGCTTTGACAACACGTCGGCAGCATCATTTTCTGCCCGAGGTATATGCCTGTACTCACACCCTTCAAAGAACCCGGATATCTTTTGCACATGGAACCGATATAACGCCATGTTGGCATCCAGAGCATCCCAAGTTCCAGAAGATTGTTGCACCACCAGGTCGGAATCGCCGAAGCACTCTACACGCCGGATACCGATCTCCTTTGCCACCTTGAGGCCATGGATTAAGGCCTCATACTCCGCCACATTGTTTGATGCTGAGAAATGAATCTGCAGCACGTACTTCAGCTGATCTCGCTTCGGCGAGGTGAGGACTATTCCAGCCCCCAGCCCGATCTTTGTCTTGGACCCATCAAAATGCATTTTCCAATAATTATAGTCCGGCCTGGGTGGCTCATACTGCATCTCGGCCCAATCACAAAAGAAGTCCGGCAACGCCTGGGATTTAATTGCATCTCTTCTCTCATAATGTGGTGCATATGGAGACACCTCAATCGCCCATTTGGCAACTCGGCCAGTTGCATCTTTGCACCCGATGATCTCCGAGATTGGAGCTTCGCACACCACCGTCATGGGATGCTCCTGGAAATAATGCTTCAACTTCTTGACCGCCAGGTAGACACCATACGTCATCTTCTGGTAGTGAGGGTAATTCTGCTTCGAGGTAGAGATCACCTCGCTCAAGTAATACACCGGTCTCTGCACCGACCTGCCACCTTCTTCGCGCTCCACCACCACTGCCACACTTACAACTCGGTTTGTGGCCGCAATGTAAAGTAACATCGGCTCATTGTGCAATGGTGACGCCAACACCGGGCAGTGGACAACATCTTTTTCAGCTCATTGAACGCCACGTCGGCCTGCGGGGTCCATGTAAACCCGGTACTTTTCTTCATGAGCTGGTACAAAGGTAAGGCTTTTTCTCCTAGCCGAGCTACAAATCGGCTCAACGAGGCTAGGCACCCTGTGAACTTCTGCACATCTTTCAAACACTTCGGTAACTTCATGTTCTCAATAGCTCGGATCTTGGCCGGGTTAACCTCGATACCTCGGCTAGACACCAGGAATCCGAGCAACTTTCCAGCCGGGACACCAAAGGTGCACTTGTCCGGGTTAAGCTTCAACCGATACTTTCTCAAATTCACAAATGTCTCCTCGAGATCCTCGAGGAGAGTATGTTTCTCCTTAGTTTTGATGACGATATCATCGACATACACTTGCACATTTTTGCCCATTGAGAGTGCAGGCATTTCTGCATACACCTCTGATAAGTTGCCCCGGCATTTCTCAGACCAAAACACATGACACGATAGCAATACGCCCCATACGGGGTAATAAAAGCAGTCTTTATTTGATCCTTTCGGGTTCAGTGGTATCTGGTGAAAACCAGAGTACGCATCGATAAAAGACAACAGTTCACAACCAGCAGTGGAATCGATCACTTGATCAATCCGAGGTAATGGAAACGGATCTTTCGGGCACGCCTTGTTGAGGTTAGTGAAGTCAATGCACATGCGCCACACCTTGACCACGGCTGGCTCGTCTTTCTTCTTTTCCACCAAGACCGGATTGGATATCCAGTCCGGATGCAGCACCTCCATAATGAACCCGGCTGCAAGCAACTTAGCCAGCTCGTCCAGCACCACTTGTCTTCGGTCGTCTGAGAGACGACGGGTCGGTTGCCTCACCGGTTTCACCTCGGCCTGACAAATAAAGAGTGCTCTGCCAACTCCCTCGGAACACCAGGCAGGTCCTTAGCCGACCATGCAAAGATATCCCGATTCTCACGGAGGAAGTGACAGAGCTCGCTTTCCTATTTCTCGCCCAGCCCGGTCCCAATGATGGCCATGCTCTGGGTGCTCCGGGTCAATGGGGATCTTCTTGGTCTCCTTGGGCACCTCGAATGCTGCAGTTGAGTCCGGGCTCATCAGTCCGGACAGCCGAGCTGTGTTGACTGCGCCATTGCCACCACTTGATGCAGCTTCTTCTTCTCAGCTGCGATCACCAAAGACTCGGCCAGATTAGACCCCGCCGAGGCACACTGAATGGCTCGCTTGTAGTCACCCGAGATGGATATGATCCCATTAGGCCCTGGCATTTTCATCTTCAGGTATGCACATGGGTGGAAATCATGAACTTGGCCAGAGCCGGCCTTCCAAGCAATGCATGGTATGCACTCTCCAAGTCCACCACCTCGAACTCGATACTCTCAACTCGGCAGTTATCCTTGGTTCCAAATGCTACATCCACCCATATCTTGCCCATGGGTGCACAGGAAACGCCAGGCACAATCCCATGAAAAGTACAACTGCTTGGCATCAACTGATTTGGCGATATGCCCAATTTCACCATTGTGTCTCGGTACATGATGTTGATGGCACTGCCATTGTCCACCAGAACTCGGGTAAACCTCACATTGTTGTAGGCCCACACAACGTCGGATCTACCACCAGGGCATACTTTCCAGGGCTCGGCATGATCCGAGGTGTATCTTTCCTGCTCCAAGTGATCTCCTGCTCAGACCAGTTCATATAGGTCGGCACCACCGGCATTACTGCATTCACCTCCATGGC
Organism: Poa pratensis; assembly: GCA_947311845.1. Lineage (NCBI taxonomy): Eukaryota > Viridiplantae > Streptophyta > Magnoliopsida > Poales > Poaceae > Poa > Poa pratensis. Next base: position 173,908,814 of record CAMZMU010000041.1, read on the forward strand.
ACGCCTCTGCACACTCTTCTTGTCAGTTGGCTCGGTCACAAAGACCACATAGCTCGCATGAGCCTCTCTATAGTCATTTCCGGGGTATTCATACTGCTGACTTGGTCCGGCACCACCATTGTTGTTGTTACCTCGGACATTCACACATTCACGGTCTTGCTGCTGCAGGCCTCGGAGGAGGTGCAGTGGTTATCGGGGTAACATTTGCTCCGGACAGATTCGGGTTAGACCTCGGCTGAAATCTCTGAGGTGGTCCTCTCTGTTTCCTCCGGCCTTGCCCCTTCTTCCCTGATTCTGCGGTTCCAGCTGCACTGCCGGGTTGAATGGTTGGCTGGCTTGCGCGGGTCGGTCGTATGGTAACGGCAAGGACCATCTATCATTGATTCATAAGTCAAGGGTGGCTCCGGGTTCGGACTAAATGCCGGACCATTGATTTTCGGCCTCTGGACACCTCCAGCTCCGGGCTGATCCGGGTTCACCGCTGCAACTTGGTTCGAGGTGTATGGGTAGTCCGGCTCCCTCCTCTTTTGTCCGAACTCTGGCGGTCATTACACCTTGGTCCGAGCCGGTTGTTTATTGGCTCCCTCTTCTGTTACGTGCTCCTGCCTCTGCTGCTGGCTGCATCGGATCACCAAGAGCATAAGAATCTGCAATCCGGATTGTCTGCTAGGGATTTCGGCATATCTCTTTGGAGCCTCTGCCACAGCATGCTGCCATGTCGACAACCATCTGCAAACCAGGAAATGGCCTGTGCCTCTACAACTCCTTCACAGGAATTCCGAACATTGCTCCACCGAGTTAAGAATTCTCGGTCAGTTTCATGATCATCTTGCTTACATGCTGCCAGGAGCTGAGGTCGGTTTGGCCTCTTGTATGTACTAGCAAAGTTGCTGTTAAACGCCAGCTCCAAGTCTATCCAGGAGTTGATACTATACTCCGGCAAATTATTCAGCCAGATCCGAGCTGGACCTTCCAACATGTGCGGGAGATACCGGACCGCCCATCGGCGATTGCCCCCCGCTATGTGCACCGAGGATACATAATCTGTCAGCCAATCTTGTGGCTTGGTGCTCCCATTGTATGGCTTGGTGTTCCGACCTAACTGGAACTGAGATACTGGTGGTGGTGGCTCCTCATGATCCGAGGTCCAAAACACGCCGGACCAGGAGGGCCTTCCTCCTCCACTGCTCGGACAAGTAGATTCTATCCAGCTTGTTACGAACATCGCCGGAGCTAACATCCGAGCTCCTATCCGAGGTCCCAACGCCCCATCCACTCTGTGGTATCCAGCTCGCGCCATGGCCGAGTCTCCATCATCGTATCGGTCATCGCCTTGACCGACGTTCTGAGGTTGCTGAACATACTCCGGCTCTGCTGATACTGCTCCTGCGGCCGGGGTTGTTGCTGATACCTCGGGGGCGGAGGTGGTTTACCTCGGCCAGCCGATGCTGCTTGCCCCCATTCTGATTTCCCTGACCGGAGTTACCCTTAGCCGGCTTGCATTGCCTGGCCGGGGTTTCCCTTAGCTCGGCTAGCATTGCCCTGGCCCACCTTCTGCTTTGCTGCTAACACCGGATCATACATCTGCAGCTGCTTGTTCTGACCCGAGGTGACACTCCGGGCTCGATCGGCTCCTCCGACGAGTGGAGACGAGGCTTGCCCCTTGGACACCTGACTAACTGGCCTAGCTGAATAAACCATCTGCGAATCACCAGCCCCGCTCTGCGGAGAGCCTCATTCTGCTGAGCTACATACACCAATTCATTGACTCGCTTCTGCTGCGCACGCCATGCATCTCCAGTCAACCCGGATAGCTCGGCCCTGCCTGCCTCGGCAGCTCTGAGGTTCTTAGCAGGGGAACTATACACCGGCCTTCCAGTCGACACGCGACTCTCACTCCTAGCCGAGGTGGTAGGTCGAGCCTCCCTGTTCATCTCATCATTGAGCCCCTTGCCTCTCTGCCGCACCCGGTTAACCTATTGGTATCAGCTGCAACCGGGGTGAAGCCATTCGCTGCATTGTACTCACGCAGATCTCTATTGAACTCATCTCGGGCTGCTATCATTGCTACAGCCTCCTTTTGCAACAAGACACGCTTCTCTCTAGCTCGGCTGCAGTCATCACTACATCTACTCCGGGATCTACAGGATCTGCTAGTGTCTCCGCTATCTTTGTTAGGACTGCACCTCAGGGGTGCCAGGCAACTCCTTCTCTAGCCTGGGCTTTGCAGCTCTCACCTTAGCCGCAACCTCGGCCGGCTTGGATTTGCTGGCATCTCCTCTGCCAGCGGCATCCACCGTACCGGTCATCATCACCTCCACGCAGCTCTCAGGGCGAGTGATACGCCGACCTAGCGCCGCAAGGAGAGGAGTTTCGTCGTCCACGAGCACCTGCTCCGGGTACTCGCGAACAACCTCGACAGCAACATAGGTGACGAAGCTGCCGAGCATCATGGTGAAGCCATGCTCGGGGAAGGGCTTGCCGACGAAGCACCCCGCGTTGTCGCTGACGAAGTTGAACTCCCGATCTTGGCGATAAGCCCGGAAAGAACACGCTCGCCTGAGCCCGTCCGGATGTAAACTCCCTCCAACGCCTCAATCTGCCCCACGGTGGGCGCCAACTGTCGTGGTGGGATCACGGCAGATGCCATGGGTATGGCTAAGATGGGGCCGAATGGTCGTTGGGGGAATCCGGGGAGGGTTTATGCACTCTCGAAGTGCTCAAGCAAGAACACACCAAAAACCGCAAGATCCCGAACTGAACAACAATCAACCAAGAACACGAAGAACACCACGATGTACCCTGCTTTGGGGCCCTCTTGCGGAGGTAACACCCCTACTGCAGCACTACCCTAGTCAGTGTATAGCCAAGGCGACAAGTACAAGCTGCTCCTCGAGCTGTGCGATGTTACAATGGTGAGAGCTTGAGGTGGGAGATGAAGCTACAAGGAGAATGAACTAGGGTGCCGGGGTCTCTTTCCTTTCTTCTTCTTTGTTTTCGTCCTCTCTCCCTGTCGTCCCCGAGCATAGGAGGGGTAGAAGCCCCTTATATAGGCTAGCCGGGTTACCATAATGCCCCTCGCCGAGCACTGTAGCCATGCCTCTGCTTTGATCATCATTGTACTTCTGTCAGGGACAAGACATGACCTGCCCATCCCCTGCACCACCACAGTGGAGCTAGGATGTCCCCTCTGACTGAGACAGGACGTAGCCGCGCCGAGCTACCTCGTAGCCCTGACCCCGGATCTCACGGGGTCAGTGGTCAGAGACGTGCAGCCCCGCAGAACCCGGGGCACGCCTCTGCCACGCTCCGTGACAGACGCTCCCGTGTCAGGCGGGAAGTGACAGGAGCATTGACTCTTGTCCAAGCTACGGCCTCCTGCCGTGGTTAGCCCGGGTCCTGCGCTTAAGATCTTTTACCAGGTCGGACTTCACTTCCTCCCAGTAGCTCCTGCACTCACAACACCACCCATAGCACCGAGGTAGTAGCTCGGCTGATCATAGCTCGGATCATGAACCTCGGCCCATGCCAATGGGATACCTCGGACCCCTCTGGTCCAAGATAGGTCGGCCTGTACTCTCCAGGTCAAGATGAAGCTCGGACATTCCCAGGCCCAAACAGCTTGGCAATTTCCGTACCTCGGCACACCTTTGAACTCCACTCATGCCAAGCCTTGACCCTACCCGGGGGTACTCCCCCGACATCTGTGATTGTGTTGTTGCTAGATATATCTGGTCTAATATTTCGGATGTTCTTGGTGTCTGTATTGGAGAAAACTTTGAGTCTATTGCTAGGTGGTGGCTGAGTGAAAATAGTAACTGTCATTAATATTTTCTCTGTTGCAACACTTTGGAACTTATGGAATGTGCGAAACGAAATGTGTTTCCAGGGTTTAAGGTGGCCAGGTGTCAAGGAAATCTTGAGGAGAATTGGGGCATCCGTCAAAACCTGGAAAGTCCTGTGCCTCGACAAGCATTCCGCACTGTTGGATCAAAATCTGTTGAAGTTGGATCATGTGAAGGGGGAATTGCGGAGAATTGCATGGACTGGAACTATGTGATGAAGTTACCGAGAGGATACTCATGTCCCAGCGCTGAGGTGATGAGGAGGTGGGGACAAGACCAAACTGGAGCGGTGATGTTCAAGAGTTCTCTGCTAGGCTTTTAGTTTGTTTTTGCCTTACTCTATCTTTTGCTTCAATGTTTGGAACCTAGGATGTAAGTTGGCTGTTGGTGAGCCTGAACTGCGCTTTAAATTTCTGTAAAAGACTGGTGGTTGCATTCTAATAAAATGGAACCAGGGGCGGGGCCCTTTATTTCTAAAAAAAATATGTAGATGAAGGCACCTCTCGTGAAAGCATCCTCTTTTCAAGTAAAGTGATGGCCGCTGAAATATTGCAAAGCCCCTCTGCGTTTTGTAAATATTACGAGGTTGCTCTTGTGCACTAGTGTGGAGCCACGCCAGTGCAAGTGCTCTGTCGCCACTGGTACTTTTTTTAGTGTTAGTATCATAGGATGTGTGTAACCTTTTTTCTCTTTATTTTGCCAGAATGAATAATTACAGCAGGTATACTTTATGTTTGCACTGAGAAGCACAGGTCCATAAACTTTGTTGGATAGATTGAGATTTTTTCTTTTTCATTTGGAGTATGATGTTCTTGCAAATCTCATGAAATTTACATACATTGGAGAGCAGAAGGTGTCCTCTTTGGTTCAATCAATCTTCTTCTACTGAACGTCAGTATGTATTTCTCTGCCATTTTGTGTTTTCATACACGGTGATTACATGTCTTCGTTCGTAGGCCATATTTGGACATGTAGGGTGAAGACATCAGCAGTATGTCAAGAAAAAGGTAGGCGGGAAGAACGAGATATATATGTGGCTGAAGGAAAGAAATTCGTTGATGAAACGGCACCGACATGTGTTTTATCTTAAGGACAACGTCTATTGGATTCAAAAAAAGCTTCTGTTGTACTGTGGACACGTGCATTGCACGTGCACAGTAATTACATTATCACTTAATTAAAGGAAAGTTCTCAAATACACATAATGCCACCAGCGCTCAACCCTAAACCTCAGCAGATCTCAGGAAATTAAAATCAAAATGCTGCTGCTCGACAATATTCACCTCGGTGGGAGGAAGATTTCTATAACATTTTCGTACGGCTCGAGCGGGCCGCAGAAGTAGATTCTCCGACTCAATATTTCCGTTAGTTTTCGTTGAAAGAAGGCTTCGAGGTCCACAGTCCACTCACTTCATCTTTACAGTGAAGTTGAAGTTGGTGAAAAATCTTGCAATAGTTCTCCACATGAAAACATTGGTGTCTAATTCACGGTCAAATTCCTACATATAAGAAAGACGAGTAGCCGGCTTTGGAGAGATCGATCGATTTAGCTACCGTAGTAATATCGCCTCCGCCGGCACGTTGTCGTCGCGGATAGACGGACGCCAGGCCAGGACAATATGTCGACCGAACTGGGCCGATGGATATCTATAACGCAAAGGAAAAGAAGATGGATCGGGCCATGCCTGGGCTAACAAATCCAATAGACCATCAAAAACAAATTCTCATCTTCCTATGAGGGCTAGAATCACAGTACGGTCGCCGCCGCCGCCGCCTACACCCTTGCAAGGAATGGTTCTCCGGAGGATCCGAGTCTCCTTCTTCGACCCCGACGCCACCGACTCCGATTCCGGCGACGACTCCAGCCATGTCCCTCCTAGCAGGCCTGCCATTATCCTAGCAAACATTGGTACCACTAACATAAGCCCTGCCCGTGTCAAAGCTGCAGCTGGGCCGCCGCCGCCGCTGCCAAGGATGCGAGGCGCCAAAGTGGCAAGATCGACTCCGAATAGGCGGTTCCGTGGAGTCTACGAGAGGCAGCCCGGCCGGTGGGCGGCCGACTATCGGAGCCATCGGCTCAAGGTTCGGCAATGGCTCGGCACGTTCCCCTCCGAGGAGGAGGCCAAGGCCGCCTACGACGCCTTCGCGACGCAGTTCTCGCTCGGCGGCACCTCCGTCGAGCCTGTGACGTTGTCACCGCCGGTAGACTGGTCCCCCGCGGCTACGGCCACAAGATCAAGTGTGCTGGATGGATCATACCAGTCGGAGAGCGGACTGAACCATCAAGCCGACGACGCTCTCTCACTGGTGTCGTCGGCACCATGCATGTCTTCCTTGACATCATCGCCGCCGCCAGACGCCGACGAGAGTCACATGGAGGATCCATTCCTTGCGGAGCATCTCGCCGACGATGGTAGCATCTGGCTCGCTGATCTCGCCGACCTGCCTTTACCGCCTCTGGATGATAAATTGGACTTCGGCTCAGGTGATTGGTCTATGCTTAATATTGATCGTGTTCAGATGAGAAACTCATAATGTGGTTGATGGATCCGGCCAAGCTTCATCAGTTATGAATGTAAACATCTCATCGTCTTCGTCTCTCTATAATACTACTGTATGATACAGTCTCTTGTTTATTTGTATTGCAAATGCTTTGAAGTAGTCAAATTCAATCTCGAATTCTCCATTGATCGTGTACATAGTAGTGTGAATAAATAGACAATGTTGCAATGGATCAATAGGATGATCGCCCCCAGCGGCGACGAGAAGGAAGGAGCCGGGGCACCGAAGGAGACGTCTGCCCGTGCGCCTGACGACGCGCCACACTGAGGTCATGAACACCAGGAGGCGTGCCACGGCCTAGAAGACGCAATCGTTGTAGATAGCCGTTAGCCGGCCGTGTCATACGGGTCCCTATCGCTGTTGTCGGCGCTGTGGCTGTGCCTCTGCCGAGGGTGATGAAACTTCTCGTCTTCGTCCCTTTCCTCGTCGTCGTGATTCATGGACTGAAGCGAAGCTCGTACTCCCTGCCGCCGTCCGTGGTTTCTGTCATGGACGTCGATGACTAGTTGAGCTGTTTGCCAAGCTGATCTGGGACCGGCAGAGGGCCTGCCCATCCAGACGGCGGTAGCTGCTTCGTGACCAGGAGACTGAAGAGTAACAGCAAAGCTAGGGCTGGAGAACACGCATATGCTGATAGAGCTTGTGACTGTTTAGTTAACATGCCCTAGAGGCACATGGCTCTAAAGGCACCTTAAAGTCATAACTGATCAGTGTTTATGCTTAATTTCCCATGTGTTCTTAAAATTTTGAAGTATAATGGACCTTTTTAATAACAGAATTTCATCTCTGAAACTTGCACAAACTAGTGGGAAGGTACTTGTTGCTATTAGGCTACATTAACTATGCAGAAATGCTGATAAACTGTTGTATATATTCTGACAACTCGTATTTATTATTATTTTTAACATAATTTCGTCATGTTCTTATATTAATTGTTGTTCTCTGATATGCTTTGCTATCTTCTCTTTATTAGGCCCTGTCGTGGTTATATGTTTTTTATTTTTTATTTGATTTGGTTTTTTTACATTGATTTTGGTTTTGCCCTCACATTCTGTATCTGCATGCTGCTTGCCGCAGAGCAAATCCACATTATTTTTCCAATGTGAGAAGTTCCTGTTTTTCTTATCAACGTGTACTTCCTGGATTTGGCATGGTATACTACATGATTTTGTCAATTTCTACATCATTGCGAAGTGCTGCAAATCCAGGAAGTACGAGTTGTCATGGTTGTACTAGAAGCGAGAGGATACATTGTTCAGACAACTGCTACAGATGAACTACAATGATACTAGTACAGCCCATGTGTAGAGGCAGGGAATTACAGATGATCATCTACAACAACAATGTAGTGTACTGTAATCCTGTTGTCGGCAACAACCTGATCGCCGTCAGGTTTAGACAGTTAGGTTCAGTTAGTGTTTTTTCGAATAACAGCGACCTGTAGCACGAGTCTGTTCGCGTCTGGTCCTAATCTCGTCAGGTAGCTTAGCTGCCGCTCTCGTTGGATTGTGGGATGGCACGATCTCATCATCGTGAGCGGCATCACCGGAGCATGATCGACACCGTGGGATCAGTGGCGTAAATTGCCGAAAATTTCTGGGGTGGCTGTTGTTTGTGCGTGTACAGAAATGGGTGGCTGGGTGGTCAATTACCCACTTTACATCTACCTAAATCTAGATTATTTAGCATAGTTAGGCTAAAATAATTTGGACCGGGGGCGATGGCGCCCCTCATTTGTGCATAGTTATGCCAATGCGTGGGATGGCACGGTCAGTAGGACTTGGTTTGCTCTAGGTAATTTCTGTTTTCAGTTAGTACGATCCGTTTCTGTTGGATCGGTGAATAAAAGGCAAAACCGAAAAAGGTTGCAGTACTTGCACGCAGCACAAAAATTCAGTGTCTGTTGTTCAGTTCCAGCACACGTGAGAGAGAGAAGAGAGATCTGCAACTACAAACACCAGCATTACACATCTGGTACAAAAATTAAAGGCCAGCGCTACGCGTAGGTCGACCTAGATTGGCCAAATCTAGGTCGCCTCCCCCGCCGTCAGATCTTGATCGTACGTCCAGAAATCAGCACATCATACTTTCGCAATTTAGCCTCTCACTTTTTTGGAAACCAACCCGCACTACACAACTGATCCACTTAAGCGAAGGGGTATATCGCATTGCCCCGAACTTCCCGATATTTTCAGCAAACATGCCACCGCGGTAATTTTTCTGGAATATTGCAACAAAAATTATTGTCCCGTGTACAGAAAAAATATTGTATTGCAACAAATCGTCATAACATTTCAAAAACTATTACGGTGGAGATTTTCTGATCCTGAGCTCAAGTTATCCCTTCTGTTTAATTTTTTTGAAAATCATATTTATAAGTTTTAAAAAATTCTGAAAAAAATCCGGAGGTAGCCAATGATATATCCTACGCACCTGAAAATTATCAAGTTCAATTATGTTGTATTTAGAGCTACACAAAAATGACAAAAATGTTGATGTAAGTATGCATATTTTCAAATCTCTAAGTTTTGTCGTATTTGTTATTTTTGTGTAGCTCAAAATATAACATATCTAGAAGTGAAAATTTACACGTTCGTGGGATATATGATTGACTACATCCCTATTTTTCTCCAAATTTTTTGAAACTCCTAAACGTGATTTTCAAAATATTTAAATTGGAGGGTGCACTGGAGCCCGATATCAAAAAACACTTCCCAAAACTATTAGTGCTATAAAAGTGTTTAGCCAGCATTCTTTTTTTCTGCAGATAGCTTTGCAACAAAAATCTTCAACAATCTGAACAAAAATCAGAACATATTACAACAAAAAAATCATGTGTTTGTAGCAATAAAAAATGTGCAATTATTGTTGATGATCCATTTGCAACAAAAACCATCAAGTATTTCAACAAAACTCATAGACTATTACCACAAAAAAACTATATTTGTAGCAATTAAAAAGTGTCTAAACAACACATGTTTTGCCACATATTTATTTGCAACAAATATCACCACCTATTTCAACAAAAAAGAAAAAAACCATTACAATAGAAAATTCACTTATTTGCAGCATATTAACACAAATAATAAGTGGCTTAGCAACAAAAAAAGGTACCATAGATTTATTTGCAACAAAAATCACCACCTGTTTCAATAAAAAATGATGACAACAAAAAATGTTTGCAACTATTGAAAAAGTCACTTAAAAACATCAGGGGAACACACAGAATTGCAAAACGGTTAGAAAAACCTTGCAATACTCACATGTGATTTCACAATAAAGACCATAATTGCATCTTGAAATTGATCAATTTTTTAATAGAAAATAGCGTATGGGAAAATATAAGGTACCTCTTTGAAAGTGAAAAAGAATAGCTCGACAAGAACTCAACATAGTTGTCATATCTTTCGGTAGTTGCAACAAATCGATGAGAAAATTTGGCGGATGAAAACTCGAGAGTCTATTGAAATGTTAGTGCAAACAAGACATAATTTGTGTCGAGAATCCGCCCATGTAGCACGCCTACACCGCTGCGCCCGCACACCATTTCTGTTGGTTTGGTCTTTCCTACTTGTATATTGTCAAAAGACGTGCGTTGCCCGTACATGCCAACTAGTTTCAATAAAAAAACAAACGATGTCAACAAGAAAATGTTTATAACTATTGAAAAGGTCACCTAAAAACATCATCGGGGGAACACACAGAATTGCAAAACGGTTAGAAAAACCTTGCAACACTTACATGTGATTTCACAATAAAATAATACGTGTTTGTTACAATTTGGAGGAACCTACGCAATATCGAGAAATCGAGAGAACACAAACTTGTAGCAATCAGCCAAAAAAAACTTTTTTTTTTTGGATTCGCCTTCACAACAATCTCGCACACTTTTTGTTAAAAATTTAGCGCAGTATGAAAATATAAAAGAAATCCACAAAAAAAAGGTTAACAAACAAGCCTAGCTAGCTACTGCGCTGTTGGCCTCATTCACGCAGCACAAATGGGCCAGAACTAGCTAATGGGCCGAAAAAGAGTGAGCAACGGAGGTAATTCGCTAGCGAGGACGCGCGCGGACGGGAGCGACCTAAGCAAAGCGTTTTCCAAAATTAAACAGCTGTCTAACGGTTCCAGCCAAATAATGTGAGCCAGAAAGGGAAAAAATGGTTTGACGGATTGATAAGTTCACTGCAAGAACAGAACTGATCAGGACTGATGAACAGGAAAAATAAACTAGGCTCAAATTGACCACAAGTTCAGCACAGATCAGTGTTACTGGAAGTTTGTTCAGATAACTGTAGAAGTGACTGCAATGTTACAACGCATGTTTCAGAGGCAGTGAACAAACCCACCAGAGAACATCGATAAATCATCTAAAACAACAGCAGCAGCTTTACACATCTGGTACCAAACAAATAAACTGCTTAAGAACAGTTCCAGACAAGTAACGCCACCTGCTAAATATTTCGCCTAATAGTAAACAACCAACAGGTTAAACGCATAATCCCATTATCCCTCCAGCATCACGCAGCCGAGAGCGGGATCGGCCTCACTGCGCCCTGGATGCGGCGGAACGCGATCCTGATCCTCTCCTTCAGCGCGGCATTCTCGCACTCGACGTCACCGCTCCTGCCATCCAAATGCGCAACGTCGCCGTCCACGGATATTACGAGCATCCCTTCCTCTGCGATCTTCACGTCGCCGAAGAGCGAGACCATGAGGGCGTACACCACCTTGCGCGCCACTTTGTCGGTCTCTTCCTCCGTCTTCACGGCCTCTTCAATCGGGACGACCTTGGGGCCTTCGCGGCCAATGTTCAGGATCATGGCCACCACGGAGTCGGACACCATGTCGCTGATGGGGTCGGAGGACCACTGCAGCGTCACGCAACTCTCCGAGTCCAGGCGGATGGTCACCCTCTCATGGACGATCAGCGTCGGGATGTCGTCGGGTTCCTCGGTTGATGATTCCACGCTCTCGTAGATCTGCCTCAGCCTGTACTTGATGACCTCGAAGGAACCAGAGTAAGGGACAGCAATCCGCTGAGTAATGTTAGCAGTGGATAGCTGTGTGTACACACGGAGATCCTCAGGAGCCATGATCTGGTACGTGAAGCCTTTCTTCACGAGCAAGCCGCTGACTGATTCTTCCGCTTCTGGTACCTTTTCTGCCAACCTGCCAATTGTCTTGGCCATTTTCTCAGAGCTAAAGTACATCTCCACTGCCTGGCAGTTCTTGGGAAACACGATCTTTGTGTTCGTTCCATCAAACTGAGTAATGAGTTTCTGTTTAAGCCTCCCCATCTCATTTGCTTCTCCGTGTACAAGAATAATGTTGGGTGGGCGAAGCTCTTCCAAGAACCCGCTTGTCTGTGGGAAATCAGCGTGGGCTGAAAAGGAGATGTAGAAGATCTGCATATGAAGAGGAGCAGTGAGCCCATTTGCCAACGTCACTTCTCTCGGCTCGTTGATAATGGTCTTCGCAAGGGAGCCTTCTACAGCATAACCTGGAATGACACATGTGTTCTTCTTATCCCCACACCACTTGTCAAAGAGCTGCCTGGAGAGTCCACTCTGGAGGCTACCTGGACTTGCCATCACAACTGACGGACCCACATCATGGAAGTTGTCTATGCTGTTCAAAGGCTCAATATGCTTGAAATGGAAGGGGTTGGACTGTGCAAACTGGTTCCTGATCCTTTCGTTCATGGAGTTTATGTATGTCTGGTAGACAGCCATGCACTTCTTCGCAAGAGGGGAGGCATAGTAGATTGGAATCTTATGGAGCTCTGGGTGGTTTGACCAATACTCATCCAGGATAAGCAACAGTTCCTGTGCTCTACCAAGAGCAAATGCCGGGATAAGAACACGGCCCCCTTGAGAAACAGTGTTGTGGATGGCATCGGTGAAGCGCTTCTCTCTGACATGGCGGGGTTGGTGTTGCTGCACACCATAAGTTGACTCGATAATGCAAATATCAGGGGAGAACTGGGGTATCTCAGCAGCTTTCAGGTGCCGATCTTCTTCACGGGAGTAGTCACCAGTGTAGAGGATGCGAACACCAGCAATATCCACCATGAACATGGCAGCACCAAGCACATGGCCAGCAGTATAGCACCAGAAGCGTATGCCATTGACTTCAAGTGTCTGGTGGAAGTCTATGACCTGCAATGACAATTAATATATGTTAACAACACAATGTCCATTCTCCTTTCGTAAATTAAGACTTTCAATCCTCAATCCCCAAGCAGAATCATGCATTAGCTGTAAACGAAAACAAAATCATGGTATCTGAAAAGCAATGCCTATATACTGTAGGGTTGTTAATTTTAACCAACAGTCCAATCACATTTAATTGTTTTGACTATTGAGAAGTGTACCAGCATATAAGCATTCATAAAGGAGGCAAGCAAGAGTAAGTGAGATGGGGGAAAATGAATCCAATTTCACTTTAATATCAACCAGACATATTGGCAATGACTCCAGTTTCTTAAAAACATGGTTAGTAACTTTTTTTGTTCCTACTTAAGAAGTGTTCTGATTTGTTTCATTGACCAGGCATTAATCTATCTCCATCTTATTAGCAACAAATATTTCGTATCGAATGAAAACAGATTAAAGTCATGCACACCTGTTCCATATTCAACAGCCGCAAAGAAAAGAGACAAAGCAGAATCATGCATTAGCTGTAGAGGAAAACAAAATCATGGCATTTGGAAAGCAATGCAAAACATTGTAGGGTTCTTAATTTAACCAACGGTCCGATGATATCTTTTGACTATTTAGAACAATGCGGCAAGCAGGAGCTAGCGAGACAGGGGAAACTGAATGAAAGTTCAGTTTAAAATATCAACCAGACATATAGGCAATGACTCCAGTTTCTTAAAGGACACAGTAAGTATTCTTCTATGTTCCCATCCTATGGCTCTTGTTCGTTTTTTTTCCTTTTAAAAATGTTCCGACTTTCTATCTACTGGTCATTATCTACCATCATCTTATCTAGCAACAAGTATTTCGTTTCATATAACAAAACCTGGATTAAAGTTACTCACATCACATCCGTTCGATTTACATGTGCCGACGAAAAGAAAGATTATGTAAAGGGGAAAAGAAAACATACCTCGATCTTGTCCATGGACCGGATGATGTCCTGCTCGTCGAAGAGCATGTCCTCGACGGAGACCTTGCTGACCTTGACGTAGTCCTGGAGCAGCAGCCTGTAGATGGCCTTGGTGGCGTGGGTCATGAAGACGCGGCCCTTGAACGTGGTCTGCGAAGCAGAGCAGAGAAGAATTCAGGAATCAGACGGCATGACATAGGCGCTTGGAATCAATCTATGTTAGTAGCAAGCAGCCGAGGAGCATTGCGTACCTTCTCCAGGAAGTAGGGCAGCGACGCGGCGTGGTCCAAGTGGAAGCTGCAATTTAAGACCGGATTTTTAAGCAGGGCAACAAACGCGAATGTTGCGAGGGGAGGAGGGGCTTACTGGGTGACGAGGAGGACGTCGATGGCGGAGGGGTCGATCTCGTCGAAGTAGGGCAGCGCCGCCATGCCGGAGTAGGCCGGGTGGATGCCGCAGTCGAACTACGAAGAGCAAGGATTCAGTAGTCAGATTTTCTAGCAGAGCTGAGGTGAGGGGGAGGGGAGGTAGGGTTTGGGTGCGTACGAGGACGGTGCGTCCCTTGAAGGTCATGTGGACGCAGGAGCGGCCGACCTCGCTGCCGGCGCCGAGCGGCGTGATGACCATCTGGTCGCCCTCCCGCCCGCCCGACGCCGGCCGCTTCCCCGCCGGCGGCGCCGTCGCGGCGGATGCCATTTTTTTGGGTGAGAGCTGCTGGGACTGGAACTGGACCGGGGAGAAGGAGGAGGGGGTTAGGGTTTTGGAGGTCCGTTCGCGTCTTGAAAGCCCACTATCACGGCCCAGCTCTGCTTGTAGCGGTGGAAACATAATGCGAATTATCCCACATTTCCTACTCGATGAATTCAAAATAGGTGTGAAAATTCCTGAATCCGGACGAAATGGAAATGGATGTGGTAATTAACGGATTCGATTTTGCAAATACAAATGCAAATGTGGCAGTGAATTTTGAAACAAATGTGGATATGAAAATGGATATATCTGTAAATCTAGACCCGATATGCCAATTACCCTACCTAAAAAACCAACTAAGTGGTTAGATCGTATTTTACCGTTATTTAACCAATAACTATTATGTATTATCGTATTTTCTCTGTATTTTACCCGGGTCTATTATTCCGTTATATTCATCCTTGTTCCCAATTGAGAAAACATCCTATCCACATCCCTATTCGAGTAACATTCGCTTCGCATTCATATTCGACAACATGTGTATTTATTTTTTAAATATAAAAACTGACATAGAAATGGCACTAGCCGATATGCATACGATCTGTTTCTACCGGAAGCGCTTGCATCTATAGCATCCTTGTTTTCTCTAGTAGCCACGTCGGAGAATCCACAACGTATCTTCTCTTTCTATGCTCCCTTCCCTGCTTTAGCGTCCTCCCTAATCATCATGACGACAATGGGTGGACCTAGGATTGAGTTGATCCAGTGTCCTCACATAAATGACGCACGGTTTTCGTTTTAATGTGGGGTATCACACACTAAATATACATGAAGCATATAAAAAATAGTAATGCCCGTTATCTCTTGTGACCCCTCCTAACTCTACCTACCTCTATTCCCTGACGATCCTCTTGCCCTCCCCTCCGCCGCCGGCAACTTTCTGTTTCGTGTCTTTGCACAGTGTTGCCGTCTCCATCTATGAAGTCCGCAGGTGGTCATTTGCCGTTTCAACGCCCTCTGATGGCTGTGGACGCATGTGCTTCGTTTTCTCTAATGGCGTCGGCGGTTTTGTTCTCCTCGTCGATGGCGCCTGGTACTACAATATTTTCTGCTGCCGCTTGTCCCTGTTGGAATTTGATGGGGGCTTTTGGTTCTTTATTAACTAACTGAATTTATACATATTTATCGGATTTAAATGAAAGTTGAGGAAAGCGAAAAATGCTTGTAAATCGATGAATATTATATTCGACTACGTCTATAACCCCATTATCCAATATCATAACGATAACTTAGAAATTTCAAAGATTGCTTTAATATATTTTGGAGCCATGAACATACCAGTGATGTTTTAATTTTTGTAGTATCTAAAATCTGTCAAAAAAATTGAAACTTGGCATGTTTTCATTATATGACACCATTAAGTTATGGTAAGTATATTAGAAAATTTCGAAAAACATGCACTGAGGTTGCATTGTAACCGAGTAAATCGTCACTAAAAGCATCAGACCTTTTAGATAGAGTTTTCACTTACCTGATATAATCTCTTCATTATATGCACTTATTTTTTGTTCTAAAACTTCATTTAGGACTAATAAGCAAGCATATATACACCTTTATTTCCATTTTTTTTGTATAATTTGAACTTTTTATTATAGTAATTCCCAGGTGAGCGAACATGTATGGACGGTCCGGATAGTGAATGTTTGGCGACAAACTCAATATTTTGGCTAAAAAAAGTTAAAGGGAAGGGGATTTCCCCATTTATCGCCACGCAACTACAAATTCCTATTCGCCCCCGCCCCTCCTCCAAACCCTCGCTTCCGTCCCCTCAAACCGTAGTCGCTGCCCCTCCCTGCCGCCGTACGTGCCCCGCCTCCAAACTTAATTAACAAGATATGGCATGCCAAGTATGCACAAATGATTGTGCAGCCATGAACTTTACTCGAACAAGTTTCAGTGCTCTCATATGCAAGAGTGTCACCCAACTCAGTGGTAAGAAAACTATTCTTGTCCATACACTTGTATTTTGTTTGTGCTTTTATTATAATATCTAATTTGTGTGTTTCTTTTTTGTTTCTATTGCACAAATTATACCATGCAACGCTCGGCTAGCGTTTAAAGAGTTAGTGAGAAAGAGTGAGTTATTGTGTGCTCTTGGGAGCATGTATAACATTGTTGTGATAAAAGGACGGAGTAAGGTTCGCTTGCACGACGAAGGATAGGAACAGTTCGTCATGCAGAATAATCTCAATGTGGGAGACCTACTAGTTTTTACTATGACAGGACCACATCCCAGGATCTCTATTGCATTATGAACTATATATGGCAACAATGAATAGGACATTAATAAGTATTCTTACAGTTCCGATGAGAATTTAAATAGGGACAAAGAGAAACACCAATGAACTTAGATTGGAGGTCGTAATTGAGATGCAGATATGTATTGAATTGTTTCTTTTTGTTTGTTAATAAGGGCAAACATTTATATTACTCGCTAATTTATTTGCATAAATTGAAGTTTAGAATTAAGAAAGACATACATATTTATATAACGGTGAACAATTATATTACCAGCTAGATGTTGTTAATGTGATCTGCTTAATATTACTAGCTCCTTATACAGGAGCACATGCTTGGACCCCCCCCCCCCCCCCCCCCCCCCTAAAGTTGTGGCGGAGGTCACATATATTGTCCAATTCGCTTATTTTACACCGAGAGAGAAAACTCGAACACTCTGGATCTGGGAGATTGCCACTAATAAATAGCTGTCTCTGATAGTCACATCATTAGAGACGGACGAAGTAAATGGCCGTCTCCAATATTATATTAGTAGATAGAGACATCTTTATTTACAACCGTCTGATGGTTTTAGTCATTACAGCCGGTTTTTGAAACCGGCACGAATCGTGCACACACTAGAGACAATGCGCTTGGGCCGGTCGGCAGAACCGGCTCTCTCCTGCGTACGAAAACCGGCTCTAATGCTAGGTTTTATACTAGTGAGTACGCGAGGATCTTGACTGCCGACCTCTCGTCCGTGACACCAACAGTGAGGGCTTGGCATGTGATCTACCAACATTTTGTGTGCAGCAGGTCTTCTGCTATCGGAGCCAACAACAGAGGGGGAGAGTGCACTGTAGCCGCCAGTGCAACTGGACCCCGCCGCAACCAGAGGCACTAGATCGCGTCGAAGAAGACAGCCCCGGAGGCGGCGGGGGACGCATCGTGGGCCATTTGATTTCTACTCCCTCCGTATCAAAATATAATGTACAAGCTAGCTAGAGAGTATTATATTTTGATACGGAGGGACATGTGTGTACAACTTTGCCGGTGCTCCCAATAACAGCTTCCCGACACATTGCCGAAACAGGCTTTCGCCCAGCTTTATAAATAAAGCAACCACCCACAAGTTTACAAAGAGTTCCACACAAATCCGGCACAAGCGACACAACCAGCTGGGGCCACAGCACAAACAAGCCCAAAAAACAAACTAACACCAAACTAACTCCCGAAGGAGTAAAGCTCAATGGCTAGACGGAGCATGAAGCTGGCGAGCCGCCACCAGAAGCTTCTCGATCGTCCCATCTAGCCGAGTCCTGTCCCGACGCCTACACAACGGGTGCCACAGCTGCAAGAAGGCCAAGAATTTAAACACAGAGTCAGAGGCCCGTCGTAGGAAGACACGCTCGATAACCATCTTATTACGGATAGTCCAAAGGGTCCAGGTCAACGCGGCAAACACTAACCAGAAGAGGCGCCTCCTCTTGCCAGTATGGTTCGCCTGAACTTCCAGGAACTCGCCCAGGTCTCGGGCCTGCCAGGCAGGCCCAAGCGCTTCTGATACAAAGCTCCAAAGGAAGCGCGCCGCGGGACAAGAGAAAAGGATGTGGATTCCCGTCTCCGAACCGCACACAAGGGACAAGTGCCATCGCCTGGCCCCCGACGCTTCACCACCTCCACGCCCGAGGGGAGGCGGTCTCTAAGAAGTTGCCAGACGAAGATTTTAATCTTTAAGGGCAGCGGGGCCTTCCACAACGGGGAGGTCCAGGGGAGGACGGGCCCTCTAAATAGGGCCCTGTATGCGGAGCCCACCGTAAAACACCTAGAAGGGGTCAACGTCCAGGACACACTGTCCGGGGAAGTCGAGCGAGATCTCGGGAGCCTTTCCAGAAGCAGCCCCCAGGATACCACCTCGGCCGGGCCGAAAGTCCGCCGAAAACCCACCTCCCATCTACCCTGGGAGGAGGCTTCAGATACGAGAAGCCCAGGATTGGCGCAAATGGCAAAGAGTGCGGGAATTCGTGCCGGAGCGCCCGGTCATCAAGCCATGGATCCTGCCAAAAAAGGGTGCCTCTTCCGTCGCCTACGGAGAAGGACACACCAAGCCGGATCTCATGTTTGATAGCCTGGATGGACCGCCAGAATTGGGATCCCTCCTTGCGATCACAAGCCAGCAGGGGGGCCCCCCGCAGGTACTTGGCTCGAATAAGCTGGAGCCACAGTCCCCCTTCGCCACGAAGGATACGCCAAACCCATTTCAGCATCAGGGCATCATTCATACGCCTCGAGGCTATGATACCTATGCCCCCCAACTCCTTTGGGGCACAAATATCGGCCCATTTCACCATATGATATTTTTGACGTCCATTCTGCGCCATCCAGAAGAAACGAGATAGGGCCCTATCAAAGTTCCCATGAGTTCCCTCCGGTAGGGTATACATCCCCATCATAAACATGGGGAGGCTCGACATACAAGCGTCGATCAAGACAGATTTGCTTCCCTTAGAAGTAAATCTGCCTTGCCAAGGGTCCGCCCTTACCTTGACCCGCTCTACTAGTGGGTCCAGGTCCCGAGCAAGGATCCTCGTATCCTAATCGGCATACCCAAATAAGTAATTGGGAAGGAAGAGAGCCGGCAGTTGAGATTATCTGCAATCCGCCGCTGCTCTTCCTCACCGTAGCCAATGATCACGACTTCGCTTTTATCAAAGTTAATCTTAAGGCCCGACATGGCCTCAAAACAGAGGAGAAGGAACTTGAGATTGATGATGTCAAGTTCCGACCCTTCAACCATGATCATGGTATCGTCCGCATATTGGAGATGTGTGACGCCGCCCCCAGGGACAAGATGTCCAACCACACCAGAGATGTGGCCGGCGGTCTTGGCCCTCTCCAAGACCTCCGCCAGGGTGTCGACTGCAGCATTAAAGAGCAGGGGAGATACAGGATCCCCCTGTCTAACGCCGCATGTCGGCCTAAAATAGGGGCCTACTTCCCCATTAATGTTGATCGCGGTGTTGCCACTCATAACAATCTGCATAAGCCATCCAATCATGCGATCATCAAACCCCCTCCGTTGTAAAGCTACACGGAGGAAGGCCCAGTCCAAACGGTCATACGCCTTTCGGAAGTCTAGCTTTAAGAAGACGCCCTTCTGGCGTTGAGTCTTAACCTCATGAAGAGCCAGAGCACCGTCATGGATGAGCCGGCCTTTAAGAAAGGCAAACTGGTAAGGGTGAGTAAGGCGCTCCATAATGGGAGCAATCCTATTCGCACACACCTTAGCGAAGATCCTATGGATGACGTTCAACACCGTGATCGGTCTAAATTGGCGGATATCCGTGGCCCCCACGACCTTGGGGATCAGGGTAACGACACCAAAATTAAGGCGGGACATGACCAATGTTCCAGTATAAAATTCCTGGAACATAGGCATGATAACAGCCTTCACAGTCTCCCAGAAGGTCTGGAAGAAAATGACCGGAAGGCCATCAGGCCCCGGAGCCGAGTTGGTCTTCATCTCCATAATCGCCTTGGCCACCTCTTCCGGCAGGAACGGGAGGGTTAGCTCCGCATTCTCCCCATCCGAGACCCTGGCCGTCTCAGGCCAAAGGTCATGGACCAAGGTAACCCCAGACCGGGGTTCTGCCGTGAAGAGCTCCTTGTAGAAGGAGTAAATATGGGCAGATAGATCAGCTGGCGCCTCCAGCAACCTATCCCCCTCCCAAAGGCATGGAATGGAGCACTTCCGCCGTCGCCCATTAGCAATAGCATGGAAGTAGGCGGTGTTAGCTTCCCCTTTGAGGATCCAATTCTGGCGACTCCGCTGCCGCCAGAACAGCTCCTCTCCCTTGTATATCTCCATAATGGAGTTCTCAAGGGCATACCGCTGAAGCCATTCCTCAGCGGACAAGCCTACCGAGTCCGACGCCTGATCAAGCGTCTGTATCGCTTCTAAAATCGAGGCCTTCCTCCGCCGGAGTTCAGCCCCAATATTAGCCCCCCAGCCACGCATAAACTGGCGCAGCATCATGGCACAGTGGTGCCACACGTCTACCGCGTTAAACACACGCGGGGGGTGGCCGCCGCCTGCGCCCATTTCAGACGCACCGCTCCCACAAACCCTGGTTGGCCAATCCAGAAGTTCTCGAAGTGGAAGCGGTTCAACCGAGGCGGGCTAGTTCCACCAGAAGACAGGAGCAGAGGCGCATGGTCCGAACCAATCCTGGTGATCGCACGCAAAGAGCACAATGGGAAGGCTAACTCCCAGTCCACCGAGACCAGGACCCGATCCAGCACACTCCGGATCGGGTCCACCTGGTTGTTCGACCAGGTGTACCTAGCGCCCACACGCGTGATCTCTCTAAGGGCGAGATCCGCAATGCAATCATTGAACAGCCTCATCCGCCGAGGGTCAATGTTCGCCGAGCTCTTGTCATCCGGGGATCTAATGAGATTGAAATCCCCGGCAACGACAAGCGGTGTATCACAGCTCTCCACCTTAGTGCGCAACTCAGCCAAGAAAGCCGGAGCTCGGGAGTGGTCCGCAGGGCCGTAGACGATAATGACCTCCCACCGGAAGCCCGACCGTCTATGGGCGAGCACCATGCTCACAAAGAACTCGCCCCGGTCCATGTCCTCCACCTCAAAGGTTTCCTCCTTGACGCCAAGGAGGATACCCCCGGAGTGACCATTGGCTGGGAGCCACTGCCAAGCGAACTTGTGTCTGCTCAGGCCCTCCAGCTCTTGGATGGAGAAGTCTTGGCGGATCGTCTCCTGGATTCCCACAATGTCCACATCCTCCCTCCGCATGTATTCCTTCAGCTGGTTCCGGCGCCCCACCTGCCCAAACCCCCGCATGTTCCAGTCGAGCAGCCGGAAGGGCCAGCCAAACAGCCTAACGGGCGTACTCATTTGGACACCTCGGGGGTGGTCCGCTTACGCGGGACCGAGCGAGCCCTACTCGACGTCGAGGGCTGGGACGATACTAATGGGGACCTCGACCGTGTCCTCCCCGCCCAGGGGGTATCACGAGAGGAGGGATCCCCAGAAGGGGCCGAGAGGGCCCTACCCAACGTGGGGGCGCCGGCCTTAGCCTTGGGTGGACGCCCACGCGGCCTCGCCACCTGGGGGCTTAAACCACCCTGGGGCTCGACCCTAGCCTTAGGGGGTCTCCCCCGTGGTCTCCCCGCCTGGGCTGACCCACGGGGCATACCTTCCCCACTAGGCCTGGGCACTACCACCACAGCATCAGCCTCCGAAGCCGCGCTCGGCTCGGGGACACTAAGAGGGATCTCCCTCTCGCGCTCCGCCTGAGCACGTGAGGCTGCGAGAACTCCCTCATAAACTTCTTTAGCTCGAATCGCTGCAATCTGGCTTCCCGACACATTTGCCGAACGATTTGTTGGGAGCATTGGTGAAGATGCTCTTGTTGAAACACGCACCTAGATATTCTGTATTTCTGCTGGAAACATTGCTGTGATGTTCCCTCGTCAAGTCGTCAGACGTACGTTCCACCTAACGCGCAAGTGAAGTGCGTGCTCCGATCCTGATCGGTGCGTGCGAGCGGCACGTATACGTCGCAGTGTGACGAGGGCGGGCGTGTATCGCGAACAAGATCACATAAAAACGTTCGTGATGGATGAGCAAGAAGTGCCGCATGTAACCAGAAAAAAAGATAAGATTCGTGCAGTGCAGGACCTGTATTGATAGACATAAAGTCAGGCTGAGAAGTCTCTGCATCATTAGGCAGATCTTGCCAAAGTAAGTTGATAGCGAGTTGTTGTATTTGTGTAACCTGGCTTGTCCGATCAGCAGCGAGATCAGGAGCCCGGAATCCGCAGAATTTCGTCCAAATGTAGCATGTTGACAAGACCCCACGGCACCAAATTGACGTGCCGGGCATCAAGCAAACATTTGCATAGATCGATGGATTTGCAGAAGGCCATCTCTCCCAACAAACATGATACGTGTGCCGCATTAAATGGCTAATAATACAGATAGTCTTGTTGAGTACGAGGACACCACATGAAAAAATATGATGCATACTTAGGACCATGATATGACCTTTTGCGGTTTTTGATTAGCTAGGATCGATATCCCTTGCCTTCCTCGTGTTTCTACCTGAACTTGCGCATGCACGTTGTCTTCTTGACCTAAACTTTCCTCATTTGCTACTCGATCGGTTATCCTACTCACGCATGCCTAATTAAGCATAACTTATTTCATATCTAACTCAAGATTCAAAGTAGGTGGTAATTATACATACCAGCTTTCATCACGAGTTCCCTTTTGAACCGTCGTTCTCTGCCACGAGCATTTTGAGGTAGGAGCAACTACAAATCTTGTAAAACCCAATGTGATGTTCCTTCCACTATTGTGTGGATCATTTTTTCCACCGGCTTTTAGCTCACTAACCCTTTCAAACTATTATATTTAAAACATATTTAATCTGGCACAAAATAGGTATATACATGTAAAGCTTTAATTACACCAAATTATATGTTTTCAACGATATATCGTATCTTGTATATGACACGAAGTTACAAACATATGCCTAAGAGTTTTAACCGTGCTCAGTTTTTGGAACAAACCAAAATGTATCTACAAGTTTCTGAAGATAAAATAAATTTGTGCATGTAACTTGTGGGATGAAGTATATATGTGTAAGATACATTTAGACATATTGAAATAGTACTCAAGAAAATCCAGTACCTTGTAAAAGAAGAGAAGTTTTAATAAGCAATCAGAGTAGATATAACCTATTACAGAAATTCCCGTTTTGTATTGTGTCAATTTGGCCTAATCATAAAAAGGCTTTGTCATCTCAACTATAATTGTTCACATGCAATTGCAGGACCTCTCCCGGTGTCCTATTACCGTTTGCATGCATATTGGCGATGACAACAACAAAAAAATCTGGTGACAACCACGCTGCTAGCTAGCTGCATGACAGAAATTGGAGGAGCCACGGCGAAAACGTAGGATGAAAATAATCGAGAGATATAGGTACGGCCGGTGTGCGTGAACATGTAAACGAAAATGTATGTACATAAGTGTAGTGGGATGTTAAAACAGCGAAAACTCAGCTCCTAAGTGTGACACGCTTCACAGATCTGGATGGCACCCGCCGGGTTCGGGTGTGGGTTTGGCACCCCCATGCCCGCACCCGCACCTCTACCCGCCCCCCGTCACCCGTACCCATACCCGCATGCGGGTATATAATTTCCCCATTCCCGACACCCGCCGGGTACCCGCCAAATTCGTGCTGAACAGCAAAATGACAGGTTTTGCACACTTTCAACAACATATAACAGAAATTTTCAGCAACAAACTGACAGCCATCTATCACTTCCTCTAGCTGCTCCTGCAACATTCACCTCCACCACTTCATCTTCATCATCAGAAATTTCATTCACCGATTCGGATGGGGCTTTGCTACTGCAGCTTGTACCCCTGCATGAATGAACAAACAAAATGAACTAGCAAAATAGAAACATCAGCTATTGTGCAAAACAAACAAGAAACAACACCTAAAAGGCTAAGATGCAATACAAATTGCAAGATTACAGGAATATATAATAGCATTCAGAAGCTATTCTCCAATACAAACATCAGGAATAAAACATCTAAAATGAATCAAATAGTTGATGTTCTCCAATACAAATATCAATCCAATAGAATCACCTAAATGAAACACCTAACCCTAATTTTACCTGCTGCAATAAATCTATAAAACATCTTCTATGAATGAACAAGCTAATGAATCATCTGAAATCTACAAGCCTAGCATCTAAAATCGAATGAACCAAGCCGCCAACCATCTATATTCCTGCAACCAATCGAATGAATCATCTGAAATCAACAATTCCTGCAACTTACATGGGAGAGTTGGCCTTCTTCGCGCGCTTGTCGCCGGCGTCCATGGCCGTCTTCCCCTTCTTCTGGACGGGGCCGCCGCCGTCGGAGGACGAAGCACCGGGCGTATGGCTCCGCTTCCTGCCGTTCCCGGTCAGCGGCAATCCCGCGCGCGCGGCCTCCCTTTGAGCTGGGCGGCATGCCCACCAAGAAGGCGAGCCGGGCTCCGCTTCCCGGCGGGGGATTTGGGCTGTCCCATCTCCATGCGGCGAAGGTGGCGTCGGTGTGGGGCTGGGCTCGGCTGGCTGCTCGACGGAGTCGCTCCCCTCCAGATCGGCGGAGTAGCTCCCAGGGAGCGGCGGCGCCGGACAGCAGAAGAGCTGGCGGCGGCTCGGGGTGGGGGGAGGAAATGAGACGAGAGGAGGGCAGGGAATGGGTGGGGCGGGAGGAAACGAGACGAGAGGAAGGCGGCGACTCGGGGTGGGTGACGAAAAGCATTGGGGTTGGCTCTTGGCTGGGGTTAGGGTTTCTTTGTACAATGACAGGTGGGGCAGTGGGGGCGTGGCCGCGTGGGGCTGGGATGGTTGCTGGAAAGACACTGACAAGTGGGGTCTCTCGGGTATGCGGGTTGGCGGGTATGGGTTTGGCACCCCCATACCCGCACCCGCTATACCCGATGGGTATGGAATTTTCCTGCTAACTACCCCCGTGGATTTTTTGTCTATACCATACCCTCCCCATTTAAGGCGGGTACCCGTCGGGTATCGGGTTTGCGGGTACCCATTGCCATCCGGATTCACAGACATCACTTATCCCGCGGGAAGGTTATACACTTAGAGTACGAAACTCCCGCTTCAGGTGCACCGGAAGAAATATTGTGATAAACTGTGCAAAATATTGGTTTTCCATCTTCATCTGAACTACCCTAACATAACCAACTAAAAAAATCCATTTATCAACCGCCATTCGAAGCCGGTCAAAGGATTCTGAGAACACTTTTCTAAGATAATTGTCGTATTCCAAAATTATTATTTTTACTCGTAACTAGGTCACATATAATGACACAATGCAAAGATTTCTATATTTTTTATTTTTTTATTTCTTATGTCATCTTCGAAATACGGTCAAACTTGACGGCATGACCGTTCGTAGCTTGGGGTTGAATCTTGCGAAACTATTGTTGTATCACTGATGAAATAGCTAATTGTGCACCTAAAAATCAGTTTTGCAAAAATTGATGAGCAAACTGCAAAACACCTATAGTTCAAACTTGACCCGCTACCACTCGGCAAAAAATTGTCTTTTTGACGAGAGGTGGAGGAAAACCTTTTGACACGCAACCATTTGGTTATTTGTATATAAAATGTGGTCTAATACTTTTGAAATTTGTGTGGTCCGGTTTTTGCAACATATTTTTGGTAGGAGGCTCACAATAAACCCATGTTTGGCACTCGTAAAATGAAAAATGATTTTATGTGCAAAGAAGATGAAAACATTGTAGGCCAAGCTATATGTAGCTCGGTTTCCAAAAATATTGAATTCATATTTTATGTTTCAAAAAAATCTAGAAAAAACCCTAGGTGTAGATAAAGTCTAGGTCTACCACCACGTAAAGTTTCAGATCAAAATTCGTAAGATTCTGGGCTACACAAAATTGACAAATATGGTAAAAGTTCGAATTTTCAGACTGTTCCGGATCTAGATCTACATATTTTTCTTTTTTTTAGCCCAAAATACAACGAATCTTTCGCTAATTTTTTTCAAAGATGTAGATCTAAATATTATCTACACGTAGGAATTTTTTGAGATTTTTAGAAAAATAAAAATGCAGATTTAAATTTTAGGGAAAACCGAGCTACATATAGCTCGACCTCCATTTGGAGTTTCCGCACAATGAAAAGGCTTTCCATTTTTTGATTTTTATTTATTTCTTATGTCGGTTTCAAATACAGTGAAAATTGACAGCATGACCGTTCGTAGCTAGAGTTTGAATATTGCGAAACTATTGTTGTATCCTAAACCCTAAACCCTAATTGACGGCATGACCGTTCGTAGCTAGAGTTCCGGATCTAGATCTGCGTATTTTTCTTTTTTTCTAGCTCGGCCTCCATTTGGAGTTTCCGCACAATGAAAAGGCTTTCTATTTTTTGTTTTTTATTTATTTCTTATGTTGGTTTCAAATACAGTGAAAATTGACGGCATGACCGTTCGTAGCTAGAGTTTGAATATTGCGAAACTATTGTTGTATCTCTAATGAAATAGCTATGTGCACCTAAAAATCTTTTTTGCGAAAAATTATGAGCAAACTACAAAGCACATGTAGGTCAAATTTGACCCGCTTCCACCTGAATCGACATAAATTTATGTTTTTGACAAGAGGTGGATGAAACCTTTTAACACGCAACAATTTGGTTATTTTTACCAAATTGTCTCTCCGATAAATAATTTAAAATCATGTGTTCCTCAAGGGTTGAGGGAATCACAACAAACTTGGCGAATGCAAGTATGCATCAAAATACAATAATGAGTTCCTCAAGGGCCGAGGGAATGATGAGTTCTATTTTTCGATTTTATTTATTTCTTATGCCGATTTCAAAATACATTCAAAATTGAAGGCATGACCATTCGTAGCTAGGGTTTGAATATTGCGAAACTATTGTTGTATCTCTGATGAAATAGCTATGTGGTCCTTCAAGATTAAACGCTTTCAGAAAGAAGAAAAAAACAGTCTTTAAACTTGATTAATTAGGTTCACTTTGGATCAAGCACCAAGACACTCACTCAAACTGGAGGATCCATTAAACTGATTCACCCAGCAAATCAGCAGGGCAGTTCATCTCCATGATTTCGATGTATACAAACTCCCCCAAGTCATGGAGAAGGTGGATGGAGAATTTGCACCAAACTCTCTCTACAAATTATATGTCCGTGTCTGAACAAAAAAAAAAGGTTGCTAGAACATTTCCACTAAAAAATCAAATGCAGTTTTAGCCTCACTCCCAGGCACGTCGCCGCGCAACTCGACTCAACTCCAAGTGATCGAGTCATTAGGCACAACAAGACTGGTACCTATTTTTATGGGAAGACTGAAATAGATTGGTAGCAGGACTGGATGCCAGCAGTATGTCTGATCTGGAGAGCAAACTCTTTTTGATTTGTCCCTGAGATGTTAACCTTTGCTTGTAGCCAGCTCCCGGACCCAATCGCCCCGGCTATGCAATTTGCTCTTTTTGATCTGTCCCAATCGCCACGGCTAGGCTATTGGAGATTTTGATTCAGTCTTGCCTGTCACGTAGTGCTGCCGTCTGGAGTCTGGCTGCTGTTGGCTTCGCGAACTCTTCTTCAGGCCCAAACTGGATCGACAGGGATCAGATTGCTCATGGATCGCTTGTGGTTGATGACACCTTTGGCAAATATGGAAGGCCCGCAATGACCTTGTTTTTAACAAGGCTGACAGATTCGGCTAATCGATTTCTTTGTTATGCTATCAGCGACATCGAGCTGTGGTCTAGACGTTTCCGCAGCGTCTCGCTCAGGGATGAGATTCTGACCTGGAGAGACTTCCTGGTCTCTCGCCTACGCGGTCCTTTTCTCCTTCCCTGTGTACCCCTGTAAAAATGCTTTCCAAGCCCTTTTCCGAGTGGTAATCTATAAAAAAACGGTGGGGAGTAATACCCCGTCAATCTCGAAAACAAAATTCAGTCTTGCCTGATATATTGAGGGAAAAGGCATGCATCATGATAAAATTCGTGCACGCGGATTGAAACGAGCAAGACAAGAAGGGAATGAGGGGCTGTGTCGGCGCCGGATTTTTCGCCGCCCGTGGGAGCGACGCGGGGGCCTTGGAGCTTGTCGACAGTTATGTCCAGTCCTTTTTGTAAATCTGTCGCAATACACACAAATTACCAATTGTCTCTCTGATAAATAATTTAAAATCCTGACTTCCTGAAGGGCTCAGGGAAGATGAATTGTGTAACTCTCTGTGTTATTCATTGATAGCCCACGAGGGGTATATATAGCAGGAGTACAACGGTATAATGCTAACGGAAAGGCTAAGTACAAGCATGCACAACGTGCAGTGCGTGGGCACGGTGATCGCGCAGGGCGTGCGGAGTGCGCCGTTGGCGTGTGGAGCGCGCCGCGTCAGGGAGCGCGAGACGCGGTCAGTCGAGCTGATCCAGTAGAGGAATTGGTCTTCCAACAAGGGAATCACAATAAACTTGGCTAATGCAAGTATGAGTGTAAGTAACACATTTCATTTTCCCATCTTTACATTGGATGCCACAGAAATCGGCATCGGTCTTTTAGGATTTGAAATTATCTATACTTACTATTAAAAGAGCAAACACATGCCGGATACATTAAATCTATTCCGTTCAAAATCAGATCAACGAATCAGATTGTTCGGTCCGTGTTGAGCAGCTCAACACAATTTTTTTTACCGTTTTACCCTCCCACCAATTCACATAATACAACTAAACTACCACCATACCGGTTCAATTATTTTCTTCTCCTTCGGTCGTCCATCCTCCAGGCAATCGTTCCGCATCTAGGTTTCCTCCACAAATCCAACGCGTGGCCGTCTCACCGACCACAAGCCGCTTCTCGCCGCCGGCCTGTCCCACCTCCCCCGGATCCCCATGATTCTTCAACACAAGCAACCCATGCGCCGCTCGGCTTCCCGCATCGCGCGTCCGAATCGCCGCATCAAAGGAGTGCAGGCACGAGGGCTGTATCATGAAGATGATGTCGCGCATGTTCATAAACTCCTGGGCGTCTTCTGGTGACGATGCCCGTGACCTTACCGAGCCTGAAGTACATGGAGGGCGCGTCCAACCTATGCGCAATGTCGGCCATGACGTGGTATGGCAGCAGGATCCACATCAGGTTCTGGAGGGCGTGGGCGGTTGTCTTGTCGACGCCACCGGGAACGCCGACGATGACGTCCAGGGCGAGCGCGAGAGACGTCGCCCCTGGCCCCGTGGTCTGCCCTTGCTCCTACCGTCCATCACCGCTAGCTCGAGCAGGGGCGCTTGTGATTTTGGTACCTCTCCGACAACCCCGCGCTGCTCCCAGACAACTAGAGGTCAGCCATCTCTATGCTTGCGACCTCCCGTCCTGCTCCAAGATTGTGATCTTCGTGTGGCGCGCACGGAAAGCAAGACCGAGAGCGAGCTGCAGACGCAGTCCTCGCTTCTCCTGCCTACAGTGTCCTGAGGCCGTCGTCGTCATTGTGTATTGAGCAGGCACTCGGCAGAAGAGCTACTGGTCTGCTCCCCTGAATCCCGTTGTGTTGCTTACCTGCTCATCGTTCCTGCGAGATTCAGGCTAGAATAGCTTCCTGATTGTTTTGACCCCTAATTGCCGTGGCCTGTAAAATGATGGTGTCGTGAGACTTTTATATTCCTGCTTATGGCTGTTGGTTTCAGAACAATTGACGGGAGCAAGGATAGACAAC
Source organism: Poa pratensis (assembly GCA_947311845.1). NCBI lineage: Eukaryota > Viridiplantae > Streptophyta > Magnoliopsida > Poales > Poaceae > Poa > Poa pratensis. Next base: position 173,938,622 of record CAMZMU010000041.1, read on the forward strand.
TATAATTTCACCACTACGTTGCACCAAGACTTTTGGTATTAAACAGTTACTTGTAATTTTTTGCCATGTTGACATGGTGCTAAACCGCTTCTCTGTCTTTCGCTTGTTTTACCTGCTGACACATGACACGTCTATTAATTGGGCGATCATCTTGCGCTATTAATTGGGAATTGGCACTTAAAAGTTTGTCCTCTTTTGGTAATTACTGAACCAAATTAAACCAATAAAAAACTGTTCTTTCATTTGTGTATTCTTAATTTCTTAAAGTTTCTCACTTTACACAATATTGTTTTACTGAAAATATGTCATATAGGCCAATTAGTAGTGATGCATATAATCTCTGAACTAAGCATCCAGTTGACACCTTTTGCTGGAACGAATTAGCAAGATGAAGCAACTTGAGCATCATTCTTTGTGCAAAATTGCATGATGTATACAAGATCTAATAGTTCTCTGGTACAATATTCACGGTCATCAAGTTCACGTTCATTTTTAAATTGGACGGTTTACTTGGATTTTTTTTCTGTTTCTATATCGTGCCTGATTTTTTTCTTACAAAATTACACCCTCATGTTGTTCAAGAGAATACTCATCTTATTTTCACTAGGGAGTTTGTTATAACTTATAACTCTACATTTGTAAATACATGCATCTAATTTACTTGCAAGATCACAACTGAGATTACTCTAGCTACGTATTTAAAATAAATTGTTTAAAAAGGTAGCATTTTTTGCACTTCCTTTTCTACTACAAATCGAAACGTGCGTTGCACATGCCCATTCAAGAGAATAGTCATCTTATTTTCACTAGGGAGTTTGTTATAACTTATAACTCTACATTTGTAAAATACATGCATCTAATTTACTTGCAAGATCACAGTTGAGATTACTCTAGCTACATATTTAAAACAAATTGTTTGAAGGGGTATCATTTTTTGCACTTTCTTTTCTACTAGGAACCGAAACGTGCGCTGCACGTGCCTGTTTACTAGTAGTTAAAAAAATAGAAGTGGTCCTTCAGGATTAAACGCTTTCAGAAAGAAGAAAAAAAACAGTCTTTAAACTTGCACTACGGGAAACCCACGATACGCCGACGGCCAGAAGCCGTTGGCGTAGGCGCGTTTGCCGTCGGCGTAGGCCTAGGCCGACGGCGGCCGTCGGCGTATCTCCGTCGGCGTAGCAGCCCGTCGGCGTATACAAATAACCGTCGGCGTATACGTAACCGTCGGCGTAGCCGCTGTGGGACCCACAAAAACGGAAGCCGTCCGTCTCCGTCTGCTCCACCCATACGCCGACGGCAGCGCCGTCGGCCTTGCGCGCCACGTGGAGCGAGCTGGTGCGTCTGGGACATGGCATACGCCGACGGCAAAGCCGTCGGCGTATTCGTGACCAGTTGGTCCATTTTAGCTGACGTGGTAGCACCCTGTGCGCCTGGGAAGTGCTCTACGCCGACGGCAATGCCGTCGGCGTATACTTGACCATAATTTCCAATTTTAGCTGCTTGTTGCTGCTGGTTTCTGGCGCATTTTAAATACAATTAAAATTGCACAAATTATAAAACACGACAGAAACATCACATATATATCCAAAATGACACAAACATGATTCGAATTCATACAAGCATTCATACAAACTCAAAATGACAGAAACATAGTTCGAATTCACACCCGGAACACCCGAACTAATCCTACATCTCGTGAGAGGTCGAGCCACCTAGCTCTGACCGCGTGAAAATAGGCGATCGACCGCGTGGGCCAGTCGAACCACACAGGGAATCCGGCGAGCCACGGGACTGTGTGGTTTCACGCGACGAACCCGGCGAGGCACCACCAGTGCCATGCACCACGAGCGCGCGCGTCGAAGTCGGCGAGGCACAAGCAGGATCAATGGGTACATTCCTCGAGCAACTCGATCCCTACATGTTTGAGTCCAAGTTAGCAACTTGGAAAGCACAGCATGGCGGTAACAATTTGTTTGGCAAATAACTTACCGGAGTCGTTTGCTTGTATGTGCGAGCGACCGACTCCCTCGTTGGGCCGACGGGCGGGATCCCCGGCCTAGGTGGACGCGTAGGCAGCGCGTCCCGCTCTCCAGTGGCAAAAAACTTCTCGGTAGCCTACAAGATAGTTTAGATGTCAGGAGTTGTAGAAAAACAAGGTTCAAACTAGAGGAAATGGGACTTGTCATATTTTGCAAATACAAAAGTTGAAACTTACAGCATCCTTCAACTCATTCCACTCCTCATACTCCTGGCTCTTCTGTACCCACAACTGATACTGTCTCTCATAGTCCGCGTAAGCGGCATCGAAGGCCGCCTCGAAATCAGCCTACAGTTTTAAAAGGGAACGCATCTCGTCAACTTAGCCACTTAGCTAGGAACGAATGTCGGAAAGAGAATGAAATTGAGAAAAACTTACATCGGGGCGAGCTCGGGAAGGCCGACGAGGCAGGACGGGAGGGTCGTCGGCGGTGAGGGTAGCCTTGACACGCGAGAGGCCCAACTCAGGAGTACGCGTGAGTACCGAACTAAGCATGAGAGGACGGCCATGCTCCCAACCGTTCCCGGCAAGGACCACCGCTCTCTCATCGGTGTCATGCCGAAGAGGGTTGTCCACAAACGGATTTATACCCTGGAACGTCTCGACGTATGCCTTTATCCCCTCCTTGGCAGTGCCGAAGTAATCGGGCTGCGAGGGCTGAGGCTCGTCAAAATTGGGCTTCTTCATCTTCATCCTCTCCCATGTTTGCATGTCCGTAAGAGGCTCCCCGAGATCGGCCTCCTGCAATGCCAAAGAAGTGTCATGCGTATCAAGTAGGAACATGAGGGGAAATAAATGAAGATTGTTTCATGTATATATATACCAGCTTTGCCTTGAAGCGATCAAGGTTGCGGGCACCCGCACGATGTGTCCCCCCGCTCCCGCGGTTTAACTTGTTTCGCTCGCTCAAGGCCTTGAACTCGGGGTCCTCCCCAGCCCACCTAGACACCAACGCCCTCCACGCGTCATCCTTGCCATAGGCCCATGAGGGCTTAAACTGAAAAAACAATACTCATGTGAAGAACGGATAATGCAATTGCAACCTAGCAGCAACATGTAATCTCATTAACAATCTACTTACCGCAATGTAGTCATCTACGGTCACCTCAAGTGGGTTCTCCACAATATCATGCTTCACCGCCTTCTTGTGTAACGTCTCAGTACTGAAATGATTGATGATGGTATGCTTTGCATTGTAGAACTGCTGTCGTGTCAACTTCCTACAAGCCCCCTCCAAAGTCCTGTCCGCATCGGCCCGCTGCTCAGGAAGTACCCTATAGAACCTCTTTAATCATGCACAAAAAACAAATTGTGAGAGCATGGTGGGGACATCAAGTATGAACGAAATTCGAAAAGTTCAACTTACCCAAAACTTGTTGATCACGGCATCAGAACATTTCCCGCCGCTCGCGTAATTGGCGGCCTGATAGTCTACCCACTGGGTGGCTAGCTTCGTCGCGCCGTTGGGGATGGTACTGTACAAGCCGGGCCAAAACTTCCTAATCAAAGCTCCAATCAGGGTGTTAGGCACACGGGCTCCCGCAGGATGTATCCAGTTGCTGCACAATAATGAAACATTAGTACATGTCAAATTGTCCTGACCACAATGAAGTTACCATGTTCAAAATTAGTATATATAGTCACTTACTCTTTCCCATTAGGCGTAATGAGGATCTTCGCCTCCTCGGTAGCAGGTTCCTTGTCCTCATCAGGGACCTGGGATTCCCCTCGAATCCTTGGCTTCTTCGGCGGCGCGGAGGGCCTCGCCTCCAAGTCCGTGGAGGGGCCCGTCTCCTGCGAGTCCGTGGAGGGGCCCGTCCCCACGTCCGTGGAGCCCGCAGAGGGTATGTCCGAAGACACGTCGCCCCCACCTCGCCCTCGTCCTCCCTCACCTCGCCCTCGTCCTCCACCTCGCCCTCCTCCTCGTCCTCGTCCTGCACCTCGTCCAGCATCTCCACCCTCACCTGCATTGAGAAAGGGTGAACAATTAAGCATAAAGACATGAACAAATTAAGAATTGCATCACCTCTACTCTCACCACTGTCAGACAGGTAACGCGGGTTCGGATTAGGTTGTCTTCCACTTTTAGTAGCTTTCGTCTGGCGCATCCTCTTCGACAAGGAGGCCGATGATTCCTTGCCTTGGCTCATCTTGGTCAATCACCTGCATTGAGAAAGGGTAAAGTTTTAAGCATAAATGACATGATCCAATTAAGAAGCATGAAGACGCAATGCAATTAATAAGCATGTTAAAAGAAGCTACACTTTCTCTTTATTTGAGGCAGAAGCTACACTTTTACTAATTATTAGAAACTACACAAACATTTACAGCTAGCAAACAAATGAGAAATGCACAAACATGCACAAACATGCATATCCAGCTAGCAATGCATTTGTATACTACACCATAATCAAACGCTATAAAAAAACACGGCATCACAGACTTTTAATAGGAATTCATGCAAACCCATGAATATGGAATAGAGGTTCATTTTCATAATAGGAGCAGTACTGCTCTTGTTTGTGTTAGATATTGGTTACGTGGTTTATCTTAGAGATCATCTAATCGTGAACAATTGAGAATTTCATATGAACAGGAAATAAAACAAATCTGCACCTCATTTATATATTGGTGTAATCTAAAATTAATCAACCTTACCTAAGCGTACTACATGCTAGTTAATCGGCATACTCCGTTGCATATGAGAAGCCCCATGCCGTAGATGCTATCTGCCTATTAAATAAGTAGTGCAGCATGTTGTTGACACTAAAATGAATATGGCGACTAGAGCGTCCATATATGATATTTGCTCTATACATTGTTTAGCCTCATATAGCTGAACTAAATTGATAATTATCACCCTACTCACTGAAAATATAAATTAATCCATACTCTTGCTCGGTTGCACCACAAGCATATGTCATACCACGCACTGCTCTAGGGGCGACAATAACATAGACAGAACAATCTAAATCTAAACTAGTATATCTAAGAGAAATAAGAGATTTGGGAAAGCAGGAAAGGGGGCATTTTTACCTTTGGGGGCAACCGGGCAGTGGAGACGGCGACGCGGGGCGAGTGGGAGGCTGAGGCCGGAGGGGAGACTGGGCGGAGTTGCGGCGGAGTGGCTGGACCAGCGCCGGCGGGGCGAGTGGGCGGCGGCGGCCGGCGGCTGACCCTGCTCTGTTTCTCTCTGTTTCCCGCACGAGCACGGAGCACGGACGCCGGCGCGGCGAGTGGGGAGGGATTGGGGAGGTCGCCGGCGCGGGGAGAGATTGGGGAGGTCGCCGGCGCGGGGAGGGATTGGGTCGCCGGCGCGGGGAGGGTTGGGTCGCCGCGGCGCGGGTAGGGTTCTGGTTGGGGAATTTTTGGAGTGAAGGCGCGCGAAGCTTTCGGGCCGTTTTTGCTTAGCTAGCCAGGCCTACGCCGACGGCAAAGCCGTCGGCGTATGGTTTTGCTTTTTTTTTTAAGAAATCAATTAATTTTTTAATTTTTTTTCAATTCTTCTATTATGTTCTATTTTTTTTAAAGAAAGGGGGTAGCCAGTCATTTTTTTTTGACTCACTGGTCCCTTTATCCTTCGGATCAGAGACTACCTCTTCGTTCTAGGATCAGAAAATATCACACCAAACTTGGGTACATAGACGAATGACAACAAACTTGGGTACATAGACGAATGACAACAAACTTGCACTAGTAGGAATGTGCTTATAGCCACCAGTCTACATCTTTATTTAATCCATAATACATCACGAATTATGTAACTAACTTTTGCCGGGTCCTAAGCCGCGAGGTGCTGAGCGGCCGGCGGCTTGCACCCAATGATAAGGAACCATCACTGGGGCAATACTCACATGAGGAGGATCCCTATGAAGTGTATACCACATATTGTCATGCACCGCTTGCGTATCCAACCTAACCAGGTAGCGACGGACGTGCTCGTCCTCCTCTCTGATACGGCGACGCACCTCCACCTCGGGGGCCGGCGGCCTCTGCACCGAGGCTGGCCCACGCGACGGCCACCAAACAAGATCCGGGTCGACGACGTCACCCGGATTCCTCACCATACTACGCGTCCCGGAAGACACCTCCCAGTGCCAGCCCGGCGGAGCCCAGTCCCGGACACTGCCCGTGTCCAACAAATGGCCGGTGGTCATCATCGATTCCCGCCGAGATCTGAAAAAATGAGTGGGTAATTTGATCAAACAACTAAGGTGCGTGCAACCTAGGTACGTAGGGGAGGGAGAGGGCAGCACCTTGGCATGGCGGACGGCACACGCGGTGGTGACGCCACGGGAGAGTGATGAGGGATCAGATATCAGTTTAGATGTGCTATGCCAATGGAGGCCATGACTACATATATATATATAGTGAGAAATGGGCTTCTGAGCTGTAGTATGCCCAATCAGGAAGAAGCACACGGATCGTGTGTTTCCTTCGTGTGCTTCTGAGCCGTCGGATCAGCGGTGTGTTTCTTTCGAGCGCTGGTGAGCCGTTGGATCAGGAAGAAGCACACGGATCGTGTGTTTCCTTCGTGTGCTTCTGAGCCGTCGGATCAGCGGTGTGTTTCTTTCGAATGCACTGCAGCCCCTGTTGATGGAATTTTTGCTTCTGCATTGATATTAAACAAACCATGCAAATTACAGTGACAACATAAATTACACAGAGAACATTCTTGAACCGCCGATACATAATTGACTAAGAAACAAGTGAACATGCATGTAGAACAAATTACAACAATCATGAACAACTAACAAACTTCTCCACCCTACGCCGTGCGTGTGCTGCCACCCTTGCTCTTTGACGAAGATTATGCCTTCTTGCCTTTGCCCTTGGACGAAGCTTCAGCCTTCTTGCTCTTTGACGAAGATTCTGCCTTCTTGCCTTTGCCCTTGGACGAAGCTTCAGCCTTCTTGCTCAGTGCTTCAACCCTCCTTTCCTTTGACGACGGCATGAAATCGTCGTCATCATCGCTGTCAACTACCCAGAGACAGGAACGACCGTACGAATCACGGTCAGCTTCAGTTCGGTAGAACGGACTATTCGTAACTTTCCTGTCAAACTTATCTGCAAGCCTGAGCATTTCTGCACGAATTTGGAGCGGGGTCCTATACGGAAACCCATCGCGGCATAGCTTCGCCCCGAGTGAAGCGAGATGACTCTCAGTGTGCAAAATTTCTTCAATTGGAACTACCCTACCATCTACCTTCAAATTGCTTGAAAGCCTAGCGAGATGCTCGGATGCGGAAATGTGAAACCCAGACACACACTTCTCGCAAGGACCAATACACACCATGCTTGCGCTCAAGTGAGTACCATGCCTACCTTCGACTGGGTTATATAGAACTACCGGTGGCGGCATTTGGCGGGAAACGGTGGCGGGAACGATAGCGGGAAATATTTGGGCGGGAAAACGGGCATAGCTAGGGAACCCGAATGTTTTGTGTTTTAGCACAAGGTAGAATATATGAGTGAGTAACCTGGGAAACACAACACACGGTTTCCCCTAGCTACAGCCCTACAGTGATTTGAGGGTCACTTCGATCCGGCAAGACATCTCTGATGATTACAACCGTCCGGCAAGACGTCTCTGATGTTCTACAAGCGCTGGGAGGAAACACACGATCCGTGTGCTTCTTCCTGATTGGGCATACTACTAGCCAATCAGGAAGAAGCACACGGATTGTGTGTTTCCTTCGAGAGCTTGGGAGCCGTTGGATCAAACGAAAGAAACACACCGCTGATCCAACGGCTCACAAGCGCTGGGAGGAAACACACGATCCGTGTGCTTCTTCCTGATTGGGCATACTACTAGCCAATCAGGAAGAAGCACACGGATTGTGTGTTTCCTTCGAGAGCTTGGGAGCCGTTGGATCAAACGAAAGAAACACACCGCTGATCCAACGGCTCACAAGCGCTGGGAGGAAACACACGATCCGTGTGCTTCTTCCTGATTGGGCATACTACTAGCCAATCAGGAAGAAGCACACGGATTGTGTGTTTCCTTCGAGAGCTTGGGAGCCGTTGGATCAAGCGGTGTGTTTCTTTCGAGCGATTCTGAGCCCTTGGATCAGGATTGTTGTGTTGTTGCTACTACCGATATTTTGTTCTCTGTGTAATTTGAAGAGTACCATGTATCTTCAATTTTCTAATTTGCATTGTTTGTTTAATATCAATGTAATTTATGTTTAATATCCGGTAGTGAGTCTACCCCAAATCAACACCACGAGGCAGGATAAATTGAGCCATATATTTAATTTATGTTTAATATCCTTTGTCTATTCACAAAATTTGAGAAACAATCCTCCACTAGTCGGCTTGAGTAGAACTTTCCCTCACGGTAGAGCTGCAGACCCACAAAACCAAGTTGTTGAACTACTTTTGACACCGAGGAGTCGCTCTTTGGGTCAATAAGAAGACCAAGATGAGAGGATTTCACAACAAAATCTGAAATTTGTTGCTTTAGATTGTTGTCAACCTGCATTTCCACAACAAAATCTGGTTAGCTGATTCTTTGCTCAACATGGTTCTTATAGACATGTGTTTCAGGGCTAGCAAACTGTCATTAGATAGCTGGAGGTTTACTTTCCCGTTGTGTGAATTTGTCAGTTGCTTCTCCACGCTGAAAAGCTCCAAGGCTTCCGCTTTTGCAGCAAGTGACTGAGGGTAATAAATATGCACACAATCTCCATCGAAATCTGCTGACAAAGGAGAGAATATGAATTACAACTACATTAAATATTGCAGCAAGTGACCTAGGTTTTGGTGGTGTTCCGACGCTCCGGGGCCCCGCTTCGGCGAAACCCTAGATCCGCTGGAAAAACCCTAACGTTTTCGTCTACCCCCATAGACGTGCGTCGAAAGGGGGTAGGCCAGTGGACTTTTTTGCTTGGTTGTGTTAGGTTTGGCCATGGGAAGGTGAGAAACCAAAGTCTACCCCAAATCAACACAAGATTCCATCCGGTTCGCCCGAAAGGGGAGTTTTCACCTCTAAGCGCAGGAACTCACTAGAGAGAAAGTGAGGCCGGTGAAGCCGGTCACACCCCGGAGTAGGATATTGCACATTTACAACACACAACACACTTGTATACATGTGGTATGCCACAACCTAGGTTTTGGTGGTGTTCCGACGCTCCGGGGCCCCGCTTCGGCGAAACCCTAAATCCGCTGGAAAAACCCTAATGTGCACGTCTACCCCCATAGACGTGCGTCGAAAGGGGACATCAACTATGTGTTGTAGGTGTATATTACATGTGTTGTTTTTATTTATTTTACATGTATATGTTGTAGGGGATATATACTATGTCGGGAACTTTGACCGTTATTTTATGCGGGTGGGATACCGGAAAACTCAAACCGTTATTTTATGCGGGTGGGATACCGAAATTGGGAGGGAACTTATAGATCCAATTTATGTATAAATTATGCCTACATTAAATATTACGTAGATAAATAAATAAAGAAATATCATATAAAGAAATAAATAAAAAAGGAACAGAACCCAGGGAATTCTTCCGTTCCTTCTCCGTCATGGCCGTTGCTACGCCGACGGCCATTTATACGCCGACGACGCCCGTCGGCCTCTGGATGGCTACGCCGACGGCGCCCTGTACGCCGACGGCCAGTGGCACGGCTGCCCTATCCTTGGTTGTACGCCGATGGCCCCGACATTTGGCCGTCGGCGTACAATCCGGCCGTCGGCGTTTTGGGCGATTCCCGTAGTGTTGGTTAATTACGTTCAGTTTGGATCAAGACACAAAAAAGCTCACATCAAACTGGAGGATCCATTAAACTGATTCACCCAGCAAATCAGCAGGGCAGTTCATCTCCATGATTTCGATCTATACAAACTCCCCCAAGTCATGGAGAAGGTGGATGAACAATTTGCACCAAATTCTCTCTACAAATTATATGTCCGTGTCTGAGCCAAAAAAAAGGCTGCTAAAACATTTGCACTAAAAAATCAAATGCATGCAGTTTTTGCCTCACTCCCAGGCACGTCGCCGCGCAGCTCGACTCAACTCCAAGTGATCGAGTGGCATCCTCTGCTTCCCCCTCCGCTCGCGCGTCATGGATTGCATCCTCTGCTCCTTGTGCCCCTATAAATGCTGCCCCCGCGCCATCGCTGAGCCCTCACACTCGCCTAGCTCAGCGGCACCCGATCGACCCCTCCTCCTAGCCATGGCCTCCCGGAGCCTCCACCCCCTCCTGCTCACCATCGTGCTCACCCTGCTCGCCAACGCGGCCTCCCGCCCAAGAAAGAAGTCCAGATCACCCCCCAGCTTTCAGATTTCGGTCGATTGACCCCCCCAACTCGAAACCGGCGCAAATCACACCCCCCCAGGTTTGCAATACCACACAAATTACCCCCCTGACGCTAATGAGCGGTTTTGCAGAGCGGTTTTAGTCCACGGTGGACTGTGGTTTTGCCACGTCAGGGTATATTAACCCCCCAGGTTTCGGTTCTTTCCCCAATCCCAATCCATGGCCACCCAATCCACCCGCCTGCCCGCCTCTGCTCCCCGTCGCCCGCCTCTGCCTTCGCCGACTGCTCCGTGACACTGGGCGGGGTGCGGCGCACCTTCGCCGACTGCTCCGCGGCGCGCGCCATCCTGCGTGGCTCCTGCGTCGGCGTCGACGAGCGCGACATGTCCATGGACGCCGCGCTGCGCCACGAGCTGCGCTCCCTGGTCGACGTGCGGGGCCGCGCCTTCTCGCTCCCGCAGCTCTTCATCGGCGGTCCGGAAGCTGCACGAGTCCCCGCCCCCGCCGCGCTGTCCTGGATTTGGTGGGGGTGGAGCGTGGAGAGCTGTTTGCTCCTACTTCAATGGCCAATGTCTGCCATCTTGTGGTCGTGTGCAGGTGCAGAGGTACAGAGTTGCAGAGTGCACAAGTGGTGATTGCAGAGTTCAGGGGATGATGGCTCCGAATAAATCGATTGCAGGAGGTCCAGGTCCTTGATCTTCATGGTTGCAGGCACAGGTAGAAGAAGAAGAAGAAGATGGGCAAAGGAAGGTCACTTTTGAAGATGGTTGCAGTTGGTAGATTATTAGCATTAGTGTAGGATGGTAGTTGCAATGTAGAAGTTGTAGTGCTGGTTCTAGCAATGTAGTAACATGATCAACACATGATCAGCTTTTGGTGTTCGGAGGTGTGTTTGTAATGTTGCAGCCAACCTTTTGGTCTGAATAAATGAGAAATGATGGTGATACTTTGTGGAAATAAATTGGCAGCATTTATCCTGCATATGTATTGCTTGTATCACTCCAGATTACATAAACATTGCATAATTATTTCAATTAAACTCCACAAACACAAGTTACAAAATTGTTACAAAACGGAAGCTGCATGTGGTTGGCAGTACCATTTTAAATTGTTACAAAACTGAAGCTGCCTGTGGTTGGGCAGCAGCTTGTAGCTGCGCAGCAGCTTCCTTTTATTCTTATGTTTGCATTTATCTTATGTATTGTAGCTGTATGAAATGGCAGCAACATGAATAAGTAAATAAGTATATGAAGATTGCAAACAACCTGTAAGCTTTCGGTGTAGCAATGTAGTACATATCTTGCAAAAGCATACAGTGTCAAAATCTGATATAAAATGTGTGTAGTAAAATTGAACACTGATAAAATATGTGTAGTACAAATCTGAACCCAAACTCACATAGAAGCACATATTGTCAAAATCTGAAATAAAAGCACACATAGAATTGTTACAAATCTGAACCCAAACTCACACTGCCATCTTACTAGTCTTGTCCAAATATTACACAAACTCAAAGTTTACATAGAAATAAAAATATATTGTGTTGCGAAATTGCTGCAAAACTGAAGCTAAATTGGCACTGCCATTTTAGTTGTCTTGTTCATCTCCAGCTGGTTTTTTCTTCTGTCCTAACAACCAGTTCATCCTCCCATGTTTTGGCACTTTTTCTGTCACAACCTGGGACATAGGAATGGGTTGTGATGTCTTTCTCCCTGTATGTACTTGTTCTTGCTGTATAAGAGATGCGAAAATCAATTAGTATTTGCTGTAGTTACACATGAGTTTGGTGAACACATATATAGAGTAGTAGAAATATTATTTACCTGGCTAGATGGTTGAGACTGTTGAGAACTTCCCTGTCCAATATCACCTGAACTATGGTGTTTTTTCTTTGGTGCAGCAAATGGCTTCCTGGCAGGTGCTTGGGGCCTCATTTCAGGAGCAGCAGGTTGTGGCTCGGCAGCAGGTTGTGGCTCGGCAGCAGGTTTTTTCCTTTTCTTCTTCTCAACATACACCACATGTCTTTCTTGCTGCTGGGCACTAGAAGTAGCCTCCTACATAAACCATTTAGAAGTCAATAAAATAGCATGGAAACTAATTTAGATGCTAAAATGTAATAAATATGTAATGCTAACCTGGGGTGCCTTATCTTGCTTTTTCCTACTTCTTTTGGCTGCTTTCTTAGTGTGGGCATGTTCACGAACAACATCAGGATTAGATGTGCATCCTGTTTTATTATGTCCTGTCCCTCCACATGCTGAGCATCTAATTGTGCCTCCTTTTCTTGATATCTTGTCTCCTTTAGGTTTCTCTTGTTCTTCTCTTTTTCTCTCTACGTTGGGCCTTCCTGGCTTTTTCTTTCCAACGGGGGGAAAAGGCCTAGGATTTGGAGCTATGGGCCAGCTCTCTTTCCCTTCAACTGGTTCTAATACATGGCTGTACACTTGGTCATATAGAGCAATTCTGTAGCAAGGTGCAATAAAATCATCTACTTCTTTTCCCAATCTGTATATTGCACTAATAGCATGGCAACATGGCAAACCAAACAAGTCCCAATATCTGCAGCTGCATGTAAATCGGTCCAAGTTTACATTAAATCTTCTATGCTGCCCCTCCATTACCTCAAATCCTTCAGTTCCATTGTAAAGCACTGTGCAAATATTAGATCTTCTGATATTCAACTTCAGTTTCTTGAAAATGTTGGGGCATATTGTACCAGTCCAACTTGCTGAATTTGCTTTGTTCTCTGCAATTCTAGCCATCACCTTCCTCCTCATAATTTCCATGGAAGAAATGACTGGATAAAATCTTGCTCTCATAATAGCATTGTTAAATGACTCGCAGAGATTGTTTTCAACAGAATCACAAAAGGAACCAAGCTTGAAATAAGCTCTACACCAATGCATTGGAGCATTTTTCATCATGTCCTTGGCACCATCTGGAGTTGTCTGTGCTAGCTTGGCCCTATTGTAGTTGAACTGAAACCTATCACACGATTTTGCACAAGCCCAGAACATTTTCTGAAAATTCTTGTCTCTGTGCAGCTTCCTCCAATTTTGCATAAATATGCCTTGCACACATTCTGTGCTCTGCCTCTGGTATAATTTCACTCACAGCCTTTATGAGGCCCTTCTGCTGATCTGAAATGATAACCCAACCATCACCTTGGTTGTTAATCTGTATGTCGTTCTGCAGAAGTGACAAAAACCAGTACCAACTGGCATGGTTCTCCCCTTCTACTGTTGCCCATGCAATTGGATACATTTGGTTGTTTGGATCTCTTCCAATGGCACACAAGATTTGCCCTTTGACTGAACCTTTCAAGAAGCATCCATCAAGCCCAACAACCCTCCTACAACCTGCTAAAAACCTCTCTTGCAACCTTCCAAGCACACATACATTCTTTCGAAAACAGGCTTGTCAGTTACATCAGGATTTAAAGTCACTGCCACTGTTGTTCCTGGGTTGCTTCTCACAAGTTCAAGATGGTAATCATACACTCTAGCATACTCTCCAGTTGTGTCATCAATTATTCTGTCAAAAAGCATTTTCTTTGCTCTCTTGCACTTTGATTCGCTCACATCTGCACACAAATCTTCTAGCACTGCTTCCTGCATTTTCTCTATCCTCCAACCAGGATTATCCTTGATCTCCCTAAAATATTTCTCAGCAATTACTGCACTGGTAACCAACCTATTGTCTCTTCTAGGTACACAATTGTGGACATTGTTGTACCTGACAACAGTAAACCAGTCTGACCTGTTGGGTACTAGTGAGCCATATATGCTCCATTTGCAAGTTTCAAAACTGCATTTAGCCAGGACTCTTCTTTTCTCATCCTTTGGAAATATGATGTGTTTGAAATTTTTCAAACCATAGTTAACCAGTGCTTGCTTGAATTCCCTGCTGTCATGGAAAGCCTGCCCAACCTCAAACTCCTTGACCTCAGCATTGGGATCAATACTCTATGTTGTGTCTTTTTTGTGCTGACATTTCCATCACTATCTTCTCATATGAAAGTTCATCTTCACTATCAAAGCAATCACTGCCATCTTCTAGTTGTTCTTTCATATTCTCTGGGACAATGAACTCTTCTGGAACTTTGGTTGTTGTCGGATGATCCTCTCCCAACATCTTTTTCCTCACTCTCTCCTTCAGTTCCTGTGCTTGTTTTCTGTAGCAAATGGTTTCTTCATCATCAGCACTGCTATCTTCACTGTCTGCTTCATGAACATCATCATAGTCGCTGTCTGAATTGTCATCACCATTTTCTCCATCGTGAACATCATCAACATGAGCACTGCTATCTTCAAGTCCCTTGCCTTTGTCCTGTACTGATTGCTCACAACAGGCAACTTTCTTGCCACATTGTACATAACTTGATGATCAATTTCCTCAATTAGCTGCCCTGTTTGTTGCTCTCCTTGGTACTCATGCGCAAGATCAATTTCATGCCATCCTTGCAGCTGCTCTTCTAACACATGTTGTTGCTGCTCTTCTAGAACATGTTGCTGCTGCTCTTCTTGGCCAATTGGCTGCCGCTCTTCTTGGCCAATTGGCTGCTGCTCTTCGTGGCCAATTTGTTGGTGCTCTTCTAGCTGAAATGGCTGCTCTTCTTCTTCTTCGTCTGAACTATATGATTTCTCTGGCATTATTGCAAAGATCTCAACATCACCATCTGCTTCTCTTATCACATGCCGAACCATACTGTTGTCATTTGTATCATCAACAAGAGTACAAATGCAATTCACATTTTCTCCCTTTCTGTCATTCTCCAAGTCAGAGTGGTTTCTTGCAAATCTTCATCTGACACTGCTACATGATCAGCCAAGTGCCTCTTCAACTGTGCTAGCGACAGGTTTGACACGGGCACGACAGAACAGCTACTCCTCCCACCTATGTAAATCCATCTGAGATCATGCCATTCCAGTCTGCCACGGTAATGGAATCAAACGCGCACGGCTTCCATCCTAAACAAGGAACACAAAAATGAATTTTAGCAACATAACTGAATTTTTACAACAAAACTGAATTTCGACACTTTGACAACAACACCTACTCCAATTCATATCAAACCACATACAAAACCCTAAAGCCTTGTAAAATACACTCCTTTCACATTATTGCAACCAAAAAAATCAACTTTGCCGAATCCTACACTGAAAATCCACACGGAAATTCAGTTAAAGCTGGTGACTGCAGAAATTTAGTAGACTGCAGTACAATCACCAAACTATTAAAGTGATTGATGTCTTTGCAATAATACAAACACCAAACTATTGAGGTTCAACAAAACCTACAGACTACAACACATAGCAGCAGTACAATCAGACTAGAACACCAAAATCGAATTCATGTACAGACGTAGGGGCGGGGAACTGACCTGATCGTCGACGCTGTAGTAGAATCACCAAACGATGATACCGCTCATGTGCCTTCGCCGGCGTCCATGAGTAACAACCGCCGCCGTCCACGACACACGGAGCAGAGGGGTGACCGCCGGCTGCAGGGCACAAAGCAGAGGGGTGAGCGGCAAGTGCAGGGAACCGAGCAGAGACGGGAGCGGAGGGGGAGAACGGATGGCGACCTCGACGTGATCGCGAGGGACCGACATGATCGCGAGAGATGAGGGCGGCGCGGCCTCGACGTCCTCGATGTCGCGCGAGATATGCGTGATCGCGCGAGATATGCGTGATCGGCCTCGACGTCCTCAACGTCCACCGTGGACCTGCTGCGTGGACCAGGTACTTAACATAACTTCAGGGGGTTATTTGTCTCCAATGTGGCTGAAACCGGAGTCCACCGTGGCTAAAACCGCCCTGCAAAACAGCTTATCAGTCTTAGGGAGGTAGTTTGCATGGTATTAGAGAGTTGGGGGGGGGGGTGATTTGCGCCGGTTTTGACCTGGGGGGCTTAGCGACCGAAAATCGTGTTCTGGGGGGGTTATCCAGACTTCTTTCTCCCGCCCACTCCCCGTTTTCACCGTCTCTGCGCCAGCACCACTCTTCGCCGCCGTCGTCGACACGCCGCTCGGATCCAACTACGCCGCCCTCTACAACGCTCCGTCCGTCGTCACCGCCACGGACGCGGCGCCGGGCCCCATCTTCACGGCCTCTGCGCCACGCGGCACCGATGCGGCGGCGGGGCATGTATTCGTCGCCTCGGACTCCGTCGCCTCCCCCTGTCCGTCAACTCTGTCGACGCCTCCGACATCGACACGCCGCTGCTCGATTCCAATGCCGCCCCCGACATCGACATGCCGCCGCTCGGCAGGAACTTCGCCCATGCCGTCGACACGCCGGCGCTCGGCTCCAACGCCACCCCCGACATCGACACGCCGCCGCTCGGCACGAACTTCGCCCATGCCGTCGACACGCCGGCGCTCGGCTCCAACGCCGCCTCCGACATCGACACGCCACTGCTCGGCTCCAACGCCGCCCCCGACATCGACACGCCGCCGCTCGGCACGAACTTCGCCCATGCCATCGACACGCCGGCGCTCGGCTCCAACGCCGCCCCCGACATCGACACCCGCCGCTCAGCTCCAAATTCGCCCATGCCGTCTACACGCCACCGCTCGGCTCCAACGCCGCCCCCGACATCGACACGCCGCCGCTCGGCTCCGGCATCTCCGCCTCTGCGCCACGCGGCACCGACTCCGCCTCGGACTCCGTCGTCTCCTCCCTCTCCGTCAACTCCCTCGACGCCGCACAATCAGGTGAGTGAAAACATTATTTACTGCGCAAAATATTTCAAATTTCAAGTATACAATCATGTGCCTAATTATCCCTCGACATCACAGGTTCCGGCTACTACTCGAGTGCGCCGCCGCCGCCCGACATGGCGCCGACCACCAGCTGGTGGTCGGTCGTCGTGGCGGCCTGCGTGGTCCTCGCCATCGTGCTCGTCGGAGTTGCAATATTCCTCTGCCGGCGCTGCATTCTGGAGCACAAGCTGTGGGTGTGATCGCCGCGGCCTCGCGAGTCACCATGTTAGCTGATAACCAGTGTCACTCCGATCGATGACTGTTCTCTGTATTCACCATGTTATCAATAAACTGTTGATTTGGATCGGGATTAATACAGTTGACAGTACATTCAACTCCCAATTGTCAAATTGTAGTTGCAGATTAGGCGAATTGGACTTTTGTGCAGCGTTCAAAAGCTTGCCGCGTTTTCTGTTTTCTCTGTTATTTCTCCTGAAGAAAACAAAGGAAGTGGCGCTTGTCGCCCACGGCCCACCTTTCTCAGCCATGATCCAAGGTCGCGCCATCTCTTGACCGGCTGAACGAGGGCGAGCACTAGGCTAACAGAAAGCTAGGGTAATTGAAAGCTAGAGAATTTACATAACCTGCCGATCGTTATTTTGAACAAGTGTTTAAACTGAACCTAACTGAAGAACCTACGGAGAGCAGAGTTTTGGACAAGACAAATAATGCACAGGATTCACTGGTATAGATTGGCTCCATTAATCTATGTTTTAACCAAAACACGTTGTATTCACTGGTATGCTCGAATCTGCTTCCTAAAACAGAGTTTCGCTGGATCTGTTCCCTTTTTTGCAATTATAATGTACTTGTCTTTGTTTCCCGAATGTTGATGTATATCAGTGCTGTTTTCTCACACATTATGTCAATTTATCTATGGATCTCTGAAATCTTCTCCTAAATATGTAATCTGCACAGAGGATGCATGGTTGTATGAGATTTCTTATTTACTTGTCTGATGGCCAGATTTGGGTCCACTCTCTGGGTGTAAACGATCACATTCCTTGTGGGTCTGCGCACAGCTCCAACTACATTGATGCTTGGTGTTGGTAGGAGTAGGACTAGGCAGTGTACCAGTTGGATAAGAGTTAAAAGTGTAAGCGCAGCAGACACATCTTCTACATTACGTTGAGCCGTCTGGAAAGCGAAACTGGCGCAATTTTAGAGGTAGAAGAATGACATACGTCAAGGTCGCTCATTACGCCTATGAGGACATTGTCCAGAGGGGCTTGGCTTTCCACACAAGCACTTGGAGTGTAATGCTAAACAGGGAGTAGTAAGTGTGGAGTGGGGGTCTTGTCATGCTCTGTCATAAAACATCTCATCACGTTTGTACATACCTTATTTATCATCTTATATGAAAATGCAGCACTCCTGCCGGTTGCTAGAAAAAAGGTAAGCGAACATTTTTAGTTGACAAACACACAAATTTGTTATTGTTCTGCAAAAGAAGATGGCGGTGATTTGGTTGAAGCCGGGTTCGAGTTGAACAACTAAACCTGAGCTACTATATCAATTCAAGTTACAGTCCTTGCCACGCCCGAAGAAACCTGACGAAATCGCAGATTCAGAGTTACGCGGGATCTGATAGGCTGACACCGTTTGCGTGAATCAGAAATGATTTTTTGAAATGGAAAAACACTCAGAGCTGATAAATGCTTTTGAGATGAATAAATAGCTCACCTCAATATGCAATATTTCGACAGAGGGAGCTGCCTCAAGGAAGGTTGTAGTCCGTAGTAGATCAAATCCAATATAGACACCTAGTACGGACAGTTTCCTTTGCTTGCTGAATACAGAAGCAAAGCCTTTTTTCCTATGCAATTTTCTAAATACAAGTGCACGGCCGTTCTTTGTTTAAAAAAATACTCTAGTCGTTACCTTTGTTTCACTTGGGACCTGGGAGCAGTATAGGACCATATGGCCGTTGATCTCTGAAGGTATAATAAACATTTCACCTAGAAAACTAACAGGGCAAAAGAAAAAAAAGCCTGCTACTAGCCGGTCCTATGCAGCCCATTTGGTACTGAACCATTCTCCGCATGCATATCTGCGTCCCGTGCATCTGCCATCGCCACCGACGTAGCTGGGCCTGCACTCGCCCCCACGTCAAAGACATAGCCGGTCCTGCCCCCGCCAAACTCATCGACATGTCCCTGTTGGAGAGCTATTCTCTGTGTTGTTCTGCTAAGTTCTACCTTTTTCTTTGTTTTTTTCCTTAGTGCATTTGGGTCTTAGACTACCATGCTCAATCATTGAAATATACTGTAAGACATAGCACTGTACATGCCACACAAATGAGATTCAGAGGCCAAATGCATCTGTTTGGCTTGAGATTTAAGTTCCAACTGGACAAAAAAACCTGAACCATCAGGTTTCAGTTTGTATGTCAAATAAGGCTCCATGGCCTTTGACTTCTCTCGAGCTCTGTGATACATGCAATTTAGGCTAAGTCCTCTCTCAGGACACATTTTTTTTGCAAGTTGCAATCATCAGAGACAAGTAGCTGCGAAAATTGAGGAAAAGCTGCCAGAAACATTTTTCCATCAAACTTGTGACAAAAGGCAGGTAAATAAAATAGAGAAGCACGTGGATTCAAACTTGTGACATATTCTCCTGAGTGCAATGAACACCAGTTTGAGGGCCATTATCACGTGGGACGAACTAGTCTAATGGTAACTCTCGAAGTATAGACTACATATACATTCTGACATCTACTTTTTTCGAAATTAACTTCGATTTTCCTTGAAAAGAAGCACACCAGAAAGCTTCTGCTCTGTATTGTACAGTCTTGTGTCTGCACATGAAAATGTTTTTATGAGCAATGACTTCCACGTTACACAAAAAGAGAAAAAGAAAAAAGAAACTCATATTAATGTTTCAGAAGAATGGAGGCAATATGCTTAAAAGAGGATATGCCTAAATTGATCATAGACACCGATAATAGTAGGATGCGATCTCTATAGCCAGTACAACAGCTTTATCACCAAAAGATGTACTTAGGGGCACATCATTATATAGTATAACATGATATAATTTACAAAATAAAAATATGACTTAACAATTAACAATGAGACAAGTTTCTTCAGTCCGTGCAGAAACCTTAGGGGCACAGCATTATATATGTAGAAAACTACAACAAAAAGCTACAATACAACATCAAGTAAAACTCAGAAAATTCAGCTCTGCTAGAGGGGCAGGAGTATCTTCATCTTCTGCTGTAACAAGGACCTCATCGCCTTCTCTTATAACATAATCATCGTCAGAATTCATTATATCTTTCCGCCTTTCGAGGCAAGCTTCACTCCATAGGGCACATCATCAGGGAATGAGATTAACACATCCCCGAACCGTATGCCATCCAATTCACATAACACATAGCTCGCACTTTGGAAACAGAAACCTGTGGGGGAATGGTAAAATGAACGTGAGCAAATATTAACTTGATCCCTACTACGGATCCAGTACTTCTATTCACTATGGCTAGTTGTTCAAAGAGAGCCCTACTCCACGTCCTGAAAAACTAGTAGGCCAATAAATTTGGTCCTAAAAAACTGGAAAACAAACTTCAGTGCTCAGTGCACTACTTTTCTCAATGACCTTGGAGGATAAAGTACAAAATGAAGTGCCCAGAGTGACTAAAAATTGTGGAAATTCCCAAAACTGAACTTCCAAAGTAAGTTTGTCGACAATGGATTTAAAATTCATAATTAAGTCTTGAAGGTTTAATGTGCTTTTAATCCTTGAAAGTGAAATCCTACATACAACATACCATAACATTTGTTACAAGTCTACTTAAGAAATGAACTACTACTTCAGAAATGAACTACTGGTGGGTCATCAGGTTCTATCACAACAAAGCTTATGTGCTGCCTGACAGATTTGTTATCTTAACGATTTGATCATTTTAAATGCTATGGAATTTGCAATGATTCAATTTGGAACCAGGACCTGATGTGACACCAAATGATCTCATCATGGGAACTACTGTTCATACTAAAGCAAACATAAATATGGGAACATGCATGTCCGGTGGATCCGGATGGCGTACCGCAGATCTACCTCGTAAAAGAAGTAGTCCTCAGTGGGAGCTGGACTTCCCCGGCTCGAAGAACTTATTACCGAGAGTGATCCAAATCACCAGCTTTAGGTCACTAGAGCAACAGATGACATTTATCAGATCAATGCTAGAGAGCGAGCTCCTAGCTTACCAAAACGACTTATAATTAGGGACAGAGCCACAGAGGTAGTACCTGTTATGGTTGGCTTTCTGTGTTGGTTTATTAAATGTAAGTTCGTGTGTTTCTCATAAAAGTTACAGCCTTGTAAGACTTGCACTACACGGTAGAAATAACAAGAAACCTCACATAAGTAGTTGTGCAAATTTTCTGATAATAAGGTGCTGAAGTCATGATCTGTGGTGAGACCTCACATAAGTATGAATAGAAACATAAGCTTTTTTTAGGAACAACAGTACTTAATGTACTGCATATTTTTATTGATTTTCTGGGCTTATAGTACAAAACAAAAGGAGATACCAGTACACGAGATTTGTACTAGACACTACGTCACGGCTTGAATTTGGGGGTACTTGTTTAAAAAAAAGAATTTGGGGGTACTTTAAAGTGCCCCGAAAAGTCAGGGAAATGTCCCAATAAGTTATTAGGGCACTCAAATGCCCAATATACTGGTGATTGGAAATGTTATATCTACTAAAGCGAACCTTGCATCCAGATGTCACTATGCTTCAGAACCTTGACGAACAATCCAGATCTGCTAAAGATTAAATAAGCACACACAGTCCAGGTTCCAGAAAGTGAAACTTTAAACCCAGCGCACAAAAGTAGAGGTAGACACGGAAGAAAACAACAATCACTAACCAGGTCTTCTGTACCAAAGCGATCATGATGGGGGAGCAGAGCCTTCAACAACAACGAGAAGTATATAAAAAAAAGAACCATGGCTAGATCAATGTGATGCAGCATCAGGTCACAAACATTGTACATAAAACGCGGTGGAGGAACTCACCAGGCGGGAGGTGGTGGAAATGTCCGCAGATCGCGACCTATAAGGACGACCTGGAAGGAAGACGAGATCTCCACTTCCAAGGGAGGAACTTGCAGTAGACAAGCGACTGGACAACGCTGGACTTGCTTCGACGACACTGACAAAATTTAAACCAAGGAAGAATAAAAGTGGTCAAGAATGAAAATGTTCGATTAAATGTGAATATTTCAAACATATCTGACAGCTTATAATCCTCTCATAGAAAAAACGGGCAAAAAATAACTGGATGTATAAGCTTATAATCCTTTCAATGCAAGCATATTGAGTACCACATCCAAGCAGTTTGTAAGGAAATTCTAAGGTGGTAACAAAAGCATAACTGGATGTATAAGCATAACAATTTCCTTGCAAATTGGCTTAATTTAACATAGAATATGCAAGAGCTTGTACAAAAAGAAGAAACATGAGCATCATATGGTTCTTTTACCGAACTTCACAGCAAATGGTATTCTAAACTTCACAGAAAACTTTTACCAAATTTTGATCTATCCACCACAAATTTCATATGAAGCTAAAAAGGAGGCATGAGGATAAGCAAAAATATAGCAACCAAAAGTGTAAGTTTTAACACTTGAGGAGTCTTACATCAACACCCCAAGAAAAGGATTGTCTTCAGCCTGTTACATTGACAATGCACCCATCCTGATGAGTGAATAATCAGTATAGTATAGAAGTACCAATACCAATGAAATCAAAAGAAAAAATGGAGAACTGTTACTAGTAGTATTGACAGATGGTAAGCTATTTTTGTTTAAAAATAGCAGCAGGTACCCTATTTTCGTGAACAAATAGCAGGGTCCCTAAAGAAATGGCATTGCACTAATGACAATTTTTACTGTTAACTGCTAATGTTCAATTCAAGGTGTTCTCAAAAAATATTGGTTCTGTATGCATGTCCGTATTAATCACCAGACTTTTAATCAACATATTACAGGTCATCCTGAATGTGAGGGAAGCTCACTAATCAACAAATACGCAGTCATATTCAGATAAGTATATAACAGGATAAGGCGCTAAGCTGAACATAATTATAACTATCAACCCATTTGAAATCAATATAATGATCAAAAAAATTGATGAACATGAAATTCAATTGGTCACACACTGGTCAGCTATGCATACAGAAACATAACAAAACAAGATTATACACCATGGGGCATGCTAAATGACATGAACAAACCGTATCCAAGCATAGATGATGGCAACACACATGAGAGCCTTAGAACCTAGCAATACAGAATGCCATCAGTCAAACATTTTTTAGATTGAAGACAAAGACAAGTGCTCAGGTTATTCAAAAGAAAGGTAGAAACAGGATGTTTAGATGTTTAGGCTATCTTTATCATGCGTCTCCGTACCATATACCAGTATCATTAATGTAATATAACTCGTCAAAAGGAAACATTACAGCAGAGAGAACAACCAGCCTGTCTTAACCGGTAACAATATGGCATTGTGCAGGAAGCAAACCATAATAAATCACAAGCAGTGCTGCATTGGTGTGACAGTCTTCTACCAGTTCACTAAATAGTATTCCAAAGGAGGTATAATAAGAAGAAAAAGAGTCTAATCTTTGGTGCGAATTAAATTACCAGTGTACTAAAACTACTGGTCAAAGAGATCTGCTAATTTAAGTGTTCCTACTGTTTCCAATAAAATGGCACACCATCTCTGTATTGCATGCAGAAACAAAGGCTAATTGATCCATGAAGTTGTTACATGGTATTGCATGCATATAATCATGTCCCTACTACCTACCAACCTAGTTTAACATCACAAATGTACGTCTGCAAATCTCTATCTCTGTTCGGACCGTGTGGTGCAAAACTATGCGATATGTTACCTTGCCCACTCGAGTAGTGTTCGAATATCTCATCTTTTAGAAGTAACTTTAGGTCAAGACTCAAGAGGGAGATAATTATTTTTCATTTGTCACCTCTGGCACCAAGAGGCGGGATAAATCCTCACTGACTCACAATGGAGAACATATTGGAGTACGAGAATAAACAGGCATCATGAGAAAATCACGGGCTCAGCTAGGAAATAGAACGAACACCTAGTGTGCAACCAATTCTCCCCAAATCGCAGTTCAGTCAAATAACGAGATGTGTGTGGCTCGTAGTGGATGGGATGGGAGGGTCAGTGCTTCGGGGAGGTACAGGAACGGGGATCCATGGAGAGGAGGTTCTGCGAGTACACCTGCTCGGCTTCGCGAGGAGGTAGCCGCCTGCCCTGAGGCGGCGACGAGAAGAAGTCACCAGGGTGAGGATAGGCCTTGCGCCGCCAAACCTGAAGATAGGGTTAGCTACGGCGTCACGGTCGGGGGCGGAACGGCTTCGTGAGGGTGGGGATCTAGCAGAAGAGATTGAGGTAGAACATCGCAGGAGAGCGGCGGCGACGGCCGGAACAATCGGCGGCGGCGGCGACGGCCGGCGCATTGCTAGCGCGAGAGAAAGGGAGAGAGGCGTATGCCGTGTGCCCGTGTGGGTTCATGTTGTTTCTATTGAATTGTTATGTGACTAATACAAATCGTTAAAAAATAACTTAGAACATTTCAAAGTTTTTCGTTAAAAAATTGTATGCATTTTCTGTTCACTTTTTTCTTTTCTATATAAAATTGTTTGTATATACCTTTTTTTCCTTAGCATGTTTTTGTTCGATTTAAATCGTACAATTTTTAAAAAATTAGCTTGGATTTTATAAATTCTTCAACCAATTAGAATCGCTCAACGTTGTTTGCTAGATGTGACTTTCAGTGAGTGCTTACATTCTATTTTTACCATGAAAACTGCCCTTAGCTAATTCAGCTTTCAAGGCATTTCTCCCTACTGCCCCAATAGACCTTTGACCATTGGGGCTAGTTTCATTTTGTGCCCCAATAGCTATGATATTTGGGGGCATTTTGACAAAGTTTCCCAATAGGTATTATCTTTGGGGGCACTTTGCTTAAACTGATCCAAAATGTCATATCTATTGGAACACTTTGTCAAAGTGTCCCTGATTGTAATCTTTTGGGGCACTTTTAAAAAATGCCCCTACCAAAGTGCCCCCAAATGCCGCAATACACCCACCAATGTGCATCGATGAGTATGTTCCATTCCGTACTCAGTTTCGAGTTTAATCGACTGTAACTACTTAATTATGAACCAAAGTTGGGAACTTTTTAGAGAAATTTTGTCAAAAATCGCACTCAGTAGATTGTTTGAAATATTCTTTGACGAGCAAGTTCATCTCAACGTTTCGCACAACTTCTATGTTGTAATTTTTCCGTTTTAGCGGTCATATACATCTAGATCTTGTACTAGAGATACGTACATGTTTACACTATGCTTAGTGTGCGTATCTTTTCAATCTCTGCCGCTGCCACTCACCCCGGTGAACTCTGCCGTTGCAGCATCAGCTACTAGTTTGTTCTTGTTGTAGGTGTATTTTTAACCTATCCGTCGTCTCCACGCAGTCGCCGTCGCTCGTATAGACTCTCTCTTCATTGGATTTCATTATAAACTTAGTAAAAATTAATTAATATGAAGAGAAGATCATGTACAGCATAACCGATGATCAATAATTCAATTTTGTTTAGTGGTACTATTTCAGTGCATCTCAATATGAATTTATGTAAGAACAACACATAATGTACAAAAAGAAACTCAACAAAACATCACCGTTTTATTATGTTTATTATCCCACCGCAAACTTAATAATTTATGTTTACAGTCATGTTGCTAAAAGCAGCCGGCTGGACCACCATAGAAAAACTTGGCACCTATTATTGGCGACACATAATAACATTTTGGGGTTTTGGCAACAATGGGCAAGTCTGCTTGTATCAGGGTGGCCTGACCATCTTGATCAACAAACTGAAGGTTGGAAAATGATGCAGCTTTTTCTGATGGAAATGATCCACTTCCCATTGGAGGAGATAGAAGACTTCTTTTGGCACTTGTTTCTCCTCCAAAAGCAATTCCATTTGCTTTTGCTGCTAACGTTGTAAATAAGTTTCCAGGATAGTACCCCACTGCTGTTGGAGTGTCCTCATTGATGCCGCAATACACCCACCAATTTTCACTAGACTTCTCCTGTTATTAACAGAAAAAACATTGAATAATGAAACGTGACAATACTTGATGTGATTCCAATCATCTGTGCAAAGTGTTGGACCGGTGAGGTTTAGACCAAATAAATTTTGCACCATTCAAGAAAAAAACATGTTTCCTTTATTTATGCAAATTGAGCACGCATGATTTTCTCTTTTTAAATAATAGTTGAACATAATGGTTCAAAAAGTGTGCTCGACAAAGTTGAAGAAAAGGTTTGTCACGCGCGATGAAGATAAATTTGTCCCATTAATTATGTTGCTCCTTTTATGGTCCTTAGTAGCTCCATTGTCATTATTCTTGCTTTCAAGAATTATCTTATGTTTACACGAGGAAGAAACACGAACACTTGATGCTTAAAGTAACGAGATCCATCAATTACCCTTATCCGATGGTACTTGGGTCTTGGGATAAGTACTTGCACTAACATGTAGGAAGGATTTCTACTGAATTAATTCATTCATCCAATAAACTTGATAGATAAAAAACAAATCTTTCTATTATCACTACTAATATTTTGTGACAAAAAACCATGTGGATCACACATACAACACCCATCGTTACTGGTGATTTGAAAAATCATGCACAAGAAAAATCAATGGCCAACTGAAAAAACTGTGAACTAAATTGTGAGGCAAGGTTAACACAACACAAGGTTTGCAACATGAACCAGAGATTTTATTATAGGTGGCGGCAATGGAAACCTTAGACAACTTGGGTGGCCATTAATAATATGCTTTGCATTTAGTTTTAGATTACTTCCCTTAGTGCTTGTAAACTATATAATCTAACAACTAACTACATGTGTATGTACTGGAGGATGCAATAAGTCACAACTATTTCGACCGTGGAGAAAAAACTTATCAAAACCTGAAGTTCATCATACATAATTTTTTATCTTTGAATTAAAGTTGTGTTTCTTCAATTCGTCTACCGTGTGGCTAGCTGGTATGCTTTTGGTTGGGCTTGTCAAATATGTGGAGATTGTGTAATAGCCCTACACTTATGGCCATCAGTATTTCAGGTTAGAAAGTTTGTGAGAAACGGGTAAACGCTATAAAAAATAAAAGCCAACGAATTTCATATTAAATTAAGATATATTACTTTGCATATGAACATAGTTGTATACCATCAATTCATTCATTGCCCTTTATGCACACTTTTGATAATTTAAACCGCTTAGGAATTGGTACCACTTTATTTAATAGCTCAAAGGATCGATTTTGTTGTCCTTGTGAAGCACTATTTCAAATATTATTTTTTAAGTTGGACAACAAATAAGAAATTAATACATAATAAATTATGTTGAAATTAAAGGTCATATATGGAAACTAAAATCTTATACGTTTAAAAAAGTATCAACATATTGATAAGAATGCATAAGTTTTTCATACCTTGAACACTTTGAGTGTAATAGTGTGACCAGACCCACCAGCTGTAGAAGCACTATTTATAATAGCACCTGGAGTTATTTTTTATCCTTCTTGTAATTGGAATCCAGGGCAATCCATGTTTGAGCACCCGCTTTTCCCATATCCATCTTTCTGTTTAGAAATATAATTTGGTAGTGTCACTAATCAAAACTGCAAAGTTAGGTACTACAAACAAATAAGGAAACATACAGTCCAATGAGTGTAGAAGTGAGCATGTGAATCACCGTATATGTCAGGAGAAACCTGCAATACAAAAAGCACAAAGAAACAACGAGTCAATGTCTAGAATGTTGCCGGAAGTAGAAGAACTTCTTGTTGTTGTGCAATTGGAAGGTTGGCAATTCCTTGAAGCACCACTACAGAATGGATGCTTGTTTGTAGGTGCTACATAATCAGACCCTTAGGTTTGATAGTTGACTGGATTTGGTCTCACAAATCCCGGAACTTCTTGTTGCTATATAATATATGAGGGCATCATATGTGTCGTGTTCTTCCCAACGTATAACTCGTTAAAAACAATCTTCTTGATTGTGAAGGAACGATGCATGGGCTATGGTGTGAGATATTGAAGTGGAAGTGAATGTAGATCCTCGCTGTAGGAGCTAACTATGGTGATTATGTTAGAAAAAGCCTTTGGTTTAAAAGCATATACCCTCGTGATTAGAACACTTTGGGTCGATGGAACTGAGCAACACATGTGATGGTCGTCGCAGCACAAGCAAAAGTGACGACCCATGCATGGCAGCATGGTGTACGTATGATGTAGTTTTATGGGGCACTAGCGTTCAAGAGGGTCGCCAAGACATCCCTCGGTTGTGAACGGATTCTAACCACCTTAAGCACCTTTCACTCTTGTAGTCGTTAGGAATTAACATGTATAGGACCCCAAAAAAATGAGGGAAAACAAGTACCCATTTTATCCTAGTCTGTTGTGACCTTGAGATAAAAAAACTCCAACATATTCACATACCTTGGTTGATGGATATAAAGATAACTAGTTATGCAGAGGCTGTGAGCATCCTAGTTATGTAGAGACTGGGTGTAATACTTAAAACTCTTTAAGTAATAAAATCTCCCTTTATCGACAGATAAAGGTAACTAGTTGTAGTTGTGACGAGGCTTTGGTGACTCAACTTCAGTATATGATGCAAAATTATATGTGGGCATCAATAACGATGGAACTGAAAAGTAGGATGCACAAAATTGCCAATGAAACATTGGTGGTTAAATCTAGGGGACACAACTGAGGGCCATTGTGATACTCTAAGCTTAGGGGGGATATAGGATAGTAGGATAGTGATTGGAAAAGGTGTAGGTGGAGGAGTACGACAAGCCATGATTGATATTATGAAAAGTATACCATATTTTTGGAGATAACATAGCAGTTCATGGTTCTTTAAAAATGCAAAGGAACTACAATTTTAGTGTCTAAAACAGGTACTGATCATGAATGACCATTTCACATAGGCATTAATGGTATCTTGAAACATCTCGAAATATAGAGGTTTTTTCAAGCGAGAAATAGTTTTATATAAATAGAGAGCATTACTTACCATCCAGCCAACAGTAATCGAATTGAAGCTCTCTTTTGACCAATTTCCAACATTAACAACCCAAATCGCAGATGTGCTCATTTGGCCCCGACTTAAATTATAACTATACACATCCATGGTGGCAACAAATCCATAGTATTCATCATAGGGCTTTCCTGGAAATGATGCATGGCCTGCAGTCTACAAAGTGGTAAAATCATAATTATTCGTGTATGCATTGCAAGTACTATCAAAACCCCAACTTGTAGTTATTATAATACTTAATGTATTTTTTTGTAGTATATCCAGTAAATTCTACATAGGTTCCCACGCTTCACATGTTCTCTTATAGGAATAGAGAAAAATGCGCCGACTTAGGCGATATATCACTTAACAAACAAGCTGTCAAAAACAGGGGTGAAATATGATTGTTATTGCATGGAAGGGCGGGGTAATATGGATTAAAGGGATATTTGAATTTTAGGAACCCATCTAGGATTATGAAGTGAATCATATGGTAATCCTATGAAGTTTAGTGGGATGACATAAATCCTTGTTGGTAAATTAAGTATATATTAGTGAAGAATGAGGTGGTCTCGGATTAACCTACTTCATCCTCAAAACAAACAGGAATATGAGGAGGAAGATGATCCACTCCTTGACAAAACACGCCACTGGCATATTCAACCTACTGAAACTCTAAGAAGTTGGTGGAGTGCAAGCAGCTCAGTTGTTGTCCCATAAGGCATGGAGTAGATTTCTTTTGGACAACATCAGCTGTTTTTTCCATAAGAGAAACGGGTAAAGAAGTGGTTCCGAATGGTCCTAATATAATATTTCTACAATTCAATGAATTAATTTCATATTTCATATCTCCAAAATATTCTAAATGTTTATATGTATCACTCTATTCTACATTATTTAAAAGGATGTGGCAAAAAAATGCTCAATGTATGTATTCTAGACCTACAATATAATTCTTTACTTGTACAGAAATAAAAACCATGAAGTTTTAATGGATTGTTTATTTGTTAACTCATACTCCCTCCGTTCTAATTTAATTGACTTGCTATGCACCACATGATACATCCACATGTGGTGCATAGCAAGTCAATTAAATTAGAACGGAGGGAGTACTAAACAAGCAATGCTTCAATCTTAATATTACAACGAGGTTCTACTAAAGAACATGTACAATGTGATATCCATGTTAGACAAATTCATAAGCATCGCTACCACCTTCTACACAAAAAATTGTTTCTGAAACTCACATAAAGCACTTCATCGCTACCACCTTCTGATGCAGTGGCATGCCCGGTTGATGCCTGCAAAGAGCAAGGTAATTGTCATCAATAATTATCCCCATTGTTCACCCTTCTAAAGGAAAGTCCCATGTCCATTAAAAAACATATAATCTACAAAACCCATTGAATGTAACATAATATGTCGCTTAAAGCATATAATCTATCCAAATTGGAGATTTTTTCACAATGCTAACAAACCACAAAAATCTTTTGTCGTCAGTTGTTCCATAGGAGAGAGTAACAACTTGACAATATTTCAGTAAAATGTTCACTTATCTCCTAAATGTGTGATACTATTTACATGATATTTTTGTGAAGGATATTTCCAATAGCGAGAAGAACTAGATATAACAAACTAAATCTTGACATCGCAGAACGTATAATAAATTGCGGTTTTCTCTAAACACATCTTCTATATATATAAACTAATCCTTCCAGTTTGTTTTATAGGTCCTGATCATATCCAAAATCTTTAATTTGATCAATGTAATACAAGGAATAAAATACAATATAACATTAGAACCTTCATATGTTATATTTTCAAATGGTATAATTGTTGTGTTATATAATTAATGTTCATTAGTAAACTTGGTAATTAAGGATACGTGCAAAACCTATGAATGGAACCGTATGTACTAGAAGGAAACATACAAAGACATAGGTCATGGTAAGGATATTTTATTGTGGTATCACAGTCCAAAAAAAGATGTGTATGAAGATCTATTGAACTTAGTATATGAATGTAATCTAAAGCATTCAGGTTTTCAAAAAAATAATCCTTATGGATCTAATGATGTGCTAAACATGAAAGTTATTAACATGAGAAGGTTCAAAGACCATATTTTTAAGATTGATATATGCATACAAAATGTTTAAAGGTTATGGACCCTTCATTGACAATCATATTTATTGAAAGATTTCATTTTAAAGTTAAACTGGATGAAATACAGAATTCAAAAATGAAGATATTAGAAAATAGTTGTAGACAAATTATTTTTGAGAGAGGAAATATTGCCATAAAAAATAAGCTAAAAATGGATCTAAGTTGGTCACATAATTTTCGTTATATTTGACATATGAAATTTTGTAACAAAATTTAGACGGTAAAAGCAAAGCGTCATTAATGGAATGTAGTGACGTCGTATTTTGTCATAGATATCTATAACCTAAATTCTCATCATGGAATATTTGAATAAAAATATTGTCATATACATCAAGCTAAGTTGGATCCCTCGGGCTCCGCGAGTACGACTTGCAGTGTTGATCAACATGGCAATTTCAGTTTCAAATCGATACCTTTATAAATCTTAGCTGGCATGGTACTTTTCTTGAATCTATATGGGCTCAACCACTATTGGCCCACAAACATTTGGGTCCATGTCAGCTATTTTAATGATGAGACAGACAATTATGTTATGTATTTATGATCGACAAGATAATAATTCTTTGCTTGTATAGAATAGAATTCATAAATTAATGGATACTTTATCTATGAACCGATAGAAAATTAGCAATGCGTCAATAATGTACAACGACATTTTAGTTCACATGTGCACTATATGGTATCCATTACGTGAAAGCCATAAGCAATTAATATTCCACAAAATGAATTTGTCTCCAAAAGTGAAACTTACATATAACACATCTTTGTTACCACCTTCTGATGCATAGGTGTGTCCAGCTAATGCCTGAAAAGATCAAGCTAAGCATGTTCAATAATTATTCCCATTAATCAACTTTATATATGAATCCTCATTACTTTCACCCAAAAAAAAATCTTCAAGACACATAAAGTCACATAATATGTATCTCTTGATGCATAAACTCTTCCAAACCAAGAGAATTATCTCATTGTGACGAAATTACAAAAATCCTACTGTTCCCAATTGGAGAGCCACTACTTGATGAAATTTCAACAAAGTTTGCACATACCTCCTCAATCATGTGACAATATTCACATGCTTCATTTTTGTAAGGGAGGTTTGCAATGGTGAGAAGAACTAGATATACCAAACTAAGTCTCGACATCATGGAGCGTGTGAAAACTAATGTGCTTTTCCTTTAAAGACTTCCTCTATATATAGAACTTCAAAGGAAACATACAAAGACATAGCTCATAGTAATTAATAAGGGTCATTTATATGGGATCAAGTAAGTAAAGATATGTATGGAAATCTTTTTCATGCAAGAAATTAATGTGATCTGAAGCATTCATGGATGGAAACAATGATGTGTAAAGAAATTAATGTGTATCACCTATATATGCCTGGGAAAAATATATGGTTTTAATGTAAGAATCCTTTGTTTAGTAACATAATCCAAACGGAAAGATATGGAAGGATATGGTTTTGACACAAGAAGTTAATGTGGACAATAATTATACACAATAATTTGAACCAATCAATCTTTGAAATAATGGTGTGATAAGTTGAAGTAATGATGTGTTAAATGTGCAAGTTCTAAACTTATTTTGTAACAAAATCAAAACAACAAGATATTTAAGGATAAGGATATTGTGTCCACAAAAGAATTTAATGCCTATGCGGAATTGAAACGATATATGAGACAATAGTGTATACCAAATCAACAGGGCCGGCTCTATTTTGCGGGGCCCTAGGCGAAGTTGACGACATGGGCCCCCTATACCTAATATATATGGACGCTTATCTAGATATATAGACATATAAGTGTCTACTTTCACTCACAAACATAAAAACTTAACACCAAACCACATATTTATAGTCTGAATTCAGAAATATTATAAATAACAAAAGACTAAATGAGTAGCAAAATATAACAATTAGTATTCCCTGCTAGGTTGATTACCTCAAATAAGAACCAAATTTCAATGACTGGATCGATAATAATGCTTCAGTTCTTCACAAAAAATTGATCATTTAGTTTTCTTTGTTTCCTTTTGGCAGCACCGGACAATTGTATAGGCATTGTAACACCTATAATTGTGAGAGAGTTGAATACGTGTAATTAGAATCCCTAATCTAACCAGGGCATAAAGAGAGGAGCAATGGAGGGCATGGAGGACATCAGGGATTCAGAATTCCTGGAGGACATACCGCGAGTCCGCGAAGCTGGGCAGGGGCGACCAAGATGGCAAGATCTTGCGGAGGCGCGGAGTAGTCAGGGGTGAGGCGACTCGATCCAAGAAGTGGCGAAGACGAAGACGAATAGGCAGGGCGCAGGCGACTGGCGAATCGATCGAAGATGAACAGGCGAACATCGGAACAAAGGCTCTCGTCAGGGCTCGTGCGTTTTCTTGTCTCCCAGCGATGGATGCCAAAGGCCCAACCCAACAACGTTTTTTTAAATGAAACGCCCTATAGTCATCGAAGTATGAAAGAACATGTAATATTGGGCGAAATCACTAGAAAAAGGATTCCCTTTGAAAAGGGAACCCTACATTTGTTTTCATCGTGACAAGTGTCGTCTTCTGTTTGCTTGGTCCTCGCATGGCTGACAAGTGTCGCTACCAGATTGAAAGTGAGGAAGATGAGAGAGAAAGGGAAACGTGAGGTGGGAGGATAATTTTTTCCTTTTATTTTTCTAAACCGAATTTTCAAAATGAAATATCTCGTGAACGATTTATCCAAATTACGAACGGTTTTCAGTTTTGAACTTCTCGCGTCGAGATCTTCAAAACTAGATCCCATGTTGATAGGTTTTGACGAACTTTTTTTTATACTTTCGGTTATGTATGCTTTGTACATCCTGTTCTGTATAGTTTGTACTCTCACTTCCCTATAGTTTGTACTTCTTGTTCTCTATACTTTGTATGATGAGAGAGAATGGATAGTGAGGTGGGAGGACAGCTTTTTCCCTTTTATTTTTCTAAACCGAATTTTCGAAATGAAATATCTCGAGAACCGTTTATTCAAATTACGAACCGTTTTCATTTTTTATCTTCTCGCGTCGAGATCTTCAAAACTAGATCTCATATTGATAGGTTTTGATGAACTTTTTTTTTACTTCCGGTTATGTATATTTGTACAACATGTGTCTGTTTAGTTGTACAACCTGTGTTTGTACAAACTGTGTCTGCGTAGTTGTACGATAAGTACATGTATAGTTGTACAACATGTGTCTTTACAAGCTATGTCTGTCTATTTGTACAACATGTGTCTGTCTAGTTGTACAACATGTGTCTATATAGTTGTATAACCTGTTAGTTGTACAATAAGTGCAACATGTGTCTATGTGTCTGTTAGTTGTACAATACTATAATCTGCGTAGTTGTACAATCTATATCTTTAGTTGTACAACTGGTAACTGTGTAGTTGTACAACTTGCTATGTCTGTAAAATATACTTATGTATTGTTTTTACATCTCAATTTTTAAAATCATCGTACTTTGTGTAGTAGCAGATTTTGTACATCGTATGCGCTGGTTTCTGTACATCCGGCTGGCTGGCCTGGGGATTTGAGGCAGCGCACCGCGGGGTGTTCGATTGAGCTTCGTTTCGTTTTGGATTGGTGCGGGGCTTGGTTTTGGATGTACAGAGTCGCAAAAAAAAGCTCCTGATGTACAGGAACGATCGGAGGCAGCCAACGCTCGCGTTGCGCGCGGAGCTGAGCTAGCTGTACATCGTTCTGTACAACGATCGGTAGGCAGCCTCGCTTGACTTTTCTCGTGCGTGTAGACGGTGCGGTATCCAAATTTGATTTCGCTAGCTTGATCGGGTCCATGGTCCGGCAGTCCACCACGTGGCGCGTCGGCAACGTCTGTTGCAAAGGGATGCCTTTTGCTAGTGGCACCCAATATTGGGCCCCCCTCTGGCCTGGGCCCTAGGCCGTCGCACTTCCTAACTTGGCCTAGAGTCGGCCCTGCAAATCAATTCTTGATGGAGTTGATGCACAAAATATGAAAAATTGTTGTACCAAAAGTTACACCTTATCGTATATTTGCATACAAAATGGTATAAACAAATCTTGACCCTTCATTATCATACCTCGTCCTTATACATCTAAGGATTTTTTTAAATATATAAATGAAAGCATAATAGGATTAGAAACTATAGAAGATACAAGTCAGAGTAATTTTGTAGGGAGGCAATTTTCTACAAGAAATAGGCTAACATATTACTCAAATTTGGTCAAATAATTGTCACTATAATCGATTTTTGACCAATTTGTAACCTAATTTTGATGGTCAAAAGTGGCGTTTATATAATGAACTATAGTAACTTCCCTGGAATTTTTCATAGATATTTATAACAGAAATTGTTCATCATGTAATATCATTCCTATGCTAAACCATGTTGGCCGGTTCTCACATAGCGACCCCAACTTGGATTATGGATCTGACATGGCATTGTTCAATGATAGATCCATATACGCATTAATATTTATTTACGTGGTCCATCTTGCAGTCTATAGGGGCGCTCATCCCAGTTATTTGGCCTATACACAATTGAGTCAAGCCCTATTATCATCCTGCTATTTTCATTTTGTGGTCTTTAGGAATGTTCATTTTTGGCCATTCTTAGATCATATTTTCTCTTGGGCCGAGTGTATATCCAGACCAATGCACCAAGGAAGCCCATAGACCAAAACAAGCAGTGATTTTTAAATTTTAATGTTTTCTTCTTTCAATTTTCTTCACAACAAAAAACATAAATTTTGAAGAAAAAAAACTACCCTCTACTACATGCATATATTTCTATCACACAACTTATATTAAAATCATATTTTACACAACATATGGTAGAACATATATGGAACTTATCCACTATGGATTGGCCGACCTCGTTGCGGAAGACATGGAAGCAACACGCTTGTTGCGAGGAGGCTGCCACCTACAATCAGGAGGAGAAACCTAATCAATACTCAAGATTTGTATGGAGATCAAAGTGGGTGTAAAAGTTGAGTTCCTCGATATGATAATAGTGTATGTAAGTCTATCAGAATACTTGACAAGTTTAATAATAGAAATTATGGTACTATCACATATCATGGTCTCATCATCTAGCGGTCTGGTTTACCATGAAGCAAGGTGTGGGTCGGCGAGCAATATAGTTTTTGGTGTACTCGCTCATTTCAATAAAATCATGCATATATACACAAAATTATGTGAATACATGTATCGATATTGGAACAGTATAGACAATGAATCGTTTAGAGTAAATACTTACAATGTATAGCATCTCATCAGGCTGGCATCCAAAGATTT
The DNA here is from genome assembly GCA_947311845.1 of Poa pratensis. Lineage (NCBI taxonomy): Eukaryota > Viridiplantae > Streptophyta > Magnoliopsida > Poales > Poaceae > Poa > Poa pratensis. The sequence continues at coordinate 173,975,305 of CAMZMU010000041.1, forward strand.
CAAGTTGAACATGAGAAACAAGTCCGCCCAAGTGAATGGGCATTCGTATAATTTACCTTTCTACTATTGTAAGATCATCTACATGGAGTCCACTTGTTAATTTACTTTCATTCATCACTTTCTATCACACCATACGTTTAATATTTGTAACTAGCATGAGTAATTATGAGTAAAAAAATTCACTTTTTCATTCCATGCATGCATCATTGCATCCATTTGTAATTGCTAAACAACACACTATTTGTTTTGGGCAATATGGAAAACCAAAATGCCAAACTTGCTACAACAAATTTCACAACAAGGAAGACACCAAACTTGCAAAAAACAAATACCTTGACATCTCATATTTGTCAAGGAAGTTCCAAGAGTTCAAAAATAATATTTTGCACTTGCTCCAAAATATTAAATGAGCAACATTTTGAAATTTAGCAAAATGCCATAAACGAATCCTATGAACAAATGTTGTCCAAAATATTTTATTTTGCAACCCCAGTTTTTGGGGTGCTTATAGATGCTGTTGGGGGGCCACAGGAATTTTCTGAAATTTTTCTAAAAAGTTTAAGTGCCTCAATAAAATCAGGAAATGTTGCTGGTTTTAAAATTAAAGGAAAAAGGACCTAACTGTGATGAACTCAAAACTTCTTGGGGGCTTTTTGTAAAAACGTCATCTCCCTCGTTCTGAGCGACCGAGGCCGCCGTGCTTCTGCCGGACCACCTCGCCGCACTAGCGCGTCGCCGCCCCCCCCAGCTCTGCCCTCACCTGCGAGGAGCCCCGCGACCCCGAGACCACGTGCTGCTCCCCATTCCCCACATCTTTTTCCTCTCCCCACGGTTCCCCGTCCTAGCCCGCCATGGCCGCCATGGTTGCCGAGCTCGACGCCGGCGATTGAGGAAACCCTGAGCGCATCGAAGACCACCCCCAGCTCCGCCGCGTCGCCTGCTACCACTCCACCAGAAGAATCGACCCCGGAGGCCGTGAATCGCCGCCGCAGTTCGATTTTCCCCCGACCACAGCCGCCGTCGTCGCGGTCGATTCCCGCCATCTCCGTTCACCTCTGGCCACGCCGTCGCCTTGCACGAGATCGGGGTGAGCTCCTGGCCCTCACCGGCCCCTTCTCCCTCCCTCTCACGCCCTAGTCCGCCGCGCCTGTGCGTTCCCCAGCGCGTCGCCGTCGACGCACGTCTGCCCGGCCACGAGGCCGGCAGAACCGGGCTGGAGGCCATTTCTCTCGGGCCACTAATCGGCTGCTGGGCCGGCCCAAACCGGCTGAGAGGCCGGAGCCCTCTGCCACACGCCCGGCCTCACAACCTAACCAACCGGGCCACAGACCGGCTAAACAGTTTTTTCTCACGAATGTTTTTTCTTCTTTCTTCTCGATAGCGCATGTTTCCCCGCTTCTCCCCGCGCATTTAGGACATCTACTCCTATGATTCCTACTATTTCATCTCTCCCTTTCGAGTCGAGTAAATAAAATAATTATCGTTGAAAATAAAATAATTAAAAGCAAATATTTAAAAAGAGGAAGTTACAAAATTAATAACTTTTTATCGGGACGTCCGAAAAAGGTGTTCTTTATATCGAAATGCTCAGAAAAATGTGCACTAACCATTGGCATCATTTTCATGCATTTTTACACGAACTTATAGCACAGGAAAACATTAAAACAAATGTAGAGCTATATTTTCTCTCTTGTTAAATAATTATCTCACACCCCATTTAAAATGGGTAGAACTTGCTATAATAATTTCCGTAGATTAAAAATGCCATGCCATCATGTGTTTGCGCATTGAATTTGTTAAAGCATGTGTGGTGATTGATTGCTTTCCTTTGTGTTATGTTTCGATAGATCAAGCAGCCGGGGTTACTCCACGATACCCCGAGGATCCGTACTACCAGCACCTTGACCAAGGCAAGCGTAATCCCCCCTCTGAGCATATCTTATCCTATGTTTCCGCAAATATTTTCTCCACTATAATATTGCATGCGGTTCCAAATGTCAATTTGCTTGGATAGAGTATCCTATAGTTGCATTAAGTTTCCGATGCCATACCTGTTTCCCTCCTATTACCATATGTTTGTATTGTTGGCCTGAGCTACTTAATTATGCTATGTTGATGCTTAGCCATGCTTAGTAAATGCTTAACTGTGTGGATGGTTCATGTTGGAAACAGGTGATGAATTGTTCAGATGATGGTGGAGAATTGTGGTGACAGGTAATAAGATGCTAAAGGTGGGGATGAGAGGCCACTGTGGTTGTGGTGCTTTGTCTCGTTCTCGCCGCCTAGGTGCGAGTTCTTTACCTCCCGAACCAAGACTGAGCGTGCAACCATGCGTGAGGCCTATGCAATTGCAGGAACCCTCATAGACTAAATAACTCGGGCGGGGCTAGCCAGGGTCCTCTAGTTCGGGCTTCCATTTGCGCGTGCGTGATGATGGTGGTTGAACTGGGATGAGGATGTGGTGTTAGGAAAATAAGTGGCCGTGGGCAGGGTGTTGAGGCACTGCGTGCCTGCCGCCACTGATGATCCTGGAAAGTCCTTAACGAGGGAGAAGTCGACACCGCTCCCACCCAGCCGGCTTTCCAAGGAAGAGAGCTAATGCGCAGGTAATGGGCCGGACGGTACGCGTGGCAAACATTGTACACCCCTGCAGGGTAAATCTTTTCGAAAAGCCGTGTCCACGGTTAAGGACAACTTGGGAAAGGACGATAAGATCATAGAATAACTTGAACGGAATGATTAAAAACTGGGTACTAAAGGTACCACTTCAAGATTGCAAGGTGAGCTTCCTCGAGGGTGATTCGGGGAGGTGCCTTTGATGAACAGGTACAGTGGTTGATGATGGTTGATGTGAGAAAGGTGATCAAGAAAGAGTACTTCTTACCCTTTTGAAAATATCTGATTAGTCGATGCCATTGAGTTATGTTTTCATAAATAAAATCAGCTTTATGCAAAACAGCCATAAAACTTGAAAGCCTCATCGAGCTAAAGCTCTATATATAATCTTGCGAGTTCGTCGAACTCAACGTCGTTTGTTTTGTTTCAGAGGAGGACTTCACCGACCTCGAAGGTGGGTTCTTTGTGGACGTCGACGAGTAGTCTGGGGTTCCCAGGTGGCAGCTTGGGACATCCCGGAACAGCTGGCGTTGGATGTTTATCTGTAGGCCTCTTAGGCCATAATTTGGATCTTGTTGTTTAGAACAACCTAATTCGCTTCCGCATGTTGTAATGTTGGGTCTGTGACCTCTGGTTGTAATTTGCTATCTTTCTCTATTATAAGAGTTGAACTATAATGATTTGTGTCGTAGAGTCTGTGATGTGCCAGTTGTTCCACAAGTCTTGATCTCTCTATTATGCATTGAGGGTTGTGCCTGTGTTAAGGCATCAATCGGGGTGTTGCGTTGCCGATGATCCATTCCGAGCAACGCCTGCCAAAGGTTTTGGCCGGGGATTGGTAAACCCGTAACCTCCGGTTGTATCGCTTAACCGGTGACACACAGCATCACTGTATAGCAGTCGGGTCGGGGCGCCACAAGTTGGTATCAGAGCAGTACTGCCTGTAGGAAACCCTTCTACTGGTCGACGTTGAGTCTAGTGTTTGTGAAAATATTTTAACCTAAAAATGAGTTGTGAAAACCATCTTAGGATTCTTTTTACTCCTTATCTGGTTACCTCTAATCTCGGAGCAATCTTACCTCGATTTGAGTTAAAGGTTTTACTCCACGTCTGTTTTAAAATGATTAGAAACGGGGTGGGTTCGACCTTTAGTGTTATGTGTCCGTTGCTCCCGCTGCGTTGCAATCCCAAATCAACTCAGATGTTTGAACACTGTTATCCTACCGAGTCTAATCATTTGATCCTTTCTTTGGGTTTTAACCCAAGGACTTGAACATAAGGTCCCGGATTGTGCCAACTAGAGTGTGTTGAATATGGTTCTTAACCATTGCATCTCTCGCTAGTAGCACATGATGCTGATCTTTGACCCAAGTTCTATCTTGTTGATTCCTTGTTAATTGTTACACAATGTATTATCGTCCCTAGTCTGTGTACTTGTGTAGACGCTAATGCTATTGTTCGACCATTCGGAGAAAGATACTAACGTGTCATTGTCAAATCTCCAGAATGGCTCGAGGAGGCCGTGGAGGCCGCGGTAACCACACAATGATGAGGATGATCTGCCGCCACCACCCTCGATGGCTCAGGTCTTGATGGCCATTGAGGAGAACCGTGGGCGCAATGAGCGCTTGCTTGAGCAGTTGGTGCAGCAGAATGCACGGAGGAACGAGTGCAACACTCTCACTGAGTTCCTGCGCTCGCAGCCACCCACCTTTGCTGATGCTAAGGAGCCACTGGAAGCTGATGATTGGCTTCGTGCTTTGGAGCGCAAGTTCTCCGCGCTGCATGTCCCAGTGGCTGAGCAAGTCAACTTTGCCACCTACCTCTTGGTTGGTGCAGCTGGCTGTTGGTGGGAAAGCCATGTGGCTTTGTTTCCAGCCAACCATGTCTTCACTTGGGCTGATTTCCGCACTGCCTTCCGTGCGGAGTACATTCCCCAGCCGATCATGGACTTGAAGAGGAGGGAGTTCCTGGATTTGCAACAGGGACGTATGGACCTCCGCACTTATGGTCGTGAGTTCAACCATCTCTCTCGTTACGCCCCAAGGGACGTGACCAATGATGCTGACAAGCAAGAGCTGTTCCGCAAGGGTCTTTCGCCGCAGCTCCGCTATGAGTTGCCCTTCAGGTTCCAGACCTACCAGGAGCTGTTCAACCAGGCTTTACTCTCGAGCAAGGAAGAAAGGAACTTGAGGCTTCCAAGAGGCCCGCACACGGGGACCACCAGAGTTCCTCGGGTTCTGAGAGCAAGAAGCGCAGGGTGTTTGTTCCCTACAGCGCGTACCTCGTGCTCCATTCATGCCGAGAGCCGCGGGATACAGGCCACCCCTCCGCGCCCCACTACTTCGACACTTGGGGTAGGCGGGAGTGGGTACCGTCCTATGCTACCTGCTCCACCTGGACTCACTTGCTACACCTGTGGCCAGGCTGGCCACTACTCCAGGGAGTGCCCCCAGAAGGCACCTCTCGCGATAACTCCTGCACGAGCCCCTGCCACTCCAGCTGGCAAGGCTGGACCTATTGTGCGTGGTCGCCTGAACCACATCTCTGCTGAAGAAGCTGAAGAGGACCCCGGCGTTCTCATGGGTGAGTTACGAATCAACGGCAATTCAGCTACAGTTTTGTTTGATTCTGGAGCATCGCATTCATTCATATCCATAGCTTTTGCAAAAGACCACAAAATACCGTTCGAGAAATGAGCATCCCTTGGTGATCGCCACTCCTGGCTCCAAATGGCAAACCGATGGGGTTACTCCTGAAGTCCAGATTACTATCGGTTACTACTCTTTTCCTTTCGCTTTGGTAGCTCTGAGGTCAAGTGGCATTGATGTCATACTGGGCATGAACTGGCTAGCCAAATACCGGGCTAATCTCGACTGTGCTGCCAAGACCGTCACCGTGACCAATTCTTCCGGCGACAGTGTTAAGTATTGGTCTGCACTTCAAGACCTCCATGTTCATCATACCCAACTCACCTGAGATCCTCCTTTGCTTTATGGAAGGCGAATCCCCTCCTGAAATCCAGGACATACACGTGGTGTGTGACTTCCCGGATGTGTTCCCGGAAGAATTGCCTGGCATGCCTCCTGACCGAAGTGTGGAGTTTGTCATAGATCTACTTCCCGGTACGCCCATTTCCAAGAAGCCCTACCGTATGCCGGTGGAAGAGTTGGCTCTGTTGAAAGAGCAAATTGATCAGCTGTTAGCGAAGGATTTCATCCAGCCTAGCAGTTCACCTTGGGGTTGTCCGGTACTCTTTGTCAAGAAGAGGGATTCTACCGTGCCTCGTCTAGTCTCTGACTATCGACCGTTGAATGCGGTGACAATCAAGAACAAGTATCCTATTCCTCGCATCAATGATCTGTTGGATCAGTTAGCTGGTGCAACGGTATTCTCCAAGATGGATCTGAGGTCAGGATACCATCAGATCAAGATCAGAAAGGAGGATATTCCAAAGACGGCATTTGTTACTCGCTATGGCTCATATGAGTATGTCTCACAAATGCCCAGCTACTTTCATGAGGCTCATGAACTCCATCTTCATGGATTATCTTGACAAGTTTGTCGTCATTTACATTGATGACATCCTCATCTATTCCAAAACCAATGAAGAGCATGAGGAACATCTTCGTTGGTTCTGACACGACTTCGAGAACACCGCCTCTATGCCAAGTTCTCCAAGTGTGAGTTTTGGTTGGATAATCTTGTCTTCCTTGGTCATGTGATATCCGCTAATGGTGTGGCTGTCATTCCCGACAAGATTCAGTCCATTTGGATTGGAAAACTCCAATGTCAGTCAAGGACATCCGTAGCTTTCTCGGATTGGCGGGTTACTACCGCCGATTCATCGAAGGTTTCTCCAAGATAGCCAAGGCCCTGACTGACCTTCTCAAGAAGGATAAAAAGTTCGTATGGACGGCCGAAGCTGAAGAGAGCTTCAAAACACTGAAAGCCAAACTCACTCCGCTCCTGTGCTTGTCCTGCCGGACACAAGCAAGGATTTCGTCGTCTTCTGTGACGCCTCTCTGCAAGGCTTGGGCTGTGTTAATGCAAGATGGCCATGTGGTGGCATATGCTTCTCGCCAACTTAAGCCGCATGAGCACAATACCCAACTCATGATCTAGAACTTGCCGCGGTGGTCTATGCTTTGAAGCAATGGAGACCATACCTGTTTGGTAACCGTTGCGAGATCTTCTCGGATCACAAGAGTCTGAAGTACCTCTTCACCCAGCCGGATTTAAATCTCAGGCAAAGGCGTTGGTTGGAGTTAATCAAGGACTATGATGTGAGTCTGAACTATCAACCCGGCAAAGCAAACGTCGTGGCTGACGCGCTAAGTCGGAAGTCCTATTGCAACAATCTGATGATTGAAAAGGCCCAACCTGCCCTCATGAAGAGTTCTCTCGTTTGAACTTAGAAATGGTTCCCTCCGGCTACCTTGCAAATCTGGAGATCAAATCTACTCTTGTAGACCAGATTAAGGAAGCTCAAACCGTGACAAGGGTATTCTGAAAATCAAGAGAACATTGCTAGCGGGAAGGCCAAATGTTTTTCTGTCAATGAATCCGGAGTTGTTTATTTTGGTGACCGCTTGGTAGTGCCAAAGAAACGAAAATTGAGGGAGTTGATCCTCCAAGAAGCTCATGAATCTCCTCTCTCTATTCATCCCGGTAGTACCAAAATGTACCAAGACCTTCGACCACAATTTGGTGGACTCGGATGAAACGAGAAATTGCCAAGTATGTTGCTGAATGCGACACATGTCGACGGGTAAAGGCTGAACATCAAAGACCTGCCGGCACTCTCGCCCTATTGCAGTCCCGAGTGGAAATGGGATGAAATTGGTATGGACTTCATCACCGGGTTTCCCGATCTCAAAAGGGCAACAATGCAATCTGGGTAATCATTGATCGTCTTCCAAGGTTGCTCACTTCCTACCAGTCCGTGATGATATACGGGCAAGTCAACTTGCTGACTTATATTTGGCTCGTATTGTTCCATTGCATGGGGTCCCTCTGAGGATCATATCGGACCGTGGAAGTATCTTTGTCTCCAATTTGGCAGAGTTTCCAAACTGCTATGGGGTCCCGTCTCAACTTCAGTACCGCCTACCATCCCAAACTGATGGTCAGACCGAAAGAGTGAACCAAGTGTTGGAAGACATGCTTAGGGCATGTGTATCTCTTTTGGCAAGGGTTGGGAAAAGTATCTCCCTTTCGCGGAGTTCTCCTACAACAATAGCTATCAAGCTAGTCTGGGCATGGCTCCATTCGAGGCTCTATATGGAAGAAAATGCCGCACTCCTCTAAATTGGTCCGAGACCGGAGAGAGAGCACTCTTTGGTCCGGATGTGATCAATGAAGCTGAGGAGAAGGTTAGAATCATAAGAGAGAATCTGAAGATTGCTCAGTCTAGGCAGAAGAGCTACTATGATAAGCACCATCAGGAAATTCACTATGAAATTGGTGATAAAGCTTATCTCCGCGTCTCTCCCCTTCGTGGCGTTCGCCGCTTCGGTATCAAAGGGAAATTGGCCCCTCGCTATGTTGGCCCTTTCACCGTTCTGGCCAAGCGAGGAGATCTTTCTTATCAATTGGAGTTACCGGTCAAATTCCCAAATGTACATGATGTGTTTCATGTCTCCCAACTTCGCCGGTGCTTCAAGGATCCTATCCATGGAGTCAATCATGAAGAGCTAGATCTCCAGGAAGATCTCACTTATCGCGAGCATCCTATCGTGTCCTGGATGAAGCCGAAAAAGACCCGTAACAAGACTACCAAGTTCCTCAAAGTTCAGTGGTCTCACCATTCCGAGGAAGAAGCAACTTGGGAACGAGAGTCTAGTCTTCGCGAGGAGTATCCCGACTTCTTTCCGCAACCTTAGAATCTCGGGACGAGATTCCTGTAAGGGGGGTAGAATTGTAACAGCCCAATTTTGGTAATGCAAATTATGAGTAAAAATTTCACTTTTTCATTCCATGCATGCATCATTGCATCCATTTGTAATTCCTAAACAACACACTATTTGTTTTGGGCAATATGGAAAACCAAAATGCCAAACTTGCTACAACAAATTTCACAACAAGGAAGACACCAAACTTGCAAAAAACAAATCCCTTGACATCTCATATTTGTTAAGGAAGTTCCAAGAGTTCAAAATAATATTTTGCACTTGCTCCAAAATATTAAAGGAGCAACATTTTGAAATTTAGCAAAATGCCATAAACGAACCCTATGAATAAATGTTGTCCAAAATATTTTATTTTCTAACTCCAATTTTTGTGGTGCTTATAGATGCTGTTGGGGGGCCACAGGAATTTTCTCAATTTTTTCTAAAAAGTTTAAGTGCCTCAATAAAATCAGGAAATGTTGTTGGTTTTAAAATTAAAAGGAAAAAGGACCTAACTGTGATGAACTCAAAACTTCCAGGGGTCTTTTTGTAAAAACATCATCTCCCTCGTTCTGTAGCGACCGAGGCCGCCGTGCTTCCGCCGGACCACCTTGCCGCACCAGCGCGTCGCCGGGCCCCCCTGCTCTGCCCTCACCTGCGAGGAGCACCGTGACCCCGAGACCACGTGATGCTCCCCATTCCCCACATCTTTTTCCTCTCCCCACGGTTCCCCGTCCTAGCCCGCCATGGCCGCCATGGTTGCCGAGCTCGACGCCAACGATTGAGGAAACCCCGAGCGCATCGAAGACCACCCCCAGCTCCACCGCGTCGCCTGCTACCACTCCACCAGAAGAATCGAGCCCAGAGGCCGTGAATCGTCGCCGCCGTTCGATTTTCCCCCGACCACCGCCGACGTCGTCGCGGTCGATTCCCGCCATCTCCTTTCACCTCCGGCCACGCCGTCGCCTTGCACGAGATCGGGGTGAGCTCCTGGCCCTCACCGGCCCCTTCTCCCTCCCTCTCGCGCCCTAGTCCGCCGTGCCCGTGCGTTCCCCAGCACGTCGCCGTCGACGCACGTCTGCCCGGCCGCGAGGCCGGTAGAACCGGGCTGGAGGCCGTTTCTCGGGCCACTAACCGGCTGCTGGGCCGGCCCAAACCGGCCGAGAGGCCGGAGCCCTCTGCCACACGCCCGGCCTCACAACCGGCCCAACCGGGCCACAGGCCGGCTAAACAGTTTTTTCTCACGAATGTTTTTTCTTCTTTCTTCTCGATAGCGCATGTTTCCCCGCTTCTCCCCCGTGCATTTAGGACATCTACTCCTATGATTCCTACTATTTCATCTCTCCCTTTCGAGTCGAGTAAATAAAATAATTATCGTTGAAAATAAAATAATTAAAAGCAAATATTTAAAAAGAGGAAGTTACAAAATTAATAACTTTTTATCGGGACGTCCTAAAAAGGTGTTCTTTATATCGAAATGCTCAGAAAAATGTGCACTAACCATTGGCATCATTTTCATGCATTTTTACATGAACTTATAGCACATGAAAACATTAAAACAAATGTAGAGCTATATTTTCTCTCTTGTTAAATAATTATCTCGCACCCCATTTAAAATGGGTAGAACTTGCTATAATAATTTCCGTACATTAAAAATGCCATGCTATCATGTGTTTGCGCATTGAATTTGTTAAAGCATGTGTGGTGATTGATTGCTTTCCTTTGTGTTATGTTTCGATAGATCAAGCAGCCGGGGTTACTCCACAATACCCCGAGGATCCGTACTACCAGCACCTTGACCAAGGCAAGCGTAATCCCCCCTCTGAGCATATCTTATCCTATGTTTCCGCAAATATTTTCTCCACTATAATATTGCATGCGGTTCCAAATGTCTATTTGCTTGGATAGAGTATCCTATAGTTGCATTAAGTTTCCGATGCCACTACCTGTTTCCCTCCTATTGACCATAGGTTTGTATTGTTGGCCTGAACTACTTAATTATGCTATGTTGATGCTTAGCCATGCTTAGTAAATGCTTAACTGTGTGAGGGATGGTTCATGTTGGAAACATGTGATGAATTGTTCAGATGGTGGTGGAGAATTGTGGTGACAGGTAATAAGATGCTAAAGGTGGGGATGAGAGGCCACTGAGGTTGTGGTGCTTTGTCTCGTTCTCGCCGCCTAGGTGCGAGTTCTTTACCCCCCGAACCAAGACTGAGCGTGCAACCATGCGTGAGGCCTATGCAATTGCAGGAACCCTCATAGACTAAATAACTCGGCCGGGCTAGCCAGGATCCTCTAGTTCGGGCTTCCATTTGCGCGTGCGTGATGATGGTGGTTGAACTGGGATGAGGATTGTGGTGTTACGAAAATAAGTGGCCGTGGGGCAGGGTGTTGAAGGCACTAGCGTGCCCTGCCGCCACTGATGATTCTGGAAAGTCCTTAACGAGGGAGAAGTCGACACCGCTCCCACCCAGCCGGCTTTCCAAGGAAGAGAGCTAATACGCAGGTAATGGGCCGGACGGTACGCGTGGCAAACATTGTACACCCCTGCAGGGTAAATCTTTTCGAAAAGCCGTGTCCACGGTTAAGGACAACTTGGGAAAGGACGATAAGATCATAGAATAACATGAACGGAATGATTAAAACCTGGGTACTAAAGGTACCACTTCAAGATTGCAAGGTGAGCTTCCTCGAGGGTGATTCGGGGAGGTGCCTTTGAGGAACAGGTACAGTGGTTGATGATGGTTGATGGTGAGAAAAGTGATCAAGAAAAGAGTCACTTCTTACCCCTTTTGAAAACTATTCTGATTAGTCGATGTCATTGAGTTATGTTTTCATAAATAAAATCCGCTTTATGCAAAATAGCCATAAAACCTTGAAAGCCTCATCGAGCTAAAGCTCTATATAATCTTGCGAGTTCGTCGAACTCAACGTCGTTTGTTTTGTTTCAGAGGAGGACTTCACCGACCTCGAAGGTAGGTTCTTTGTGGACGTCGACGAGTAGTCTGGGGTTCCCAGGTGGCATCTTGGGACATCCCGGAACAGCTGGCGTTGGAAGGTTATCTGTAGGCCTCTTAGGCCATAATTTGGTTCTTGTTGTTTAGAACAACCTAATTCGCTTCTGCATGTTGTACTGTTGGGTCTGTGACCTCTGGTTGTAATTTGCTATCTTTCTCTATTATAAGAGTTGAACTATAATGCTTTGTATCGTAGAGTTTGTGATGTGCCAGTTGTTCCACAAGTCTTGATCTCTCTATTATGCAGTGAGGGTTGTGCCTGTGTTAAGGCATCAATCGGGGTGTTGTGTTGCCGATGATCCATTCCGAGCAACACCTGCCAAAGGTTTTGGCCGGGATTGGTAAACTCATAACCTCCAGTTGTATCACTTAACCGGTGACACACAACATCATTGTATAGCAGTCGGGTCGGGGCGCCACAACATGATGCTTGACAACCGTCTTGAAACATTTGGAATAAGCTTTGGTTTGTGTTTGTGTGCAGGTAATGTTAAGTTGGTTGCCATCTTATTAGTTCCTACTGGTTCAATAAATCTTGTTTCTCAATCGAGGGAAATACTGGTTGTTGGGCTACATCATTCCTTTCACTTGGGGTTCCCAAAATCATCTCCGGAAGTAGCACTTGACCACTAGGGTATTGCTTGTTCTTGAATATCCACTTGGTCTCTATGGCATTATGGCTTCAATGTTGTGGTCTCTCCACTAATGCCCAAACCTTGTTGCGCTCGAAATTGTTGAGTTCCACGTGGATAGCCTCGACCCAATCCAAGTACTCGAGTGCCTCATTGTGGTGACCAGCACACCACTGCATTTTTGTAGTATACAATCGTTGATATAACACTCATGGAAGGACCTTTCCGCAAATATTACATCCCTCAGAATAATACAATAGAAACAAACTGGTCCAAGCTAACACTATAGATTACATCACTATTCAATATAAAATCTTGAGAAACTCATTTATACAGAAGAAAGTCTCGTGCAAATGAAATACAAGAATAGGACACGACTAGACTTTTGGCTATCAACAAGGCACGTGGATTTCCATTATGCTCTGCTCCATCAATTGCATGCATTAGACGTAGAACCATTATTCTGCTCCATCAATTGCATGCTTTGACAGAAGAAAGTCTCGGATCATACGCTTATCAAACACTAGCCGAAATGTACGTACGCGAGTTGGACCTACTGAGAGAATTAGCGTGTGCTTTCAGATTTGGAGTGCCACGCGTCAAGGTTCTGAGAGGGGCCACACTGACCCGTTGGTGGACTAGCGGTTGAAGATCATGATCTCTCATCATCAGTAGACCTCAAGGACCACTGGGCCAAGCATGGCACGAACCGCTATATCACCATCCGGTAGCTCCGGCACTCCTATTGATGAACGGCAACGAGCACACGATTCAAGATGTAAAGGGGTGGAGATTAGGCCAAACTTGTGTTCTATTGCATCCCCTAAAGTCTCCTTACTGGACAGGTCCCATAATTTATTTCTCTGCTGAGTCGCTGTGGCTGCCCTGGCTGCATCGGCCCTGCCGCTGACTATGAAAAGATCCAAAGCAACTTTTCCCCGCCCAGTCATGCGCTGGTGACCAATGGGGATGACCAAATCTAGGCGTCGGTGGCCCTCGCCGACGGATGCGTCCGGTGGGAGATGCGCTCCCCGAAGGAGTTGCACCGAATGTGTTGCAGGGAGGGCTTGGGACGCAAAGGTAGGGGTGAGTGACCGATGTTAGAGTATATGTCTATCTAGCCCATTGTGGCCCTTTGTACATGTAACACGTTGTATATGACCTTGGTTGGAATAGAGAGAGAAACTTGAGTTGGCATAATAACTTACATGGTATCAGAGCGAAAAACACGAATAGCACTTGAAAACTGAGTATGAACCATGCGAGCAAAAGCTTGATAGATAGAATTTAACTGGGAACGATGTTTCATAAAATAAACCCAAATATATCGAGAGTAATCATCAATAAATATGACATAATGTTTGTGACCACCTTTTGAGACAAAAGGGGAGGGACCCCATACATCAGAGTGCACTAAATCAAAAGGACGACTAGAACAAGTGGTGCTGGATGGATACGGAAGTTGTATCTGTTTACCTAGCTTACAACCCTTACAATGAAAACCAGCATCCACAGGAACACGACCCAAAACCCCTTGTTCAACAAGTTCAGATAAACGAGAACCACATAGATGACCTAAACGATGATACCACTTGGCAAAAGAAAAAGACGAATTTGGTCTTGAGGTGGATGAAGCAGACGATGCGGAAGCGGAAGAGAGATGAAGGGTGTCAAGTTCATAGAGGGAGGTGGATCCTCTAAGGCGATGGCCAGTTCCAATGATCCTCTTGCTCTGAAGGTCCTGCACATAACAAGATGTTTTGTCAAAACCAACAAAATAGTCCATATCAGTAATTTGACCAACTGACATGAGATTCATTGACAAATCCGGGACAAGAGCAATATTTGGAACAGAAAACTTGGATGTGCAAAGCGAACCCTGATGATTAACAGAACAAGGTGTACCATCCGCGGTGTGAACAGAGGCGTCATCCTTGAGTGGCTGACATTGCACGAGCTGGGAGCGATCTGAGGTGACATGAAACGAGGCTCCCGAATCAAGCACCCACGGCTGAGTGGCACGAGAAGCAGATTGAGAAGCGGCAGACACAGAGGCACTCCTTGCTGGCTGCTGTTGTGACTGTTGTGGTTCGCTGATTGCAACAGCTGAAGACTTTCTGCTAGATGGGTGACGCTGCTGTTGCTGAGCAGGGAACTTTCTTTGATACTCGGCCCACAACTCAGGGTGTAGAGCAAAGCAACTATCAAGTGTGTGCCCTATCCTTTTGAAGTGACAACAAAATTTTCCTGAAGAAGAGCCTCTGAAAGGATTTCCTGAAGAAGAGCCTCTGAAAGGACCCCGAGGAGCAGCAAGAACACTGGTGTGAGTCATTGGAGCTGAGGCAAGGGAGGAAAGACGTGTCTCCTCTGCAATTAAACTAGCAAGTGTTTCATCCAGAGAGGGAGGCGTAGGACGACCGAGAAGTTGGGTGCGGTTATTCTCAAAATCCTGCCTAAGCCTCATCACAAACTGATACATGAAAGACTGAGCTTCATAATTTTCCTTGGCCACACAACACTCACACCCAGAACGGCTTTTTGGAGTCATCGACATAAGCTGACTACTGATGCGAGTGAAGGCTGCATAATATTCCTCTATGGACAAATCATGTTGCTGAAGACTTTGCAAGTTCTGCAACAAAGAGTATCGAAGTGCCCAACTGGGCTGAAGATATCGGTTCTCCAAATACTTCCATATTTCTTTTGCAGTTGAATGATGCTCAAGACTCATCCGCAGTGAAGGAGCAACATTAAGAATTAAATCACCCATGACTTTAGCATCATTATTTTTCCATTTCTTCCTCGTGGCTTCATCAATTCTTTCAGCCGGAGCATCATCAGTCAAGTGATCATCAAATCCAGCAGCTCTCACCATAGTTCTGACCGAGAATGCCCACTCTCTATAATTTGAGCCATCAAGCTTGATGTCACTAGAGAAAATGGAGCCATCCTTAGCCATTGCAGCAGTAAAATCCGGTTTCAGGCCCGGAAAAATCCGGAACTGGTACCGGAAAAATCCGGTTTCAGACCCGGAAAAATCCAGATTTCCTTCCGGATTAGCAAATCAGCTACTGGACTGGCCTTCCTTCACCCGGTTTTTATCCGGTTCTGACCCGGAAAATTCCGTATAAGTCAAACACGAACCAGAACAACCGCGAACCTAGGAGATCGAGCGGGGATGAGCGCGGAGGAGGCGGAGCGCACGGCCGCGGCGGCCGGCGTGGAGACGGTGGAGAAACTCCTGCCGCTGCTGATCCCGTCCGCGATGCGGCGGGCGCGGCCCCCGATCTCGCGGTTCCCCGTGGGCGCCGTCGGGCTGGGCGAGAGCGGCCGCGTCTACGGCGGCGGGGCGGCGACGAAGCGGCGACGAAGTCCGTGCGGCAACGGCGCCAGAGAGCAAGCCGGAGGGAGCGGCGACGGAGCACGAAGCGGCGAGAGCGGCAATGGAGAGACGTCGGAGAGGCGGCCGACGAAGACAACCCACGGAGAAGAGCTGCGCAAGGAGGCGGCGACCGTCTGGCGTCCGGCAACTTGCCGGAGCAGCGGCGGCGGCGGCGAGACGGCGGTGAGCCGGAGCTGGCGGCGGCGGGGAGCTAGGTCGGGAGGGAGCCGTAGACTGCAGTGTCACGCTCTAGTGCTGAAGCCGAACTAAGAGCACTAGCTACTACTACTTCAAAAATTGTCTGGCTTCGTTGGTTATTGGCTGATCTTGGTGTCTCATGTGATGCACCCACTACCATTCTTTGTGACAGCACTGCTGCTATCCAGATTGCAAATGATCCAGTCAAGCATGAGTTAACCAAGCATATTAGTGTGGATGTTTTCTTCACGCGCTCTCATTGTCAACAATCAACAATTCATCTCAAATATGTTCCTTCAGAGCTTCAACTTGCAGATTTCTTTACAAAGGCTCAAACAAGAGAACAACATAAACTTCATGTTCTCAAACTCAATGTCGCTAATCCACCTTGAGTTTGAAGGGGGGTGTTAGAGTATATGTCTATCTAGCCCATTGTGGCCCTTTGTACATGTAACACGTTGTATATGACCTTGGTTGGAATAGAGAGAGAAACTTGAGTTGGCATAATAACTTACAACCGACAGATCTAAAATTTACCCTGTGAGCTCTGAAAACATAAACACAAAAATGGAGAGCTACAATAGACGAGATTTAATTGGTTTGTGACCATGGAACGAGGTTGATGAGGTTTACAACTTTTCTTTCTACGCCGATGGCAAAAGATGAAGTGTTAAACACTTATTTTGACTTTGGAATTAGCCAATTAGGGACGTCGAATCCTAGGCTATTTATAGGTCAAGAGGTAGGCTGGGAGAAACTTAATGAAGTAAGTAATAGTTATAAATAAATGAAGCTTAATTCGGATTTGTATTCGAAAACATAGGTTTGTTTGAATAGAGATTGGTTTGAAAGGGGAACAATCGGTCGGATCAATGGATTGTATGCATCTCGTGCGCATGAGTCACGTAGACAACTGCTAGAAGGCAACAAATTGGGGCTTGGTATCCTAGAAGAAAGAGTACGGGGTCTGGGCATCCCAAACCTTGTTGATATGAACCTCTGTCTGTTAGCTTCCTGGATAAAGAAGTACTTAACTTAGAGGAGAATAAGTTGTGGAAACAAATTATTGACCACAAGTATAATGTGAATAATATTAACATGTTCTCTAGTAACCTGTTGGTGTATCTCCCTTTTGGAAATGAGTTATGTGGGCTGCAAATGCTGCTAAGATAGGGTATTAATGGAAAATAGGGAATGGTAGTAAAGTTAAGTTTCGGGAGGTCCATTGGTTTGGTAATTCCAACTTAGCCATCCAATAACAGGAGCTGTATGTTCTTTGCAATGAACAAAATGCCACATTCTCTGAGTTATGTGATGGAAGTCAGGTAAAACTCACCTTTAGGAGATGTTTTGACCAAAAGCTTATGGTTCTGTGGTATGAGTTGGTTAGTATCTCCGAATCTATCCAGTATACTCATGATTCAGATGCCATTTTGTTGAAATCAGAATCCAAAGGAATGTACACCGTCAGTTTCTTGTATGTTGTGCTTAACTTTAAAGGTGTTAAACCTACCCATGTGCATGTAGGCTGGAAGATTAAAATCCCTCCTAAGATTCACTTTTTCCTGTGGCTTGTCTCTCATAATAAAGTTCTCACTAGAGATAATTTAGTAAAGAGGCAACATGTGGATGACCTTTCCTGTTTATTTTGCTCTCGACCTGAAAACTCTAGTCATTTACTTTTTGAATGTCTTGTAGCTAAAGAGGTGTGGAAAGAAATAAGTAGAATAACGGGAAAACTTATTGTTCCTGCCTCTTTTGCAATGATAGCTAGCTCATGGCTTAGTGAGTCAAAGTATGAAGTGGTGAAAGTTTTCCATGCAGCTGCTATGTGGGTGCTGTGGAAAACAAGAAACGATGTAATGTTTTAATAGATATGTTTGGATGGGTATGCAGGTGATCAGGAGAATGTTGAATTATTTATTTTCCCAGTGGCAGATTCTACTCTCAGGTGCTGCCAAGGAACGCATGACTATGATGGTGGAGAAGGTGGAGCTGTTAGCTCACAGCCCTCCCTTGTTGACTTGGCCAGATCCAGGCTGAGGGAGGGGGGACCCTGTACACCCGATGGACCCTCTGAAGAAATGGAAGAAGATGAACCCATGTGCCAGCAAGATGAAGATGGCTGGGAGACTACTACACAAATGTTGGCCAAGACACTGAAGTCTGCCCCTCTGGTGATGATAGAGGAAGGTGGGAGTTGGAAGGTAATTCAAAAGGAGTGATCTCTCCCCCGTCACCCCTCCTGTAAGAAATTGAAAATGAAGCTGAAAAAAGAAGCGGGGTGCAGATGGCTGTAGCGTACGCTAAGCTAGTAGCAGAAAACTTCAGCAGTTTGGAAATGTTGTAATATTTTTGGGCTAGAAAAACTCTGTAGTTTCTGGACGACGCTCTATCATTTCTGACCTGAAGGTGTTCATTCTATGAAATGGAGCCGGGGCGGTGACCCTTTACCTCTAAAAAACAACAGCTAGATGGTCCGGCCCACTTGGTGAGGGAAGAAGAAAAAAAGGAAAAGAGAGAATGAGATTGGCCGAATCTAATTCAGCCCAAGAAGAAAGTAAAAGGAAAAAAGAAATATTAGAAAGGAGATATGGGCTAGCCCATTCCCTAGAGGGAATATGAGAGGGGGAAATGGGCTGGTTGCAGGGATTAAACCCAATTCTCAATTTCTGAATTTTTAAAAAGTTTCTTTCATAACGTTTTAGGATAATGATTATGGCTTATATAATTGCCAAATATTTTTAAAATAGTCTCATAAATTCGAATAAGGTCCATTAGGAATAGGAAAATTAGTTTCTATCCAAATATTTTTTCAAGAAATTACTTTATTTATAGAAAGTGTTTAGCTGCTTTTAATAAATCCCAAAAATAAATTAGGGTTTATTAAATCCTATTTTATTTCGGAAAATCACCATAACCAATTGTATTATTTCTTTAAGTAAATCTTTTGTTTATAGACCTGCAAATATATAGAACATTCAGATATATAGCCATAGTAAGGGTCATTTATATGGGGATCCAAATCAAAGAAAAAAGATATGGACGGAGATCTTTTCCATGTAAGAAATTAGTGTGATCAGAAGCACCGCACTTAAAAGAGATATGGTTTTAATGTTTGTATCATTTTACGTAGTAACATAATCCAAAAGAAATGAAATGGAAGTCGTATCCACACAAGAATTTAATGTGGACAATAATGTTTGATACGCCCTCCATTTAGATGTATTATACCTCTTATGAAAAACTATTTGTTTCAAAACAAACAAGTAATAAGGCCCGAATCAATTAATTAGGCTAATAAATTGGTGGACCATGACAAGTACATATACTTAAGATTCCCCTGCCACCAATGCATGTAAAAAAAGAGAAGATTGATTAGAACCAGTAGAGACCCACCTTAGTCATGGTACAATTCATTAGGGGCTCAGTACACCTAAACGGAGGGACTAGTAGTAGTAAGATATAAAATCAATCCTAGAAGTAATGGTGTGTGATAAATTGAAGTAATGGTGTGATAAAAGTTCAAGCGCTTAACTGATTTTATAAGAAAACCCAAACAAAGAGATATTTAGGGCGATATCGAGTCTGCACAAGAATTCAATGTCTATGCAAAATTGATAAATTTATAAGATAATAGTGTAAGCCGAATCAGTCTTAAAATTAGCAGAGTACCTGAAGTAGAAAAATACCAAAAACCAAATTACAGAAATTATATATACCTATCAACGCGGGATTTAATTTTGATTATGTCGACGCAAGGATCTCAAAACTGAAAATTGTTCGTAATTTGGACAGACGGTTTTCAAAAAAAAAATTTGCTTTGAATGTTCGGTTTTGAAAAATAAAATGAATAAACTATACTTTCATATCACCCGTGTTTGTGTCTCTCCTCCTTATCCCACTTTCTTTCTACCCGTGACATTTGGAAGACATGGACAAACCCAGTGGGGACCGAGCGAAGGAGAAGGCAAAGACTTGGCGAGAACAAAACGCGCTACGAAGGAGAATCTGACACTTGTCGAGCTGGGAGTGAGAAGAACAAACCTTTCAAAAGGTAGGCCTTTTATTTCGGCTCGGCTCAGTTTCCTATATGTGGAACACATTTGCACCTGCTTCCTGGACCGAACCCATTTTAGCTGCGGTCGTTTGAGTCGATCGGTAGGTTGTCCCGGCCAAGCGGACACCGACGCCGAGGACTACCAAGCGGTAAGAGCGCACGGAGCAACAACAGTCATGTTAGAGCATCTCCACCGGGGGCTTCCAAATTCGTGTCCGGCACCCCCAATGGAGGCCCAATTGGGGGGTGCGGACATGTGTCCGTCCATGTTTTTGACCGCGCCCACAGCGGCGCACCCAAACGTCCGCCCCCCAAAACGCGACATCTGATCGAACACCTTGCGGGCGTTCAAATTGACTCCAAAAAAACTGAAACGATTCAAAATTCATTTATATTTTTTATATATTACAAAGATTTTGAATGAAATTTGAAAACCCTAACCGCCGCCTAGCCTACTCCCTGTCCCACCACGATTCGTCGTCGTCGCTGTCGTCCTCGATCTTCACCACCGCCACGGAGGAGGCAGCACGGCGGAGGAGGCGCCGTCGTGGCCTGGCGCGCGGCTGGAGGAGGCGTCGTCGTGGCGGCTGGTGGAGGGGCCGCCGGAGGAGGAGGAGGCTGTCATCGCCAGGGTCGCCATGAGGCCCAGCGAGTCGTGCTCGATTTTGACCACCGACTCGGAGAGCGCCGCCAGCAAGCCCGGGCTGTCGCCGTCGTGCTCGTTCCGCATCTCGGACGGCACGTCGTAGCCATACGGAATTGTCTCCACCTGCATTGCCTCCGCCCTGGGGCGACGGAGGAAGAGGCGCCCGCGCGGGCGTGGTGGCGAACGCTGACGGCGTTCGCGGATGGTGATGCCGCCTCCACGACGCGGCGGTGAGCGGCGCTCCTCCTTCACCACCTGGCGTGGCACAGGGCACGGTGGAGGGAAGCGCGGCACCGGAGGAAGGAGGCGGAAAGGGATGGCGCTGCCCGTGGCAACGTGTCGGCGCGCGACTTCGATCGCGGAGGCAACCGTGTGGCCGGTTGCCCCCCACCAGTCTTTGCGGCCGCTGGTGTTGTATCGCTTCTCGCGCGATCTGGGACCGTCGTTAGTGGCGATGACCGCCTCCCGCTCGAAGCGCTCCATCCAACGGTCCCAGTTGGCCTGGCCGTCGTCGTTCTCGGGGAGGCGCCGCTCCGCCGGCGTCATCCAGCTCCGCCGGCGAGCGATGAATCGCCTCATGTGCTCGGCCGTGTCAGGGAGCGGTGGCACGGCTAGCCCGCCGGCCGAGATGGCCCAGTGCTTGGGCAGGCGGCAGTTCGGAGGGGCGAGGAGCCCGTACCGGTGCAGCCCCCACGCTTCCTCACCGACGTTCACGCGCCCGCCGTATGCCATTGCTAGGGTAGGAGAGATTGAGGGGCGAGGGGAGTGAGGGCGCCGGCTTTTATCATGGCGATGGGCGGTGCGGCCGGCGTAAATGCGACGTGTGGGGAATCCGCAACGCTGGCCGCGTGGCCTAGGAGCCGTCGCGTCGACTGGCCACCGTTTAATGGCATGCGTGTGTGCAGGCGCACCGGCGTCCAGTCGCGTCGCGTTAGAAACCCCGACGACCGCGCCATTAACGTGGCCAGAGCGGCCTCCTGCACGGCGCGATAAATGATGCCTGAACGCGGCATCCCTATGTTGGGCGGGCCAGCCCTGTCAGAAGCATGTCCGCAATTTGGAGGCCCTCTCGGGGGTGCCGGACATGATTTTGCTCGGGGCGAGGCATTGGGGATGCCGCTGGTGACGTTTTTGGCCGTCCGGACCCCTTGGAGGCCCCGGTGGAGATGCTCTTATGGAGCCTTTACCACGATGCTGCCCGATGAAATGTTCTTGGAGGGTTGGAGATCTTTTCCTAACTAGCGGCCAAGTCTGTCGGCCGCTTCCGCTGCCTGTCGCGCTCTTGGGCCGCCACGCTCATGTCGGCCCCTTTCTGCCACCTCCACCAGGCCAACGATTATCAGCTGGTGGTGCCCAAGCTCTTCTTCACAAACTGGCCAGACTAGCTAGATTCTCACCGTTTAATCAATAAAAAAGCTAGGTTCTCACCAAGCGTTCTAAAAAAAAGGTCATCACCAAGCCCTGCCATGGTCTCGTCCTGCTCCGCGACCGCCACTATGTCCACAACCAGAACACCGGCGTGCTCCTACCTGTCCCCGACAGTGAGGATCGCGGCCAGCGTGGCCTCCGCTACAGCACGGCCACCATGGAGCACAAGGCGGAAATGCTATTTCACGCGCGCGTGAGGCGTCGCGCGCTCTTCAGACGCGTTGACGCAGTGGGCACGACGCGCAGCACGCGGATGGAAATCGGAAGAGGAAACAGAACACGCCTAATACTTTTTTTTGAAAGGTCGCCGGGGGGGAAAGGTTCCCCACCTGAATATATTGAGGCAGCAGCAAATTACAGAATCACGTGCGGCGTGAGGCGAGGAATTGACACCACAGTTCGGTGTTTTCCTTTTGGACCGGTTTCCTACACCGGTTAGCCCATAGTGTTAAGTCCGATACAATATTTGAAACCGTTACAGCAGAGGTGTGAGTCGTAGCTCTGAAAACTTTAGCGTTCCTAGAATCCCAAATTTTCCAAAGAATGTTAAGAGCAATGGAAGGCCATACATCTGCAGGCAGTCCATGTGGGGGAGCAGTGGTCCAGATGTCGGTGAAGGTGGCGAAGGATGGATTGATGTCCAATCTGCTCCAAACGGCTGAGGCTTCCATGCAAGTGAAGAAGAGGTGATCACGATCTTCTACTTGGAGGTTACAACGCGGACAAGCAGTAGTGTCGAGGATGTTCTTATGGAACAGGTTAGCCAGAGTGTTGAGCCTGTCAAAGTGAAGTAGCCAACCGAAAATCTTGATCTTCTGAGGGGTGAAGGAGTCCCAGATGACAGAAAGGTGATCATCAGCTAGCTGAGCGGCGAGAGCTGCATAGGCACCACGAGAGGAGAACGATGCTCCATTGAGCAGAGTCCTGACGTCCGGGGAAGTGGAGAGCTGCACATCCTGCAACAACAGACAGAGAGAGAGAAATTCCGGCTGGCAGCCGAGGTTAGCCTATTTCGCAGGTTAGTTTCGAGTCCATCCTCCATCACTGTACTAACAAAGTCGAACTGTTTGAGGTGGTGGGAGAAAATAGCTGGAAAGGCTGCGGCTAGAGGTTCGGAAAGCAGCCATTTATCGAGCCAAAAATAGGTGGATCGTCCGTCTCGGACTTGGCATTGTGTGATCTGTCGTAGGACATGTATGTTTTCCTTAATAATGGAGGTGAGGAAGGTAGAATTGGAGCTTTGGTGTAGGGGGTATGGCTAGTGGTGAAGTATCCATTGTTTCCATGGCAAATCATTAGAGTGCAAGAATTTGAAAGCAAATATTAGCAGTAGACACACATTCTAAATTTCGAGATTCTTAACACCTAGACCACCAGCAGTTTTGGGCGTACAAACTTTATCCCACGCGACTAGGCATTGCGCCCCAGTGCAAGTGTCGTCAGCAGCCCAGAAGAAGGCTCTTCTTTTTTTATTGTAATTAGCTATGTCTTTTTTTGTTAGGGGGAAGCAGGACATGAGGTGGGTGGGAAGGCTGTCGAGGACGGAAGTCATTAGGGCTAGCCTACCTCCTTTGTTTAGCAAATTGGCTTGCCAACCTGCAAGGTATCTGCCCGCTTTTGAGAAGAGAGGTTTAAGGTCAGAGGAGGAGATCTTATGAGTAGAGAGAGGCAGGCCTAGATAGGTTTGGGGGAAAGTAGAGATGGAAGTTCCTAGTGTGTGAGCCATGGCAGCTGAGGTGGTTGCGTCAACGTGGATTGGAATAAAGGTGGTCTTATTATAATTGATCGAGATGCCAGTGGAAGCGGCGAAACTATCAAAGATACGTCGAAGGTGGAGAGTAGCATCCGGAGTTGTTTTGACCATAATGAGTGTGTCGTCGGCGTACTGAAGAACGGCACAAGGAAGATCTGAACAGATGGGGTGGGCGAGGTACCCATCGTTGGAAGCGGAGATGAGCATTTGTGGAAGGAGGTCAGCGATCGAGTTGAACAGATAGGGAGACAAAGGATCTCCTTGGCGAAGACCGTTCTTACAGTCGATCCAAGGACGGGCACACCATTGACAAGGACAGCGGTTTTTCCCGTGGTCAAAAGTTATCGAATCCAAGAGCACCAAAGGTCAGAGAAGCCGCGATAGCGTAAGATTTTCAGGAGGGAGTCCCAGTTAACCGAGTCGAAAGCTTTCCTAAAGTCTAGTTTTATGACTAGTGTGGGGAATTTTCTTTTGAAGCAGTAGTTTAGTAGGTCAGCCGCGTAAACGAAATTTTCAGAGATAGATCTACCTGACATGAAACCTGTTTGGTCTTTGCTGACAAGGAGAGGGATTAGAGGTTTGAGCCTATTTGTGAGGACTTTGGCAACGGCTTTGATAGTGCAGTTTTGAAGGGAGATGGGCCTGAAGGCATCCGGAGAGCGTGCTGAGTCTGACTTAGGCAGGAGGACGATGTGTGCACAGTTGAAGGCAGCAGTGTCGATGGTTTGAGAGTGGAAGTCGGCGAAAAGTTTTAGGATTTGAGGTTTAACAATGTGCCAGAATTTTTTGTAAAAGCCGGGTCCAAAACCGTCAGGTCCGGGGCTAGCAGTGGCATTCATACCGTGGAAGGCGTCGACGATTTCTTTTTCAGTGAAGGGACTATCGACATATTGAAGGGCAGGGATAGGGTTCGGGTATATTTGTCGTAGACTGAAATCCCAGGAAGGTGAAGGTGTGACACTGAGGAGAGATTTGAAGTAGGAAGTAAGGGCCTCTGTTTTTTGGTCGTGGTTGGAGATCTCCTCTCCATTTATTTCGAGAGTAGAGATTTTGTTCCGTCGTAAGCGATCGGAGGCGGAGGCGTGGAAGTAGCGTGTATTTTCGTCGGCCTCAATTGCCGCACGTATTTTTCCTCTCTGTTTCCAGAAAGCAACTTTGTTCCGGATCGTCCGTTGAAGAACAGAAATGACAACTTTAGGAAGGGCGAGTTCATGGGGGTGAAAGATTTCTACTTTCTTCGATGATGTCTAGGATGTTGATAACAGTTTTGCAATTGTTTTCTCTAACGTTAATTGGCGTAATTGTTTTTTCCATTTTTTAAGGGCCGAGCGAGTGGTTTTAAGGGCGGCGACGATAGATGTGTCATGATTTGAAGCTTGGTGGGCCGTGGCCCAAGCTGAGTTGACGACAGCCCGACAAGAGGCCCAGTTGGCCCAGGCGTTTTCAAATCTGAAGGTGGCGGGACGGGGAATGGTGGTTTGAATGGATACTACAAGGGGGACATGATCAGAGACGAATCTAGTTAGTGAGGAGAAAGAAGAGTTAGGGAAAACTAAATCCCAAGCGAGGTTAACAAAGACGCGATCTATTTTTTAGAGGGTTGGTTGAGCACGGTTGTTGGACCAGGTGTAGGCTCGGTCCAGTAGCGGCAGCTCGATAAGCGAGAGAGCGTCAATGGTATCGTTGAAGAGGTCAGCTTCGTATGTTCTGAAATTATCGTTATTTTTATCCGAGGGAGATCGCATTAGATTGAAGTCGCCGAGAATAATCCAAGGGCAGTTTTGTGGAGGCTGAAGGTTTTGTAGCTGTGTTAGGAAATCCTCCTTGAGGTGATGATCGGTGGGTGCGTAAATGTTGGTCATGTAGATGTGCTCAGTTGAAGCTAGCGAGGAGACTACAGTCGTGAGGGTATAGTCGGTAAAGGATTGAGAGATTAGAGTGAAATGGTTAGAGGTGAAAGCGTTTATCATGCCTCCAGCTGACCCAACCGAGGGTTTGCATTGGATTTTGTCGAGGTTTCTAGGGAGGAAAGATCTGGCTTTAAAAATATCAAGTTGTTCTAATTTCGTTTCCTGAAAAAAGATTGCCGTTGGTTTTAGGGAGAGAATTTCAGAGAGAACGTCAGCGCATTTGAGAATTTGGCCTAGGCCACGAATGTTCCAAGAGGCGAAAGTGAAGGCGAACTTATGCATAAAACCAGGTAATCACCAAATTGGGGACGGGAAGGAGGTAAGCAAACCACAACATGGATAAAGGGAAATTAGGTTTAGCGTTACAAGCCCAAAGTCTTAGCGTACAAAGTTTCTGAATAAAAGGTAAACATAGATAGTAGGGGTGGTCGGTGGTGTTGCAAAAGCGGGCTGGCTCCAGAACCGATCGGGACGCCAGGCAAGGAGTGGCAGCGGCGTAGGCGATCATGGGCCAGTGAACATATCTATTGGAAAGTCTGAAATGAACATATCTTTTATGAAGGAAATGCATCTAAAATCTGGTCAAGCACTCAGGAGATTGAGGATCACTGCAGTAGCCCATGGCTGACATGGCCCAAACCAGCCCAGGTTGATATCAACCCCGTCTCCTCAGTGCCCACCCCCGTCTCCTCGACCACAACACCGACAATGTCGCGCTCAACGCCGTGCTCCTGACGTAGTCCTCGAAAAATTCAGTGTTGAGGAGCTGGAACCGGGATCTATCGATGAGCTTCCCGGCGGCTTCATCCTGAAACCTTTGAGCAGTGAGCTCAAAGAGGTCTTCGTCATGGTTCCTCTGCTTTTCACAGCGATCCACGAGGAGGTCAAGGCCGTCGTGGCGCGCGCTGAGGAGCACGGCGGTGGGGACACGTTTGCGTCCCGTCTCGCCCTCGTCTCGGGCCACCCGCTGTGCCGCCAGGGCATGGACGCCAAGGTAGAGCTGCTGGAGTCGCTCGGTTTCTCGCCCAGGCAGGTGGGCGGCATACTGTTCAGTCTGCCGGCCGTGTTCGTCGTGGCCAGGTCCGAGGAGAAGCTGCGCAGCACGGTGGAGTTCTTCACCAAGGAGGCCGGGTGGGAGCTGGACGAGGTTGCGCGGGTGCTGGGTTCTGTTCCAGCGCAGCGTCGATGAGAGGCTGCGGCCCTTCATCAAGGTGTTCAACATCCTCAGGGAAGAAGGGTTGCTGGAAGAGGCCATCGCACGGTTAAAGGAACTGGAGCCATTGCCATGCGACGAAACCCAGCCAGTTCCATGCGACGAAACCAATTCCAAGAACTGCATGAGTTGTCACGGTTCAGAAGCATCAGTAACCAACACTTCTAGGAGGCCTTTGTGCGCCCTTATGAAGAAAGCACCCCTGCACTTACAGATGCTTATGCTGCAGCTCGAGCTTCGCCCATCCGTTGTTGTTAATGATGCCGATGTTTCCTCCTAGTTTTCTTGGCTATAATTCGCTTTAGTCTTGCGGACTTAATTGACAGTTGATTTTCATTTTACCCAGCTGCTGTTAGTTCTTCAACTGTAACACTTTTGAGGAACCAACCAAGCTTAAATTTCAACAACGAGATGATTGGAGCATACTTTATTTACATGATCAAAAGTCTAACATTTCCTTAATAGCAAACTTATACCGAATCACAAGAGAACAAAAGCATAATTTCCCTATCATCTCATAACAATGTCAAGGTGTTCTCCTTATTTTTCACTAAAAGTGTAGCAAATCTAGACGAGTCTGTAAACAAAGTTGTACGGTTTGATCAATCAATTAATATAGCGTTGTAGTTTCTAACATGCTTAAAATCTAAGTAGATCCTCAGGGGCAAATCAAGAGGATTCCTTTAGACAGGGCTAGTTGTTTGCCGACGGCTATGCCTTAGCCGCCGGCATATACGAATTTTTTTAAAGCTCCTTCCCAAATAAATAAATCGAACCAATATTACAACGTTTCAAAAAAAAATCTGAAACACATTGGTGACAAGCATAAACAAAAGGTTTATATAGGTTTCAAATTGCGTGGTGAAAACACATATGTGCTGCTCTGCAAAAAAAGACAATTCAGTGGTCAAAATGAGATTTAAAAAATTTCTTTTTCGAACATAGATTTTGTTTTTTCGCACACAACACCACACATGTCATTTCATCACAAAACTTGGCATGTATGTAGAACTTTTGTATATGTTCATCACCAATTTGTTTCAGAATTTTTTGAAACTTTTTCCATTTATTTTATTTTTTAAAATTTCTTATGCCAGTTTCAAAATGCGGTCAAAATGGAGGGCATGACCGTTCTTAGCTAGGGTTTAAATCTTGCAAAAATATTGGTGGATCTTTGATAAAATAGCGACTTTTATACGATCACATGGGGCTAGGGAGAGATACATGAGATTTCTAGGAAAAAATTACTAAACACAAAAGGTTTTAACTAACAAAATTTCAGGCTATGAGAGGGGGTGGGGGCAATGCCCCCCTAAGTACTCGTAGGTAATTATTTATGCAGCAGCAGACGCAGGTCGAGGTGCAGTGAGGGAGGTGACGAGGTAGATCGATCGATCAACAGTTCAACACACTTCCTGCCGGTCATTAGTAACTCGTCTTCGTTCGTGTGTACCACAGTGACGAAGGCGACGTGCGGTTTTCATGTGTTCTGACAGATCTCTCTTTACTTGCTAATGAGTTAGGACTGCATAACAGCGTGTCTAACTGACTTGTTTTAATACAACCCGTACCTCGGGCATCCAAACTTGTGGGTGGCTATTTGATACGTTTGTCGAACAGATTAATTTGGCTATTTGATTTGAGGCACATATACGTGTGACAGCTGCATGCGTGCTCCGGTCTTTGCGCGGCATGTGTGTATGTGATCCAGCTAGTACGTCTAATGGCATCTAAATGATCTTTAGGGCACCTCGTTTTGGTCTGGGGCACCATGCACCCTTTGATGTTACAACCACCAATTTTCACTGGACTTCTTCTGTCATTAACAGAAAAAATTAATGAATCATGAAAAGTTGGAATACGCGATTCCAAGCATGTGTACAAAATGTTGGATCAGTGAAGTTTAGACCTAATAGGTTTTGCGCCATTCAAGAAAACAAAACATGTTTCCTTATTTATGAAAATTACGTACGCATGATTTTCTCTTCTTAAATCATGATTGGAAACAATGGTTAAAAAAGAGTGCCTGACAAAGTCCGGAGAAAAGGTCTGCCACGCATGTTTCATTAATTATGTTGCTCCTTTTATGGTCGTCAGTAGCTCCATTGCCATTATTCTTCCTTTCAAGAATTATCTTGTGTGCTTGCAAAAGGAAGAAACACTAACACCTCGTGCTTTCAAGTAATGAGGTCCATCTATTACCCTTACCCGATATATATAGTGCTCGTGCTTGGGCGCACGTTGCCATGGGCCCCATGGGTCACAGCCGGCCTGTGGGTATGCGACTCGAGAGCTACAGACCACACATCCCTTCCGAACTATTCCCTCCGTTCCATAATATAAAAAGTTTTAGCTCTCACATGTATTATCTAAATGCATGCTACAATGAATGAACATGTACATTAAAACATGTCTCCATATATGTGAACATGCACACATGTTAAAACGTCATATATTGTTGAACGAAGGGAGTAGATTGCATCATGATAAAGGACGCTACGATGGCAACGAGCAAGTCCGCGTCGCCTACAGTTCAAGTTTTCCTATTACGTGCATTGGTCAATCATCTATTTCCTGTCCATCTCATTATCAAAAGAATGTTCCATGTTCCAAATATTCAAAAGCACATAGTATTTCCGGTCCATCTATTTCTCTCCCGATGCAAGTTCCTTGCACAGTCCAGTTTTTGCGCGCTCTTGTACATGATTGCAATACACATGAGACCCGCGACCTAGGGGGCTGGACGAAAATACTCTCCTCGATCGAGAAAACCGTCGAAGGTTGTACATACGACTTGCACTTGTTACATTATTCTGTAGCAATTTCTGCGCCTCTTGCTTCTGGGTAGCTTCCCGGTGGGGAGAAACTGGACACATCTTTTAGCCTTGTTCTGTGAGGAACCTAGAAGCAAGGATAAAATCCCAAAAGAAGTCACCCATAGCCTCAAACAGAACAAGCAGAGGCCGACTTTTCAGAAGGTCAGCTTGGTCGCCGCGACTTCTGCGCGCGTGTACATAGGTAGCCGAGCTTAACGATCGAGGCTTAACGATCACGAGTCATAACGCGCTAGCTTTAACGATCCAAGCAATTCGTTAGTCCAGCCCTACTTGCACGCATGCATCGGCAAGATAGGGTAGCTATGCATTCCATCCACCCTGTACACGCAGTACCTTTTTTATTGCGCCAGAGCCTCGCGTGAAAGTTACTCGCGCTCACGCGTGGAGCAACAATTTAGCGTTCAATGTTGTACCAAACCTACAAAAAAAAAACAATCCGATCTAAGTAAATACTCAAAGTAGGAAGTTCTCGAAATACAGGTACATATCATAAAACCCGAAGTAGAAAGTACAAAAACTCCGACATATAACTAGAAGTAAAAGTGCACTGAAATCCGAAGTATAAAAATATTTAACCCAGAGTACAAAAATTATGAAGTACAAAACTCATGAAGTACAAGTATAAAAAATCCGAAGTACAAAAACAGTGAAACCGAAGGACGAAAATACATAAAGACGAAGTACAAAAATCACGGAGTACAAATTAAACATGTTGTGCCCTCCGTCGCACCCTCCCTCGTCGCCGCCAATGCGCCACGCGCCTCAGACACGGCACATGTTCCCCTCTTTATTGCCTCCGTCATCAGCGCCTCGGATCGATGCCCGTCTCCTCCACGACATCCTTCAAATAACCCCGCCGGATAAATAAGCTAGACCACAATATTACGCTATGGCTACTTAATGAAATATATTTGATTTAGTGATTTTTCATGTTTGCAATTTTAGTTATAAGTCTGAAATTTGGATTTCGTGTGTAATTTGTTAACATGTTTGACAAGTCAACACTAAATAATCAAAGTTTGAACCAACAAAAAAGGGTGTTAATTGCTTGATTAGGGGGCATTGCCCCACCCCCCCCCCCCCCCCCACCACCCCCCCACCACACACACTCCTCCCAATGCTCAGAGAGGAGGAGCTGGCCGGCAAGGAGCTTGTCGTCCGCTGGTGGCATAGGGTCGGCGGCGGTGTGAGCGCCTGCGACGAGGTGGTGGAGCGGACGTTTGGGGTCGGGGCGGTGTGAGCACCCCACCACACACTCCTCCCAATGTACATATTAAACATGTTGCAATTTTAATTATAAGTTTAAAATTTGGAATTTGTGTGTAATTTGTTAACATGTTAGACAAGTCAACAGTAAATAATCAAAGTTTGAACCAACAAAAAAGGGTGCTAATTGTTTTGAGTGGGGGGCATTGCACCCCCCCCCCCCCCCCCCCTCCTCTCCAATTCTCGAAAAAGTAGTCGACAGAGAAGCGAGCACCGTAGTCAGAATTTGAATTTGAATTTTGAATATGAAACAACAGGCTTCATAAACTCACATGCACAAGGGTACGAACAAATGTTCACGTCCGAAAAAATGTTCAAGCGTCCTTTTTTCCTTCTGTCGACGTCCACGATGCCCTTTGTCTTGGACGGGAAACGAGTACATTGTACAAGCGATGTCATTCCTCATAATCATACGAGACAAATAAATCTCTTGCGTAGGAAGCCACCACACGTCATGAATAGATTCTCCCCACCCTTTCATATATACTATTTCGGTTTTCGTGTCTACTATTTCGGTTAATCACTGGATCTGGATACGCATTAGTCTGGCTGGAGTTGTAAGATGAATGCATAGGTTGGTTAGTGGGCTTGTTAAAAGCTTTCGTGGCGTGGAGAGATTGTGAGTATGCTGCAAAAGGTCAGATGAAGATGTGGCATACTTGTTTTTTAAATGCAAGTAACCAAAGATTGGCTTGGAATCGGACAAGGATGGAAAGCCTTTGTCAAAAATCAAAATGCAGCTTTGACAAGGATGGTAGACAAGATAGTGTAACTATCTTGACAACGATTGCCACATCCCAAGGCTAGCTAGTTCATATGAGCTAGATCAAACACTTCCTGCGAGTCACTAATTACACTAGTAGAAAACTGGCCTATGGTCCCGGTTCGGTTGGGCCATCCGTCTCGGTTCCCGAACCGGGACTAGCCAATCGGGACGAATGTTGGTCCCGGTTCAACCACGAACTGGGACCAACGGGGCTCCACATGGCCAGTTCTGGCTGGGCGTGGGGGGAGATACGAACCGGGACCAATGAGTGTTTTTTTTTTGTATTTAGGGTTTTAGGGTCTCCCTCTCGCCGGTGCCCCCTCTCCCTCTCGCCGGTGCCTCCGTCGTATCCTCTTCTTCGCATCGCGACGTGCTCTCCATCGTTTCCGTACGCATATTATACGCTCTACTATATACACAGTACACGTTGATGCATATATAATTAATATTCGATCTCTTGCGAGAATACAACTATTTAATTACATGGAGATAGATCACATATGTAGTTCATCGTCCGCAGCATAATGTTCTCCCCTTTCATCGATGACCTCCTAAGCAGAAATCCCGCCAATTCCTCTTGAATTGCTCGTATGCGCGTTCTGGGTCGAGCTTCTCCCGCATTTTGCTCAAAGAAGTTGTTCTCCGCTCAGAGGTCAACTCGCGAATGAACTCGCAAACGTAGAATCCACATAAATTACTCCCGGTGGCTGCTGCGGACTTTTCACCGATATATAAGTTAGCTCATCTTTGAATGGACCTTCTACTTCTGTTTGAATAGTGTCCAACACCTGCTTTGGCAAAAAATGAACAAAGGAGTTATTAATTACTTGATATCAGGAAACGAACGAAAGAGGCGATATAATGCGATAATGATTGAAATTACTTATTGAGCATTTCTTTCATGCGGTCCACGTCGCTTGGTCCCAACTTAATGAGTCGTGGACTTCAACTATGGACTTGTCACTTGAATGCTTAGCAGAATCCAGTGGAACCTGCGGACGTTTACATAAAGCAGACATGCATAGCTCATCAATTACACTTAACATCGAGAAAGCCAAATAAAAATATGTACAAGACAGAAACACTCACTTGAAGTTGTAAGGAAATAGTATTTCCGTACAGAAGTTTTGCTTGATTAAAAAGGTGGTCAGGTCATGCTCCACGTCTTGGGGTGATTGCGTAACGTATGTTCATTAACGATATATGGGTCAACGAACCCAACCTCATAATGTCTAGATCTTTGCATTCCATCATCTTCATTCTACATAATAGCGTACAAAAGGATATATATATAGTCAGGATAATATAATAGGCAATGAACGAGCTGAGCTAGAGACTTAATTACGAAAATAAATCACTTACAGACAATAGCAAGAGGATAGATTTGTCGAGGGCGCTTTTGAATAACTGAACAGTTCAGTCATTTGAACCTGTATACTGTAAGGTTTGAAGAAATGCTCCACTCGAACGTCCACCGCAATCCACTCTTTCGCGTCCTTCTTTGATGTGTGCACCATGTACCAGTGTGCAGATTTCGCATATGTGTTGATAGACCGTGAGCTCCTCATTACTGACCATAGACTCCCCTGTGACATATTTCCGTGCATCTCTAACATTGGCTGTTCATAGCCTAAAAGTTGACCAAGAGTCATACCCGGCGGTAGCTTTCCATGGCCTGCGATACAGTGATACCAGTTCTTAGCAGCAGCTATGGCTCTGGGGTCCAATAATTCCAGGTCCTTATCCATAGGCTCTGAAGTCCTTGTCGATATCGGAACACACTATGAGCGGGGGGACCGATTGATTTTTCTGCTGTCCGAGCTGGGCAATTTGTTTCCCGCTTTTTGCATTTTTCCTTGTCTGCTCAGACTGGGCACGTGCTAGCTTACTAAGTTCACGACCATAGTCAGATGCAGATTCATCGATATTGGGATGGCTGCGCAAGGAAGGACTTCCACTTTTTGGATTTTTCATCGTATACCGGCTTCTGCTCGGGCTTTTTTGGTGCAAAAAAAGCCTTATTGTAGGCAGCCACCTCCGCGGCGTTTTCCGCTACAGTCCTGTCATAAGGTCTAATGGGAAGATTCTTATGAGGTACTGTTGGGAGGGGCGACCTTTTACGTTTCGGTGATCGCTTACCCCTCATAGTACGAGCGGTGGGCGGACGGCTGACGGCGGCGGAGACGGCTGCGCTGGAGACTGGTGAGGGGTGAAGAGGACTGTTGCGCTGGAGAATGCTGAGGCGGTGAAGAGGACTGTTGCGCTGGAGACTGGTGAGGAGTCGATGGCCTTGGCTGCCAGTTCGGAAGCACGATGAATTCCTTTGGCCATAGAATGGTCGCTTTCTTGGCTTCTCCAAGTTCAAGCACCTCCCCATCTTCACCTGCAGGGTGTTGCAGCTTCAGCTCCTCATAATCTTTCATCACTTCATCCACCGCGACAACAGCGTAGCCATTTGGAACCGGAGAGAAATGGTAAGTTGGATTAGGTCCAATTGGTACGACATAGCCGACCGCCACCTTCAGGTTAAGTTAAAAACTTTCACATGCATCTCACAAGGTGTGCTCTCCGTGATATCATCCACTGGGTAGCGACGAAGTGGAGCCACTGCATCATCAGTACCATCCTGGAGCTCCGTGGAAGCCACGCTGCTTTTCCGATTCGATGGGCCGCCGGTACCATCGCATGCAGCTTCTACCATGTGCCGTTGAGATTGGCCGCTAGTACCTTGCTGGCTAAGCGGCAATTTGTTCCTTCTGCCGCTTTAATTCTTCTTCTATATTACAGCCGGTCTGCAGCAGCGCGTGCTTCCATTGCCTCCCTTTCCTTTCTCCTCTGATGGCTTCTATCAGGAAATTTCTTCCTGTGCTCGGGAATCGCAATTGTCTTGGGCTTGGAGCCTGGTACGCCTCGTAACCGTCCGTCGTGTTCCTTATTCCCAAGGGCGCGTGTGAGCTCGTCATCCTCTCTATCGGGAATGAACCGTCCCTCTGCAACATCCTTTACTGCATTTCTAATGCCTTCGATGGGTAGTAGGGGATTATCTTTGTGTCTTTTGTTATATATGCACTTCCCTTCTGCGTCCAACGTGCCCCCATGCCCGTAAAACCAATTTCTTGCCCGTTCGATCCATGCGAGTGGCTCTGGAGTGATCCCTTTAGCCAGCAGGTCCGCCTCAAGTTTCTCCCACTTAGGCATGCTAAAAGCGTAGCCACCAGCCCCATAGTATGGTGGTAGATCTTTTTAGCAGCATTTGCCTTATTTTTTGCAGACTTTTCCTGAGCTTCCTCCGATTTCTTGTACGCCACAAATTCTTCCCAGTAGTCCCTTATCTTCTCATACCCTTTATCGAAGTCCGGAGTCTTATTTTTCTGACAAACTCGATGTTCAATCTTTTCTTCCAGTTCTTGAATAGCTCGGCCATCTTTTAAGAGCCCAGTCCTGACTTTTTGCTCCATGTTTTTCCGGGCAATCTTTTCTGCCTCATTTGGATCCTCCTCATCTGGATCCACCTCTGGCGCCAGGGTGAAATTAAGCATGAGCTTTCTCCAAAGTCTTTCTTTGCCCTCCTCGCCGACATATCTTACTCGTCCCTCCTTTGGCTGATGCCATTCTCGAACGGTGATCGGGATGTAGTCCCTAACAAGAACTCCGCATTGCTTTACCATTTTATTTTTAACACCAGGGGGAGCAGTCGGTGTGCCGTCTTCAGCGACTTTTTCGATCCTGTACCTTTCTTGGTCGCCCAACTTTTTGGTGGGCCTCGTTTTGTCCTTACAGAAGATTTGCTCGATCCGGAGGGCTAAAAGAAGAAAGAGCGTTAATATATGTATATAGACAGCAGAGGCTTAATTAATACAATCTTCGGCTTCATTAATATATGTATATGCACCTCGCCGGAGTTTGCAACATTTAATGTTCCACCGGAGCCTTCGGCTTCTCCCTCGTCGGCTTCTCCCTCGCCGACTTCTCCTCACCAGCCGTCGGGTTCTACCTCACCG
This sequence comes from Poa pratensis, assembly GCA_947311845.1. Classification (NCBI taxonomy): domain Eukaryota; kingdom Viridiplantae; phylum Streptophyta; class Magnoliopsida; order Poales; family Poaceae; genus Poa; species Poa pratensis. The sequence continues at coordinate 174,010,924 of CAMZMU010000041.1, forward strand.
GAGCCGTCTCTTCGGTTGAGAGACTCATCTCCCTCACCGGAGTTGTTCAGAAACTGCGAGGTGACATCGCCAACATCTTCCGGCCCGCGGATTATATCCTCGAGGATGTTTTCCTGATTTTCGTCTCGTTCCATAGTTTCTGCAAATTAAGAACAATGCACAAAACTTTAGTTGGGTAACTTGTTCCATATGTCAAGATACATCTACCCACAAAAATGTGAATCGGATATGTGAATGCATATGTGAATACAAAGTTAAATTTGCTAATTTTGTAACACCTTAATTTGCTAATTTTGCTAACACATAAATTTTGCTAACACTTTAAATATTCTTAAACAAGCTATTTCTTAATTTTTCCTAACACAGTACTAACAATTCCTAACATAAATTTTTCTGTTGCTCACAAAAATACAATCTAAAATTCTACAAACATCTACTGCCATATAGAAGTCAAAACAATTGAAGTTTAATTCAATTCAAATTAGTATCAAATTCAAATACTTTTATTTATTTCAGGAACTAGTCACACACCATTTAATTCATCAATTATTCTCTATTGCTCACAAAAATACAATCTAAAATTCTACAGATAGCTACTGGTATCTAGAAGGCAACGCAATTGGATTTGACTCAAAATGATCTACCAAATTCTCTACACATTTGTTTGAGTCCAGAAGCTTAATAACCAATGCACAAATTCAAAAGTTTGCACAAATTCCTAACACAGTACTAACAATTCCTAACACAATTTTTTTCCTAACACAATTGAAAAAAAGTTTGCATTTTGACATAGACAATTACAAGCACACAAATTTAATTAGGACAAGCAAAATGACATAGCTTTAATTAGGACAAGCAAATGACATAGCAAATATTTTCAAATTTGATTTTGTCAACATTTGTTTTTTGTGCAGATATTTTCAAATTTATTTTTTTGCAATCACACAATTATTACAAGCACACAATCACACAATTTTTTGCAAGCACAACTTAATTAAACATCACAATTTTTGCAAGCACTCAAATTTGCCAACATTTTGCATGCAATCAAATTTGAACATTTGGCACATTGAATCAAATTTGCCAATTATTACCAGCACTCAAATCACACAAATATTGTATCAAATCAAGCACATTGTATCAAATTTGCATGCAATCAAAATTGAACATTTGGCAGAGTATTTGGCAGAGAGCAAAAGCTCTCACCGAGGTGGCAGAGAGCAAAAGCGCGGGCGTCGAGGGCGGAGGGCTCGGGTGGCGCGGTGGCGTGCGGCGTCAAGGCGTCAGGACGGCGGGCTCGGATGGCCCGGCGGCGCGACGGCGCGGCGCGAGGCGGCGCGACGGCGCGGCGCCGAGGCGGCGCGACGCGCGGCGTCGAGGCGGCGCGTGGAGGCGCGGGCGGGCGGCGTGCGGGTGAGACAGTGCGGGGCGCCGGCGGGCTCGGGCGCGCGTGCAGGACGGCAGCGGGGCAGACTGACGGCGTGGTGGCTCGGGCTCCTCGTCGATTCCTCTGCTCCGGCGCCGCGCGTGCGAGACTTGGTCGATTTGGGATGGAATGGGGAAGGAGAAGCACGCGCGTTATGTATCAGGTACTCATTGGTCCCGGTTGCTTCCAAGAACCGGGACCAATGCCTCATTGGTCCCGGTTCTTGCGAGCAACCGGGACCAATGAGTGGGTCAGTTAATGCCAGATCCAGTGGCGCGTCCATGGATTCATTGGTCCCGGTTGCTGGCAAGAACCGGGACCAAAGAGTCCTTTTTCAAAATTATTTTGAACTTTTCAGTTCTGAAATGTTGTTCCCGCCTTTTTTTTCTTATTTAGGTGTTTGAATATGAAATTCAAATGGTTTTGAATCTGAAAAGACTTTCAACATGAAAAGTGTTTAAATTTGAATAAATAATCCGAAACCATTTTCTGTTTTCTAAAATAATTATTCTAACTATTAACCATTTTGCCATTTTCAATTAAAAATGCATTAAATTTATTGCATATTTTGAATTGACAAAACTTTCAACGTGAAAAGTGTTTGAATTTGTATAAATAATCCAAAATCAATTTTACATTATTATTGTCATTTTCAATTTAATAAGGATAAATTCATATCTTTAAATGCGTAAGTCGAAATTCGACAAATAATCCGTAAGCAGAAGTAAATGCAGAACAATTTCAGTGAACCTATATTTGTAAGATGAATGTTTGGTGTTGTAAAATGCAGAAGAAACCAGATAAAAATTATTAATTCATTTATCTTTTGCATAACTAACTCAAAACCAGATTACTTATTCAGATGGTAAAGATCATTAGTTGGAAATGCAGAGATAAAGAATACATTTTACACGATCGTCGTCGTAGATAGACAAACATTTTACACGATCGTCGTCGTACATAGACGAACCATTTGTCCTAACCAACGATGTGGCTCAGGTTAGTCATACTCCTGCCTAGGCCTATAATACTCGTCCTCGTAGTCGTCGTAGTCGCGCCGTCGTCGTCGCTGTCGTCGGGCGGCGCTCGCCTGGACTGGAAGCGAGGGTAGCGCAGGCGGGGGTTATCGCCGGCCGTGATGTAGTTCATGACGCTCTGGAGAGTCCGGCCGCTCCACCACAGCCGATGGCCGGCCTCGTTGAAGTTCGAAGGAGGCGGGCCGTCCTCCTCGTACCTGGCGAGCGCCCTCTCACGCCGATTGATGAAGAAGGCGTCCCAAGTCGGGCGGTAGTCGGGATGCCAGCGGGGATCCATCCGCTGCGCCGGAGTGAGCTCGAGGTAGTAGTGGTTCGTGATGGCCGCCCGGCGCGCCAAACCTTGAGGGACAGGAGGGACCGGCACGCCTCCGGTGCTCAGCCTCCAGCCGGCGGGGACGTCGTAGCCGGGCGGGCAGGGGTAGTTCGAGGCGCAAAGCGCCTCCGCCTCCGAGTAGGTTAGAGTGGGTACGGTGGAAGCCATGGGAGAGTGATGAGGTTGCAGATATGAGTTTAGATGTGCTATGCCAATGGAGGCCATGCATGACTACATATATATAGTGAGAATCCCACCAATAAGGAAGAAGCACACGGATCGTGTGTTTTTTCGAGCGCTTGTGAGCCGTTGGATCAGGGGTGTGTTTCTTTTGAAGGCTTGTGAGCTGTTGGATATCACTTTGTGAGCCACCACCCGGGACTAAAGGGAATCCCACCAATAAGGAAGAAGCACACGGATCGTGTGTTTCTTTCAAGCGCTTGTGAGACGTTGGATCAGGGGTGTGTTTCTTTTGAGAGATTGTGAGCTGTTGGATCAGTAGTATCACGACCACTTCGTGAGCCACATCAAGGTTTAATACATTCCATAGAATGCATTACATAAAAGGTTTAATACATTATTACACATGATCCAACGTCTCACAAGCGCTTGAAAGAAACACACCCCTGATCCAACATCACCAACATTATTCTACATAAACGGACTTGCTGGCTCGAAGGCCGTAGGATTAGGGGGAACGGCGGGAGGAGCCAGCCCCGTGGGCGGCCGCCCGGTTCTCGCGCGCACGTTTGCGGCGGAGGGCAAGATCCATGGAGGATGAGTCTTTCAGCGCCCAATCCAGCTCGGAAGCCTCCTTCGCCTTGAGCTGGTAGGAAGTCTTGGCTCGCTGGACAGGGTAGTCGCGGACAGACTGGAAGGAGGCTTCCATGGCCTCCTGTATCTGCAACCCACAACCCTCTTCCCCGTCGTCGCTCCAGTCGAAGTCGTCGTCCTCCTCCTCCTCCGCGGGAGGAGCGGCGGCGCCTGGTGGAGGTGCAGCGGCGCCAGGTGGAGGTGCGGCGGCACCTGGTGGAGCAGGAGGCCGGTAGCTGGGCATTCCTCTCCACGCCGGGCTCGTGGGCATACGGCGGGATAGGCTCCCGCGGTTGCGCCCAAGCGCGCTCTGCCGAGCACGCTCGACCTCGTCCAGAAGGCGCTGCGGCGGGCGTGGCGGATCCATCTCGTGGAGACGATGCGTTCGTGGCTAGGAATGGTGGATTAGGGTTTACCCCGTCGGCGACAATATATAAAGACCTCCAGGGCAGCGCTGGGGGAGGACACGTGCCCAGGGCAGCGCTGGGGGAGGACACGTGTCGTGACCGCAAAGCCCGCCTTTAGTCCCGGTTGGTGTTACCAACCGGGACTAAAGAAGCACACGGATCGTGTGTTTCTTTCAAGCGCTTGTGAGACGTTGGATCAGGGGTGTGTTTCTTTTGAGGGATTGTGAGCTGTTGGATCAGCAGTATCACGACCACTTCGTGAGCCACATGACCCGGTTGGTGTTACCAACCGGGACTAAAGAAGCACACGTACCCTATATATAGCCCCCCTCCTCAGACAGGTTACTCACTCACACAAAACATTCCAGCGTCACTCGGAGAGGCATCTTTGGGCAACCAGCGGCAAGACGTCTCTGATGACCTGCGACCGTTCCAAACGGTTGCAGATCATCAGAGATGTCTTGCCGGACGGTTGTAGATCATCAGAGACGTCTTACCGCTGCTTGGATCGAAGTGGCGCTCAAACACAAAACATTCGGGTTCCCTAGCTACGTCCTACGGTGCATTTGATATGCGGGCACTCACGAGCCACCGTCGGGCTGTATGCAGGGGGAACCGTGTGTTTTGTTCCAACTTTTTCGAGCGCGTGTAAGACGTTGGAGTTTTCTTCTGAAGGCTGTACCTAACGAAGCTGAGGTTTGAGAGGTTCCCACGGGAGGTGTGGGAGCCGACAACCACCTACCACGCGTGTTTCACCGGTCGTCATGCAATTAATTAACAGAAAACAAAAAAGAAAACTCACATGTGATATAACCCATTTCTTCTAGGTGGAAACTCCCATTTCGTGTATTATGGTTTTCACCACATAAAGGTTTAATACATTACTACACATCACATAAAGGTTTAATACATTACATTGATTTACATAAATGCCATGAACCCTTCTTCGCGTATGTCCCTGGCCTATGATCGCTTCGGCCGTAACCATGGAGCATCTTCATTATTTAACGGGATGCTTGGGTCAGTTTTCACTGTGAAGGGCGGAATTTCATCAAACTTATCATAATCTGCTGACATGTCTGTCTTGTCCTCGACTCCCACGATGTTTCTTTTCCCTGAAAGAACTATGTGACGCTTTGGCTCATCGTCTGATGTATTCGTTTGCTTATTTTTTTTCTTTTTTCGGTCTGGAGGACATGTCCTTCACATAGAAAACCTGAGCCACATCATTGGCTAGGACGAATGGTTCGTTCCTGTAACAACCAAGATTCTTGAGATCCACTGTCGTCATTCCGTACAGCTGGTCTACCTTTATCCCTTCTCCCTTCATGTTGACCCAACTGCACCGAAACAAAGGGACCTTAAAAGTAGGTCCATAGTCAAGTTCCCATATCTCCTCTATGTAACCATAGTATGTGTCCTTTTGCCCATTCTCGTCTGTTGCATCAAAGCGGACACCACTGTTTTGGTTGGTGCTCTTTTTATCTTGGGCGATCGTGTAAAATGTATTCCCATTTATCTCGTACCCTTGGAAATTCAATACAGTCGAAGATGGTGACGCGGCCAACAAGTAGAGCTGATCTCCGACAGTGGTGTCATTCATGAGCTGTAATCGCAACCAACTGCCGAAAGTCTCCATGTGTTTTTCTTTAATCCAGGAGTCATCCTCCCCCGGGTTCTTGGAGCGTACATAATTCTTGTGTTCCTCGATATACGGAGCCACGAAGGTGGAACTTTGTAGAACTGTGTAGTGTGCTTGAGTTAAAGAATGCCCGTCCCTACATATCAGTGCTTTCTTTCCTAGCGTGCCTTTTCCACTCAGTCTCCCCTCATGCCGCGATTCAGGAACACCAATCGGCTTAAGGTCAGGAATAAAGTCAACACAGAACTCAATGACCTCCTCTGTTCCATAGCCCTTTGAGATGCTTCCTTCTGGCCTAGCACGGTTATGAACATATTTCTTCAAGACTCCCATGAACCTCTCGAAGGGGAACATATTGTGTAGAAATACAGGACCGAGAATGGCAATCTCGTCGACTAGGTGAACCAGGAGATGCGTCATAATATTGAAGAATGATGGGGGGAACACCAACTCGAAGCTGACAAGACATTGGACCACAGCCTTCTGTAAACTTGGTAGAGTTACTGGATCGATGACCTTCTGAGATATTGCATTGAGGAATGCACATAGCTTCACAATGGGTACTCGAACATTTTCCGGTAGAAGCCCCCTCAATGCAACCGGAAGCAACTGCGTCATAATCACGTGGCAATCATGAGACTTCAGGTTCTGGAATTTTTTCTCTGCCATATTTATTATTCCCTTTATATTTGACGAGAAGCCAGCCGGGACCTTGATACTGCTCAGGCATTCAAAAAAGATTTCCTTCTCTGCTTTGGTAAGAGCGTAGCTGCTTAAGTATTGACGCCCTTTATCCGTCTGCTTGTTGTATGGGTCTTTCATACGTTGCTGGTCCTCCCGTGCTTCTGGTGTATCTTTTGTCTTCCCATACACGCCCAGGAAGCCTAGCAGGTTCACGCAAAGATTCTTCGTCACGTGCATCACGTCGATTGAAGACCGGACCTCTAGGACTTTCCAATAGGGTAGCTCCCAAAATATAGATTTCTTCTTCCATATGGGTACGTGGTTGTCAGCGTCATTCGGAACAGATAGACTGCCAGGACCCTTTCCAAAGATTACTTCTAAATCCTTGACCATGTCATATATAACATCACCATCAGGGAGGTTAGGCTTCTTCCGGCGATCTGCCTCACCGTTGAAATGCTTGCCTTTCTTTCTTACGGCATGACTGTTCGGAAGAAATCGACGATGCCCCAGGTACACGTTCTTGTTTCCCAAATGTATACTTTCAGTCTTATCTAAACAGTGCGTGCATGCATTGTATCCCTTGTTTGACTGTCCTGAAATGTTACTAAGAGCAGGCCAATCATTGATGGTTACGAACAACAACGCTCGTAGGTCAAATTCCTGTTGTTTGTGCTCATCCCACACACGTACACCTGGTTCGGACCACAACTGCAAAAGTTCATCAACTAATGGCCTTAGGTACACATCAATGTCGTTGCCGGGTTGCTTCGGGCCTTGGATGAGCACTGGCATCATAATGAACTTCGCTTCATGCACAACCAAGGAGGAAGGTTGTAGATACATAGAGTCACGGGCCAAGTGCTATGACTGGAGCTCTGCTCCCCAAAAGGATTAAAGCCATCTGTACTTAGACCAAATCTTAAGTTCCTTGCGTCATCTGAAAATGTCGGGAACTCTCTGTCGATTTTTCTCCACTGGGACCCATCGGCGGGGTGTCTCAACTTCCCGTCTTTCTTACGCTCTTCTTTGTGCCATCGCAACAACCTGGCATGCTCTTTGTTTCTGAACAGACGTTTCAACCGTGGTATTATAGGAGCATACCACATCACCTTAGCAGGAACCCTCTTCCGGGGGGGCTCGTCATCGCACTCAACATCACCAGGGTCATCTTGTCTGATCTTGTACCGCAGTGCATTGCATACCGGGCATTTATCCATATTCTCGTACTCCTCACCGCGGTACAGGATGCAGTCATTAATGCATGCATGTATCTTCTGCACATCTAATCCTAGAGGGCAGATAGCCTTCTTTGCTTCGTATGTAGTCTCGGGCAATTCGTTATCCTTTGGAAGCTTCGGCTTCATTATTTTCAGTAACTTCTCAAATCCCTTGTCAGAACAACCAGTCTCTGCCTTCCATTTCAGCAGTTCCAGTGTGGTACCGAGCTTTGTGCTGCCATCTTCGCAATTTGGGTACAGCAACTTTTTGTGATCCTCTAGCATGGCCTCCAACTTTAGCTTCTCCTTTTCTGTATCGCATTCTCGCTTTGCATCAGAAATGACCCCACCAAGACCATCAGCGGGCTCATCTGATGCCCGATGTTCACCTCCTTCTTCTTCAACGTCTTCCATTACAGTATCACCGCATTCCTCAGGGAACATAGGATAGTTGTCATCATCCTCCTCTTCTTCATTGTCTTCCATCCTAACCCCTCTTTCTCCGTGCTTGGTCCAACAATTATAGCTGGGCATGAAACCTCTCCGAATCACGTGGTCTTGAATGGTTCTCGGGTCAGAGTACTCCCTGACGTTCCGACACTTCTCACATGGACAAGGCATAAAATTATCCACTTTGTTTGCCTCAGCCACTTCGAGAAATTTATGCAGGCCTGCAATAAACTCGGAACTGCGTCGTTCGCCGTACATCCATCGCATCCGTGCATCCATCTGCATCATATAATTAAGTTTATCAAATACCATTACAATAACATCTTGAATAGTGAAATGACCACCGTACATCGACACGTGCAATATTTCTGTATCAATTACAGATGAAAAGGATAAAGTTGCTAACCTCGGCCGAGGATATCATCTTGTGTGAACTTAAGTGTGGCTCGGGCATTTCATCGAACACATCTTGTGCGTGGCAAAGGAAAAAAAAACTAGCACCCACTTCCCACCAATCCAACCAGAAAAAAAAAGGAGAGAAGAGAGGGGTGGGTTATTTATAGGCAGGGGAGGGGTATTGGTCCCGGTTCGTGCCACGAACCGGGACCAATGTCCCCAACCGAACCGGGACCAATGCTCCACGGACCCCTGGCAGCTCGAACCGGGACCAATGCCAGGCATTGGTCCCGGTTTTTCTATGAACCGGGATTAATGGCTGGTTCGGCTCTGGACGAAATGTGGTTTTTCTACTAGTGTTAGTAACTCGTCTTCACGATGACGAAGGTGACGTGCGTTTTCTTGTGTTCCGACAGATCTTGTGGCGGCAGTGATCTATTTACAGATTCAAGCTAGGACTGCCAAGCGTAACAGCGTGTGGACTTGTTTGGGAAACATCACAAACCTATCTTTTTGATGTTTAGTGCACCACGTTTTGATGTTTAGTGCACGAAAATCAGAATTGCTCCGGTGGATGATGTATTTTTGGGCACGAAAATGAGATTTGTTTCGGCGGATGGTATAAAATAGGGCACCAAACACTAAAACAATAGCATATTTATAAATTACAAACTACACATTTGAACTAAAACATGCAAATTTAAATGAAATTCGAAACATACTACATTTTAACCACACTTCTACAGAACTAGCCACACTACTCATCCTCGTCACTAGTCCAATCAAACGAGAAATCGGTCGACTCCACCTTCACCGCTATCGTCGGGCCGGCCACATGTTGGACAAGTCAACACTAAAAAAATCAAAGTTTGAACCAACAAAAAAGGGTGCTAATTGTTTGAGTAGGGGGCATTGCACCCCCCCCCCTCCTCCCAATGCTCGAAGAAGTAGGCGACAGAGAAGCGGGCACCGTCGTCGAGTTTGAATTTTAATTTTGAATATGTAACACTAGGCTTCATTAAATCACATGTACAAGGGCAGGAAAAAATGTTCACCGTCCGAAAAAAAAGCTAGCCGTCGAGGAGCTCGCCCGATGGTGGCGCAGGGTCAGCGGCGGTGTGGGCGCACTGCGACGAGGTGGTGGAGCGGACGTGGCCGGTGGCACCATTCTGGATGCGAGCTCGGCGTCGGCGGGTCCGTGCGAAGCGACGACACTCCTCTGGAGCGCCACAGCCAAGAAGAGGAGCAACGCGTGGGGTGCCATTGAGGTGGTGAGCTGAGGTGGTGACCGGAGAGCTAAGGTGTTTAGGTTTGGTACTTGTGCCACTGCGAAGGTCGTTATTTATAGGCGGGGGAGTGGCAGGGACTGGGAGTACTTAATATCATATGAAAAACTCCTGAATGTTTGGCATAGTGTTATAAACAACTCTTTGATCGGATCATGTGTTTTGCACTTGTTCCTTAGAACAAGTACAATAAGGTCTAATCAGCAGACTGTAAGGATTTAAATATTATATGTATGCTTACATGGAGAGAGAGTGGAAGCGGGCTCTCATGCAAGAGCCAGCTGCAGCACGTGCTCCTATGCACTTTGTGAGAGTGAAAAGTGTGCCAATTATAAATAAAGTAGTCCATATTTATAGTCAACAATTATACTTGTTGTCTATAGATAACATGACACCATCTTATAGCTAACAGCCGGCTATACTATGGTACTTACTCTTATCCACCGAAGCCACAATAACAATCTCGGTGGCAGTAATCGATATTACGTGTCGACGTGGTACATCTGTGGGAGAATTGATCTGCGACTACCGGCGGCCAGGGAGGCTGGTTTGCGCCGCCCCGTGGCGTTACCCTAGTCTTTCTTGAAAGAATCATTTTCCTTTAGTTCATCAGACATTCTTCTTTTTGGGGTCATATGAAACGCCGCGCCATAATACTGTGCTATGGAAAAGATAGGCTTTAATATTTTTCATGCATGCTTCATCTCGGTAACATAATTACTTAGTTAGCATGTGCAAGGGATAATACTAGTGTGTTTCTAACATATGGTTGTGGAACGAATTGACTTCACTTGTGTTGGCAAATTTGACCAAATTGACCCTTTTGCAAAATTTTACAAAAAAATATTCATGGATATTCAAAATATAATGGTTTGAAATAAAAAAATCAATTATTTATATTCCTGTAATTTTCTTAATTATGTGTTTCCTAATCGCGCATACCAAAAAGGCTCTATGTTGGTTGGACCCTTATGGCATCTAATTTTCCAAACATTCAAAGTGGGCAAAATGGCCTTTTATTCGGAAGAGCGAAGAAATATTAAACCCTCCATCCCTATGTTTGTGTGTTTTTTGCTTTTCGTGTTTTAAATTTGACCACTAATTTAATCAATAATACACGTGTCACTTATTAATTAAAAAAACTTATACCATTTGAAACTTTATTGGAATACAAGTTCAATGGCATAACTTCATATACATCATATTTTATTTGTCAAACTAATGGCCGAATTTAGACCCAAAACGGCGCGTGGCTATGGGGACGGAGCGCGCTTGGTGAACACGAAGGAGATCGAGCGAGATCCAACGGTCCAAAGTTTTGACTGTGGATCACTTTGACGGTCGTTGTGATCCCATGTTAGAGCATCTCCACCGGGGCCTCCAAATCATGTGTCCGGCCAATTGGAGGGTGCAGCCCACAGCGGCGCACCCCAAAGGCCCACCCCCCCCCCTCCCAAACGGTCCTAGTTTTAAGCATTAGATCGAACACCTTGCGGGCGCACGAACCGCCGCCGGTTCACCGCCGCGTCACTTCGGAACACGGCGGTTCGTGTGGTCGTGCAACCGCCGCCGCGTCGTTTCGCAGCAATATAACCATCCTCGCCGACCGCACGTCGCTCACATTCTCTCTGCGCACAACGCCCACATCTCGCTCGCCATGTCGTCGCCTGAGAATAAGGCTGTGCTGCCCGATCAGGAAGAGGAGAAGGAGGCCGTGTTGGTCGCCGATCAGGAGCAGCAGGCCGTGGTCACCGCCGATCAGGAGGCCGAACAGGAGCAGGACGACGACACGGCGGAACAGACGGCGAGCCTGCAACTCCATCCCCGGCACGCTCTGCTTTCTCACCGTGGGAACCTTGGTCCCCGTGGCCGCCCCGTGTGGCCGGCGCATATGAAGGACCGGCCGTCCCCCAGGCACCAGAACCGGAGTGGCAGCCGGGAACTCCAGATGCGGCGCCGGCGGACGACGGCCCTGGAACACCGCCACCCATGGCTGACTCCGATAACGAGGAGTAATTTTCTTAATTTCTAGTTGTAATCGTACGTAATAAGTAGATTCGTGCATTAATAAAAGTCTCGAATGGTTCCGGCAATCAAACTGTTCAGCCATGCTGGATTAGAAGTACCAAATCACGGCCATGACATAGTTTCGACCGCGCTGGAGAACAAGTCTCCAACGCCGGCCATCAAAAAAGGTTCGATTGCACCGAGGACTAGTCTCCAATGCTGGCCATCAAAAGGGCGACTCCCGGCGCAATGGTGCATGCCGATCATGCATCGCTTCCTCCTCCTCTCCCTCCTCGCCTTCCTCTTCGGATTCATCGAGCGATGCCGCTTTGGCCGCAGTCTTCTTAGCCTGAATACGCCTCCGTTCGGCCACGAAGTAGGCCTTCTGGTTGGGGCTCATGTCGTTCGTGTTGGTGGCCATTAACAGACGATCCTACTTCTTCTCCTGGGCCTTGAGCTTGGTCCTTTGCATCTTGAAGTAGAGTGCCCACTTTTTGTCGGACGCGGCTTCTATCTTCTTCTTCTCGGCACTCGACGCGGCCACCTCGGCAACGTAGAGCTTCACTGACTCTTGGATGCTGCCCGAGGCCGCCAGCTTCTTCCCAGCCCTGGCGGCCGCCTTGCATGCCTTGACTCCTATCTCCGGACGGTCGCCGCTGGCGGCCGGCAGCGTTCTTTCATCTTCGTCGGTGGTATCCTTGACCTGGCGCTTCCACTTCGGGTAGTCTCGAAGCTTCTCCCAGTAATGCATCAACTTGTATGGCTTCTTATGATCCATCTCCAAGTCGATGTACATGTAGCCGCATCGTTCAACTACACGAACAAAAAATAGTTCAAGTATGCTTGTAAACATGGCCCGTTACAAGTAAGCCGCAAGTTAAGATGACCGGCTAACCTTGTCGGTGTCATTCTTGCCACTCTCGTCTCTATTCATGATTTGCTCATGGCAACCATAAAACTTGCTAGTGAGAGTCGCCATGACGCCCACCGGCTCTCAACCGATTTGGTATTGCGATTGGACAACTCAACATAAGGTGGATACGACCTTTTTTCGGTGTAGTCCTTACGTATGCGTGCCCAATAGGCATCCCTCTTTTGGTTGGCGCCCTTCGTGCCGCACATGCTCACGTTCATCCATGACTCGCACAACAACTTGTCCTCCGTGTCGCACCAAGTCCGCCTCTGTAACCTGCCTTCCTGCCGCCATCCTCCTCCTCTTCGCCGTCCTCTTCTTCACCCTCCGCTTCCTGGCCCTGGCCGTGGTCGCCATCCCCTTCGTCGCCCTGGCCAAACTGATCTGTGTTGGCGTGGGCGTAGCCACCACCAGCGATCATTTCAGTCATCACCTCGCGCCAGCATCTACGCCACACAACAACAATTTGCATCCGGGCGCTTGCAATAAGTGCGCCCAACAAACAATCGGCCGGGAACACAATAAATGAGAGCGGATCAGGAAGATGCACGCACCTGGCCGAGTTGTCGGCCGCGTTGCCGAAGAGGAGCCCGCGGGAAGCAGTCGCGTCACCGCTCGTGGCTGGCGTCCGCCGCAGCGCTGGCGATTCGCTGAACATCAACGGCGCCTCGTTCAGATCGATACCCTCGTCGGGGAAAGCCGCGACTGCTGCGTCTGGTAGCCGGAGGCAGTGGCGGACCCAGAAAAAAATCGGAGGGTGGGCACAATCTAAAAAAATGTCGTACCACGATTTTTTTACCAAATTGACACAACATTGTAGTTTAACACATATTTTTCAAATGAAAGTGATTCCGATACAAATTTAAAACATGAACAAAGTCTTACATGATGAAGTATAGCATAAATAGGCACAATATAGTTATTTCTCTTCATAATCAATTCTATAATTACTAGAGAAACATATAACATCATGTATAAGAAAGCTAATGATTTCTGTCCATAGACCAACTGAAGAGGCGGTAGAAAAAAAAAAGTAGAAAAAAGGCCCAAATAGTCAACTTGGGCCACGAATTTGAGTTCATATTAGGGGTAGTCCAGAATTTTCACCGGCCCACCCTCTGGGTCCGCCACTGGCCGGAGGTGTCTTGGAAGAAGGACGGCAGACGGTGACCCGCACGAATTTGCTTGGGGCGACCCTTTGGAAGTTGTCACTGATGACGGTTTTTTATGTCCAGACCCCCATTGAGCCTTTGGGATCACTTAGAGTCCCCGTGAAGATGCTCTTAGGCATGGTTTGCTTTCACTTTTGGAAGCCGACACGCCGCTTCCAACGAAAACAAAGACGAGGGTGCCGGCCCGCGTTTCGCGCGCCGTGTGGAAGGCCGTGCGCCAAGGCTGCATGCATCTACTAAGCCAGAATGAACGGCCGGCCGGGACGATCGATTCAAGACGACTGGGAGTACATATCACACAGGCATGCAGGCATGGTGTTAAACGATGTGCCGGATCTGCTTCGAGACACTGCTTTCGTTGCTTTGCTTTGTACCTAGAGTTGTCCACCAGTAGGCGGTGCCTGGTTTCATGGATCTTCCTTCACTTTCTTCTTCGCCTGGATCGATCGATCGATCACAGTGGCTTCTTCATGCGCGCGGCTGTGGTGATCGATCGAGGAGGTACGTGACGCACGCGCGGCGGGCAAAGCTATGGCGGATGTGTAAGTGGCGCTGGCGAATGATCAGCAGCTGGATCCATGGATCGGCGCGCGCATAGCTGCTGTGTATAGGTAGCTGGGCCTGGGCGTGCTTGCCGCTTGCACTACGGGAAACCCACGATACGCCGACGGCCAGAAGCCGTCGGGTAGGCCTAGGCCGACGGCGGCCGTCGGCGTATCTCCGTCGGCGTATCAGCCTGTCGGCGTATACAAATAACTGTCGGCGTATACGTAACCATCGGCGTAGCCGCTGTGGGACCCACAAAAACGGAAGCCGTCCGTCTCCGTCTGCTCCACCCATACGCCGACGGCAGCGCCGTCGGCCTAGCGTGCCACGTGGAGCGAGCTGGTGCGTCTGGGACGCCGACGGTAAAGCCGTCGGCGTATTCGTGACCATTTGGTCCATTTTAGATGACGTGGCAGCACCCTGAGCGTCTGGGAAGTGCTCTACGCCGATGCAATGCCGTCGGCGTCTCCTTGACCATAATTTCCAATTTTAGCTGCTTGCTGCTGCTGATTTCTGGCACATTTTAAATACAATTAAAATTGCACAAATTATAAAACATGACAGAAACATCACATAAAACATCACATATATATCCAAAATGACACAAACATGATTCGAATTCATATAAGCATTCATACAAACTCAAAATGACAGAAACATAGTTCGAATTGACACCGGAACACCCGAACTAATCCTACATCTCGTGAGAGGTCGAGCCACCTATCTCTGACCGCGTGAAAATAGGCGACCGACCGCGTGGGCCAGTCGAACCACACAGGGAATCCGGAGAGCCACGGGACTGTTGGTCTCACGCGACGAACCCGGCGAGGCACCACCAGTGCCATGCACCACGAGCGCGCGCGTCGAAGTCGGCGAGGCAAAAGCAGGATCAATGGGTGCATTCCTCGAGCAACTCGATCCCTATATGTTTGAGTCCAAGTTAGCAACTTGGAAAGCACAGCATGGCGGTAACAATTTGGTTTGGCAAATAACTTACCGGTGTCGCTTGCTTGTATGTGCGAGCGACCGACTCCCTCGTTGGGCCGACGGCGGATCCCCGGCCTAGGTGGACGCGTAGGCAGCGCCTCCCGCTCTCCAGTGGCAAAAAACTTCTCGGTAGCCTACAAGATAGTTTAGATGTCAGGAGTTAGAAAAAGAAGGTTCAAACTAGAGGAAATGGGACTTGTCATATTTTGCAAATACAAAAGTTGAAACTTACAGCATCCTTCAACTCATTCCACTCCTCATACTCCTGGCTCTTCTGTACCCACAACTGATACTGTCTCTCATAGTCCGCGTAAGCGGCATCGAAGGCCGCCTCGAAATCAGCCTACAGTTTTAAAAGGGAACGCATCTCGTCAACTTAGCCACTTAGCTAGGAACGAATGTCGGAAAGAGAATGAAATTGAGAAAAACTTACATCGGGCGAGCTCGGGAAGGCCGACGAGGCAGGACGGGGGTCGTCGGCGTGAGGGTAGCCTTGACACGCGAGAGGCCCAACTCAGGAGTACGCGTGAGTACCGCACTAAGCATGAGAGGACGGCCATGCTCCCAACCGTTCCCGGCAAGGACCACCGCTCTCTCGTCGTGTCATGCTCAAGAGGGTTGTCCACCTCCGGATTTATACCCTTGAACGTCTCAACGTATGCCTTTAGCCCCTCCTTGGCAGTGCCGAAGTAATCGGGCTGCGAGGGCTGAGGCTCAGAAAAATTGGGCTTCTTCATCTTCATCCTCTCCCATGCTTGCATGTCCGTAAGAGGCTCCCCGAAATCGGCCTCCTGCAATGCCAAAGAAGTGTCATGCGTATCAAGTAGGAACATGAGGGGAAATAAATGAAGATTGTTTCATGTATATATATACCAGCTTTGCCTTGAAGCGATCATGGTTGCGGGCACCCGCACGATGTGTCCCCCCGCTCCCGCGGTTTAACCTGTTTCGCTCGTTCAAGGCCTTGAACTCGGGGTCCTCCCCAGCCCACCTAGACACCAACGCCTCCACGCGTCATCCTTGCCATAGGCCCATGAGGGCTTAAACTGAAAAAACAATACTCATGTGAACGGATAATGCAATTGCAACTAGCAGCAACATGTAATCTCATTACAATCTACTTACCGCTATGTAGTCATCTACGGTCACCTCAAGTGGGTTCTCCACAATCTCATGCTTCACCGCCTTCTTGTGTAACGTCTCAGTACTGAAATGATTGATGATGGTATGCTTTGCATTGTAGAACTGCTGTCGTGTCAACTTCCTACAAGCCCCCTCCAAAGTCCTGTCCGCATCGCCCGCTGCTCAGGAAGTACCCTATAGAACTTCTTTAATCATGCACAAAAAACAAATTGTGAGAGCATGGTGGGGACATCAAGTATGAACGAAATTCGAAAAGTTCAACTTACCCAAAACTTGTTGATCACGGCGTCAGAACATTTCCCGCCGCTCGCGTAATTGCGGCCTGATAGTCTACCCAATAGGTGGCTAGCTTCGTCGCGCCGTTGGGGACGGTACTGTACAAGCCCGGCCAAAACTTCCTAATCAAAGCTCCAATCAGGGTGTTAGGCACACGGGCTCCCGCAGGATGTATCCAGTTGCTGCACAATTAAACATTAGTACATGTCAAATTGTCCTGACCACAATGAAGTTACCATGTTCAAAATTAGTATATATAGTCACTTACTCTTTCCCATTAGGCGTAATGAGGATCTTCGCCTCCTCGGTAGCAGGTTCCTTGTCCTCATCAGGGACCTGGGATTCCCCTCGAATCCTTGGCTTCTTCGGCGGCGCGGAGGACCCCGCCTCCAAGTCCGTGGAGGGGCCCGGCCCCACGTCCGTGGAGGGGCCCGTCTCCTCCGAGTCCGCGGAGGGGCCCGCAGAGGGTATGTCCGAAGACACGTCGCCCCCACCTCGCCCTCGTCCTCCCTCACCTCGCCCTCGTCCTCCACCTCGCCCTCGTCCTCGCCCTGCACCTCGTCCCCTCGGAGGAACTGGAGCATCGGCACCTCCCCCTCCTCCAGCATCTCCACCCTCACCTGCATTGAGAAAGGGTGAACAATTAAGCATAAAGACATGAACAAATTAAGAATTGCATCATCACCTCTACTCTCACCACTGTCAGACAGGTAACGCGGGTTCGGAATATGTTCTCTTCCACTTTTACTAACTTTCTTCTGGCGCATCTTCTTCACCAAGGAGGCCGATGATTCCTTGCCTTGGCTCATCTTGGTCAATCACCTGCAGGAATAGATCTAAGCATTCAGTTCAATCCTCAAATGCATAGCAGTTATTCACCTAGGCAGTCAGACAACAAATGATACATGCACCTTATTCATAGTATATATGTCTAATGCTCTGTAAATTAAATCTCTGTTTTTCTTATATGAGGCATTTCCTCCTATTGGCAATAAAATAGCAGCTCCGCTACTTTCGAGAAAAATGGACTTGCACATACATGCAAATCAGAATGGATAGAGCATAATTAAATATGACACCAATGACATTAAAGTGCTAACGGAAGGCTGTTTAAAGTGATACATATGGTTCCGAAATTCCTTGCCAAATTTGCACCATATGGTCTAAAGTAAGTGTGCAGTACGTTTTTTCCACTGTCTAAAGAACGCAGCAACAATTCAAAATTCAGTTGTAATCTTCAGGAAGCACTGCTTGCAGCCATTAACAACAATTTCCTAGAGCTTTTCCTGCATTTGTTCTAATCTAATAAATCTTAGCATTTCAACCACACATCAGAACGAAATCCTAGCCTAAGGACTAACTGTTTTTGCAGCTGGACCGAAGCTAAATTGCAACAGCAAGAAGCTAACCCTAACTCTAAAGCACACCAGAAGAAGAAGTAGTGGTGGTGGTACCTTGTGGTCGGGCTGAGTTGAAGATACGGCTCCGGCGAAGGCCAGCACCGGGCGCCGCGTCGTCCTGACGCCGGTCCAGCAAGGGGGGCAGCAGAGGCGAGGCAGCATGGGCGCAGGCGGGCGGCGGAGAAGAGGCGGGTGATGGGCTGCCACGGGCAGTGCGGGTTGGGCGGCGCGAGACCGCGCTCGGGGATGGGGCACGCTCCGAGGCGAGGCGCTCCTGCTGTGGTGGCTGGGAGAGCTTGAGGTGAGGCGCTCCTGCTGTGGTGGCGTTGGGGGCGGCCGGAGGAGGTGGTGGCGTTGGGGGCGGCCGGAGGAGGTGGACTGGAGGTGGTGGCGTCGGGGGCCGCCGGTGGAGAGGTCGGGGGCGGCCGGTGGAGGTGGAATGGAGGTGGTGGCGCACGAGGTGGGAGGGCGCGAGGTAGGGCGGCGGCGGCGGCGAACGGGGTGCGGTGGTGGTTTGGCTTGGCACGCGCGGGGTGGGGAATTGGGGATTTGGAACGCGCGGGTAGGGTAAGAAAATTCCACCAAGCCTAGGCCGTCGGCGTATGGTTTTTGTTTTTTTTTTCTTAAAAGAAATCAAATATTATGGTTTTAGGGATTTAGGATTTAGAAATTTGGAAAACCAGTACTGGACCTATTTTAGAAATGCAATATCTCGAGATTTATAGCTCCAAATAAATCAAATAAATATGTTCTGCAAAGCTTATGAATTTTTTAACCAACCCAAGTGGTTTCATTTCATTTAGATAAATAATAAAAATGTATTATTCAAAATACCACAGAAGGTTTAAATTATAAACTTGTTTGTTTCTGATACTCTGGTAGTCCAAATATTTCCAAACCAATTTTGTTAGCTTGATACTGTGATTTACTAGCTTCCCTAATTTTGGGAGAATTAATTATGCAGTGGTAATTGTTTAGTATAAACTATAAGTTAGAACACCCTTCTGCACTAAAACAATTAAATCTGTTGATTGGTTAACCCAAATGAAACAACAGAAGAAAATGCAAGAAGAGGCACTGAGAGAACAGAAAGACGTCCTGCCACTGGTTGCCCAAAGATGAACAAATCATATGGTTTCACCCAGCTACAATCCCACCGTGGCTACGATATCACATGCAGGTGGGACGTAGCTGGTAAATCCGGATAATTTGTGTGGAATGTCTAAATATAGCTGAAACAAGACACACGGTTTGAGCGCCACTTCGATCCTAGCAGCGGTAAGACGTCTCTGATGATCTACAACCGTCCGGCAAGACGTCTATGATGATCTGCAAACCGTTTGGTATGGTCGCAGGTCATCACAGACGTCTTGCCGCTGGTTGCCAAAGATGTCTCTCCGAGTGAGCTGGAATGTTTTGTGTGAGTGAGTAACCTGTCTGAGGATTGGCCTATTTATAGGCGTCGTGTGTTTCTTTCTGGCGCTGCTGACCCGTGGATCAGGTAGAAGCACATGGATCGTGTGTTTCCTTCCAGTGCTTGTGAGCCGTTGTATCAGCGGTGTGTTTCTTTCGAGCGCTCGTGAGCCCTTGGATCAGGCAGAAGCACACGAATCGTGTGTTTCCTTCCAGTGCTTGTGAGCCGTTGGATCACCGGTGTGTTTCTTTCGAGCGCTCGTGAGCCCTTGGATCAGGCAGAAGCACACTACCATGGAACAAAAGAAAACTAAACTAGACTTTATTTGTGTTAGGTTAGTCCATTGGGGCTTGTGAAACCAACTTTTATCAAAATTAATCGAAACGGAGTAGTAGCAACTAAGATAGAACAAACTTGGGTACATAGACGAATGACAACAAACTTGGGTACATAGACGAATGACAACAAACTTGCACTAGTAGGAATGTGCTTAGTGCCAGCCCGGCGGAGCCCAGTCCCGGACACTGCCCGTGTCCAACAAATGGCCGTGGTCATCATCGATTCCCGCCGAGATCTGAAAAATGAGTGGGGAATTTGATCAAACAACAAGGTGCGTGCAACCTAGGTACGTAGGGGAGGGAGAGGGCAGCACCTTTGCATGGCGGACGGCACACGCGTGGTGACGCCACGGGAGAGTGATGAGGATCAGATATCAGTTTAGATGTGCTATGCCAATGGAGGCCATGACTACATATATATAGTGAGAAATGGGCTTCTGAGCTGTAGTATGCCCAATCAGGAAGAAGCACACGGATCGTGTGTTTCCTTCGTGCTTCTGAGCAGTTGGATCAGCGGTGTGTTTTCTTTCGAGCGCTGGAAGGAAGCACACGATCCGTGTGCTTCTTCCTGATTGGGCATACTACTAGCCAATCAGGAACTAGTACGCGGATCGTGTGTTTTCTTCGAGAGCTTGGGAGCCGTTGGATCAAGCGGTGTGTTTCTGCACTTAGAGGTGAAAACTCCCCTTTAGGGCGAACCGGATGAAATCGTGTGTCGATTGGGGTAGACTTTGGTTTCTCATGTTCCTATGGCCTAACATAACACAACCAAGCAAAAAAGTCCACTGGCTACCCCCTTTCGACGCACGTCTATGGGGGTAGACGGAAACGTTAGGGTTTTTCCAGCGGATTCAGGGTTTCACCGAAGCGGGGCCCCGGAGCGTCGGAACCCCACCCAAACCTAGGTTGTGACATACCATATGTATACAAGTGTGTTGTGTGTTGTAAATGTGCAAGAATCTACTCCTAGGTGTGACCGACATCACCGGCTTCACTTCTCTCTAGTGAGTTTCTGCACTTAGAGGTGAAAACTCCCCTTTAGGCGAACCGGATGGAATCGTGTGTCGATTTGGGGTAGACTTTGGTTTCTCATGTTCTATGGCCTAACATAACACAACCAAGCAAAAAAGTCCACTGGGCTACCCCTTTCGACGCACGTCTATGGGGGTAGACGGAAACGTTAGGGTTTTTCCAGCGGATTCAGGGTTTCACCGAAGCGGGGCCCCGGAGCGTCGGAACCCCACCCAAACCTAGGTTGTGACATACCATATGTATACAAATGTGTTGTGTGTTGTAAATGTGCAAGAATTTACTCCTAGGTGTGACCGACATCACCGGCTTCACTTTCTCTCTAGTGAGTTTCTGCACTTAGAGGTGAAAACTCCCCTTTCGGGCGAACCGGATGGAATCGTGTGTCGATTTGGGGTAGACTTTGGTTTCTCATGTTCCTATGGCCTAACATAACACAACCAAGCAAAAAAGTCCACTGGCTACCCCCTTTCGACGCACGTCTATGGGGGTAGACGGAAACGTTAGGGTTTTTCCAGCGGATTCAGGATTTCACCGAAGCGGGGCCCCGGAGCGTCGGAACCCCACCCAAACCTAGGTTGTGACATACCATATGTATACAAGTGTGTTGTGTGTTGTAAATGTGCAAGAATCTACTCCTACACTAGTAGGAAAAGCCAATTCTATGGAAGCTTATTCTGTGGCGCACCTTATAGCCGTGCGCCACAGAATAAGCTTCTGTGGCGCACCTATAAAGATGCGCCACAGAATAAGATTATTCTGTGGCGCATTACTTATTGGTGCGCCACAGAATAAGCTTATTCTAGTGCGCCACAGAATAAGCTTATTCTGTGGCGCAGCTATGCCCATGCGCCACAGAATAGGCGCGGGCCCCACACCCACGCAAGGGTCAGTCACTTTGGGCTTTATTCTGTGGCGCAGCCATGCCCATGCGCCACAGAATAATATTATTCTGTGGCGCACCAGGGTGCATGCGCCACCGAATACGCGTATTCTGTAGCGCACCAGCTAGGTGCGCCATAGAATAAGGATGTATATATACAAGCATATCTACGTATACAAGCAGAAATAACGTGGTTCCCGTTGACGGGACACGTTCCGTCGGACTTCCGGCGCGTTCACCGTTTTCCGCCCGCGCCCCGCCCGCCGTGCCCGTCCTCGACGCCGCCGTGGTCGACGCCTCCGCCGTGCTCGACGCACCCGCTCTGCTCTACTCCGCCGTCCTCGACGCCCCGCCGTGGTCGACGCCTCCGCCGTGCCCGTGCTCGACCACGCCGTCGACGACGCCGCCGTGCTCGACACCGCCCTCCTCGACGCTGCCGTCCTCGACGCCGCCCTCCTCGACGCCGCGGTCCTCGACAGTTAATGTTTTTGTGTTCAAATTCTTTTATCTACCCATCAATATTAAATGTTGATTAGCAAGGCATAAGCATGTCATGGGTGAGCTACACAAAATTAAATGGAATAGGGCAACATATAAATTAATACCCACATATTCAATATATAATTGTTTAGGTGCTTTATACAAAACCCCACTAAACCACAAACTACATGATGCAAACATGAACATGGATGATAAATTAATATTCATTGCATTTTTCTGATAAAAATAGACATAACTTGTATGAATTGGATTTGTAAAGCAAAAGGAAAAAAAGGTGGATTTGTGCTCCCAGGAGGACTCGAACTCGGGTCTCCAAGAAAGAACAGAAGGATCGCATCCACTGGGCTAAGGCTCGGTTGTTGTATGGAACCGAGCGCGATGAAATTTGTAGATTGGACTGAGCAATTCTGTGTCGCACCAGCCCAACGGTGCGCCACATAATACAGACTTTCTGTGGCGCACCCCTGAAACGGTGCGCCACAGAAATCCTTTGTACAACTTACATGTGGGTCCGCCGTCGCGCTTGGACTGAGAAATTCTGTGGCGCACCAGCCCAACGGTGCGCCACAGAATACCGCGGCCACTACTTACATGTGGCCCCGCGGCCACGTCGCGCTTCTTCTCCCCGCCTCTTTGAAATTTCGCTAAGTGTCCAGGAAACCGGCGACGACGCCGCGCCGTGCCACCCCTCGCCGTCCTGACACGACGCGCCGCCCCCGCCTCTCCCCGACGCCGAACGACCCCGCCCAAGCTCCCCGCCGTGCGCCCATCCCTGCGCCCCCGCCCAACCCCTGCTCCCCTGCGCGCCCTCGATCGGACCGGCCGTCGACGCCTCGCGAGGACCTCGACGCCGCGGAGGAACTCAACACCGGCCTCGACGCCGTCCCTCCTCCCTCCTCTCTCCTCGCCTGCGCAGGTCAATCTCCTCCCTCCTCCCTCCTCTCTCCCTGTGCCATGTTCCTCCTCCTCCTCCCTCCTCTCTCCCTGTGTCTTGAAGGTGCTTGTGGAAATGTTGTAATCACAAAATTTTACCCCGGTCAGAGAAA
Source organism: Poa pratensis (assembly GCA_947311845.1). Lineage (NCBI taxonomy): Eukaryota > Viridiplantae > Streptophyta > Magnoliopsida > Poales > Poaceae > Poa > Poa pratensis. Next base: position 174,034,253 of record CAMZMU010000041.1, read on the forward strand.
ACCGTGTCTTCCCCCACCCCACCCCACTGGTCGTGGAAGGACGATGGGCGCTGAGTCCTCTCCGTCCCCTCCCTCCGTCCTCCTACCCCTCCCCGCCGCCGCCGGCGTGCGCCGCGGGGCAAAGTCCACGCGGGTGCCGACGGCGGCGGGCGTCTCTACCCGCCCGCGGTGGGGCTGCGTGGGGGAGCCTCTGCGGCGGCGGTGCACTGCTGTTTCGCGATTTGAGTATGGAGCCAGCGGCAGGTAGCCCTCGATGCAACTTAGTCCAAGCATCAGCGAACCTCTCACCTGACCGTCCATAATGCAGACAGAGAGATGGCAAGCCCTGCCTCACCACTCGACCTGGGGATCATGGTCTTCCCTGCGGTGGGCTATCCTCCCAAAGAAGCCCAAGCTCTCAGCTCCAGTGGGTGCTGTTGCCATTTCTCTCCCGTTTTAGATTAGCATTGCTCGTGTCAGCTGGTTTTCAGAGATTCATCCTAGTTTAAGCATGGTCTCTTGTCTTTTGTAGCTCCTAGAGTTAGTTCAGCTGGTATAGAATTAGTTTATCATGTAGTTTAATTTCTGTTTTCTTCATCTGTAATGTGACATTTGGTTTCATTCAAGCAATGGAACCGGGGAGGCTGCGGCCTCCCTGTGAATCTAAAAAAAAAATTACCCCTAATTTCACAATTGTGACAGTATTTACCCTGTTAAACAATATTTTTTTGTTTGCCTCATTTAGTAACAATGTGCCAATTTTTACCCCCATTCAATTAATAAGTATGTTGGTTATCATGTCACTGACTAGGCACATCCATGATCAGCATGAGCATGAGCATGGTGGTTGGAAAGTGCTCCGACGTGGAGACCCTTTTAACACCACTTCACCCTCATAGCGGTTGTGTGAGAGGAATCCGACGATATGGTATCAATTTGCATGTACTTGTGGAGTTGTGTTTTTTTAACTTCCGTTCCGGCAATTTTGGGTACTCCATATGTCCCTTTTTTAGCAAAGGTCATGCCGAATTTTTTCGTGAAATTTGGCATGACTTTGCTAAAAATAGGACATATGGGGTATTGCGACTAATGCATGGGCCGGGGTATCTTAGTACTTAGTTAGGTGATTTGTTTTCTCTTATATTTGTCATACTAACTTTTTGCCTCTTTTTAATGCAGTTCAAACATGTCGGGCGACGCTTCTAAGCGCATGAGCATCGAAGAGCAAGCAAGAGTACAGAACATGGACTTTTGGCCCGACGATATGAGGGACGAAGCCGCGGTCACTAGTGGCGACGAGGCTGAGGAGCATCAATGGGAGGTCCGGGATCCCGACCCCGAGTACCACGAAGAAGGTGGTGAGGATGACACCTCAGGAGATGGTGGCGACCACACGACCACTGGTGATGACCGCACCGATGGCGGCGACCACACGGAACCCGGCGACAGCAACCCGGCCGCTAAGAAGAAGAAGAAGCGGAGGGCAAGGACTAAACCGCGTAAAGTGCAGTCGGTGGACAATGTCACGGACGTGATCACGGAGGTCAGTCCAAGTGGCATGCCGTTGGAGCCTAAGCACGTTGCACGAGGGTACAGCATGCAACTAGGGTGCATCCTCCGAGAAGGCGTGTCGATCAACTAGGGAGCCTAAGACCAAGTTATCGGAAGTCATCGTCGGAAATGTTATCACAGCAGGGGGACCTTCCATTGCTCCCGACGAGGTAGATAGGATGTATTATAAAAGAAAACCTTACACATGCACACATACATACTCTATTTATCCACTTAGATGAATAAATCATGCATGCATACTCTATTGATATTATTAACCAATATATATATATATATATCTATCTCCATCTACAGGGTTGCATCAGAGAGAAATCGAAGAACGCCTAAAGTTGCAGAAGGACAACAGGGCGTGGATGACGAAGAAAGACGGCAAACCATTCCCGGCGCCGCTCGCACCGCTCGCTACATGAGATCGTCGTGCTCCCGCTTTTGCTCACCGTCAACGCCGAGATGTAATCTATTCGATCCTAGTGTAGGCGGTGAACACTTCATTTGTAACGTGTGCAACGATCGATTAACTTTTGTATATATCTCAACACTTGTGTAAAACTTCGGCACTTTTGTATCAACTTGTGATGAGACATATATTAGTAATGTGTTTGTTTTGATATATGTATCTGTGAAAATATATCCCTGTTTCTGTTATATCTGTGTAAATATGAAATATACATGTATTCTGGTATTATACTGGTATTTGTATTCTGGTAATATACGGGTACAATACGGCACAGTAATTCTGTGGCGCACCCAGAACTATTCTGTGGCGCACGCTATTCTGTGGCGCATGGTGAGTGGGGTGCGCCACAGAATAGTTATTCTGTGGCGCACCAGGCTGGGTGCGCCACAGAATAGCTTATTTAGTGGCGACTATTCTGTGGCGCACCACCCATGCGCCACAGAATAGAAAAATGGTGCGCCACAGAATAGCTTTTCTGTACTAGTGCTAGGTGTGACCGACATCATCGGCTTCACTTTCTCTCTAGTGAGTTTCTGCACTTAGAGGTGAAAACTCCCCTTTCGGGTGAACCGGATGGAATCGTGTGTCGATTTGGGGTAGACTTTGGTTTCTCATGTTCCTATGGCCTAACATAACACAACCAAGCAAAAAATTCCACTGGGCTACCCTTTCGACGCACGTCTATGGGGGTAGACGGAAACGTTAGGGTTTTTCCAGCGGATTCAGGGTTTCACCGAAGCGGGGCCCCGGAGCGTCGGAACCCCATCGGAACCCCACCCAAACCTAGGTTGTGACATACCATATGTATACAAGTGTGTTGTGTGTTGTAAATGTGCAAGAATCTACTCCTAGGTGTGACCGACATCACCGGCTTCACTTTCTCTCTAGTGAGACAGGAAAAGTTTTTATTTGTTTTACATGTATATGTTGTAGGGTTAGGTTCCGGAAAACTCAAACCGTTATTTTACGGGGGTGGGATACTGAAATTGGGAGGGCAATTATAGGTCCAATATATATATAAATTGCAACTACATTAAATATTATATAGAGAAATAAAGAAATGAATATCATATACGAAAATAAATAAATAAACAACTAAACGCCGACGGCAGCCGTCGGTGTATAAGAACGCATGTACGCCGACGGCAGTACCGTCGGCGTATCAACGATGCTGGACGGTTCCATTATGCCGCCCGTTTGTACGCCGACGGGAGTAAGAACGTCGACGGCAGCCGTCGGGCACGTATGTCTACGCCGACGGCGCTTCGTACGCCGACGGCTTTCTCGTCGTCTGCCCTAGCCCGTGCTGTACGCCGACGGCCCCGACATTTGGCCGTCGGCGTACAATAAGGCCGTCGGCGTAGTGTGGCTTTCCCGTAGTGTTGCAGAGTTGCTAGTTATAGGCTTTGTCTTAGGTAAAGTACGTCCAGATCTGACCACCTCTCTTCAGCTAGCGAGCTACTCCGTATTTGCAATGGCACGGCGTAGCTACACTATTCTTGCAGGAAGCTACGACGATCGATCGATGGAGCGTTGGATGGATCATGGCATATGTCACTTTGATGCGGCCATGCATGCGCGCGAGCTTCGTCTCATGATGAGTGGCATCGGCTTCCCAGCAGTGATCCTGATATTTTTCAAAAAATCAAAAACATATTTATGAGTTTTTGAAATAAATGATAATAAATGCAGGATGTAGCAATGACGTATCCCAGTGAAAAAAAATAACTTTAAATACTTTGTATTTTGCGCTACACAAAAATGACAAATTCTGAAACTATGCATATTCAGATGTAACCCAGAGTACAAAATATTTTAAATTTATTGTTTGCATGTTTATGTTATACACCATTGGCTGCATCCAAAAAACTCAATTTGTAACGCATAAATATATTTTCTGATTTTTTAAAATACTAATATCACTGAAACTCGAAAGCACAAAATCTCCTCTCCTTTCATTCATTCATATATAGGTAGTTTCAAAATAAAAATTCATATACAGGTGGCTGTCTGAGTTGCCTGAGAGAGACCGGCCGGCGGGGCCACGGCCATTGCATGGAATGAACAGACAGATTCCTGCCCATCATTATGTCGGAACCCGTGGCCCACAGTGGGCCCAATCTTCCATTGTCTTCAGCTAGCTAGGTTCTTTGTAGCTGCCGGCCAGTGTCACCTCAGGCTCCTACGACGACAGGCGGCCCCGGCCGGATCGTTGCCTGCGCACGTCACCTTCCTCGATCGCACTGCATTCGATACTAGTACTAGTATATTCGCTTGCAAACGGTATGCTTATTTCTCATTTTTTTTCTTTCTTCGAGAATGCACGATTGTTTCTTTTTAAAAATTGGGGTAAATAATAAGGATGCGAAAGTGGGATCCCATTTATAGTGTATTTTAGGGTTTTTAGTTAAAAAATTAGACAATTTTTTTAATGAAAAACTCAAAATACAATATAAGTGGGATAAACTTTCTCATCCCTACTCGTTAGTATAGTTTAAAAAACCGGACCGACGATTGAACCAGTCAACCTCTCGGTTCACGGTTCCCTGATCTAACCACCGGTTCAACTGGTTCAATTGCTGAACCGGTAATTAAAGAAAATAATTATTTTTAGTTGTAAATAGCTAAATAAACTTGTCAAGAATTCTAACTTCCTTAACGTAACACAACAGATGCTGTGGTTAGATGGTTAGCACTTACTGCCTGATCTAACCACCGGTTCAACTGGTTTAATTGCTGAACCGGTAATTAAAGAAAATAATTATTTTTAGTTGTAAAATAGCTAAATAAACTTGTCAAGTATTCTAACTTCCTTAACGTAACACAACAGATGCTGTGGTTAGATGGTTAGCACTTACTAAAGTGGCAGACGGAGACACCAGAGTTCGATTACTAAAGTGGCAGACGGAGACACCAGAGTTCGATTCCCCGTGGGCGCATATATTTTTACGCTCGCGCACGCGGCTGCTGGTTCTGTGACCGGTCGAACCGTGCCCGGTTCACCACCGGTTTAGGTCAAAGCCGGCGGTTCGACCGGGATACTTCCGATTCCGTTCCTTGTCCGGTCCTGTGCGCCTAACGAACCGGCTGACGCTCTGGTTCCGGTTTATTCTGGTCGGACCGGCGGTCCGGTCCAGTTTTTTCAACTATGCTCGTTAGGTGAGGTTGAAAATGTTGGCACTCCGTGACAAAGTGGTACACAAGTTCACAAAATACAAGTTCTTCAAGAAGACACCCCTCGATGTCAAATACTTCTCATTGCCCGATTCAATAAAAATAGGATCATCTTTTCCGATGAGATGAGCACAAATTATCGTCCATCCGCGAACCTCTCCGCCCTAAAGAGTTCACCTCCTTCCTCCTTGATGCCCACTAGGCCACTTCGAATACTATTATTATCTCGTTTGACATTGCGCTCCTTGGTGGAGACGTCAAATACTTCTCCATCGCCCCATTCAGTAAACATAGCATCATCTTTTCCGATGAGATGGAAACAAAAGAATGGAATTCTTTTTGATGTGTACTACCTCCTTTTCAAATGTTTTGATAGGCTTAGAGGTAGTATTGGGAAGGAAAGTGGCAACATATTCGCGACGAAGTAAAAGAGCTCTATAAATAAGTTGAAGAGTATTCACCAACCAAACAAAGATAACCATGCATGAATGGTATGGCCTCGCGATCGATCATCAAGTTATTTCCACTCCAAGCTTTAGCTAATGATTCACGCATGTCACCACTAATCTGTTAATCTATCAGCTGCACTTCTATGACCAGTACGTGCCCACTTACTGACTTGAGTACCTCAATTAGCAGCTAGCAACTTGACATGAAGTGAAGTCCACGTCTTCCATGCATTTAGTGTGAATTGTGATCAATTTGGGCCGACGGATTAAGCATGCATGCATGCATGGCACGCATGGTGACAACTCATGATGATCACTTGCAATTAAGTAGCGGATGCATGAACAGTGTCGGGATTCAAAATTTTGAAAAGTTTGTCATATTTGTCTTTTATTGCCCAGGCCGAAATATTACAAATTTTTTGTTGAGATTTTGCACAACTATAGATCTCAACATTATCTTCACTCAAAATTTCTGTTTCGATTTTTTGGAAACTCAAAAATGCAGATTAAAAAAAATTAAAAAGCAGGAACCATATAGCTCGGCCTATGTTTGGGGTTTCTGATGCATGAACACCCATGAAGCGTTTGGAACAAAAGATATAGAGCTAGAGCTTGCACGCACGCACGATGAACAAATGTGGAGTGCCCGGCCGGCCGGAACTTTTGTGCGTGCAAATGATGGATGATATGTAGAGTGCCGTCATGCATCGCGAGACCCACATGTGGGTTGATGAATGTCTCCGGCCGGCCCTAATCATGCAAGTCGTGTAAAAGGATGTCTTCTTGGGCCCGGCAAGAGCACAATAGACATTTTTTTAAAACCACGTAATTTATGGCTCATTTGAAACAAAGAAGAAAATGTGAACTTTATATGACTATAAGATAAATGGAACAAGTATTTGATGACATTCATTTAACTATTGATCGAGATGAAATGAAACTTTCCCATAATGCATACTCTCTTTGTACCTATTGAGGTGGCAGACGATGTTTTAAAATGTCTGACCACCAGTTTGACCAATAAAAGATGGGTTATATGTCACGAAAAGTGTATCATTAAATTCGTACTTGAATAAAGTTTATAATATTATAATTTTAATAACCGGTGACACATGCATTACTAGTCAATAGTTAGTAAAACTAAAACACAAAAAATGAGGACACTACACGCATTGGGATGGAGTAACAAAACAAGCTTGCTTTCTTGATTTTACACTTTGAATTATAAGTTTGAAATTGGGAATCCATGTGTAATTTCATAACATGTTAGACGGGTTAAAACTAAATATTCAAAAAAAAAAACTAACCAGCACAACTAGTGCTAATTGTTTGAGTAGGGGCGCATTGCCCCCCCCCCCCCCCCCTCTCACCACACCCCAATGCTCGGGGGAGTAGCCGGTGGAGAAGCGGGCACCATCATCGGAATTTGAATATTAATTTTGAATTGAAATTTATAAGCATAAACGCTCATGCTAACCTCGTCGCTAGCGTCGACCCACCACCAGGACGAAGATGCGACCACGAATATGAGGCCGCCGCCGGCGAAGGCATGCTCGAAATGGCCCAGACCACCGGCTGGTTGTTCGTGGTGGTGGCGGATAATCAGCTCCACCGGTCAGAAACATGTGTAGCGCTCGTTAACTGGACATGCAATGAACTGCTACCTAGTGGTGGTAGTTCTTTGAAAGGAAAAACACATCATGGAGACTTTTAAAACCTAACCCCAAAATTGGTGTTTTTTTTTCTTAGCAAATTTCTCTGTCTGGTAGTGAAAACGGTATACTGGTAGTGGTGAATGAGAATCCAGTGCCAACGTGCTATATATGCATTACGATAGAGGAAGTTGATGAGGCGCGCTCTCCAGGGCGCCTGTCGTGATAGCCTAGCTATTACGAATAGAGAGATGCGGATGGGGGATGAAGAAGAAGCAAGTGTAACTAGAAGTGAAAAAATCTCAGTTAATAGGTCAAAACTAAGGGTGACCGGTCGACTGTAAATAAACCATTAACCGAAAATCAGAATTCAGTCGGCTTCACAAGCAAAAATTAAACAAAAACAATTACTTACACATAAATAATGTTGTTGTTGATGCACATTCGAGAGAGGTGCTTTTACGTTATGTCGGTGGATCGACGATGGAAAGAATGTGACTGGTCCAAAGAAAGAAGTAGGCACGTGTGGGTCGATGGTCCGGTGTGCTGTACTATAGAGTCGATTGGTCGACAGTAAGTACAGTACGGCGTGTTGCGGCGTAGCCTACTATAACGGCTACAGAGGAGGCGGAGAGATGGATGGATGTAGTGGAGACAAAGGAAATCGGAGACAAAGTGACCTGGCTACGTACTCTGCATTGCACACAATACGTACAGGCAACTAGCGGCCGACCAGCAGGAAGCACACACAAGCATCATGCATGTTTAGGCAGGCTCGTTGTGCTGCACGCGAGATGGATATATCGATCGATTCGTCGATGCAGCTGGATAGATAGCACGCGGATCGATCGATCGGTATAGATGAAAGAAAGAAAGAGAGATCCTTAAGTAAAGGCTGCGTCGATCTGGCGCCAACGAAAACAACAAAAGCAGAGTCACTACAGGAACCACCGTCTATGCAGGCCGTCGGCACAGACCCGATTGCCGTCGGCCCCCGTCGGCACAGGGCCGTCGGCATAGGTGCCCGTAGGCACAGGTTCGGCATAGGTTATTGCCGACGGCCATTTTCAACAAAATAAAGAAAGTGAAACAATAGTCAAAAAATGAGTGGCCACGGCGTGAGAACAGAAAAAAATGAGTAGCCACGGCCAGTAGTGGTTATATCACAGCCTGATGCGGTGGCGTGCTCCTTGCGGTGTGTCCGACGGGCAAAGAAAAGGGATAGACAGAAAAGAAGGTAGAGAGAGAATGTGGATCAGGACAGGTCGGAATGAGTGGCCACGGCGTGAGAAGAGAAAAATGATATTTATAAAACTAATTTGAAAAAACTTAGTTCTGCAACACATAAAAGGATTCCATGCCAAAGGATTTCATTTTTTGAGTATTTTTTCACTTTCTTTTGTCTTGTTGAAAAAACGGTCAAAATGGTCGTCGTGCCTATTCATTCAAAGGGGTCTCATTTTTCAATACTATCGATATTTCTGTGATATAACCACTACTGGTGTATCTTAAAATGATTTTTGTAAAAAATGTAGAGCAAACTATCACACACTTGTAGTTCAAAATTGAATTATTTTCGGAAAATAGGCATAAAGTCATTTAAATAGGCGAAATTAGGTAGAAACCAAAAAAAATCCTAATATTGCTAGATTATCAATAAAATATGGCCTACTTTGTGTGAAATTTGGATAGGTTCCAATTTGCACTATATTTGATATACTTGCTTCACAAAAAATGTCATTTTTGATAATAAAAAAATAAAAAATGATATTTATAAACATAATTTGAAAAAACTTAGTTCTGCAACATTGTTTTTCATAACAAGACACACCTATTTGTCAAATATGGCCACATTATCACAAACTATGGCACTGGGATACTCATATCTAGGTCATTTGACTCGAAACTTATACATGTCTATAGATGATTGACCTTTTTGTGAAGAAGTTTTTTGGAAACATTGTTAAAACTCAAGTTTATCATTTTCCCTATCAACTAGTACACATAAAAGGATTCCATGCCAAAGGATTTCATTTTTTTGAGTATTTTTTCACTTTCTTTTATTTTGTTGAAAAAACGATCAAAATGGTCGTCGTGCCTATTCATTCAAAGGGGTCTCATTTTTCAAAACCATCGATGTTTCTGTGATATAACCACTACTGGTGTATCTTAAAATGATTTTTGTAAAATTTTAAGAGCAAACTATCACACACTTGTAGTTCAAAATTGAATTACGTTCGGAAAATAGGCATAAAGTCATTTAAATAGGCGAAATTAGGTAGAAACCGAGAAAATTCCTAATATTTCCAGATTATCCATCAAATATGGCCTACTTTGTGTGAAATTTGGATAGGTGCCATTTTCCACCATATTTGTTGTACTTGTTTCACAAAAATGTCATTTTTGATAATTAAAAATGAAAAATGATATTTATAAAATTAATTTGAAAAAACTTAGTTCTGCAACATTGTTTTTAATAACAAGACACACCTATTTGTCAAATATGGGCACATTATCATAAACTATGGCTCGGGGATGACAATATGTAGGTCATTTGACTCGAAACTTATACATGTTTATAAATGATAGACCTTTTTGTGAAGAAGTTTTTTGTAAACATTGTCAAAACTCAAGTTTATCATTTTCTCTATCAACTAGTACACATAAAAGGAGTACATGCCAAAGGATTTCATTTTCTGAGTATTTTTCACTTTTTTTTAAATGGTCAAAATGGACGTCGTGCCATGATTTATGATAAAGTGTTCACATTTGACACATAGGTGTGTCTTGGTATGGCAAACATTGTTGCCAAAAACAATTTTTAAAATATTATTATAAATATCATTTTCCAATTTTAAGTGCTAAAAATGACTTTTTAAACAAGAAAGTACCACAAATATGTTGCAAAAAGTCATATACATGAAGAAAAAGATGAAATGGATGTCATATTTGGATTCCTCTAATTTTTCTAATCTATTTAGACATTTTATTTGTTAAATTTTGATTTATAGATTTAAAGATATGAATTATTCCATATTAGATGAAAAATAAGGGAAAAGAGCTATGCCTACGGCTTACCTATGCCGAGGGCAAAGCCGTCGGCATAGCCCCTGTGCCAAATCTATGCCGACGGCATATCCTATGCCGACGGTTTTGTCGACGGCTTGCCTCGTCGGGACCTATGCCGACGGCCCCGATAAAAAGCCGTCGGCACAGAGATTGGCCGTCGGCATAGATCCCCATTCCTGTAGTGGTGGTAGCAGAAGCAGAAGCGGCTATTCGATCCTGGCTAGACCTTCTTTTTTTACCGCAAGGTAACACTGGTCACCACCACGCCACCGCTAGTAAAGCTGCGGAGTATCGAGCTGAGCTAGCATCTGCCCAGAGCGCGCACTCAAAGCACATGAGAGCAGAGGAGAGCAGAGCACGCATGCCATCCTATGCTACTCGTTCGATTCCCATTCCATTCCTTGGTATAAATAAAGTGCAACACAGTACAGTACTCCTCCTCCTACTGGGCAGCTCCAGCTCGGCTCCCTCTATATATAAGGCACGGTCGAGATAGCGTTCTCTTTTGTCTCTCTCCCAAGTCTCAACACAAGACAGATACACGGTGGAGTGGCTGCCTATCGAGCGGAGGAGGAGCTGGAGTGTGCCGGTGATCCAAGTAAGATCGGTGGAGCAGAGGAAGAGAGGTTGAGGTGAAGAGAGGGGGAGGGGGAGAAGATGCTTGCCTGCATCGCGTGCGTGAACAAGGATGAAGGCGGTGGCCGGGACAGGGACGATGCCGGCGGCGACACACCGACGTGCAGGGACCCCGTCAAGTCGCTCACCTCCCAGGTACACCGGCCCTTATCCGTAGCTAGATAGAGTCGCTTGCTCCATCCGCCGTGTATTTTTTGAATCTATGTTTTACCTCGGCATGCCGGCCGTGTTATTTGCATGTTGCCGATCGATCACAAGCTAGCTAGCACAAGTTTCGATTCTACTACTAAGTGGGTACAGAGAAACCACAGTGGAGCTTGGATTAATGTTAGATTGCGCGTACGCATCGTGGACATGCTCCTGTTGGATTTGGTTACAACTTACAAGGACTATTACTCGTCCACTGCATTGAACAAATTAGTTATCTATTTACACAGTCCCCGTATTGGTTTTTGTTGTTTTTGCCTTGTTTTGAATATTAATCAACAAGATTTGAACTAAAGCAAGCCGTGATGATGATGATGACGGTCGTGTAGAGTGCGAACAAAAGAAATAGCTAGTGGTGCCTGGTTGCCGGGCGCGGCGGGCAGTAGTGATTAGCGCAGCGCGCGTGGCGTCGCTTTCGCATGCACACGATCCAGCTTGGTGCCATGGTCAGGTCAGCAGCAGTGCAGCGCCCCCGAATCGAGGGAGGGAGGGAGCGACATGTCGCCGTCCTCCGCCCACCACCTCTCTGCTTTCCGACCGTCTTGTCGTCGCGTCCCCCGAGACGGCATGCCGGCCGGGGAGCAGCCCAAGCCATGAGAGCCAGGGGACCCCCAGGCGAGCAAGCAGATTGAGACCGCGAATCATGGCGCGCAATAGCAGCCGCGTGCATCCAGCTACCATAGCTTCTTCTCCGGCCCTACAAAGCTACACTGCATGAGACTGTGCGTGCAGACGCCAATCCCGATGATGTCCCTCGCCGGCCGTGGGCTCGATATGGACCATGCACTCTTCCTCCTCCTAGAAATAGAATAGCTGCTACCTGGCTGGCTCTAGTGTCGTGCTGTACCCACAGACTATCGCTGCACATTACAGGGGCATCTCGCCATCGTCGCCTCTTTAATTCATCGGATCAATGCATTACGCATGGACCAGCGCATCAGCTCATGCCAAAAGCAAAAGGAAATGAAAAAAAAAGGGGATCGCATCGATCCATCGGGATGGGTCTTTTTCTTTCGGCATGCATGGATGTATGCCAAAGCTCCTGCTCGTCTGCTCCACCTCTCTTTATCCTACCTTCTCTTTTTGTTAGTATATAGTTCCCTTGTGACTTCTACTATACACATATACAAGGTGCGAATATAGTAGTATAACCTCATCATCCATCTCTGCCTTTAGGTTTGCAGTGCTTCCGCGCCTTTTATTTTTCCTTTATTCTTTCTCCCCAACGTCTAGTTTGAACTTCAAATAGTACTATCTACTACATGTTCATCTACTACTTCTTTCACCCTTCATCATTGCAAATAATAAAGAACGTGCCTTTTTTTTGTAAAACAAAACAAAAGCTTTGCGTTTATGTTGATATAGGAGAAACAAATACAACCCAGCCTGGGCCAAAAGATCGATGCAGATATTAGCCGATGATTTCAACCAACTTCTTTGCTCCTGCTAAAATCCAATTCTTGCTCTTGCTTTTCACGCACCTTCAATGCTTAACCGGGTTAATTAATCACTTGTCAACAGTCTAGCAAGCCTGGAAAAAATAGTCAGTGTGTTAATTTCCAAGTCATAGTAATAGGTCACTCTGTTCCACTACATACACATACCCTGATCATCCATCTATGCCTTTAACTTCAAAGCACATACATGGATGCCACGTGCACCTTTTTTTTCTTTACTCTTTCTCCCCAACGTCTGGTTTAAAGCTCAAATACATGTTCACCCATTCATACACTTCTTTCATTCTGCATCGTTGCAAACAATACAAAACGCACCTTCAATGCTTAACTATGCTTAATTAGCTCACTTGTTAACATTATAGGACGTCTAATAAAAAGTCAGTGTGTAAAGATTCAAAAAGTTCAAAGTCATAGTACTAGGCTCACTCTGTTCCGCTACAAACGTATTTAGATCACTCCTGTTTGACAAGAGCAGAGCAGTACAAGGTTACTTAATGTTTAAGCTTGCTAGCTCAATTAAATATTTTAACCATAAGCTGTTTAAGTGGATTGATAAGTCCCTGCTGCTGCAGTAAGGTGTCCAGGATTCAAACTGGACTGCGCAACAAGTAACAAGTTGGTTCAAAGATGGTCAAAATAATGGGACAGATCGGTAGTGTAGGCCATGGCCGCATGCTTGCCCGGTGCATATATAGCTATGTATGTAAACCAACTTTCGCTTTGCGTCATCTCCTTGCAGAGGGATTCCTGGAACAAAGCATCAGCAGAAAAGCACATACTCATTCGTCTCTAGACTATATGTGTTCATCAGACACTTCTTTTGATTCAGATGCCTCTTTCCAGAAAACAAAATGCTGTGTTGGGATGCACAAAGAGTGGCCATGGACTATTCATTCCCTTTTCTTTTGTGACAAAGACGCTTTGATAGTTTGATCGCCTTCAAAACACACACTACGTGCCTTTCTTTTGATTTCTTTGGTCATTCTTTTCTTTTCTCTTTCGTGGAAAGAAAAAGTAGTATGTATCCCCATGTTAGATGTAGATAGATTGATGTACAAGGATGAATGGGTTCATGCTTTCTTTTCTCAAAAGGAGAGAAGACTGTGACTGAGGGAGCGATCCACTGCAAAAGAGATCCCCTGGATGGATGAACAGACAGGGATGTGGCATAGTATTTGCTGCTGCCTCCAGAAGCAAGGCAAGGATCCAATTCCTTGTCTAGGGATCTTCAATTTTTGTTCCCTTTATCCTGATAAAAGAGGCATCAAAAGATGTGTGGTATCATGGAAGGATGCACTGATGATGAGGCATGAAGAAGAGTGGAAAAACAGCATGGACAGAGGTGTATGTATATGTTGGTTAAAGATGACAAAAAAGGAAAAGCCAAGAATCCATCCAGATTTGTCTCAACTGGCTTGGCCCAGGCAGAGACAAACAGCATGGTGTAGTGTAGTATATAGTACCTTGGCTCCAGATGGAGTGAGTGATCATGATGTGGATTAATTAGTTAGTCAGTGACCTCATGGTAGAATCAACATTTACCACTTTACTGGTATGAATCAACTAAGCAAGTGTGGAAACAGCTAGCACTTAATTAGTATCCTTGTCCACCACTTCTTCTTTTTTTTTTTTTTGAAATTTGTCCACCACTTCTAGCAGTATTGCTTCGTGAGTGAGAGCAAAAGGCATGGCATTGTGCAGTCTGAACTGAATAGAGACTTTGATTACTTACAGTGTAATTGATTGGACATAAGGTCAAACAGGGGATCCATGGAGTTGTAACATGATCTTTAACATGTCACTCTCTGACCCTTAAAGGTGCAGCATCACATTTGACCGTGGCCTGCACTATAAAATGCAATGCCATGTCGAATGCAATCTGTCTGAACTTCATGGGCGAATCTTGGCATCCTTGAAATTACAGTGTCTTAAGCAGTTGATTGGATAGTTGTTCATTCCACTTGTTTGGTTGCTAATTAGTTAGTGCCTTCAGTTGCTAGGAGAGATGCAGTCCTGCAAATGCTACAATCTGGGAGTAAGCTAGCATGTTAAAGTCTGAATTTTCTCTCTCTGAAGCTTTGTTGTATTTGATGCATGAATATGAATTGCCGTATCCAAATCTCAGGTTTATTCATCTGGAGTTCTTGTTTGCTACTACTAGTAATTAGTAGCAGTAACTACTGTTACCAGTGACTGATGTGTTCGTGGTCGATGGTGCAGCTCAAGGACATGGTGCTGAAGCTGTCGGGGTCGACGACGCAGAGGCAGGGCGGCCAGAAGCGCGGTGGCTCGCCACCACCGAGGGGCCGGGCGACGACGTCCCTGTACCGCAGCGGCTACTACCGCCCCGGCGTGGTGCAGGATGACATGGCCGTGCCACCAGCCACGTACCTCGGCCACGCCGGCGCCGGCGGCATGTCGAGCGCGAGCTCCACGCCGGCGTGGGAGAACCGGACCAACGGCAACGGCAGCCTGGGCGAGGCGGCGGCGGTTAGGGAGTGGGTGGCGCAGGTGGAGCCCGGGGTGCAGATCACGTTCGTGTCGCTGGCGGGCGGCGGGCAGAACGGCGGCGCCGGGAACGACCTGAAGCGCATCCGGTTCAGCCGGGAGATGTACGACAAGTGGCAGGCGCAGCGGTGGTGGGCCGAGAACAGCGAGCGGGTCATGGAGCTCTACAACGTCCGGCGCTTCAGCCGGCACGTGCTGCCCGCCACCCCTTCCCACGACGGCGGCGGTGATCAGCAGGAGAGGGAGTCGTTCTACTCGCAGTCGCAGGTGGACTCGACCACGGCGGCCAGCAGCCCCGCGGCCACGCCGGCGCCGTCCTGGGCCCGCGCGCCCCCGTCCTCTGCCGTGTTCGGAGGTGCCGGCAACGGCAATGCCAATGCCAATGGCGGCGCGGGGAGGCAGCAGAGCTTCCACGGCCCGCTGTCGCCGCCGCCGCCGTCGTCGTCCAACCCGTCGGAGCGCGCCTGGCAGCAGCAGCGGATGCAGAGTGGGGGCGGCGCGGGCGAGGTGGAGCCGGCAAGGACGACCACTGCCTCGGACGACGTGTCGGTGAGCAACGCCAGCGAGGCGGAGGTGACGGAGTGGGTCATCCAGGACGAGCCCGGCGTGTACATCACCGTCCGCGAGCTCCCCGACGGCGCGCGCGAGCTCCGCCGCGTCCGCTTCAGGTCCTCTTATGATCTCTCTCTCCTCCCACCCATCTTGATCAATTTCCTTCTCTGAAACCAGCCATAATCTTTAGAAGATCTTCATTGCAGCTACTGAAAACCATATGATCTTCTCAATGTTCTTGATTTTATCCTGTGCACTTGTAAAACTTGGAGGAGATCAGATTATGATCTCCACCTGCATCACTGCAAGCACTGAAGATCATATGATCTTTGTCTTGCACTGCAACTACTGTTAACTGTTTTCCATTAGATGATCTCTGAAACTGATCATAATGTTGAGATGATAATATACTGCTGCAATCACTGATAAATTGCTTATGTTTCTTAAATTTGTTATCTTTGTGCAGCCGTGAGAAGTTTGCGGAGCTGAACGCGAAGCTGTGGTGGGAGGAGAACAAGGAGAGGATACACGCGCAGTACCTCTAATCTGAACATCTGCATTGGTAAATCAGCTGGGACATGGCTGCAAGCTTTGTGCAATTAATGGGAGGGGAAAGAATTAGTATCTGATACTACTAGTACTACTTTATTACAAGTATATATGGAGGGGTTAATTTGTGTTTTGGGTTTGGAGCTGGGAAAGAGTTATACTGGGGAGAGAGGGTGAGGGGGAGAAATGTTTATTAGGGTTAATCTAGGGCATGCCTTGGTCTTTGTGACTGTCACTGCATGCAGGTGTGTATCAAGTTCATGTTGAGGGAGAAGAACCTGTCACATCCTTGGCTGAGTGTGTTTATTCCTCATTTTCTAAGCATGCAAGAACATCTTATTTCAGAGTGAGTGGTACTGATCTATCTGGTTACCTATTTGTTTATTTATTTAAAAGCAATAATCATGTAGTAATAGTAAACACAGCAACACCCTGAGCATTGGAATTCAACATCTTGGCTCAACAAATGCAAATTTACATAGATCAGTAAATAATATTCTTACAGACTAACAACAAGACTAGTAGGTACAGTTCTGTGGATCAGAGAAATGAGCTAGATACATACAAAGACACAGCACAGCGAAATCCATCACAAGCAGACCCACCACATGTACACACTACAACCCAAATATTTTTTTAGATCAACTCTACCCGAATGAATCATAGAAAATGGGACATAACCACTATGAACCGATCGAAACTCTATGTGCAAACTGAATGTGCACCCTTGTCCCATGGAGTTCTTGACAGATACCTTGATAGATGCTAAGAAAAGTGATCTAGAACATACATGATCAAACTCTGCGTCAAAACTTGATACCAAGAGGAAAAGAAGTACGGTTTTTCATACATCGAAATTCGATCTGAGATTTGGCATGATCTTAGATCACTTCTCTTCATGTCTGCCAAGGGTTGCAAGAGTACCAACTGAGAACAGGGAGCTTGATGGTCTCACATCCTGAACTTGTACGCGGTAATTTACCCCTATTGATGTACTGCACTCGCTCATAACAAAGTCAGAACCACACCATAACAGCAGTCGGCTCATCGAACGACAGACGCATAGGGAGACAGGATGTACTCCCTGATCCGGGACGCCCCGTCCTTCGCCAGCATGCCCTCCAGGTCTCCCAGGATCCTCGCAAGCCAGATCTCCAAGCTCCTTTGAATCTCCTTGAAGTTGTTCCTCACTGAACTCAGCGCTCTTCTAGTGCTCATTTTGGCTTCGGCTGTCATCTCGTCGCCGAAGCTGCTCTTCGCGGTCTCTGCTTGCAGTGCGCTGAGCTTCTGTCTTGTTTCCGTTGCTCGGTGCTGGAGGTGGAACGCTTCCAGCAGGTACTCTGTCTGACGCTGTGTTCTGAACTCTGAGTTGAGTGTGGAGTCACATGGGTCGCTTGCTTGCTGCCCAAATGCATATGTTAGTTTTTTTCTTGCAGTAGTGGGGTAAGGCTATAAGCACTAACTATATTGGCAATCCTAAGCAGAAACAGGAACAGACTTCAGAGTCAGAAAAAGAGTCAGCGAGACAGGAAAAAAGGTACTTCCGTGAAGCATGATTTCAGTGACTCAAGGAAACTATTGCTACAACTATCCGAACAAAAAGCTTTGTCAGTCTAACCGAGGGATGGCCTTGCTTGCTGCCCAAATGCATATAGGTTAGTCTGTACTTGCTGCAGTGGGCTAAGGCTATAAGCACAAATTATAATGGCAAATCCTAAGCAGAAACGGCGACAGACTTAAGAGTCATTTCTCAAGGAAACTATCGCTCCTACTGCTATCAACAAAACGCGAACTAGTGCAAGTCCTGGATAACTCCAAATATGCCTCTATGCAGTACTAGTTCGGTCACATGAATGTTAATCATGTAATATGTCAGACTAAATGTTATAGACTGGATGCGCAACACCAAAGCTATAAGTAAGAAGATGCCATATGAGATGAAAAGATCTACCATTCGTTTGCAAAGATCATCAATCTTCCCAGCAAGAGTTTGGTATCTTTTCACTTGCTTTCTCATCACCAGTGGGATCTTAGATAGATCTCCATTTCCAACCTTCTCCAGATTAATTAACTCCTGCTCAAGCAGCCGAAGCTTTCCAGGAACTCCTGATGATTCTACGTCCACCTTCCAAGGTGATTCTCTCCTGTTTAATAAAAAGATGATTTAGAGAAGGTAAATGGCAAGTAGCATTTCTTCAGTTGCTATTTCACAAAATCATATGCTTCAATTAGACAGTTACCGTGGTACAGCATGCTTTGTGTTGTACATTGACTCAACCGATTCGTACTTCATGTCCTACAAGATGCAAGTTAAAATAAGTGATACCATACAAACCATGATAGTTTCTGTAGTTTTTGCAACGGTTTTGTTGAAGTATCATCAATGGCATGAGCTAAAGATCACAATCATAGAACATGAATAATAAAATGTGTCTTTTACTTTATGTATGACTATTTAAACTACAAAGAAACGATTTTATTCAAACTGAGCAAGATGACGACTGCACACTAGCAATGGCATTCAGATGAAGGCTGCACACTAACAACGACAATAGATTATGCAAGCACACATTGTTTGGAGCCTGTTGGCAGGTTGCTATACAGATTAAAATGATCAGGTCTCATATAGATCCGTGCCAGAGCTCAGAAGCTCCTTGCTCCTAGAAACAGACACATGCAAGCAAGGAAGTCCTTGCTCCATAGAAACACAAACACGCAATCAAGGAATATATAAATAGCCGTTGAAATAATAAATTTCATAGATGAGGTTATTATTTTCTACATTAGCTGAGTTTGTAGAAGTAGGTGAACCTGTCATATCTAGAAGCAAGATTGAAAAATCAGAGGCATAAATAGTCACCTAAACTGAAACGACATTAGCAGGCAATTCGTCCTTCCAAATGAGTTGATTGACTATTCAGATGTTTTGCTCATTCAGCTAAATATTTGACTACGGAGTATTTGGCTGGGTAATTAAGAACTGAGTAAACGTTGAATAATGAACAGCAAGGTCCACTTCTAATGATTACGGATGCACACAATCAACAACTGCTTTGCGATCTCTCCTTCAGCACCCCCGGCCCCATCTATCACAAAATTAAAGCAAAGCCACGTGTGACTGTCCACTCAAAGCTCCTATCCTTTGGATATCACCAGGGTTCATTTCTGCCTCTGTATAACACTCCTGTCAATACATCTTTTAGCATTTGGTTCTTCATATTTGAAAGTTGCATTGCAACATATTTGGAATTTTTCAAAATGTGGTTGCTAGCTTTAATGGCAGCTTGCTAGTTTTGGAATATCGAAAGAGCACCAAATGATTGACAATAGCAGTTTTAATTGGTTTTGGAAAAAACGGTCTATCAAATTCAAAACGAGTTTTAGGAGATCGCAATGCTTAATTATCATCTCTGAGCATCATGTGAAGCAACATTTTAGACACTACAAATCAAAGGAAAGATAGAAGAAGACAATCCTAATGTCCCACACATTTTGAAAATTATTTGCAAAGGGTAACAGTTCATTTTTCCTTCAGAGAAAGCAGGGATGGATCCCACCCGTTTACGCTGGTTAGTACCTTAAATGCACATGTAGTCATAAAAGCCTATACTAACAATGCACTGAATCTTCTGCATAACCAAAAACATAGGCTGAAAGAATACATGATATGATATTATTACAAGAAGAGGACAGGGCTAAGAGAACCTATGTGTTTTCTTCGTATACAGTAACTCGGTGACCAAGGCCAGCAGCCAATGATGATTGAGATGATTTCAGTCCAGCACTCATCTTCCAGGGCACTGTTACCATGACTCCATGAGAAACAACAGGACACCTGTGATCATGGGTTTACTCTAGAAATGGGCCAGACGAGATTCTTTGAGGTAGTTTTGTTGGAGACGCCGACGCAAGCATGCTAAACAACAACAACAACAAAGCCTTTCATTCGCAAGCAAGTTGGGGTAGGCTAGAGGTGAAACCCACAAGATCTCGAAACTAACTCATGGTTCTGGCACATGGATAGCTAGCTTCCACGCACCCCTGTACATGGCTAGTTCTTTGGTGATATTCCAATCCTTTAGATCTCTCTTAACAGACTCATCCCATGTCAAGTTTGGTCTACCACAACCCCTCTTAACATTCTCATCACACTTTATCCGTCCGCTATGCACTGCCGCTTCCGAGGCCTGCGTTGTATATGCCCAAACCATCTTAGACGATGTTGGACAAGCTTCTCTTCGATCGGAGCTACCCAACTCTCTCCCGTATATCATCATTTCGGACCCGGTCCATTCTTGTGTGGCCACATCCATCTCAAAATGTGCATCTCTGCTACACCTAACTGTTAGATATGTCGTCTCTTGATTGGCCAACATTCTGCGCCATACAACATCGCAGGTCAAATCGCCGTCCTATAGAACCTGCCTTTTAGCTTTTGTGGCACTCTCCTATCACAGAGGACGCCAGAAGCTTGGCGCCACTTCATCCAACCAGCTTTGATTCGATGGCTCACATCTTCATCAATATCACCATCCTTTTGGAGCATAGACCCCAAATATCGGAAGGTGTCATTCTCAGGTACCACCTGTCCATCAAGGCTAACCTCTCCCTCCTCATGCCTAGTAGTACTGAAACTGCACCTCATGTACTCAGTTTTAGTTGTACTAAGCCAGTAAGCCTAAAACCTTTTGACTCAAGAGTCTGCCTCCACAGCTCTAACTTTCTATTAACCCCCGCCCGGCTATCGTTGACTAGCACCACATCATCCGCAAAGAGCATACACCATGGGATATCTCCTTGTATATCCCTTGTGACCTCATCCATCACCAAAGTAAAAAGATAAGGGCTCAAAGCTGACCCCTGGTGCTAGGCATGGGCGTTCGGTTATTTCGGTTTATTCGGTTCGGTTTATTCGGTTTTTCCATAAATCGGTTTATGAGAAATAGGCACCGAAATTATATCGGTTTTCTAATCAACCAAAAGTTCGGTTAACCTGAAATTCGGTTAGTTGTTCGGCTATAAACCGATATGTCCAAACGATGGGAAACAAAAAAAAACTGACTTGATGTTCGTGTCATACATGCGCATGGCTGCATGCCATGCACGAACGTGAATGGGTGATTGGGTGGATTGCCATGCACGCACGTGAATGGGTGATTGGGTGGATTAAAAAACAAATGCATGATGTTTATCCTGCTACGTGTGTAGGCCAGGACTATGGGCATGGGCTATTAGGCTTTATTTTGTTGGGCTGAGAAGTTAGTATCGATGGGGATAGGAGGCTTTTATGCCTATGTCGCTACTACCTCTGTTATTTCGGTTATTCGGGTAATCAGAGGTCAAAACCGAATTTATAAATTAAAATTCGGTTCATTATATATAGGCACCGAAATTAATATCGGTTAGTTCGATTTCGGTGAATTCGGTTTCGGTTCCGGCTAATTCGGTTCGGTGTTCGGTTTTCGGTTTTTTATGCCCACCCCTACCTGGTGCAGTCCTATTTTAATTGGAAATTCATCGGTGTCGCCATCACTTGTTCGAACACTTGTCACAACATTATCATACATATCCTTAATGAGGGTAATGTATTTTGTTGGGACTTTGTGTTTCTCCAAGGCCCACTACATGACATTCCGTGGTATCTTATCATACGCCTTCTCCAAGTCAATGAACACCATATGAAGGTCCTTCTTTTGCTCCCGGTATCTCTCCATAAGTGATGGCTTCCATGGTAGACCTCCTAGGCATGAAACCAAATTGATTTTTGGTCACGCTTGTCAATCTTCTTAAGCGGTGCTCAATGACTCTCTCCCATAGCTTCATTGTATGGCTCATCAGCTTGATTCCACGGTAATTAGTGCAACTTTGGACATCCCCCTTGTTCTTGAAGATTGACACTAATGTACTCCGCCTCCATTCTTCGGGCATCTTGTTTGACCGAAAAATGAGGTTGAAAAGCTTAGTTAGCCATACTATCGCTATGTCTCCAAAGCCTCTCCACACCTCAATGGGGATACCATCAGAGCCCATTGCCTTGCCTCCTTTCATCCTCTTCAAAGCCTCCTTAACCTCAGCCTCCTGGATACGCCGCACAAAGCGCATGCTGGTATCATCCAAGGAGTCATCTAGCTCAATGGTAGAGCTCTCATTCTCTCCATTGAACAGGTTGTCGAAGTACTCTCGCCATCTACGCTTGATCTCTTCATCCTTCACGAGGAGTTGATACCCCACGAAATTCAGTGTCGGGAATCTAATTGATCGAAGAGGACTGCTCTTGAGCATTGGTTTTGCCCCAAATGAGTATCCATTGGCAGACATTAAACAATAAAGAAATCCACTCAATTTGTGGTCTTCAGAGTTTATATTAAGGCGAAGGTAGCAATCAACTAGTAGAAAGATTGTAATTAAATTAATGAGGGTGCTTGGTAAGTGGAGACAGCATGGAGCATGTGCAAGATTGTAATTAAATTGGACTGTTTTTTTCCAAATTCCAAGACACAACCCCGGAATTCAGTAAGCTGGTACGACTTTTTTTTTCCGCAAAAACTTGGATACACCAAGAGAGGTAGTAGAAAGTAGGCAGGAATGCTCTCGACCATTGATTATGTCCCAAATAAGTATCCATTGGCAGAGATTATTAAACAGAAAAGCAACATTATGTCTGCGTTCTTCAGAGTTTTAGTTAAGCAAAGGCAGCAACAGAACAGATGTGAGGTCAATGATGGGGAAAAGGGGGAAACTTTTCGTCGCCTTTACCTGCCACCCTTTCGATCGCGAGTCCATCCAAGGCGGCATTCCCGACGCCGACGCTGCCGACGACGTGTAGTAGTCGTCTCCGCCGCCGAAGCCGTCCTGCTGCTGCCGCTGCTGGGCGTAGAGCGCCGCGGCCGCGGCCAGGGCCTCCGCGTCGGTGTCGCCGTAAGCCTCGGCCGGATCCGACGAATGCCGCCGCTCCTGGTGCTCCGCCTCCCGCGCGTCGGCATCCTCGTGGAACTGGGAGTGGACATCGCCGGCGCCGGCGCGGGTGGCGGCGAGGAGCGCGGAGAGGAGGCGGTCCCGCTCCTGCGCCTCGCGCTCGAGGCGGTCGGCGCGGGCGCGCTGCGCGGCCGCCTGCTGCTCGGCGTCGGCGAGGCGCGCGCGGAGGTCGGCGGCCGCGTCGGCCCAGGAGGCGCGGTGGCCCGCGAAGATCTCGGCGGCGCGGGCGTTGGCGCGGGCTTCCTCGCGCCTGCGCGCGCGCAGCTGCCGCAGCTGGTCCTCGGCGGCCAGCAGGCGCGCCGCCAGCACGCGGCCCCGCGACTGCAGCGACGCCACGTGGCGCGCGCCGGCGCCGGGGAGCGAGGCGAGGAAGAGCGCGAAGGATAGGCCCAGGTAGGCGGTCAGGGCGGCGTCGGTGTCCTCCTGCGGCGAGGGCGAGGGCGGTGGCTCGTCGGCCGCCATTTCGCTCACTGGAGAGTGGTTTCGGTGTGGAAGAAGAAGAAGAGTGAGTGTGAATGTGATGGCTGTTATTGACGAAAATACCCCTGCGTGTGTGGGCCCGCACGTGGATAGTCGATTCATGATTAGGATAGTCCACTTGTTGTTGCGAGAGTGAAAAATATAGTAATTCCCCGATGCTAAGTCCAAAATGAAATTATGCATACATAGGATTAGTACATTGCAAAGTGTACATTTTTTATATGTATACAGATTGAATCTCCATCGATCTCTTAATGTAGTCCTTCCGATGTAATCCCTCCATTCGTGAATATGTGTACTTCTAGGTTTTATTATACTTTAATGTTTAATTTTTTGACCAACTTTATACAAAATAATAGTAACATATATGACATCAAATTGGTATATTATGAAAAAAAAATTGGTACATTACGGAAGTACATTTCTAAACGGATCTAGTGATGCTAATTTAGCGTAATAAATGCAGCTATGTTTCCTTATAAACTTGGTCAAAATATTAAAACTTTAATTTAGGACAAAAAATAGATGTACACTTATTCTCGGGAGGAGGGAGTATATTTATTAATTGTCGTTGAGTATCTACCACTAAAATATTTGTAGATACATTATGCTAGATATATCCGATTCAACGACAATTATTATGAATCAGAGGGAGTAGTATTATTACGTGTTTCAGCTTTGTGCATTTTTTTTTTGAACTGAGCTATGTGCAGTTTAGTACGCTATCGAATATCCTCTTAGGCTCTCTATTGCATTGGTCTCGTGTGCCAGGGTTCGAATTACAGGGAATGCAATGGAGCCTAGGTAGAGAGCAGGAAAGTTCAGAAAGAGATGAGTTCAGGTATTTCTTCAGCTTCTCCTTGCAAGCCCTCCTTCTTAGTTAGAGCATCTCCACCGGAAGCCTCCAAATGAACCCCCAAAGGCCTAGTGGGGGTCCAGACGCCAAAATCGCCCACCAGCGGCACCCTCCAATGCCTCGCCCCGAGCGAAATTATGTCCGGCACCCACGAAAGGGCCTCCAAGTTCAGGGGTGCCGGACATGGGGCAGACATGCCCTCCGACAGGGGTGGCCCGCCCGTCATACGAAGAGCGGCCCGTGCCCGTGTTAACTTAGGCTGTGCAGGAGGCCGTTCCGCCGCGTTTAATGGCGAGGCGACGAGACGGCGGCTCGCTTGTCAGCACGCCTCGCAATAACGCCCCGCCCGTTTCCGTAGCGGGCGCAGACTGAAGCGAGGCGACGCAATAAACGTCGCGCCTGTCCCCATGGCGCAGACCGAAGCGATGCGTCGACCGGCGCCGTCCACGTGTTGGCATCGCTGCGGCTTCCAGCGACGGCGCCCTGCACACGCCTCGTCGGCGTCAATGCGTGGCCAGGCGAAACGCTGCTCGGCGTTAATGCAGGCCACCCAACCCCGCTCCTCCAGCCGCCTTTATAATGCGGCACGTCGCGGCCCTCCTCTTCCCACACCACTTCTTCTCCCCTCTCCCAACTCGCCACCAGCAGATCGGAACGCGCTCACCGCTGCAACGAGCGTCGCGGCCAGCAACGCAGCGAGCAGATGGAGGAACGCCGTCACCACAACGAGGAGGCGAAGATGGCCAAGGCGTATCAACACGAGCGGTGGCTCGAGGACGCAGCCAACGCGCCTCCGTACGTGGTGTCGCTGGAGACCGCGCAGCTGTACAGCCGCCACAGCGTGCCGGTGGAGGAGGACGCGTCCCTACCCGAGGGGTGGACGAGGAATGCCATCAGCGTGCCGGTGGCACCGCGGCTCGGCGGCAAGGAGCGCGTCGACTTCATCATGCGGAAGTGGCAGACGATGTCGTACGAGCAGAAGCTGGACCCCAAGTACTCCATCTCGGCGCCCTACTGACACGTCGTGGTGGACGCGGAGTACGAGGCGCGCTGTGCCAGCGACATCATTTGCAATTAACAGAATGTCATTCACATAAAGTCTTAGAAATGCCAGCAAACTCCAACTTTCCGAGGACGCGGAGAATTTCTTGGCACAGTAAAAGAAACATTAAAACAGAGTTTGCAATAAAAGACTTGGGCGAAGCAGTTTACATATTAAGTATAAAGATCTATCGTGATGGATCAAGCCGTCCGAGCTCAGCCAAATCACATACATTGACAAGGTTTTGAAGAGGTTCAAAATGGAGAATTCCAAGAAAGGATACCTCCTAATGTCACCGGGAACAGTGCTCAGCAAGATCCAATGTCCTAGGACAGCAGATGAGCTCAGCGGATATGAATAGAATTCCATATGCAAATGCTATTGGGTCCATGATGTATGGATGATATGTGTGCATAAGTGCATTACTGCATCTTGTGTCCAAGATTAAACTAAATGAACACCCCAAATTTCATGACCAAAACGGGAGCTAGTTTACAGACTTTCAACTGTAGCCATATGCAAGCGAGCAGTTTCCTGATAGCCATATGAACCTGTGAACAAACACTTAGGCCTCCTTTGATTCTAAGGATATCCGTAGGATTTCTGTAGGATTCTGTCCCTGTGGATTTTTTCCTATCGTACGCGTTTGATTCGAAGGATGCTATCCCGTAGGAACGAATCCCGTAGGAATTTCGTAGCGTGTTTTCGCAGGAAAGGAAACATTAGCTCCGACCTCATGTAAAATTCCTGTGGCGGGAAGAAAGCGCGCGCCCGCGCGTCGGCACACTTCTCTCGCGCCAAAACGCACTGCTTCGTGCGTCTTCCAGAGACAGGTCTCGCGAAAAATAAAAGGCAGGAGCGATACGTTTTGAGCCTGGACTCTGACCGGAGCTCTCGATGTGCTTCAAGCTCTCGCTCTTCTTCTGATCATCTGCTTCCATCCACGACCGGCCGGCCGGCCGGGCGCGCGACTCATTGCTCCCTCTCGGCTTGAACCTGCGATTCATCTGCAAGAGCAACCAGGTTCGTTCCATCTACTTCTTCTCTTGCCCTTATTTGCTTTGTCCAACTTTATTTATTAGATCTGATCTAGTACTAGTAGTATTGGGTGCTCAGTATGTTGATTTGTTTGTCACCGTTACCACAAACTTGCTAGAAATTTTAGATTTTGTGATTGTGACTTTAGGATTTTCTAATTTGGAGGTACCCGTTACGTGAAATTGGGGCTTTTCCTTCTAGCAATACAAACATCAAACTTTGAGATTGAGGCACGCCTTAGCCTATTTAGATTGGTGTTGTGCTGATTTTGTGAGAACAAAAAAATTCTGAAGATGTGAAAACATGGTGGCCGTCCCATCTAACTTGTAAAATTAATGTTTGCTGGTGCATGCGTTGCTGCAACTAACACCGATCTGCATGTGTGCAGATGAGAGGCCAATTGAAGGGGCAAACTGAGTATCAGATTGATGGTGGAATTGCAGGGGCTTCTGACAATACAGGTATATTTTGTTCTGAAATCATTTTATGTATTTGCACATATTTTTTTGGAAGAGTTATTGGTTATAGTACCATCAAATTGAAATTGAACTTGTCTACTTATATAACTAGGTGCTGCAAAGAGAGCCAAATGGAGCCACCAAATGAAGGTGTTCCTTATTGGGCTTCTACATGACTATGATGTGCCGGGTTACCGGACACAAAATGCTTGGAGCACAGACGCATGGACAAAAATTACTGCTGCAATCAATGAGAAGTTTGGTGTATCATTAGCTAGTAAACAAGTGAAACAGAAAGAGCAAGATCTCAAGAAAGATTATCGAAGTGTGAAAGATTTGCTAGATGAAAGTGGTTTTGGATGGGATAGTGACAGAAATATGGTAGATGCACCAGACAACGTTTGGACTAGTTTTCTTGCTCGTAGGAACAGCAAGGATGCCCTACAATGGCGAGACAAGTAATTTCCATACTATGATGAATTGTCTCCACTCTATGAAGGTGATTTTGACATAAATGTCTGTTTATGTTTTATTACACTTGCAACATATATTTAGCATGTACTTCTATGATATTGATGAATATTCTTTCATTGCGTAGGTCGTTATGCTGAAGGGAGAACTCGTCAAGGTATGGATCATTATGCTAGCAAGGCCAAGCATGGATCAGTTCCAAAACACGTGACTGATTTGTCTCGATCTCCATCACCTACTATGCCAGTCCCTTGTGAGTCAGATATACCACTCGGTATGGATGAAGAAGTAGAGCCAGTCAATCTAAATCCCACTCCACATGTAACTACTCCAAGGCAACATGCCCAAGGTGCACCAAGTTCAACACATATATCCTCGGAGAAAGGTGACACTAGGCGTGGAAAAAGACAGAAGCGAAATGTTGATGATGGATTCCATGAGAGATATCTAGAACTGAAGAAGGAAGAAATAGACCGATTTGCAGCTATTGAGGAGAAGAAGCTTGAAGATCCATACAATATTAACAAGTGCATCACAGCAATTGAAGGACTAAACAGGGAAGTTTTCTTGTCATACTCTAGTGATACACTACGGTTGGCATGGATTAAAAGGGAGATTGCACGTGCCCAACCAAACCATCAGAACTAGATGGCTATGCATTTAGTTTAGAGGTCATGTCATAGATCTGACCTGTTTAGTATATTTTGCTAAGGCATGTTAAGAAAAATGGAGATGGGTTTTGTGTATTGTGGTAATTCGCATGGCAACAAAACATGCATATGGGTTCTGTATATTTTGGTAAGGCATGGCAACAGAACATGCATTTATATGAATCTAGTACAAGTATCTTCCATGTTACAAATTTCAATCACATGAATGGTAGTACAACTTCTTGTGGAACCTGCGTGCCCTATTACACAATCTAAGATCTTTGTGATATATATTGTACCCACATTTCTTGTGCTATCCTATCTCTCATTTGTTTTCCTGCCTCTCTAGAGTAATTGAATGCTTGTATATCACTATGGTAGTTGTGGTCTCCACTTGGTACATCAATAATATGTTCTGGATTAATATCCAAACTACTATTTTCAGGCCAAGTCATATCTCCATTATGTAGTCGTATGAAATTATGCAGCACACAACAAGCCATAGATATATCAATCTGTTTGTCAACTGCATAGTGTGAAGCAACTTTAAGTATGGGAAATCTCATTTTCAATATTCCAATAATTCTCTCGACATGATTGCGAAGTTGTGCATGCCGAAGGTTAAATAACTCCATGTAATTCAGATGAAAAATCAGAAACCAATCGTGATATGTACACGATGACTAACTTTTTTTTTATGGAGCTGATGAAATAAATCTTCAGCTAGCACTTGGGGACTTGGCTCTTGTGCACTAAACAATGCTGCTGGTCCGGAGCTCTTGTGCTAATGCGTATTGCACATATATGGACATGTTGTGCATACATATAGGAAGCTAAATTGATCCCAACGGCTATGAGGAAAGTGAGGAAAGGCTAACGGCTAGTTTTCAAATAATAGTATTCTATGGTTGTGAGTTCCTGTGGTTTTCCATCGTTGCAATCAAACAGGCAGTTGGGAAAATTCCTGTGTCCATAGGATACGGTTGGTCATGACAATCCATTCCTTTGTACTTCCCTTTCCTTTGATTTTCCTACCCTTAGAATCAAAGGAGGCCTTACTTGATGTGCTGGGCGTGACATGATCTTTATCCATGGCAATAAAGACATTCAGCCAGTTTGCTACAAAATTACTGCACAACATATAGTTTGTATTTCTGCTTCCAAGTTCAATCTTCAGTTTACAGACTAGCACCATTCAAAAGAAAACTTGGTAACAGGTACAGTTTATCAGCAAGCGCCATCCGGTGCATCTCAGGTATGGATAAATTATAATGCACCCGTCATTCATATAAACCAAGAAAAATTAAGCAACCAAAACCTACTACATCCATTTTTTAAAAATTTCTGGACATTTGTCCAAATGATGATCCAACCACTGAATACAACATAACTATCTCTTCTTTCCTTTCCAGAGAACAAGATGACTTAGTTCAAGAGCATGGCTAAATTTCATGGTAAACCTCAATTTTCCTGGTTTTGTCAGTCGTACACCTTAAAATAATGTTGAAGCAACAAATCACAGTTGGGCAACCGATAAGATCTACAACACAGCAGCAACAATCTGGGAGCGTCTATTTTCAACAAATTGCTTCCAGAAGAGATCAAATTCTCCAACTCTGATGGCCTCTCGTATCGACCGGAAGAAACGAAGATAATGATGTGTATTATGTCTGCAAAAATTGTAAAACATAAGTCATTCACCCGGGATATCTTATTGCTCTACTGGAATGCATGACTAGATTTTGACTTGGCTTACATCTCCAGTAGAATCTGCGCCAACATCTCATGGACATTGAGCAAATGATTGAGATAAGCCCGGGTGTGATTCTGGCATGTGAAGCAGCTACAGCTATCAACTATCCGTGACGTGTCTTTCCTGAAGGAATGTACCCAAAATTCCGCGTCACTTAGAAATCAACACATTAAATATTTAAAACTAAATTGTCTTCGATAATAGCTCACACCTCATTGCATTTTGCAAAGAAAGCAGAAAGGTATTACAAAAACCAGTAGACATTAATATTTACATGTGCAGGGTTTTTCTAAGCGTTGTCCGGGCTTCTACTTTCCAAGTGAAATCCAGCTAACTAAAAAATTTAACAAGAACTCTAACCTTGTTTTGTGTTCAAAAGTATCACTACTAGGCCCTTAAACATAGTGGACAACAGAAAAGTGTATTTGAAATACTCCGTATATTTTTCTGGAATCGTAGGGTAATAAGGTACTTGTAAAGCAACTGAATTTGAAATGATTTTTCTGGAAGAATAGGCTCCTTGTAAAGGATGGAAAGATTACAGATTTCCCCATAGGATTAATGTGCAGGCAATAAACATATGCAGAGTGCATATAGACATTCATTGAGCAACTAACCAAGAAGAATTTTGTCCACACGCCAGAACAATAGCCATTTAAAGAATTAAAGTTGTGAACAACATAAATTAATGTCCCAACACATAACCTAGATTATTTCTTTCTAAAATTTCAAATTCGTCAGTAGTATACAAACAAGTAAATTCACATCTATCTTTTGAAACATATTGTTGGTTGTGGTAGTTAACAACTATCAATAGAAATTCAATACGACATAAAGATGCTATTTCCAGATAACATGTCACCTACCGATATGTTGTTGCACGCAGGTTAATCTTTGCAGAATCTCCAGCACTACTGTCGAATACACCATTCTGCGTCTCTCTTTCGACCAAGTCAACAGGAAAGATCAATGCAAAACCACCCATAGTAAGTTGGTAAATGTACCTGCCATTTCAGAAGTATGAAAAGAAAACAATTTGATAACCAAGCAAATGGAACTAAAAATGATGTAGGACAAGATGAATGTGCATACGTGGAGTCGAAAAGGTCGATACCAGAGGCCACACCCTCAAGGACCTCCTCTGGAAGACATAAAGTACTGAACTGTCAAGCTTGTAATAAACAGATAAAGATGTAACAATAGTGCTCCAATACAAACAAATTTGCAAAAGGGGTAGGTGAAGCTCATCAGATTGGAAAACAAACATACGTCAATCTACTATAAAATAACCACCATTATTACAAGTTATAAATTTGCCCCAATTTTATCAGCTCTATCCTCTAGCTTACAGATTTTGATGATGTCATGGTAAGACTAAAAGTAATAACAAATAGGTGTGAGACCAAAAAGAAAGCAAAACTTTCAGACATGACCCGGTTAAACAGAGAAATAGATAAAGAAACTAGTGATATCAAGATAAGAGCCATAGGGTATCAACTTCAATTAATTAACACATCAAAGATACATTACGGGCTGTTTAAGAAAACAAAGTTGAATCACAGGCACCTGGAAGACCAAGTCTAGAGACAATCCGAGGTTTCTCCGATGGCAAGCAATCCTGAAATAAAACCAAATGAATAAAGTTGCATGGACACAAAACAGAGAACACTTCTCACCAAATTTAAAGAATACTTCTAGAATGTACGAACAACAGCTTCAATTTGTAACCACAAGCAAAGGCTATAGGAAGTGAGGACATATGGGCAATCCTAGACCAATGCAAATTCTTGTTTGAAGTCTTCATGGTACTCTGCCTCGTCACACGTTGACTCCGACGAGGTCGAACTGGACCCGATCGGTAATATAGCACACAAAATCTCTCTTCCCATCTCCATTCTCCCATTTCTCTTTTCTTAGAGTGCTGCTTAACCGGTCGATTTACTCGGGTTGTACCCCCTAGGCTACATTGTTAGGTTTAGGTTCTACAAACGTTTTTTGTAAGGGGCAATGTTAGATATAACTAAGTGTGTTATCATGTTAGAAAGAACTAAGTTTGTGTCATGTATTGTCACATGCCAAATATTATATATCTCTATTTATAAGCAGCATCTATACCAATATAAGAAGAATGTGTTGGTTGGAATTCTATTGATCAGAGCCATCCAAAATCTATAATCAAATCTTTTAACTATGGATCCAGCAGTTGTGGACAAATATTATCCTCCTCAAAATCAATAGCTGTGGTTATCTAAATATCTACCAAAAGTTAGTGGTTTTCTGAAACCCATGTCCCAACAGCTGTGGTGCTGTGATATTCACTCTAAACAATTAGCAAAAGCAGAAAGGTAACAGGGCGGCAACTTTGCACAAAGACCATCACCATTTGACGAATATAGCTTTAAGCATGGCCTTTAATAACTTTTCTAATAGGACTCAGACAAGTAACCAATGTCATAAGGGCATTACATAATCGTCCTTGCACTAAGAACTTATAGATAAAAAACTCAGTTCTTACTGTTACTGCATTGAGCAAATTGCAACGTTCTTCCACACTCTCTCCAAGGCCAAACCCTCCAATCCAAAAGCCTGTACCAAACTTCGACACAAAACATCAATAGAAGAAGCACGCATTGGGCTTTTCAAAGTAAATAAGCAATTAAGAATTAACTCATTTTCTGAATTAAGAAAGTGAAAACTTGAGCAAAGGTTAGGCTCCATTCCTGTTCCAGCAATGTGTAAATAGGCAGTAACACTAGTGGAGGTTAGCTGCATGGATTCATAAATGAAAATAACCTGATACATTCCTCTTTGATACTTCAGTTGCACACAGTTTTCGTTGTTGTACACTGGATCCCCCGACAATTACACCTAAACTGTTTGCTCCAGCAGCCTGAAATCGCGAGGAACACAAAAAAAAGTCAACATTGAAGATTTGCATAAGACCTACAGAACTTTTTCATCAATAGAAAGCAAAAAACCAACACACGAGTCCTAAAGCAACATTATAAGAGAAAATTACATGTTATTTCACAGTTTTTCTACTGAGAGGCTTGTAACAGAGGCAACTAGTAGTGCAGTCAAGTGCCACTCGGGCCAGCTTAACTTATAAATTAATTCATAACTATCACTTCGGCATTTGCATTATTTTTAGCTCTGCTCAACGAAAGCGAAAGGAAATCGCAAAACCTACAATGGAAAAAGAAACATATTTTCCCCAGAAAAGGGTTCAGAACAAAAAACCTCAACATCAATACATCATACCGCATCTAAGGCAATGCAGGCGTCGAGCCAGCGCAATGTCCGGTCAACAGATGTTTTATTCCGTTTTTCATTAACCCAGGCTGGAACCTCATCTGCCAAGCTTGCCCACAAATTAGGTTTCATGCCGGAAATCAACTCCATATAATCTGATGGTTTCACCTAAATTGTTGAAGGAAATTGAATTCAGAAGAGCGTACCAAAAAATGTATGCGTGAAGTTGAAAATGAAAGGATTACAGCTACCAACCAGTTTACGGCCTGCTGGTGTTTCAAAAGAGGCACCAAATTTATTGCTGGCTTGACTTGATGGTAAACTTTCAATGGGCTCACCAGCTGTAGCTACGAGGATATGATCAGGCAGACCCAGCATTCGATGCAAACCACCAATATTTGATAATGTTTTTGATGGAGGACCCTCTATACTGGTGAAATGAAAAGAAAAGTGAACAAGCTCATTTAGTCAAAAACTCGGAAGAAAGTAACCATCCTAGTCCAGGATAGAGGCTACAACTCTTTCTTTTTTTGTAATAGAGGTTATAGCTCTTTGATGGTATGTTATCAAACAGAATGCATGGTCAACACAGAAGAGGGGTGGGGGGCTTACAAGTGGGTTGGGCAGACATTGAGAAGGAGGGAGTCGGGAAGGGGAAGTGAGGAAAGAAGGTCACACGACATAAACGCTGGCAGCCCCTTGCGTGTTGACAAAAGCAGCGCTGGCGTCTCGACACTGCTGCTTCCAATCTGAAGCAATCCCGCACGAGCCTTGGCCCCGCCCGCGCACACCTGTTTCACCGCAAACCGCATCCTGCCCTCCGGACCTTCACCTCACTTAACTGTCTGCACAAACTGCAGTATATCGCCCTGTTAGATTCAAACCAGAACATGCACTCTTCTTTAACTCTGCTACTGTTCCCACTTTGCAGCTATACTGGATCATGGACTCAATACAAAACACAGGTATCACTCTATTAACAAAACGGAAAGTAATGAACGTACGCATTCTGAACTTTAAAGAGATGTTCTACTTATTAGAGTTTATTTAGACATATCCCTTATTCAAGAATTCAAGACAATCAATCATAAAAAAAACACCTAGTTCACGCTATCGAACAAAAGTCTCATCCGCTTGTCCCTATTCTAAGACAAGGGCCTGCAGCGAAGCACTTGGATACACAAATCACAGACTAATCTTGAACATTTGCTTTGGCGAAACTCATTCTAGTGGTTTACGGATATTCGTAGCAAAAACTCATTCTAGAGACTATAGTACATGGAAAGATAAACTGAAGTACATGGAATTAGTAGTTACACCAAAGCTAAGCATATATGATATACACAATCATCTTTTCTAAGCCAAGCTAGCTCTGAATTTGGACTGCCAGATAGTAGTACCAATAAAATGGAATAAAAGCTAGTCAACTATTTCCCACATTTTAACCTTGGGTATCTATCACATAAACTTAATCAGCTTATGCTTAATATATAAGGAAAATTTCCTAAATTAAGAGAATGCAGAGGCCAATGGTTCCTACTAATAGTTAAAGGTAGCAACGATTCTTGCACTACAGGTACATATATAATTATGTCGCCATCGCAGCACACTTGGGTGCCATGAACTAGCTGTACAATGTGTATACAAGTGGCAGAGTAATTTGCACTAAGGGGTGTCTAGAAACACAAACAACTGTAATATCAATCGGTAGTCAGCAACAGAGTGGCACTTGAAGGTGACTTTCAGTTAAAGATTCAGCTGTGGTTTGGTGGCAACCTAGTATAGGGGATCATAGAGGAGAGGCGGGGTCACCTGCGGTTGCACAAGTGCGAAATCCAGGTGCACTCTTCTTGCCGCCGCTGCTGGTTCTTCTCTGTTGCTTGAGCGAGGTGGCTGCAGCAACGACGTGGAGATTGAAGCTAGGTACTCAACGCTCTGTATCCGAAAATAAAGAACCACAGAGACAAAGAAGCGGAAGAGGCCACCGTACCTGCAAACCCTAGTTCGTGGAGGATCCGGGAAGAGGTCGCCGGCGCAGGGAAAGGGGCGCGGATGGGAGGCGCCGCACACCACTCTTCCCTGTGGCGCTCGGTTGGGCCGTGGCCCGTGGCCCATCAGGTATTTCAAAAACTTAAAAAATTACAAAGCCAAAAGCATTTTTAAAAATCTGAACATTTTCAAAATCTCAACAATTTTCAAAACTGAATCTTTTTAAAATCTGAATATTTCATAAATCTGATTTTTTTTAAAAAATATGCAAAATTTTAAAATTTGATCATTTTTCAAATCTTAACATTATTTAGATCTCAACATTTTCAAAATCTAAACATTCTTTAATTTTGATTTTTTAATCTGAAGATTATTCAACTCTGAAACATTTTCAAAATCATAATAGTAAAGTAAAAAAGAAAAATAGAAAAGAAAAAAGAAAAAAGAAAAGAAGAAAACATAAACGAAAAAAACAGAGGCATGGGCCGTCCCGTTGCGGCGACGGGGTGTGCGGCGCAACCCTCCCGCGCTGCAACGATCAGCAAATAGGATTTGCCAGGAAAGGGGAGTGGAGCCGAACACCGTCGGAAGGGAGACGGCATGAGGAGTTTCGTCCGGTAACTTGTCGTCGGAAGGGAGGTGGCAGGAGGAGTTTCGTCCGACAACTTGGCATCGGAAGGGAGGAGGCAGGAGGAGTTTCATCCAGCAACTTGGTGTCGGAAGGGAGGCGGCAGAAGGAGTGCAACTTGGCGTTGGAAGGGAGGCGGTAGGAGGAGTTTCATCCGGCAACTTTGCGTCTGAAGGGAGGTGGAGGTCGCGAAGGAGAAGTGGATCGGTGGATTGGATCTGAAACCGGGGGCATTTTCCAATTTATGAAGCGACGCCCGATTCCGTCGCAACATCGTCTTTTTCTGTCTCCATCAGTCTTCCTTAGGCATCCACTATGTATATGTGGCAAAACCTATCTCTAAGATGGGAGCCACTTATTACACATCTCCAACTACACTGGGCAAATTTCGCCTCCTATGTGTCCGCCCAGATCGCCCTCATTTTTCCGGCACTGCAGTCGTCCCCCTCAAATCCATGCAACACATGCAACGTCAATCACACAACACTAAAATTGATCAACAATTTAACAATTTAATGTGAATACAAAATAAGTTATAATTCAACACAATCTAAAGTAAAATTTAACAAATTCATACATAAATCGATACATGAATAAATTATTGGTGGCCAAGTTCGCGATCGTTGATCTTCTTCATGTGCATGACCCACTTTGCGCTCTTATCATCCAAGAGGCTAGCATCTTGAAATATGATTCTCAACTTTTCAGTGAATCTTACAATACTAACTTTATCCTTTTCAATCCCAAGACCTTCATCAATTTTCTTCTTTTCCAACTTCATTTTCATCCAAACCTCTCCTTCTCCAATTCCAACCTCGCCCTCTCCAAATCCATTCTCTTTAGCCTCACTTTATCAAACTCCATTCACTCCCTTTGCACATCCAAGAATTTTTTTACCTCTCATCCTTCTTCTCTCTTTTGTCCTCCAATTGCTTCAAGGTCTCACCTTTGGTGGAGAAATATGCTTCGAGATATATGCTCTCGCATTGTTACTAATCATTTTCAGGGACCACGCCAAGACCTATCATCCAGGTCCAAAACAACGCCGAGACCTATTATCCGGGTCTGGTAACACCCTTAGAAGCCTAACTAGGTCGGCCAGATCTAGGAGAGGTCGTTCCTCGAGATCAGCAACGCTCTCACAATTGACATCCGGGTTAAACAGAGTCATCGAGCCCATCAGACAAGGTTCATATGGAGCAAAGGCACTTCCGTCAAGCACAACAAGACACTGACCACCTTATTAAAGGTACTGATCGGGGCTTGTCAGAGAGAAGTGGGTTTACGCCATAAGCCTATGGATCTGCACCACTTCCAGCTCACGACGACCAAGACATTCCTTGACAGGCGACACTCTTCTAGAAGCTGTACCAACCTCAACCTGTCGTGCTGCATTAAGACTTCTCTAAGATGTCCTCGCTATGGACTACATGAAGGAAGGCTAGAAGGCTAAACTTAACGTACAGGTCGAAGAGCAAACCCTGACGAAAAAGGAGACAATCACCTACCGAAGCCTTTATATACGAAGACCCACCATCCCGATGTCAAGCTTTCGTCAACCCCAAGCGACGAATCTACATCGCCTTCGTAGCTTAAACCCTAGGTTCAAAGCCTCCTTGGCCAAGCCTACCTAAAAGCACATTGAGACCCTCTTGCAACACCTTCTTGTAGCCACGCCTAGAATAAAGTCTGAAGAATTTTCATTTACATCGTTCTGTTTCAACCATGTTGACCCGTTCCGCCTGTCAAACAAATAAATTCTCTTTCGTACCCTCGAAAGTGAGATTGTCGTGGGATCTTAAGACAATCCTTTGACATAGACAATCTTAATTAATTCAAATAATACATATCATGTTATTTTATATGGTATCATATGCCGTATCTGAGCCTCAATTCAGAACCAGATGCCCTTACCCCCACTCATTATCATGGTCGTTACGCTCTTCCACCTCTTAGGGCATCTCCAGCCGCCCCCCAGCGCCCAAAAAAGCGCCGAAATGGCCTGGGAGCGCCGTTTTTCACCCAGTCGCCCCCCAGGAGCCCAAATAGCGCCGGATCAGCGGAAAATTGCGCCGGCGCTCCCAGGCCAAACCCAGCCCACCGGGTTCGGCTGGGGGGCGAAATGGCGCGAAAAGGAATGTGGGCCAGAGCTGTCAGCGAGATAGGCGAAATGGCGCGGAATCACGGGCGGAAAAACGCTTCGTCGTCATCTCCTCGGCTCCCGCGCTGGTCAAAAGCCTGCCGGGAGTAATGGCCGTGGACTGCCGCGCCGTTCAGCGGCGGCCAACGCGTCCAATCGATTGCCACGCGCCGGAGTAATGACGCGCCACCGTCTCGCCTCCCCTGCGCCTATTTATTCCCCCCATCTCGCCTGGCAAGGCACACCATTCCCCATCTCTCCACTCTCTCCTTCCCCCGAGCAACAGCAATGGCCGAGCGATACCCTGGAGACGAAGCTGCGGCGAACGGCTTCGGCCGGCGTTTCCTGCACCCGGAGGAGGCCCGCATGTTGTACGAGGCCGGGTACCCTACGCCGCCGACATGCGGGTCCCCGACGACTGGCGCCTGAGCGCCGGAGGCGTCCCCGTTCCGCCGCCGCCAGAAGAGCGGATCGCGTCTACGCGATCCAGGACGTCCTCGTCGGGCTCTCCGAAGAGCAAGCGGCGGACCCGCGCTGGGATCCGGCGAACTCCGCCTTCTGGACGGCATACTTCCAAGAGCGCCACCGCCGCGAGCTAGAGGACACCAACAACAACGGCCCCGTCGCCGGCCGGAAGAACGCCGGCGGGCGGAAGCAGTGGTGGAGCGGGCGAGGGTGTACCCTCGCGTACGTCCTCGAGCACATCCACGCCGGGAACCAGCCTCGGCTCACCATGCCGCCGCGCCAGGCGGCGTCGGCGCCACTTCACCTCCTGGCTGCCCAGGAGGATGGGGACGGCGTCTTCGTCGTCTTCCTCTGGCCCGCTCTCCAGCGGGTCCCCGCACACGCCGGCGCTCGCTCGGGTCAAGCCCGAGCCGGAGGACACGCCGCGCGGCGTCGTCCTCAACTCCGGGCGCCGCGTCCGGTCGCCGCCAAGAAGGCCCAGCGGCGGGATTCGCATCAACGAGCCGCGCCGCGCACCGTCGCCGCCCCGAGGCCACCTTCACCTCGTCAGGCCCAAGAAGGAGCCTGGCACCGGCGGCGCCACCTCCAAGAAGAAGAAGGCGGCGGTGGAGTGGGTGGCGCCACCGGAGTACGTCTGGGCGGCCATCAAGGCGGAGGCGCCGGACGACGACGAGGAATTCCCCGGCGAGCAGAACGCCGTCACGCCATGCAGGACGTCGCGCCGCCCATGGTCGCCGCCGAGGAGTGCTCGGACGAGTTCATCTTCGAATGGGCGCGCAACCAGCACGCCCAGGAGGAGATTGCGCTCCAGCAGCGCCTTCTCGACGAGGCAGCGGCCAACCGCCGTCG
Organism: Poa pratensis; assembly: GCA_947311845.1. Lineage (NCBI taxonomy): Eukaryota > Viridiplantae > Streptophyta > Magnoliopsida > Poales > Poaceae > Poa > Poa pratensis. Next base: position 174,073,560 of record CAMZMU010000041.1, read on the forward strand.
CGCCGCCGCACGCCGGCCTCCTACTCCCCCTCGTCAGGCGAGCGGTGAGGTGATCGTCCTCGATGACAGCGACGACGACGGCGTGTGGTTCGGCGGCGGCGCCAACAACAACGAGTCCGGTCCGAGCCACTTCGGCGGCGGCGCGCCACCGAGCGACGACGACGACGGCGGAGACTACACTGCGTTCTACAGCCAGCTGGGCATGTAGATCACCGTGTTTTAGTTTATGTTTAAGTTTTCAGCTTATATTATGTACTCCCTCCGTTCGGAAATAGATGTCTTAGCTATCTCAAAATTTGGATGTATGTATACACTAAAATATGTCTAGATACATTCAAATGTTGAGATAGGTAAGACATCTATTTCCGAACAGAGGGAGTAATGAACAATGCGAAATTCGCCTATATAGTATGAATTTCGTCTAAGTTTAACGAATTTCACTTATGTTTGATGAATTTCGCCTAATTGTTTTTTTTTTGAATTTTTCGGCCCAATTCTGGGTTTAGTCATGGCTGGGAAATCGCCGAACCCATGGCGTCAAATAGCGCCGGCGTCCCCCTAGGCCGTCCAAAAAGGCGCCGTTTTTCGCCGGGGGGCGAACGGCTGGAGATGCCCTTAGTAATCTGACCCCGACCGAAAAAACTCTACCCCTGCATAGCTCGCGCAGAGCGACTCAAGAGGCCCCCAATCCAACAAAAGAAAAACGCATTTCCCGTGCTGCCTTGATGCGTGGTCCTAGGTTTGGATCTGTGCGGACGAGGCTGTCGGTGAAAGCCGTAATCCGGCTGTGGCTGGATTGCGGCGTCTACGGGTGTCGTTGGCATTTCCCCATACCACTGCTAAGATCGTTGGTGCTAATTTGCTGCTCGACTCGGTTCATTCACAAATGAGCTCGAGCTCAAATACTAATTAGCATCCATGATTAACAACACAAAATAAATTCAAACACTGCGGAGTCCCAGAGACTGATTCCAAGACCAGGACCAGTACTCTACGAAACCTATCCTCCTGTCACTCATCATATCATAAGTAGATGAGAAGAAGTGTGAGTAGAGGAGGAAAACAACCAAACGCAACGGCTCTTGAAGTAACCTTGTCCTTGTGCAGTCCACCACGCCATCTCATCGCACCTGTCCTCCTACGCCCCACACCAATTTCTTTGCCAAAACAAAGCATATGTCAGATTTAAAATAACAAATGGGCAAAGTAAGAGTCAACTCGCATTTTGTTGGTGAAGACGTGTATAACAACAAGAAAGTGTTGCACAAGGCAGGGATGCCAGTACAAAAAGAAGAACTTGGCCTTGGAAGAACGAGCTTATAAAAGGAATAATTTAACAAAACTATGCATGATAATTCCGTACAACAAGCGATATCAACTATGATCTGAATTACAACGACAAAAAGGAACCTTGAGATGGTAATCAAACCCAACAATACGTGAGATTTCTAAAACATGACACTTGGGACGTGCCAATCATGGCATGCTAAGACTGAGAATTCAAAGACGGGTAAAAGAAGTCCTCGTGCAGTGTCGACCATAATAAGACAGGTCCTACAACTGCTTAGGCATGCTAGGATCCAGCTTCACCCTTAACAAAGTCCTATCTGGCATATTAGTTCAAACTCAAACTACTAATGTTATGCACATCATACAGACAGGTGCCTAACCAAAAATAAAACTATGCCGCTGCTGTTGAATAATCAACCTCCATATTTGGGTATTTGCATGTTCCGCACAATTGACTAACCAAGACTATTAACTAGATTTTTACAGCTCAGATAACCGTATATAATATCTGGTGTTTTAAGCTAGGAGGATCATATATTTATGCGAAACAAGCGATAACAACATAGCAAGCATAGAACACTGGACTTGCCATCCAGGAGGTGAAACTCATGTCGCTTAAATATGCAACAGTCAGTTTATTGGACAATCACACCTAGAATCCTTGGGATTCTCCAGTGCATACAAAAGGTTAAAAAGCATGCTAAGACATAGAATTAAAGGATCAACTAAAAGGAGTCTCCGTGAGTACCAACCATAAGTAGACGTGTCTTCCAGCGTCACCCTTAACAAAGTCCTACTTGCAACAGTTCAAAGTCAAACTACTTATGTTATGTAGTACGTCTTAAAAGACAGGTGGATAACAATTTTTCTATGCTGGCAATATTTCACGGAGTCAGGTGCCGGAAAATCAACCTCAATATTAATGTACGTATTTTGTATGTTCCACACAATTGACTAATCATAACTATAACTAGGTCTGTAAAGCTCAGATAGTCGTATATAGCTGGTGTTGAAAGCTAACAGGACCATATATTTCTTGAATGATATGCTGAAATTCACCCCTTACCTTGTGTCTGAAAGTCAGATATATTATACCAAGCTGGCCTAAAGCCAACTAACTTCCCTATTTCCTGCTGTGTTCCTCAAACTGCGGCACCAAAACTTTAAAGAGTACATATCACATATGAATAATAATGTAGGAGGCTAGTCTAATGTTACCCTAGGGAACTGTATCATGATCAATTTGATCCTGAAAGTGTTTTAGATGCTGTTCACATGCTTTGCAACTTTCAAGCAATACATATTTTCAAGGCTGGTAATGTAAAAAATTCACTGATAATGCAAACATGACTGGTAGTTTAGTTCAATGCCACAAACTCTGTCCACAAATTAACATTTGAAAAAAAATCTAATGCAGGAAATTGAAGAACAGAGGAGTTCTTCTGAATCTGTTAATTTACCATTGGTGGTGATAAAAAATGACAATAATCGCTGAACTCCAGAAGGGACCATAAAAATTGCTTGGATACCATCACGCAAGATTGAACTAGGTACTCATGATCATTTGATGTACAGGTAATCAGACGTTACAACATTGCCATAAACTGAAACGATTTAGAACCTGCCGCTGTCAAAAACTCAAAAATGGGCTTGTGCTACATCGAGGGAAAGCTACAGAGCTTCTTTGAGTCGGAAGGTCTTATTGATATCTCGAGCTTTATCGTAATCGTTCAGCGCTACCAATATGTTCTTCAAACGGCGAGCCATCCCACGTGTCTCTTCATCGCTAATACCTGCCTTGCCTCTCTGCTCCACTTTCCTTGACAGTTCTACCACAAGATCTGTGAAAGGCTTCAGCTTCTCACTTGATGAGGACCCAACTCCTGAAAGCGATGCAGCTATCCGTTCGGCCCTAGTGATCGCATCATGGACATCCAAAATTATACTCTTCATGTGAGGAAGAATCTTTCCTATCAATAAGTCTTCTATAGCAAGTTTCTCCAGAACATTTGATGCAAGGACCTTTTTCCAAAGACACACATTTCTAAGCAGACGTGTCGCGACTCCGAATCTATATGCAGCATACTGCACAGCACCTGGTACAGTCCTTGTCAGCATTGATCCCCAAGCCGGTACTGAAACATCAGCAATTGCCTCAGTCAGACGCTTACACACAGAAGCCAGTAGTTGATGCAAAGCCTTGCTTGACGCCGGTACATATGTAATCAACATAAAAATTGCATCCACAGCCTTTTGTGTCCTTTCCGTGCTCAAAACGTCCCAACAGTGCATGATACGGTGGTGCAAAATAGGAAGGGCCACCTTTTCGGCTAGAATTCCAACGAGGTTTATATCTTTATCATTAGGGTCAATCTCTTGCACCTCATATTCTAGAAGAATGTTAGACCACTCCATGTCAAAGAAGTCGGTTGTTTTATGGAGAGGATCCCACTTCAGAAGCTCCAGTCTCACATAGGGGGTGAAGACAGATGGTACACTTAGTGCTACATGAGCATCTCGGTAGGCCGAAGGATACTGAGTTTTCCACCCTTCAAACTTGTCCCTGACAATTGTAAGGCTCGAGTATTCCTCTGCAGCATCACTGAATACAACATCAGCAGTCTTTAGCAATTCATCACGGCTGGACATAAGCACTGCTGTCGGTGTCACTCTCATCAGTGCTCACCTCACCTTCAATGTGGTCACAGTTAGCACTCTTTCCTGCAGATGACAATCTTTTGGACTCGGACCGAGCTTTTCTCCGCCTCCTATTCTCTTCCCTGCGCTTAAGATCCATACGTTTCTGGAGATTGATATCTCTGCCAAACTCATCCAGCTCTGGTGGTAGGTTTGAGCTTTCCCTAGCAGCAGCAGCTGCTGCTTGTGCAGCAAGCGATGCAGCAGACAGGTTAGCTGAGCTGGATCCTCTGCTAAGGATAGATATTGCTGCGTTCACTGCAGCTTCGATCACACTTGATTCATCAGCTAGATCAGCTGCCCGCCTCTCTGAAATGGCCAACGCTCGGTTTTCATGCAGTTTCTGCATGTGCTCCTCCAACTCTTCGATGAAAAATGCCTTATCATTCAAGAAATCACACATGACAGAAACATAATTCCGGAGCTCCTGCAAGTACACAAACTTCTTCTCTGCATCCTGCAAACCACTCTCCAGGCTAGATATCTCTGAAAGGGCTTCATTAAGATGCGTGTCGGTCCTCGCTAAAGCATCAACCGTCGTCTTGTGGCTTTCCTTGAGCTTTCTGATGTTCTCCTGCAGCGCGTTGCTCGCTACATCAGCTTGCTGAGAGATGGACAAGAACTCCGCGCTACCCGATGCAAAAGCAGACGCCCCGCTAAAGGAGGGCTGATAATGAGGACCTCCCGAGTATCCAGATGGCTGCAGCTGAACCACCTGCATCGGAGCCGGTGCACCATTCGCTGCTCTCTGAGCAGAAGAAATATACCCCTTCTTGAGCTGCTCCTCCTCCCACTTCCTATCCTCCTCTTCCAAATCATCCTCCCCATCATCATCAATCTCCCTAAACCCATCGTTGATCGCCCCCAAACTTGCAGCAGGGCCCCTGTTATTGACCCCTGAAACACCCCTTTCGAGCTCCCCAGTCCATCACCCGACTTCTCGCTATACATGGCAATCCTACCCTGCATCTCGTCGTCCTCCTCATCACTGGACCCGCCGCCAGCAGCATCCCTGCTGCTGAGCACGCCGCCGCCGTCGATCGAGATGAAATCCGGTGCAGCGTGCCTCGGCTGCTGCAGCTGCTGCCGCTTCGCCCGGATGGCCTCGATCGTCGCCTTGTCCGGTATCGCAGGCCCTTCCTCCTCCTCGTCGCCGTCCTCCGACTCGTCATCGCTTTCGACCAGTGGTGCCCGCGGTGGCCCGATGGTTGCTTGTGACATGGGTTTCACCAGACCTTTGAGCACGAACACCCGCTCCGTGGTGGCAGCTGCGGTGGTGGGAGTGGAAGCAGGCGAGGCGGAGGCGGTGGCGGATGCCAAGCGGTGCGGCCGGGGCTCGGTGGGAGGAGGCGGCGGAGGAGGGGCGCGGAGGCTCCCGGGGAGCGACCGCGCGTTCTTCTGGAGCTCCCTGAGCCGCTCCGGGGTGTACTCGCCGGCGTTCGACTGGAGGTTGGACGGCTTGGGCGGGGGCGGTGGCGCGGACGCCGCAGCGGCGGCAGGCGAGCCCCTGGCCCGGTCCCTGGCGGGCGTGAGGCGGTGGAGCGCCGCGGCGGCTGGCGAGGCCGTGCGCGCCGGCTTGACGGAGGCGGAGGGGCGGCGGCGCTGCTGCTGCGCGAAGGGCCCCTCCTCGGCGTCGTCGTCCTCCTCGTCCGCGAAGCTGAGGCGGCTCGCGCCCTGCGACCTTGGCCTCGGCGGGGCCGGGCTCGGCGTGGCCTTGGCGGACGCGGGCCTGCTCGGGGGCCCCGCGTCCTCGGCCTTGGCGGCGCCCCCGTCGTCATCGTCCGCGCGGCGGCGGAAGTTCTTCCGTTGGCTGCTCATATCGGCTGCTCGCAGAGCCGGGTGAGGTGGAGAGTGGGTTCGATTTGAGGTGGTAGATAGAGGAGGACACGGGGATCTCACCGGAGGCGGCGGCTAGGGTTACGGCGAGAGGAGACGAAGCCAGGAGATCCGGGTGAGAGAGAAGGGCGGCGTGAAACAAAGGCAAAAGGGGAGAATTTATAATTTGCCATGCTTTACTTCGATCTTTTATCATTTGCCCACACATTACTTTGGTCTTTTATTATTTGCCACACATTAGATTGACTCCTTTTTAATTTGCCCTTTTTCTCCTTATACAGACATATTGATTTTTTTAACATCGAAATACATTGTAAAATACGGTACTGATACATCCTCTTCTGCAGCGGAGAAAAAACAGAGCTAGGCGGGAGCGCTGCGGCGGCAGCGACCGGACCATGGGTGGTGCAGCCGGTCCGACGACCACTGCAGCCACAACTTGTTCGAGGACGGCACGCCGACATGGACGCCATACTTCCTCGAGCCTCGGGGCGTCGGCGAGACGCTGCAGGCCGCCGGGAAGGTGCGCGTTCTAGGACTGCCACCGGCTCGACATGGATGCCCAGCCTGAAGAGGATGGCCTTCATCAGCTACTAGAAGCTGTGTCGTGAGATGAAATCAATGGACCTATCTGTATGATCAACTGCTAGAGGTTTTCTGATACATAATTGCAGTCTCCCAAATCTTGGTATTCAATAGCACGGATGGATTTCAAGAACCATAAATTCTTAATTTGCATCGGTGTATCACCGCATGGTTGGTCGGAACTTGAAATGGACCAAAGCAAAACAAACCTGAAACAGTCAATTACCTTGGTGGCTGCAGCCTGCAGTTCGTCGTCGTCGATCATGGCCGGTGCCGCCCGTAGTCAGCTCCTCTATTTCTCCTCCGCTACAGAGAAGAGGAACGAGACCTTTGCATGCTCGATCGATCGCCCAGACTTGGTTCTGTCCGGCTGTGCCACCATGGCCCGGCCGCGGCCGCCGGCAGCGCTCCCACCCAGTTTTCTTTTTTCTCCGCTGCAGAAGAGGAACGAGACCATTGGTTGATCGATGGATCCCCATATATAAGTACTGTATTTTACAATGCATTTCGAAGTTAAAAAAATCAATATGTCTGTATACATAAAAAGGGCAAATTAGAAAGAAGTAGATCTATTATGTGGCAAATAATAAAAGGCAAAGTAATGTGTGGCAAATGATAAAAGATCGAAGTAAAGCGTGGCAAATTATAAAATCTCCCGACAAAAGGCTAGGACGGTTCAGAACCGCCTACCTCTCAAACTGGGCTTCTCTTTCAGAAACCGGCCCATGATAAGTTTAGAGCATCTCTAGCCGAACCCATGTAAAAAGGGCGAAAGTGAGAAATCCCCGCACGAGTTCCGTCCCCGAACGAATCGCCGCCGTCGGCCCGGATCCATCGGTGAGCGATTATCCGCTCGATTAAGTTTTGATATACCCGATGGTTTTCGTTGATTCATAGTTTAGTAGCATTTCCTTGTGCAATTGTGCATTATAGATGGATTTGAGCCCGTACGAATTTTTTTTGCTCGAAAACTCATGAAGAAGACACAGTGAGGTTTGATGTCTGGTATCGAATGAGAAGCGAGGTCATGTTTATCTTAGAGCACCCAATGAAAAAGACACGGTGAGGTTGATGGCATCGAATGAGGAGCGACTTTGGCCGGACGTGCTATGAAATATTGATTGTATGCATTAGACTTAGAAAAACTGTCCAAAAGCATGGCACAAGAAGTATTTTGCAAGAGTGGTGATGCAACAATTGTGCTCTGAGTCTGTTCCGTCCGAGGATTTGTGGATTTGGCATTACTTTTTTGGTTTGCCAGACACACTCAATGACATCAATGTATTGCGCCGGTCTCATCTATTCGCGAGACTAGCTAGTGGTGATGCTCCGGCTTGTAACTACACGGTAAAAAAAACATAATGACATGTTTTGTAATTCTTCACAACATGATCATCGAGCATGAGAGGGATTTGGACTTGGAGTTCTTCTATGACATTTCTTCAGACTTACCGAAAGATTGAGTACGCCATCACGCACAGTCAGCTTCAGAAGGATCACACCGAGCACATCAGGCAGTTGCATGGGCAGTAATCTGCCATTTTTATTCATTTGATTTCATTCATGTGTGATTTGAACCATTATTTGCATTTGACAAAATTCTTATATTGGATTATTGTTTAATTCATTTGATTTTCATTTCATTTGTAATTTGAACCATTGTTGTAATTTGGATTATGATTGTATTATAGAATTAACCATATTTATATTTCAGTTCATTGTTTCTTCATATTTTTATGTCATATGAGATACATATGTGTTGAAATGCTGAAAGCATACCATGTGTTTGCCGCGAACTGTTTTTTTTCAGCAAAGTTTGCCGCGAACTGTATCGCGTTTACAGGCCGGCGGGATAGCGGTGTTCTTAGGAGGCCCAGTTTAGCTCATCAAGAGCCCAAATTTGGTCCAGTTAAGCCCAGGCCCGCTCGCTCGTCATTCCATTCTCCGTCTTCTCCAGTGCGAAAGCCCTAGCTAATTCCCCACCACCGATCCCATGGCGACGGCGAGGCTGCGATCCGCGTCGGCGTCCTCCCTCCGCGGGATCCTCGCCCGCCACTGCTCCGCGGGCCCCGCCGCCGCGGCCCCGAGCGCCGTATCAGGTTCCCTCCTCTCCTCCCCGCCGCCTCCCGACCGGTTCCTTCCTTCCCCGTAGTCGTTTCCGGCGCAATCTGAGCTGATATGATTTTGTGAAGTAAATGATAACCGTAATTTAGCGTAGTAGTCTGATCTAGGTATTTTGGGAGTAGTGAAAGTGTGAAACAATGGGTGCTGGACTGCTGATATTGTCTGGCTGGTTGGTGACTTGCGAAACATCTGCGGTGTTAGCAACTGATAAATGTCGTATATAAGCTGAGAGTTTCTGACAGATGGTTAGATTGTGTAGGACACGCGACCTGAAGTGGTTATGAACTGTCAGAAGAAAATTGTTGTGTCTCAGCCGGTGGGCTCTCCTAGGAGCATTTGTGATTTAGTATCCTACTACTGTTATTTACAACTGTGTGCAAGAGCAGAACCACCTCTTGTTCACAACGTGTGATTCATTTTGAGAAAATCAGATGGTGAAAAGGAAACACCATTTTAATGTGCTTGTTGTAAATACATGTCTGAATGTGCCCATATTCTGATATTTGGATAGCATCCTGATGTATAGGGTCAGAAGGACACGTAGCTTTGACTGATTTATTGTCTCGACATGCATTCTGCTGTCTAGCTTCAAACTGACCAAATGTGATGAGATAGAGGATACGATCCTGCTCTGCGGCACTGGCAGTTGATTTCCTAGCTTGATTAGGTATTAGGAGTACCATATGTACCAACAGGTGCTGAACTGCTGATGTTATCCGACCAATTGTTGACTTATGAATCTTTTGTTGTTGTTTGGCTTATGAACATCAGTGTTGGGTATAAACTGAGAATTGTTGAGGTAGATGGTTAAATCATCGGGAAGTTAAAGTTTTCTGACGTGGTTAAGAAAAGTTCCCTGCAGCTCATTTTAGGGAGAAAGCGTCCACATAGCCATTAACTAGTTATTTTAACCGGAGCTGCACTCCTCCTTATGATATTTTTTTTTTGTTTTTGTTTTTCTTCAAGCAGTATTCTTTAATTTTATCCATGAGCAGACAAATATCTACTCTTTTGATGACTTTGAAGTGCATGTTGAAATATGTGTTTGCTGAATGAAGATGTCCTTATATTCCGCCATGTGGCTTATCTGTGATACCCCTTTTGTGTTTTGTCTTAAAATCTGTGGCATCCCGATTTGGAGACAAAAATGTAGCAATGACAGCTTTGTATCGTCTCAACTTGCATGTGGTAGATAATAAATGTACATATTTTCTCTGTTTGTTGCACGTATAGCTTCAACCATACACGAATAACTCATTGCTATTTATTCTGTCAGATTTTCAGGTTCCTGGATCTGCGACATGGAGGCATTTCTCAACATGCAAGCCTAATCCTCTTGCCAAAAGCGAGAAATTTGGTTCAGTCCCTTCTTTCTACGGCCAGGCAAGATGGGCTTCTCAAGCCACAGCTGTGAAAGAAACTGACCCCAGTGGCGGCAAGATAAGCATTGGGCCCAAGTCTAAGCAGATCAAGGAGGATGGCGATAAAGATGATGAGCTGGTCTATCAGGGACCGATATCATCGACCATCAAGAAAGTGAAGCTTCTGTCCCTGTCCACCTGCTGCCTCTCCGTGTCGCTCGGCCCCGTGATAACGTTCATGACATCTCCTGACATGAACGTAATCCTCAAGGGTGGGGTCGCGGCTACCGTGATCTTCCTCAGCGCCACCACAACCGGAGCCCTGCACTGGTTCGTGAGCCCCTACATCCACAAGTTGAGGTGGCGACAGGGCTCGGACAGCTTCGAGGCAGAGATCATGTCATGGCTTGCCACACCCCTGAAGAAGACGATCAAGTTCGCCGACATCAGGCCCGCGGAGACCAACCGGCCTTACGTCTCCTTCAGTGCCAATGGGAGCTTCTACTTCGTTGACGCCGACCACTTCCAGAACAAGGCCTTGTTGGAGAGGCTGACGCCCAAGCACCCCCATGAGTCCGCATTCAAGAACTTGTGATGGGAGTTGCTCCGGTGAGGCGGTGACTGCGCCTGTCCTTGTTCGCCTAGTTGGGCACTCGTTTTTTATTTTCTTGTAGCTTATACTTGTGAGAGGATGTTGGTATATGTTACTGCTGTTATTTACATTTTTCTACGGAGAATTGCGAATCGCTGTCGTGCAATATGCTTTACCAGTGAGAGCACGGGTGACGTGTTCCTGGACCAGTTTGAATAAGTAGCAGTGACATGCCCTCCTGTGATTGACAGTTTTGCCGTTAAATGCCGAGGTACTGTACTTTTTTGCAGTTTCTGCTGAAGCCATGTATGCTGTATGTGAAACATTTGCCTCCTTTTCTCTCTTGTTCCTTCAAGATATATTGCATGTCTCATACACAAGAACATAAATGATCAGTATGCGATGCAACAAATGTCTGTTCTGGCTACATATGGTGCTTATGCGCATAAATTAGAGAAAAATAAAGAACTCAATATTGTCTGGGATCACATCTGATGGCTAAAAGAGTTCTACATCTGAAAGTCACTACGGTTCAGTGGTGAGGGCGAGAATAAAGAAAACGAGTCAAAACTCAACAGTTGATCTACTTCAAATCGCAACCAGACCATGGATTTCACTTCTACGCCACCTGATATTTCAACCCCTTCTTGTCGTCGGCAGCATCGATGGAGATCGTCGAGCCTTCGCCGGCTTCTCCGCTGACCATCATCCTAGAGATGGTCGTAATTATATGCTTTTCCACCCACCTCTTTATGGGCCTTGCACCATACATCTGCGTGAAACCAAGTATGACTGGTTATTAGCAAAATTTATAAAATTTAAGTGTTGGTTTATTTAAAAAGGTGAGCCTCGTAATACGATTATTATTTAAAAAAAAAGAGGAACCAATGCTTACCGGGTTGTATGATTCTGACAAAATGACATCTAGCGCGGCTTCCCCTAAAACTAGAGAGACGTCCTTTTCGGCTACTCTATCAATGACGCTCTTCATCTGAATATTCACGATCTCCTTCAGTTGGTGGAGCGAGAGTGGCTCAAATATCACAATGTCGCTCAGTCTGTTGAGAAGTTCAGGCCTGAAGTATTTCCGAACCTGTACCATCAAGCGTATACGTCAGCGAACCAGCACTTGGCTTAATTTCAAGATGGATATTTATGTTTGACAAACCTGTTTCATGAGAAGGTCATGTGCAACTTTCGTTGTGTTTCCTCCCATTAGGTGTTCTGCTCCTAGATTTGAGGTCATGATGACGACGGTATTTTTGAAATCTACATTCCGGCCTAGGCCATCCGTCAAGACACCGTCATCAAGCAGTTGAAGGAACACATTTAGCACAGATTGATCCGCCTTCTCCACCTCATCGAAAAGAATAACACTGTATGGGCGTGTCCTGACTTTCTCTGTGAGCTGTCCACCATCTTTATGACCATTATAGCTTTATGATGCCACGAAATAAACACCCGTATTAGTGAACAAATATAAAAGATATGTCATGATAATGTAATGTGAGAAATGTGCTCATGTTATAATCAAACCTTGGGGGTGCTCCAATGAGACGGGTCACTGAAGAAGGGCAGTTGTACTCTGACATGTCAAAGCGAACGAGCATCTTCTCGCTACCAAATAGCTGCTCGGCGAGAGCTTTTGCGACTTCTGTCTTTCCGACACCGGTAGATCCCAAAAAGAGGAACGAGCCTATCGGTTGGCCAGGCCGAGCAAGGCCAGCCCTAGAACGCAACACTGCTTCTGCAATCATGTCGACCGCCTCGTTCTGACCAACTACTCTCTCGTGCAATCTGTCGGCCAAGTGCATTAACTTGATTTTCTCCTGTTCATCAAGCTTTGCTATGGGAATTCCAGTCCACCGGCTTACCACCTTCATCACATAGTAAAATTAGTTGAACAACTTAGCTACAACCTTCAAATAACGAAGAAAATTATGTAGTTAAAACTCAGATTACAAGCGTACCTGCGCTACAAGGTCAGGGCCAACAATTGCTCCTGCTTTTCCTTCTACCGTGGTGCAAGCCTCATCAATCAGATCAATCGCCTTGTCAGGAAATTGACGACCTGCAGTGCAGTATCAATGAAATATTATTTTGGCTAGCTCACAAGCAAAATCTTGTGCCAAAATTAAAGAAGATTAGTAATTTATATTAACTCATTTACTGGATTGGCAGTCACCTGTGATGTAGCGGTCGGCAAGGTGTACGGCGGCCTCGATAGCTGCGTCCTGGATTTGCACACCATAGTGTTCTTGGGACCGCTCCCTGAGTCCTTGGAGGATGCCGATGGTCGCCGGCACGCTCGGCTGCTCGACGTGCACCTTCTGGAACCGGCGCTCCAGCGCGGGGTCGGTCTCGATGTGCTTGCGGTACTCGTCGTAGGTGGTGGCGCCGATGCAGCGGATGCGGCCGCGCGCCAGGGCGGGCTTGAGTATGTTGGCGGCGTCGCTGCGGCCCCTCCAGTCGCCGCAGCCGATGAGCATGTGCATCTCGTCGATGAAGAGGATGATCTTGCCCTTGGAGTCCTCGGCGTGCTTTATCACGGCCTTGATGCGCTCCTCGAACATGCCGCGCCACTGCGTCCCGGCCACCATGGCCGTGAGGTCGACCTCCACGAGGCGCACCCCGGCGAGCTGCGCGGGCACCTTGCCCTCCGCGATGCGCTGCGCCAGGCCCTCGGCGATGGCCGTCTTGCCGACCCCCGCGGCACCGACCAGGGCGACGCAGTTCTTGATACGGCGGCAGAGGATGCGCACGATGCGGTCGAGCTCGTCGTCGCGGCCGACCACGGGGTCCACCTCGGCTCGGGCGGCGGCGGCCGTCATGTCCCGCCCGTACTTGCGCAGGCTGGTGCGCCGACAGTAGTACCTCCAGGCGCCGTAGCACACGGCCCACGTCGCTCCCACGGCAAGCGTGACTGCCACCTCCTTGAGCACCAATCTCGACAAGGCTTTCATCTCGCCGCCGCCAATCGACGACCTGGGACTGGGGGAGCTTGATATGTTGGTCTGCAGTATTGGATCGTAGAACTGCGTACTGGTGCTCCCTCTGCCCGTGATCCCATCAAGCCATGACCCGGACGCCATTGTTTGCTTCTTCTTCTTCTGGTTATTTTTTCCAGCTTAATTCCGATCGATCGATCGCTTAATTAGCTAGCTTGGCACTATTTATGCAAGTCCGACGTGCAAGAAAACCAGCTAGATTTCACAATCAGGGTCGGCTCCGGTTAATTAATGGAAGCTGTCAGGAAATCCCTACGCTCGTATTTTTCCTGAGTTCTTGCTACCCCTATATTTATGCAAGTCCAATTGGACTTCACATCGATCCATCGGTAGTTCTGTTCTTCACGTATGGGCCTGGGCTCACGTGGGTGTAGTTCCCTATGTTACTATGCGGAATAACAGCCGATTCCAAGTGCCAACTCACAACCCCCTCGGCACATGGCACATATACACACTCGGCAAACAATATTCTCTTTTTTTTTTCTCTTTTTCTCTCCTTTTCTTTTGTATATCTTCTTTTATTTACTTTCTTCTGATTTCTTCTATTTTCTCTCTTTTGTTTTCTTTCTGCATCTCTTTTCCACACTCTCTGTCTTTCTCGTTCTATCTCTTTCTCCTTCTCCCGCCACTTCTTCCCGCCAATTGTTTTCTTCCATTGTTACCCCATGTATAACCCCTCACTAGAATGTGGTGTCACGCCAGTGTTTATTCATCTTGGGAGTCGCCGCACCATGTAGAACATCATGGTGAAATACAAGGTACCATAGAAACTCATTTGAGATGCCATGCTTTTTCTTAATAAAAAATTGAATGACACCCCATAGGGATTTTCTCAAAATACCATCGTCTTTGACCATTATGTCATATATTATGATGTATCAATGTAAGTGATATTTCTCAAATTCATGTGTAACGTGAGGGATACCAAGGAGATGTCATGCTTCTTCATAGAAGAACTGAATGGCATCCACATGGAATTTCTCACTGTATACCATCGTGTTGTGGGAATAACCTACCTTGGGTCCTACCAAATTTATGTTGAAACCAAGTGCCAAGATGACGTAGTCAAGACAAGTAAGAAAAATATCCCAAGAGACAAGTCATGATCTACAAGTCATAGCAATAAGGAAGACAAAAAAAAGTCGGGACATGAATCCCAAGAAAAAAAAGCCCATTAAGTGGAGGGATATGTAGTTTTCTAATCCAGCATGGACAATGCAACACACCCACTTCCTAGTCCACGATGTGTAGTGGGCCAAAAGATTAACTCAACTACCCCTCCACCTTCACCTTTAAAAGGGTAGTTTTGGTAATTTGTAATAACACCTAAACTATAAAATGCTCATGGACCTTTGTAACAACTCACTTTCACTTGACAACTCCAAGACAAGTTCGGGGAGTCTAGTATCGGATCAAAGAAGTGGATCACGACTTGGACCGATGCAAGTAAGTGTGGCAAGTTTTCAATGGAATACGAGCTTAGGACAAATCCTCTACTTAGCCTCCATCAGCGTCTTCCTAACATAGGATTGAGTGGTGCTCCAACGAGGAAACTAAAACTATTATAAAAACATCATCGTGTCAAATATTATTAGTGTATGTCGACATCTCCACTATAATTGTTGGCCAGTTTATTTGGAAACGAGTCTATAGTATAATATGATTGTACGCACATATACGTTGAAAAGGTATCAACCGCATAAAAGAAGATAAGACATAACTAAAATAATTTGTTTCATCTTGTTGCTCTTGAGATACATTATAGAATACAATTATTACCACCTGGCCCTCCATAGTAGAACATGTTGCCTTGTGTGTTAAGCTGAAATACACCAGTTTGATAGCATTTTTCTCTCTTGAAAGCATGCATGTTATCAGCGAGAGGATCATAACCTCGACCAATCATGTCAACAAGTTGAACATTACGAAAAGATGCTGCTAAATCGCTTCTTGGCCACTGCCCGTTGCCCATTGGTGGACTAATCACACCGTCGTCGGATATAGCACACCCACCCCATGCTACATAGGCTGCATGGTCTTCTAGGTTAGCGAGAAGACTTTTTGGCCAATAACCTACAGGGCTAAGGTTATTGATATCATGTCCGAAGTACAACCACCAATCTCCATCTTCTTTACTCTGTAGTGCCAATGTAAAAAGCATCTCTATGAGTAAATATAAAAAACACTTCGATGAAATGCCAACAAATACAAACATGCGCCCAGTTATGATGAAAAAATAATACATAATAATTTTTCTCTATGTGGAAGCCGATTTTCTTATGTTAAGTCATAAATTAAGCATGTCTAAACCTTCTACGCTTATCTCACCACCATATCCAACACAGTCTAATTTTCTGAGGACAGTTTAAAGCAAACAATGAGAATTTTGTCGATAGGTGTACAATAGAGTCTACATTGAAGCACACCTATGTGAAAAGTCCCGCTAAACCTAGTCCACAAGGATAAGTGTTTTATTATTTTACTCTCATGCTTAGATTATTCGATGTTCGAATTTCTATTATGGGATTTTCGATGAATAAATTACCTAGATTTTTTTTCTAATTTTTATATCAGTTACAATGTTTTGCAATCATACCTTATATATCTTCAATGTAATATTCGTTTGTCCATTAGATGGATCCAAAATATCCCCAGGTGTAATAGTAGGAAATTTTATGGGTATAAAGCCATCACACTTCAAGTTAGCACATCCATCCTTCCCATCGGTCTTGCGTGAAATGAAAAACTCAAAGTAAGAATACCATTTTTAAATACATGTCTTTACAGAGAAATGGTGTACTAATTCACATCATACCGTCCAGTATAGATAGAAATGTGTCTTGCTATCACGGTAGCTGCCAGGATTGACCTGTAAAAAAATATGGGTTAGCTTTATTTCTAATATATATATAGAGAGAGAGCGAAATTGAGGCAAACCTTACCACCCATCCAGATTGAATTCTGGTTGTGTAATTGACATCAGCAACCCAAATATTAGCTCCAATTATTTTGCCCTTCTTCAAATTTGGAAAACTGTAAACATCAAATGTCGCCATACCACCAGTATATTTGACTTGGGTTGAATCATATCCATATCCGCAACACTGTGGTAGACAAAGTTGAATTTTAATTGACATGAGTCATCATTGAATACTTATACTCACTCCGATCCAAAATACATGACGTGTTCAACTATTTGAGGACGGAGGGAGTATATAATATAAATATACAGAAAATATTTATCAAGTGGGGATTTTTCTCTCCCGTCAGGTGGCCTAGCCGCATAGGCAACAATTGGACCACCTTCCTTCTCATCTGCCACCCTTTCTCTCCTCTAAGTTTCCATGGCATGCTCTATCTCCCAACGACAAGCATGCTCTACCAGTTAACTATTAATTGAAGCTAAAAACATTACAAGGTGGGGAGCTGGCATCGGGAGGATGGTGAGTTGTGTTAGAATACGTGTAGTTACACATCGACTAGGATTGTAGGACTTCTTGTACTGCAAGTCTACCTCCTTTCGTGTATCTCTTTACATACCCTAAGAGGGTCACCGTAATACCATAACAAAATATTTGGGATTCATCTATTCTACAAGCTAGTCATGTCAAGATCCGGTGATTGAAGTTGTCTTTGTGATCTTCGGGTTCTCCCTCTCTGCTTCCTTCTAGCGTTCAACCCCGACAAGATCCCCGTGAACATCCTACATGAGGAGGCTGGTGGGGAGGTTTGCTGAGATGCACCGGTATAGATCTGACGATGGAAGGCGAGGCCGGCCTATGGGTTAGATAAAATATCCAAAACGTGTTTTGTTACCTATTTTCCGATTCAATTTTAGCTTGTCTTTCTTGTGCTCCTGGTCAACAGTAACTTGAAGAAAAGAGTGACACAACCTCGCAAATATTTTGTTAGCGATGAAAAAGAAGAATACACACTATAGTTTACTCGCATTCCCACCTAAATTTGTTAGCGGATGGTACAAAGAATACATACAATTCGGTGCGTCAAAAGAAAATAAAATACTTTCTTTTGTGAAAAAAAAACTTTCTGAAACCACGGACAGTGCTGCTGGTACCACATGATCTTTGACGAGCTTCTGTGACACTTTGAGTAAATAACAAAAAAAACATGCATAGTTGATGGAAATAAATCAAACAACTAATCACAAGTCTGTGGATCGAAGAATATTATTTTAAGCGAATTATGTAGGAATAGACATTGTCACCTCGCTATATCAAGGACAAGCATTTAGAACTTACGTGTGATATTGCATCCACTCCTTGGATCCAAGAAACAACAAAGAGTAGTACTACCAAAAGGCACACATCATGCGGCATCGTGGATATGATCTATACGATTTTTGAGATAGAGAGGAAGTGCCCAGAAATTCATCTAGTCCCAAGTGCTCGGCACAAGCTTAAATACAAGATTGATGGTAGAGAGAATATACTGTGTACATGTACTGGGCGTATCTCTTAATCAAGGAGTAATAATTTCCGGTACGGTGACAAATCTTCACAGCTCGAAGTTAGTTAATTTTCTTGATTCTTCCCTATCTCGAAATTAATTGATACATAAAATTGAACACACATGCTTTCAAAATGCACCATACCAGGAGTAGCAGTATTGATTTCTTAATATTTCACTCAAATATAATAGACTGGAATAAAAAACTGAACACTACTATTTAATTAGTTTCAATCTCTTATATAGTGGCAATGCAGACAAGAAACAGCTAGAGGGAAAAACAATCAGCAGATGATTTGAATTGACCAAACTATGCAAGCACAACTTAACTTAGCGTAATAGTGCTAGCAGCGGCTGTACATTTAGTGTTCATTCCAAAAGATGCAAAATTTAAATATACAGTTATGAACAATCACTTTGCTGCTGCATGGTGTGGAAGGAAAAAACTTTCTAGTAGGTTGCTCAGCTTGATGTTGCAAGTGACATTAGTTGTGGAGAGTTCAGTAAATCAAACTTCAGGATGTTGATATCAAGAATGATTCAGATACAGAACACTTCCAGCAAGGGAATATAATAGGTAGATGGAACTTGGGTATAAACTATAACACTTGCCAGGTCGAGTTATTCCAGCTCATCCAGCTTGTTGGTAAGCCTGTGCTCTATTTGTTCATGAAAAAAAATCGATATTTACACTATAGCTAGACATCATTGAGTGGAAGTAATATGACAATAAAACAGGTGCATACCGATAGCTAGAGGGCCTATTCCGAATTATTTACCTGCTAATCTGTACTACATCAAGTGAATACATTCCATCTGACTGATTATAATGACTTTGCGTTCCATGGCTAGCTTGGAGTTTGGTTAGATCAGCATGAGCAAAACCTGTTAAGTAGTAGAACCTGCATAATCAATAGAAATTTTTCATATCGACATCGTACAACCTCAAGTCCAAGGAAGGAACTGATCCTATGTATCACCGTCTCCAGTGAGACGTCGGATGTGCCGTCGCACAGCCATCCGAGCAGCCACATATCCAAAGCTGGCAGAAGATTAAAAGAAGCAAACAAAAACATCAGATGCATATGAAGTTTCACTACCCATATATTAAATACTTGATGTGTCAAGTTTCCTAAAAATTGACCGCAAATATTGGTTATGGGTCTCAATGCACCTCGCATAATTTTTTGTCACGTAATTTAACTTTTTCTGAGAGTATTTGTACATTTCAGCTTTAAGGAGCAGTTGTTGCATCCCCCATTCACAACCTCCCCGTGAAGGTTAGAAAATGGGTTTGGGTTCAGAGATTTTGAGGGTTTAGAAAAGCTATGGGAGGAAAACAATTGCTTACCTATGTCCGTCAAAATCGGAACCGATGCGTGAAACCTTGCCAGTTTGCCTAAAATATTTGCATCCTGCTCAAAAGAAATTTCAGAGTAAATATGCATACAGTTAGCTTGGCTGGGCTGCTGCCATTGATTGTCTCACTGAATCTTTTCAAAATCGTAAGCCGATTCATCAAAGAAATTTCAGAGTAAATATGCATACAATTAGCAGAACTAATTGGCAAGCTGGACGACATAAAAAGAAAGTCAGCACCCAACTTGAGGAAGAGGCCGTATATTTACATCTTCTCGGCGCGGACCAAGATGAAGGACTGAATATTCTTTTTTTTAAATTGGTTGGAATCATTTTCCTTCAATGTTCATCTACAGAGCTGCGAGCAGACCGGGCAGATGCATTAATGAACCTGCATTTTCATTGTTATGTCAATGAAATAAGAATCAAAATATATAGGCAACGTAACAAAGGCCTTTTTAGTACCCAATGAAATTTACAATGCATAATAACAGCTCATAAGCTGCAAATAATTGGATAACTGAATTCAGAATAAATCATGATCATGTTGCTTGTTCAACAGATCCAACATAACATATTTAAAATAAAGGTTGTTTGAGTAGGACATGTATCAAGTCATTGGCATCTAATTATGTGTAGGTGAATCATAAGTTATCGGTTGATTTAGTGAACATTATTTATTCCATAATCATCGTACTGGTGTGAAACGATGCAAATCAAATAAGGTAGAAAAGCTTTAAAATGACATGTGTATGTGCAAGGCCCATTTCAAAATAGTTGACTCGAAAGTTAAGATTACTTTCTGTAGGCAGGAAGTTTGAGCCACTCATATCATTACAATAATCCCGTTAGCTACATGGGACACAATATACATGATACTAATTAGTAGGCACTTGGATCAATCAATTAGGAACTTCTGGACGGAACAATTAGTAGGCACAACAAATAGTCAAATATTTTTTTGGATTTATAATGTGTGGGAGAGAATGGAGGTAAAAGTCCAGAATACTTAATGAGCTGGAGATAACAAACCCAAAGGATAGTATATAACCTGGGCATGGGCTTTCACATCGAATAATTTAAACTAATCTTCTTAGCGATTGACTACTAATGCTAAAATGTAATAAAGGCGCATGTTTTGATGTAACGTTGACATGAAAACAAATCGGAGATCTACAACTGGTGCAATTCCAGAAGTTACAGTGATTGGGAATCAAGTTTAACTGTATCTTGAGAGACAGGAAAGAAGTGGATACTGCAGCCATGCATCTGCTCCTCCAGCATGGTGTTCTTGTCAACCACAGCCACATACTTCTCTTGCAAAACAGATTCAGAGTCCAAGCATATGTATGATTCAGAATGAATAATGAATGCAACAGCCTAGGACTGTAAAGTGACAGCAGAACCTGCTCAAGTTTGGTTCAAACTCAGATGTATCTTCAGGAACAAAACCTCCTCCTCCAGCTTGTCAGACGCCCGCTATATATTCTAGAAAGATTATGTTCCCTTGTTGTACTTTATATTCTAACAAAAATATCATTTTACCACATGGATACAATCTATATTAATAAAAAGCGGTGGCATGTATTATTCATGAGAACGAAATCCAACAATATTGCAATCGACTTCAAAGTAATGCAGAGACCAAAATTTAAACAATATAGATTAATTATATTTATGAGAAAGACCGAAAAGCAAGTCAAAAACAAAAGTGCTGAAGCATCTATAGGAATCATATGTGAGACCTAGTTTCTAATCGACTTCTTACTACTTAGGTGGAGCAAGAAACAAATCCTCTGGCCGAGGCGAGAGAAAGATTCAAACCTAAACTGTAAATATCCTATTCCACAAGCAGCTTGTGCTATCTCCATTAGAGCACATTAATAAATAACAGGGAGAAACCTTACAGGAAATTCAGAGATACAATTCAGAAAAGACATCCTTTTCAGCTGAACTCAATTGATAATAAGACCGAAGCCTGAAAATCAATAAAGATAAGAAATATTCATCTTGTAAACATAACTGAATGCACTAATCATAAGACAGATGCACAAATAAGACGTGACTCTAATATAATCTGATTGTACTTTCTATCCAGCTAGCACTGATAAAAAAGTAATCCGAGGAGCAGCAAGGGAAGCACCACTCAGTGGTGAATGCACCTCCATCTTCAAATGATCCTTCTTCTGCTATTACCACCTATCTAATATTGCAACCATAAAAATTAAGAGAAAATGGAAGTTTTGACAGAAAACAACTATGTAGAACTATCCCAAAATGAAGGCTCGTATCAATTTGAAAAGCAGCAGAAAGCGATGATATTAGTGCCCTACAGATTTCTACACCCAGAGGCACAAAAGGCGATGTAACATGAAAAAATTTAATCATCCAAAGAGCTAAATATATGTTGGCACTTATAATCTTTTTGAGAAGCTCGAGGATAATAGAAATTCTTCCAATAACCTATGTAAGTGAAAATATAAAAGAAAATGTAGCCTCCACCGAATATAAACATATTTCTAGCCTCCTCAAAGATAAACCGCAAGCAACATAAATAAATCAGTTTCCATCGCCCAAAATAAACGTGAATCTTGGTGGGATAAGGGAGGTAACCCATGACCTGGGGATGATGAGCTTGTAGCTTTATTCTTCTCCTCTTCTCAGTCTACTCTTCATCATCACATCAGCGAAACTCAATCGAGCTCTGTGGCCACACTGCCAATACTATGCAACCACCGGTCCTCACCATATCATTTGGTGTCCCCCAGATCTGCTTTACTCATCAACACTGCAAGACAATTAGAGTACAAAAGTTTGAAATAATAACCCAAAACAGCCTTGAAAATTTCGCAAATAAAACATAGCTGGCCCAATATGCAAACAAATGAGTTAAGATTTTTAATAAACACATTGTAAGCATATATAGATAAAAACGGATCTGCACAATCAATGATGAGATATTTGGGGGTTAATCAAACAGAAGGAGTGTGCCTCCACTTTAACCTCAGCCTCCAGGAGAAAGAAGAGCAGCAGCGCGAGCAGCGACCTTCTCTCCTACCTACCATGAAAGCAGCATTCCTCTGAGAGAGAGAGAGAGGGAGAGAGAGCTCACCTTGCATCTCTTAGCGACCCGATTTCAGTCACCCACGCAGCAAGCCCTCGCGTGCCTCCTCTCCTCCAAATCCCACCACCATATCTAAAAACGAATCTGCACAAACAAAAGGAATTTGTGGGGATTATTCTGGAGACGGAAAGGATCCAAATCACAAGGAAGACAAATGAAGGAGTCGCTGGGCAGCTACCTGGATGCATCTTGACGGCTTGAGAGAAGGTCCAGCACTCCGGTTGCTGCCTCGACTCCATCCTCCAAGCCCTTGCGCGCCTCCTCTCCTCCAAATCCCACCACCATCTCCACCCCGTTGGAGAGAGGCGGCCAGGGGCGGACGGCGGCGACCGGCGGCAGGGGGAGGAGAAGACGTGAGGGATTGGGGAGAGAGAGAGGACGTGAGGGGCTGGCTAGGGTTTTCCCTGGCGGCTAGGGGCGGACAGCGGCGGCCGGCGGCGGCAGGGGCAGGGGCGGACGGCGGAGGGCGGTGGCAGGGGCCAGGGGCGGACGGCGGCCAGGGGCGGAGGGCGGCGGAGGAGAAGGGGCGGGAGCGGGGAGAGCTGGGCGTGGTGGCTAGGGTTTTCTAAGGCGTGGGGTGGAGCTTATATACCAAAGTCGCAAAATGACCAAAATGCCCAGAGTGGCTCCGTCGGAATAACGGGCACTGCCACCGCGCCCGCAGAGGCGCAGTGCACACACATTGCTGTGATACCCGGGTCACACTTCCACGTGGGACCGCAAAAAAATGGGGCCACCCGCAGCAAGTCAAAGTGTGTCGAGCCGGGTAGAAAAGCGCCGGCCGACGGGGATTGGCTAGCAGATGGACGGCCAGGATGGGATCTGAACGCAGATGGACGGCCCAGAAGCTCAAATCGCTGAGGAGGCTCCTACTCCCCCATGATTATATTCTTTAGATAATTGATCGATATATAGGAGGTCTTGGCTAGAGCAAGCTACAAGGGGGGGCTCATGCGATCGATCAGGCAAGGTAGCTAGCTAAGCTACAACGTGTTTTCATCGATCGATAGGTGATCTTGGCTAGAGAGCTAGCTACAAAGGGAGGGTGACGCTTCCAGGCATGGCCCAGCTGCTATGAATCTCCTTGGACCGTGACGGAGGGCCTTACCGTCTGATAGTGGCAGCACGTGCCACGAGTCGTTTGGTGAGCTACCACGATATATTTGACAATAATATTGGGAGATACCTTTTTCGCCGTTTCACTCCGTAAAGTGATCCGTAATCTATACTACTATTAAAAGATCAAACCTGTATTGTGCTGTGTTAATATATTAAATCTGAGTCGTTGAATATTGATCAATGTCCTAGATCGCACAAATCAAATCTTGAAACGGTACAAGGAAAAAAAAACACGATTCAATCCCCTTCTATCTCGCCTACGCCGCCGTCAGGAGTATGTCCGCATGGCCACTCCATCACGACGAAGTCCGTCCCCGACGTTCTCCCCTCCGCCGCGGAAGCCGCCGGCCACCGTATTTACCACACTGCCACTCGAGGCAAAAGCCGATCCCCACACGGGGGCTGCTAATGCTTCCCTCCCTTCCCACCCATGGCCGGCGACCACGAGAAGGCCGCGGAGGGGAGCAGCGGTTCCCTGCACCGCCACAGTGGCCGGCGGCGGCGTCCACGCTGGTGCGGGTGGCCGCGGAGGTGTATTCCGTGGCGGCGGCCGGGGAGTTCCGGAACGCGTACCGGCGCCAGCAGCTGGCGCTGTCCCTTCGGATTCACCTCCTCGGACCCTTCGCGGAGAGCTCCGCGAGCACCGGAGTGCCCCCGCGTGGGTGGGCGAGGAAGAGCGGGCGCTGCCCGCAGCTTAGCGCGCTCCGCCCTCCTCCAGGGCGCCATCCTCACCCACCGCCCTCGGCGCCACCACCCACCGCACCGTGTAACTCTCAGTTCTTGCCTCCGATGCATACCGATCTAGATCAGCTGGCGTGCAGGGACGGAGGAAGGGGGGGGGGGGGGACGAGCAGGGGCTCAGCCACCCCCAATGATCAGATTTTCTTCACTAATCCCTTAGTAAGCATGCTCATATTAGTAGTTTTACGTCATTCTCGCCCCCTCCAACAAGTCTGCCCCCTCCAAGCCTTGAGGCTGGCTCCGTCCCTGCTGGCGTGGCAGACGATTCTTGGTGAATGCGGGGCATTAGCGCCGTGGAGTTTCAGTCACGGCTGTGTTCTTCCGTATTTTGGCCATTAGTGGGCATCTGCATGGATTTGCGTCAACCATCAGCCTCACTGCCCCTGCCGCCACCGAAGCTGGATCCGCGACCTTCTCTTCGACCTGGCCGCCACATACAGAGGTAAACAATCAATACGATTCTGGCGGACGAGGCCTGCTATGAATTGATCATTGATTGATGCTTTAAGGGTTGTAGTAATTCGATGTCTGATGGATGGCTGCAGGGTCTCACACGGTCCGGACCCTGATACATACTGAATCAAGATATTCCGTAGGTAGGTGGTGAACGAGAGATATGCTATCATCTTAAATTGCCCATTTGATTTGATGATCCATTTTTTGGAATTCTTATTCTTTGTCTTTAGAACCTGCTTTTGGTTTTACTACTATGCAGGTAAAAAGGCAAAAAGGGTATGAATGGTCCACAACTGCGGAAAAATTGATGATAACCCCCCCCCCCCCCCAGTTCGCGCCACTTTGATCATATGCCCCCCTTTGTGTCACTGACATGTGGGACCGGACCCCACATGTCAGTGACACAAAGGGGGGCATATGATCAAAGTGGCGCGAACTGGGGGGGTTATCATCAAATCTCCCCACAACTGCACATAAGTTTACTATTCAGAACCTCTACACCTTCGATGGGTGATAACTCATTCAAAATGGAAATTAAAAAAATAATCCATGTAGACCTTGGACAGTCTTTACTAATTCTAAATTGTCCCCTTAATTGTGAAACGTACATTCCAACTAGTAATGCTAAAAATTCGGGTGGGGGCGACGGTCGCGGCCGCGTGGTACGTCATTTTGCTGCAGCCTGCAGGCGATGGATGGCGAAAGGGATGTAGGGTTCGCCAATTCAGGATTAAATCATCTGGTAGATAATTACAGATGTTATATTTCCAAAATTTTAGGAACTAACCAAACGACCGTGGCCCCAGCAGTCAAAGCGACAATCCCAAACAGATCAGCATCACATTTTTTTTCTCGCCTTCTTAATATCTCTTGCGTGGACTCAAGATCCAAACAAACCAAAGCACAATGTTGCGATCGTTCCTGGCCCGATCCCAGCCTCTCCTCTCCCATCTCCAGCGCCCAGCAGGATGCAGCTCCGGGGACACCATCGTCCCCGCTCCCGTGCTGGACTGTAGCAATCGTAGGATCCTTCCATCACGTGCGTACGCCTCGGACAACAACTCGGAGCCGGAGGTCGAGACAGCGGCAACACCACGGTGCGACGACGCCGCTGATGAGCAGATGAGGACGCCGGCATCGGCATATCGGCAGTTCGGCACCGGCACGGCTACGGCTGTCCTAAACCGCGTCGGCATCTGTACGTGGTGCTGGACGAGATTAACACGGGGCACAGTATCTACAAGCTCAACGTCGACGACCTCGATGGCGGCGACGAGGAAGCTATCGTGGGCGCTCACATGGACGCCGACGAGGCAGTGCCGCCGGCGACACCGCGTTGCCTGCCGGACGCAGTCCTCCGCCTGGGCGTCTCGTCGGTTGGTAGCGCACCGCGATTCGAAGGCCTCGGCAGCAAGATCGTCGTCACGGGTATCTCTAGCACCGTCCTCGCGGATAAGGGCACCGAAATCACCTTCGTCTATGACACCAAGACAGGGAAGCTCGACATTGGGCGACCCCCTCCGCCGGAACGCCTCATATCTTCATACCGCGCCGTCGCATCTACGGGAGACAAGCTATGCGTGCTAGATGCTCTAGGCGAGTCGCCACTCTACCTCTCCGAGGAACCGGCGGCGCTTGCTGCTTTCCTCAACGACCTATCCGACAGCCGCAGCGGAGATGACTCAATCATGTCTTCTTTGAGGGGGCAGATGCAGGAATGGGCCTGGAAGAGCGGTCCCTCACCGCTCCCGCCGAGAGCCAGAGTGGTCAAGTCGTACGCGGTGCATCCAGACGGCCGCACCATCTTTGCCTCGTCTTCCTTCACCTTCAGCCTGGACACCAAGAGCAACGAGTCGTCACGCTGCGGCGACTGGTGCCTGCCATTCCATGGCCGGGCGTACTATGACCGCGACCTAGACGCGTGGGTCGGGATCCGAAGGTCCGATGACACAGATGGTGGCAACTGGGGAAGAACCTATCTCTGCTCCTGTGACGTTCCAGTGGCCCTTGCCGATGGCACCACACCGCCACCAGCTTGGAAGATGTGCAAGGAGGAGCTTACATTCTTCGAACCTCCAAAGACAAGCATACATATTAGTAGGCGCACCCTGGTCCACACTGGGCGTGGAAGGTTTTGCCTCGTTGAGCTCACACCGGCTCCTCCCAGCTTGGATACTCATTGCATCTGCTTCCACGATGGCATCCAGCACTTGCTCCGTGTGACCATGTTCCGTGCTAAGCATGGTAAGAACGGCGAACTTGTTGTCACTGCGTGCCGAACTGGCCGCTCCTACCTTGTGCCCAATTATTCCAACGGGGCCGTATCCATTTTTGTAATGGACCAAGCCGACGAACCGCCTACTGCATTTTGGATGTGATTTTTTAGATAAAGGCACCTGATTTCGAGTTTGAAATTTAAATTTGCAATTTTGAAAGTCCTGACTTGACAAGCATTCTTGGAGAGCTGATTTTTGGAACCTCAATACAAATGAACCCAATTGTTTTTTTTTAGGGAAAGCCATCCCACATGAACCCAATTGTTAAAGCATAGCGAAAATCGTGTTTGTAAAGGTTTTGAATAATTCTATTCATCCAAGTAAAGCTTTGATAGAAACTTAATTACCCATGTAAATTTGCGCATAAAAATATTATAGCCTACATCAATTTTTTTGAATTAAAAGGGTTTTCCCCGATTTCATTAAAAGAAACCACGGGCTACATGATCCACCACAACGCCGCAACCACCAGAGTAATAGAGTACTCGAGTACAACCACACAACGGGATACAGCCCAGGGTCGCATCCAGAGCGAACTAAAAAAGGAAAACAAGAAAACTAAACTCCTTCTAGTCTTAGTCTCCAGGAAGCCCAGCTCTTCGCGCTCCTGAAGGCTTCATCCGCGACTCGCACCAGCAGCTTTGCGCCCACCTCTAGTTCCAACTTTACGTCCTCCGATCCCTGCAAATTTGCCCACCAGTCAATCCAGTAACAAATCATGTGGATTACTTCAATAGATTCGTTAGGCCATTTATTCTCAAAACAAGCAAGATTTATGGTTTTCCAAATCCCCCAAAAGATTGCAGCAATCCCAACCGATGCTTTCTTCCTCTCTTTATTGTCAAATTTATCTAACCTGGTAGTTAGACATTGTCGAGTATTTGCAAATTGGCAGTTCAGGCCAGTTGCAACACTGACAATGTTCCAAATATATTGGGCTAGGGGACAATGCAAAAACAGGTGATCAATGCTCTCATCCTGTCCACAAAATAGACAGTGTTTCGCACATTCTCCACCTCTTTTCAGCAAGACATCCCAGGTAAGAATGATTTTCCTAATAATCAGCCATAGAAAGGTTTTGATTCGCAAAGGAATTTTAATCTTCCACCAAAATCTCGACGGGACTTTCTCTCTTGTTTGCATCGCAGTATAGAAAGATTTAACCGAGAATTGTTTAGAGGCTGAGAGGAGCCAGACCAATTTGTCTTCTCCTTCCCCTAACACTATATTTTCACAAAGTTTTTGAAGGTTTCTCCATTCTTCCAGTTTAACTCCCATGAGAGTTCTTCTAAAAGAGAGCGAGACCAAACCTGTGTTAAAAACTTTTCTTCTAAAAGAGAGCGAGACCAAACCTGTGTTAAAACTTTCGAGACCGTGATGTTTGTATTGTTGGAAACCGCATAGAGGCGCAGGAATTTTTTGGTTAGACATTCATCCGAAAGCCATAAATCCTCCCAGAATCTCGTCCCCAATCCGTTCCCAACCTCAAACCTACAACAAGATAAGAAAAGTGGTTTTATTTCCATTAAACCTTGTCAGAAATGAGAGTCCCCAACTTTGCGGACGCATTGTCCCAAAGTAGAGTTTCTCAAATACTTAGCTCGGATAATGGATTGTGACGAGGTGTGGACTCGGCAAATCCCTGGGTTATACACCCCGGGTTGATTGAGGGGGAGAGAGTTGAGCGCTGGTGATCACGACAGCTGACAAGCAAGGCGTTTTACCCAGATTCAGGCTCCCGGAGGATAACACCCTACTTCCTGCTTGTCTGGTTATTGATGGCGAGTTGTGGCTACAATGGTGAGATGGCGATCTCGCTAGGATTTGTGGTGGCGGCTATGAGCGTACCCTAGAACGAGGGACCCTCCTAGTCTTTATATGGTAGGCTAGGTCTCAGGTGAACGGTGCCGATGGCGCTTACAAATTAGGTATGAGTCGCTCAACCTAGTCGACTATCTTGGGCCGCACGTCGTCCTCCTTGGGCGTTCCTTGGGCCCTCGTCATAAGGCTGATAGGCTTGGCGTGACCCAGGTATCCCCACCGTGGGGTAGTCGAAGAGTGACCCCACGACAGGAGCCCCCGAGTGCTTAGTCGAATCGTAGAGTCGGGTAAAGGACTCCTTCCTCCTGGGCACGCCGTCGGGTTCCTAAAAGGAACAAGTAAAATTAGTCGACTCCGACCGTCCAGGGCTTATGGAGGATTCCTTAGTCAAACTGTCGACTCCAAGGTAAAATACTGTGAGTATGGCCTTAGTCGGTGATTTTTCGACTGCTATTGTTCTGAGTCACTCGGGAGCGCGAACAGCGCTCCCGATGGGAGTAGCCCCCGAGATTAACCTGAATTGCTTGCAATTGAGGTTAAACTCAATTTTTCTCCAGTCGAAAAGCCTGCTCCCGATGGGAGTAAAGAGGGGACTCGACTTGGAGTCGCGACTGGCTTGTGTGTGACTTACTGTGTATTCGGACGGTTTGGCTTACTGCACGAGTTTGTTCAGCACTTGGAGCTTACTGAATGCTCTTGCACTCGAATGAAATGTTCGAGTTCTCAATTAGCTCGTTGGCTTACTGTACGAACTTATTCAGCTCTGAGAGCTTACTGAATCTTCTTGCACTCGAATGAACTGTTCGAGTTCTCCATCAGCCCGTTGGCTTACTTCCTACGCCTTCGTGGTTGACGTCAGTGCTGACGTTTTTGACGCACTCTGTGTCCGATGGGACGTGACAGTGCGGTCCCACTGTCAGTATTGACTGGAGACAGCGGTTGCCGCTTTTTTCTGACCGTTGGGCGCAAAAATTTCGCGGTGTGATGATGGCACCTTGATTCCCGTGCGTAGTGGGCGGCGTGGCCGGCGACGGTTGCCCTTTCCGCGCGACACGTGGACGGTCAGACGCTGTTGCGGAGAGCGGTTTCAGCAGGGACGGCCAGGATTGAGTGACCGCGCGGTATATAATTTTCACCGCGGCGGTGAACAGTTCATCCATCCCCATTCTGTCATCGTCTCCATTGCTTCTGTTTCGCCATTGTTGCGCTGCGTGCTCTCTGCTCCTTCTCCCCCCACCATGAGCAAGGTCGCGATGAAGAAGGGGAAACTTGCTGCCGGCGCCGCCGCCGAGGCAAGCGTGATGAAGAAGCCGGACGGCGACTGGATGAAGTCATCGGTGAAGAGGGCTGACCTCGAGGCCCTCCGCGAGCAGGGGCTGCTGCCGCCGGTGGATCGGGCGATGGTGCGTGTGCCAGGGAAAGAGGTATTCCCTGCCCCTCGCGAGGGGGAACGCGTGTGCTTCGTGGATTTCCTTCCGCGGGGCTTCGGGTTCCCTCTCCACGATTTTGTTCGTGGTCTCCTGTACGCCTATGGGATTCAGATCCACGATCTGACCCCCAATGGCGTCCTGAGCATCGCGAGCTTCATCGTGCTCTGCGAGTGCTTCATGGGGATCAGACCCCACTGGCTGCTGTGGAAATCGCTCTTCATGGTGCGGAAGAACGTCGGGAAGAACGGGCTGGTGTATCCAGTCGGCAGCTTCGGCATCCAGGTACGCGGCGACACCTCGTACTTCCAGATGAAGAACTCTGACTCCGTCCAAGGGTGGCGGAAGAAGTGGTTCTACGTCAGGTGCGACCAAGCGGGGTTGCCTGACTTCGATGGAGAACGCGAGTTGCGGAAGACGCGCGCGTGGGCGCACCCGCTTTCGAGGGGGAGAAGGATACAGTGCAGCCTTTGCTGACCATTCTTCGTGGCCTGCTGAAGACCCTGGGGCGCGAGTCGGGTGGGATTCACCTCATCGGCACCTTCTTCAGACTCCGGGTGCAGCCGCTCCGCGCTCGCGTCCACCCGATGTGGGCGCACGAGGGCATTGGCGACCCCGACCGGACGTCGCCGATTGAGCTTGATGACGAAGCAGTGGAGTCGAAGGTGAGGGGCATTACCAGCCTCCGAGCCGCGGACCCTTGTAATGTCAAATGTCCGGTCGAAGTGTATGGATCCACGAACCCTGTCCCTGAGGTAAGCTTTTTTCTGTCTTGTGCTTGTTTTACCGAGTCTATCTTTTTTGATTCGACTGCTGCTTGCTTGCAGGGTCGGGGTGCCTTTGTCAGCCTTCCTCCGTTGATGGAGGATGGCCCCCATGATGAAGCAGCGTTCCTTGAAGAGGAGGAAGGTGAGGAAGATGACATTCCTTCCGCCGTCTCTCCGAGTGAAGAGGTGGAGGAAGAAGAATATGATGTTGAAGAGCCAGCGCGGAAGAAGCTGAAGCGTCGAAGTGGCGACTCCGCTACTGCTTCGTCTCTTGCGAAGGGGGCAGGTGAAGAGATGCAGGAGGATGGCGAGTCATCTTCAGGTGCCAAGCACCTGGACGACCTGACTGAGCCATTGGTCGTGCCTCCTATCGACTCCGCGCCGCCGGCTATGTTTGCGACAATGTGCTCTGTCTCTCTAGGCAGCGAGGATGATGTGGACATCACCAGGTTAGTTGCGTAACCCTTTGCTTTTCTTCGAGTTGCTATTTGGTTTCTCGAGTTGTACTTCAGTTTCCTTTCTGTCTTGTCAGCGAGCGTGTTGATGCTGCTGGTTCGCCTATGCATGACATGGAGCATACTTCTGCTCCCCCAGTCGAGCCAACTCCGGAGGTGGTCGAGGAGCTCGCTCGGGTGGATGATCTCGCGGTGCTGAAGGCCTCTTCCTCCGTACAGGCGCGTACAACTGACGCGACTCCGGCTGAAGCTGGGCTGATTGATCATGTAAGCACATCTTCAACTTGTCCGTCTGAATTCGAATCGGGTGCGCGAACAGCGCTCCCGATGGGAGTAGCCCCCGAAGGTGTGGTTGACTAGAATAGTCGAGTGCAACTTTGATAAACCTTGTATGCTTCGCAGCCCTACTATCGCCAGCAGGTGGAAGGTGCCGCCGCCTTCGTTCGCATGGAGAAGGAGAGGGATGAACTCCGCACTTCTCTGCAGCAGGCCACGAAGCGGGTGTCGGAGTTGGAGCAGAAGCTTCGGACTCATGCTGAGATGGAGAAGACCCTGCGCGAGTTGCAGGAGCGTGAAAAAGCTCGGGATGACTTGGAGAAGGTCCAGGTCGAGCGCTTGCTCGCCCTCGCCAATGTCCTTGGACGTAAGTGCTTCGGCTTGATGCCTACTTTGCCCGTTTGCCGACTGTTGATGGCTTATGGGTGTAACTGCTTTTTTTTCTCTTTTGTACAGAGACTTGTGGAGGTGCTCCTCCAGAAGGAACTTCCAGCGACAACGTCGTCTTCGTAGAGGCTGTTGGCTTCGTCGATCGCGTCTGCGCGTATGCCTCGGCAGCACTGCAGCAGTCGACGGCGGCACTGCAGAAGTCGACGGGGGCCTTAGCGACTGTGCACCGGAATATCTTCCCCAACAAGCCGCCACCAGCTGCTGTTGACGCACTCGCGGCTCCATTCGAAGGCAATTCGAATGTCCTGGCGGACTTCATGCGCGCGCAGACGGTACGCGGCTCAGAGCTCACTTTCCAGCTGCTTCTTGGTCACCAAGTCGTAGGCGATTTTGAGAAGGTTGTCAGCGACTTCCCTCGAAAGCCTGATGGCAAGACCGCGTCCCTTAGTGGGGTGAAAGCGCAGGCGAGCCAGTTGGCCGTGAAGCTTGTCTCCACCTTCGAGAAGAGGATTGCTAAGATGGCCGAGTTGGCTGCTGCTAGGAAGAGCCGGTCCCAGTCGGAGTCTGTAGTGTAGACTTTTCCTTTTAAGACTATGCTTCTGCTTTTGGGCTTGAGTCTGTAATGCACTTTATGTTGTGCGAGTGAACATGCTGATAATGTAGTGTGAATTCGTTCCTTCGGGGGTGCAGCCGCCGAGTCTTTTTTGATATCTAGCTTGGATGAACTATGTTGGTTCTTTTCCTGGCTTGACGCTGTCAATTCTTGACAGTCTGATATGGGCGAAGCTCCTGATGTTGCTGGAACGACTGGTGCGGATGATGAGGAGGACACTTCTTCGGCTGCGCCTACTCGTCGCCGCCGTCAAGCTCCTCCAGCTCCTGCGCGAAGCGTAAATGACCAGGAGTGATCACCTTCATGAGGAACAAGGTGGTTGAGCTCGAGTCGAAGCTGAAGAGTGCTGAGTTGGAGCTGGAGCGATTGAGGTCGCGGCCCGTTGCTCCATTCTCCCAGCGTGAAGAGTTTCTGCTTGGCGAGATGGACTTGATCAGTCGACAGCTGCAAGGTTGGCCTTCTAGCGTTTTTGCTTCGGCTTCTGTGTCTTCCTGCTATGCTTAATGCTTGGCCTTGATGCAGATGTGAACTCTGACTGGAAGGCTGAGCAGCTTCGAGTGGACGAGCGAGTAGAGAAAGAGGCCGCCGGTGACTCACCCGAAGCGTGCCAGTTTTGGTCGAACAGATCCAGAGGTAGTGTACTGGCACGAATGCTGGATCGCACCTGGCGGGCTGCTGTGCTCTTGGAAGGTTGCAGAAAAACCCTCTGGCAGATCAACAAGGTGTACTTTCCTCACAACGAGCAGCCGAACGGACTGACTGCGCTTCTGGAGAGGTTCCGTGAAGGCAGTGCGTTGAAGGAAGTCGTGCACACTCAACTTGTTGCCGGGGCGAACGTGGCGTTGGCATACGTTCGACTGCACCGGCCTAATCTTCCATTGCACAAGGTGCTTGACGGCTTGCCTGGAGAGGGTGACTATGCCGATACTCTTGCGGCTGCGCGCCAGATGATTCAGCAGGTCCAGAACTTTAGCGAGCACCTTGTAGGGCCACTTGATGCGCCAAAGGGCGAGCCTGTAGAATAAGAGTAACAGACTGTTTGTTGTATACCGTTATCTTGTAAAATCAATTTTTCCAAGTGGAAATATGAGTGTATGTATGCCGAGGTGGGGGTAGCCCCCGAGTGAGTAAATTGTATCTTGTAGACTTCTGTAAACCTGTGTGGCGCAACCCCGAGCGGATCGGGTGTGGCCTAGGACTTTGAGAGTCGAACCCGTAGGGCGCAGCCCCCGAGTGCTTCGGGCGCGGCCAAGATGTTTCGAGTTGGACCTGATCGCGCAGCCCCCGAGTGCGTCGAGTGACGGCGTAGTTCTTGACTTAGACCTGTGCGGTGCAGCCCCTGAGTGCTTCGGGTGGCGACCTAGGATTTCGAGTTGAACCTGTGCGGCGCAGCCCCCGAGTGCGTCGGGTGCGGCCTAGGTTTGGACTTGGACCTTGTGCAGCGCAGCCCCCGAGTGCGTCGGTGCGGCCTAGGCTTTTTCGAGTTGGACCTGTGCGGCGCAGCCCCCGAGTGCGTCGGTGGCGGCCTAGGTTTGGACTTGGACCTGTGCGGCGCAGCCCCCGAGTGCGTCGAGTGGCGGCCTAGGTTTTTCGAGTTGGACCTGTGCGGCGCAGCCCCCGAGTGCGTCGGTGGCGGCCTAGGTTTGGACTTGGACCTGTGCGGCGCAGCCCCCGAGTGCGTCGGTGGCGGCCTAGGTTTTCGAGTTGACCTGTACGGCGCAGCCCCCGAGTGCGTCGGGTGCGGCCTAGGTTTGACTTAGACCTGTACGGCGCAGCCCCCGAGTGCTTCGGGTGGCCAAGGATTTTGAGTTGACCTGTGGCGCAGCCCCCGAGTGCGTCGGGTGCGGCCTAGGTTTTGACTTAGACCTGTACGGCGCAGCCCCCGAGTGCTTCGGGTGGCGGCCAAGGATTTTTCGAGTTGACCTGTATGGCGCAGCCCCGAGTGCGTCGGGTGGCGGCCTAGGTTTTGACTTAGACCTGTACGGCGCAGCCCCCGAGTGCTTCGGGTGGCGGCCAAGGATTTTTCGAGTTGACCTGTATGGCGCAGCCCCCGAGTGCGTCGGTGGCGGCCTAGGTTTATGTTGCTTTTTGACTGAAAAAGTAAAGGGGAGAGCTTGTTCCACAAATCACTTCATTGATTTTTGCGAGCAGGCCGCCTCATTAAAACCCTTCCAGTCCCCTCAGGTACCCTGGTAAGGGAAAGAGTGCGTCTGAAACCTGCCGCCTTGACATGTATGCTTTGTTACAACAGGGGAGTCGACTAGGCGTAGAAGCGTCGCAGCTGCGCAACATTCCATGGGTTGTGGCAGACTGTTCCTGTCTTCGAGTCCTTCAGGCGGTAGGCTCCTCCGCCGATTGCTTCTGTCACAATGTATGGGCCCTCCCATGGGGAGGCGAGCTTGTGCACCTTCTCTTTGAGGCGAAGGACCAGGTCGCCTGGAACGAAAGCTCTTGGCCGCAGTCGCCGTCCGTGGTAGTTGCGCAGGTCCTGCTGGTACACGGCTGAGCGGGTGAGGGCGATGTCGCGCTTCGTCTAAGGTGTCCATGTCGTCCTCGAGTGCTTCTTCTGCGTCAGACTCGTCGTAGGCCACCACTCGAGGTGCGTCAAACTTGATGTCGCAGGCATGACCGCCTCTGCACCATAGACCATGAAGAATGGCGTGTACTGGGTGGATCTGTTCGGTGTGGTGCGTAGACTCCAAAGCACAGATGGCAGCTCTTCGACCCAGGCGCCTGCAGCGCGCCTCAATGGTACTCGCAGGCGCTTCTTGATGCCTTTGCAGACTAGGCCGTTGGCCTTTTCGACTTGCCCATTGGATTGCGGGTGCGAGACTGATGCGTAGTTGAGCTTGATGCCTTGTTCGGAGCAGAAGTCCTTGAATTCTTCGGCTGTGAAGTTCGTGCCGTTGTCGGTGATGATGCTGTTCGGCACCCCGAACCTGAAGATGATGGACCTGATGAAGTTAACTGCTGAGGATGCAGTCGAACTTGTGATGGGCACGGCTTCGATCCATTTGGTGAACTTGTCGACTGCTACCAGGAGGTGAGTGTGCCCCCTGGCGAGGATTTCTTGAGTGGACCCACCATGTCGAGCCCCCACTGAGCGAAGGGCCAGGCGAGTGGTATGGTCTTCAGTGCCGATGCTGGCGCGTGCGGCTTGTTGGCGAACTCCTGGCAGCCGAGACACTTCTTCACGAGTTCTTCGGCATCTTGCATTGCGGTGGGCCAGTAGAACCCGGCTCGCAGGGCTTTGGCCACCAAGGCACGACTGCTGGCGTGATGCCCGCAGGTGCCTGTATGAATTTCGAGCAGGATGGCTTGACCGTCGACTGGATCAACGCACCTTTGCAGGACTCCTGAGATGCTTCGCTTGTATAGCTCCCCCTTGATGATGGTGAAGCCTTTCGAGCGGCGAATAATGCGCTTGGCTTCGACTGAGTTGACTGGCAGTCTCTGGTGCAGCATGTACGCCAGATATGGGCTCGTCCAGGTGGGCTCGATTAGCAGAACCTCCATTGGCTCCTTCTCTTTGCCTGGCGGGTCGGCGGTGCTCGTTGATGGTGTGGAGGATCCGGGCGTGGGTCGAAGTTTGACAGACCGCTGCGTGATGCGCTCAAGGAAGACGCCGGTGGCACCTGCGCCTTGTCTGAGCCCAGGTTGGCGAGGGCGTCGGCTTCCTCGTTGCTTTCGCGGCCGATGTGCCGCAACTCGCAGCCGTCGAAGGTGCCCTCCAGCTGGTTGTACAGGTCTCTGTAGGCGATCATGTTGTCGGCGATGGCGTCACAGGCCTTCATGGTTTGCTGCACGACGAGGTAGGAGTCGCCGTAGATCATGAGGTGAGTGGCGCCGCAGTTCTTGGCCATTCGCATGCCATGGATTAGGGCTTCGTACTCAGCCTCGTTGTTGGAGGGTGTTGGGAAGTCCATCTGTAGCACGTACTTCAGCTTGTCGCCTTTGGGGGAGATGAGGATGACTCCTGCCCCGGCTGATCTGAACTTTTTGGAGCCGTCGAAGTACATTGTCCATGCGTTGGACAGGTCGGGGACATCTGGCAGCTGGGCTCTATCCACTCGGTGGTGAATTCTGGGAGCACTTGGGCCTTGATTGACTTCGGGTGAGCGTATTTCAGCCCCCAGGGTCCTAGCTCGACGACCCACTTAGCGACTCGTCCTGTCGCGCATTGGTTGGTCAGGATGTCGGAGAGCCCGGAGGAGCTTACCACCGTGATCGGGTGCTCGGAGAAGTAATGGATTACTTTCCTTGAAGTCATGAAAACTCCGTAGGCCAGCTTCTGGTAGTGCGGGTAGCGCTGCTTGGACAGGGTCAGCACCTCGCTGAGGTAGTAGACGGGTCGCTGGACAGGGTGGCTGTGCCCTTCTTCTTCTCGTTCGACTACGAGTACCGTGCTGACCACCCTGTTTGTGGCTGACACGTAGAGGTATAGCGGCTCGTTCTCCAGTGGAGCCACCAGTACTGGGGAAGTCGTGAGTGTTTTCTTGAGTTGGTCGAACGCGACTTGCGCTTCTTCTGTCCACTCGAACTTGTCTGTCTTTTTCATCAGTTGGTAGAAAGGCAGGGCCTTTTCTCCCAACTTACTTATGAACCGGCTGAGAGCTGCGACTCGGCCGGCTAGGCGTTGCACCTCGTGAAGCTTGGTCGGTGCTGGCATTGCGAGTATGTTTTGCACCTTCTCAGGGTTGGCTTCGATTCCTCTTGCAGAGACGAGGTACCCAGCAGTTCTCCGGCTGGCACGCCGAAGACACACTTGTCTGGGTTCAGCTTGATCTGATACTCGTCGAGGGCGGCGAAGACCTTGCGGAGGTCGGCGATGAGGGTGTCCTCCTTGCGGGTGGTGACGACGATGTCGTCGACGTAGACTTGGACGATCTGCCCGATGAGCCCTTTGAGGCATGCTTGCATTGTGCGCTGGTACGTGGCACCAGCGTTCTTCAACCCGAAGGGCATCGTCTGGTAGCAGAAAACGCCGTCGGGTGTGATGAATGCTGTCTTCTCCTCATCGTCGACGTTCAGTCTGATCTGCTGGTAACCTGAGTAGGCGTCCAGGAAGGACAGGCGTTCGCAGCCTGCAGTCGAGTCGATGATCTGATCTATCCGCGGGAGCGGGAAATGGTCCTTGGGGCAGCATTTGTTGAGGGCGGTGAAGTCGACGCACATGCGGAGTTTCTTCGTCTTCTTCTTCTCCACCAGGACTGGGTTGGCGACCCAGTCCGAGTCCTTGATCTCTCGGATGAACTTGGCATTCAGCAGTCGATCGATTTCTCTGCTGATTTCGTCTCGCTTGGGCCCGGAAAAGCGTCGCATGGCCTGTTTGACGGGTCTGGCGTCCTTGTGGACCTTTAAGGAGTGCTCGGCGAGGTTCCTGGGTATTCCTGGCATGTCAGAGGGTTGCCATGCGAAGATTCTCCAGTTCTCACGTAGAAACTCGACGAGCGCGCCTTCCTATGCGGGAGTCAGACTCGACGATACTTTGACCGTCTTGCTGGCGTCAGTCGGGTGGACCTGATGGGTCGTTGTGTCGTCAGCCGCGTTGAAGGCAGCGTCCTTGGCTGGTTTCTTGCGGGCTGGGAAGATGGTCTTGTCGTTGTCGACTGCCATTGCCTCGAAGTGCTCTTCGACTCCGAAGAATTCGGAGATCTTGCTGAACTCGCGGTCGCAGCTGTTGGAGCGGTCGAAGTCGCCGTGCACCGTGATGACGCCCTTGGGTCCAGGCATCTTGAGCATGAGGTAGGCGTAGTGAGGTATCGCCATGAATCTGGCGAAGGTTGGGCGCCCGAGTATCGCGTGGTACTGCGACTTCCAGTCGACTACCTCGAAGTCGATCGACTCCCTCTTGAAGTTTTCGGGTGTGCCGAAGATGACGTCGAGTGTGATCGTTCCCATGGGCGTGACTGCTTGCCCTGGTACTATGCCATGGAAGGTGGTCTCTGATGCCGCCAAGTCCGTCGTTGGCCTGTTTATCCTTCTGAGGGTGTCGGCAAAGATGATGTTAATGCCACTGCCTCCATCCATGAACACCTTTTTCAGGGTGTAATCTCCGATCAGAGCTTCGACTACCAGAGCGGCGTGCCCGGGTCGTGGTACTGCAGGCGGGTGATCTGCTCTGGAGAAGTGATTGGTGTCTCTGACCCTCTCAGGTAGTCTGGTACCGCGGTGGACAGGTGATGGCTTGGAAGACTTGGCGAGTGATGAGCTTCTGGCCCTGTTTGAGGGGCGCCCCTTCTGTATCATGTTGAGTTGTCCGCGTGCCGCTGGATATGCGTCCTGGACACGGTGGGGCATCTTGCTGCGGCTGCTGCTGCTGCTGGAAAGGCTCCCGCCGCCTGTGCTGGATTAGCGACTGCGGGTGCGGTGCTGCCTGGATGGCCAGCTGCGCGGCTGGCTGCGCTGCGGGTGCTGGAGTGACTATCTTCTGCATGGCTTCGTATATTTTGCGTGCCTTTCGACAGTCCTTCAACAGGTGGTTGGATCCCCACTTGCCCGTTTCCGGGTTCCTGAACATGTGGTGCCTGCAGGGTTGTTCCAGCTCTTCCGCTGGGCTTAGTGTGCGTTTCTGCCACTCGCGTTTATGGCCTCCGTCGCTGCGGTAGCTGCTGCCGCCGCTTCGGTTGTACTGCCCCTGGCTGTATTGGCGACTCTGGTCACCGCCGCTTCGACTGTACTGTGCATGGCTGTATTGGCGACTGCTGTCGCGCGCTTCATCCTCACGGGGGGTTTGGAATCCCGCCGCTACTAGCTCGATTGAGTCGTTGCCGTTGTAACGCGGCTTCTTCTTGTGGCGTCCTTCTCGCCAGTTGCTTGGTCCGGCTTCGTCCTTCGGGGAGTAGTGTGAACTATTGCGGACCGAGTCCTCTCCGTCTGCCCACTGGTTTGCTATCTTCATGACCTCGATCATGTTTTTCGGCCGGAGCCTACCAAACTCCTCGCGGAGGTCGCGGCGGGAGACGCCGTGCATGAAGGCATCCATCACTCGGTCCTCCGAGGCGGTCTCCATGGTGTTGCGGAGCAAGGTCCAACGCTGGATGTATGACCGGAGCGGCTCGTCTCGTCCTTGCTTGCATGCTTGTAGCTCGACGAACGTCGTCGGTCTCGAGTACGTCCCCAGGAAGGATTTAACGAAGGCCTCCGCGAACTCGTCCCACGTCCTGAAGGCGTTCTTGGGTTGAGTGTTGAGCCACCCGCGTGCAGAGCCCGTGAGCATCAGCTGGATGTACTGCATGGCCGTAGTCGAAGTACCGCCCTGGCAGCTGCAGGCTATGAGGTAGTCTTCTAGCCAGAGTCTCGGGTCCTGCTTCCCGTCGTACTTGACTGCTTCTGCCGTGAGCTTGAAGCCCTTGGGCATTCTTGTGTCGCGTATGTTGAAGCTGAAGCATGCGGCGCCGCACGGCTCGTAGTCGCCGTCGTTGCGGTCGTAGTCGAAGTTGGACGTGCTGACCGGCCGCTGGGTGCGGCTGCGGTCTACCGTCCTTTGTGTGATGACGTTGCGGAGGTCTTCACCTGGCTGCGGTTGTCGCAGTTGTCTTGCGCCGGGGCTGC
This sequence comes from Poa pratensis, assembly GCA_947311845.1. Taxonomy (NCBI): domain Eukaryota; kingdom Viridiplantae; phylum Streptophyta; class Magnoliopsida; order Poales; family Poaceae; genus Poa; species Poa pratensis. The sequence continues at coordinate 174,113,898 of CAMZMU010000041.1, forward strand.
GAGTGCTGCGGGCTCGTGGTCGCGGCGATCTCGATCTTCTCGCGCTTTTTCTGTCGGCGCCTTGTTTACAGTGCGTCTTCGAGTGCCTTGATAGACATGATCTGCTGCTTGTGGAGGAGAGCGCGCGAGTCGCCCTCAGGCGGCTGTGTCAGCCGCAGGTATGTTTCGACTGCCATGAGTGCGGCTCCGGGTGTTTGGGGACGGGTATCCCGTCTGCGTCTTCTATGTATGATGACTCGAGGTTGCGGGTGACTCTAGCGCGGTCGGCCTCCGTCATCAGGGGCACGCGGGCTCTGTGGCGCCTTGCTCCTTGTGAGACCTCTGTTGAGGCAGTGAACGAGTAAGCGGCCCTCCTGGCGCTCGACGCGTCAGCCTCCTCCTTGCGTCGGAGCTCGGCCTTCTCTGCGCGGAGTCGTTCGCCTTCCTTCCGTAGCAGGTACTGGACCGCCATAAGGTCCTCCCGGGGTGCGTCCGGTGGGGTACGTGCCTTCCTCGACGTGCTTCAGGGCTTTGATTGCCATGTCGCGGGTGATGGTGAGTCGCGTCACCTGGTCCGGCATGACCACCTCCAGTGGGTATGCGGGTTCGTCGTCGTTGCCCTGCGGCCTCTGGCCGATCATGAAGACTTGCGCGGGGTAGATCTGGGCAGTGGGACGGGTGCTGCCACTGCTGCTTCCTTCGTCCGAGCCGTGCTCGGAGCTGAAAATGGGTGCGACGTGGTGGACACCACAGTCGCCGCCGAGGCTCCTTCCCTGGAGTTTCGCGATCTCCGCCGCTGACGCGAGGAGTGATGTCGCCGTCGTCGACGCGGGCGCGATTGGCTTGTTGACGATCTTGTAAGCGACGGAGACGCGAGTGGCGCGGTGTAGAACGACGCGACCTCCGTCGCGCGAAGGCGTGGTCGACGTAGTCGAAGTTGACGTAGATCTTGCCAGCGACGCGATCGAGGTAGTCGAAGTAGACTCGATCCGCGCGGTGGTCGACGAGGTAGTTGATGTAGTCGTAGCCGATGCGATCTCTGTGACAGCCGGAGACGCTGGCGGCGCGGCCGTGTTGGGCGCGATCTTTGCCGCGCGGAGGCGGTCGGTGTAGTCGAGGCGGATGCGATCTTCTCAGCAGTCGAAGATGCCGTCCAGTAGTCGCAGCAGATGCGATCTCCGCAGCAGGTGGGGGGTGGTCGGGGCAGTCGCGGCAGACGAGGGTGCCACCACCGCGCGCGGTGCGATCGCCGTGGATCTGAGTACTCCACAGCTATCTACGAAGTAGTGCATGGTACCGAAGGTGAGGCACATACCTACATGCAGATCGGCGTACACCGAGCGGTGGGCCGGCGGGTGGAAGGTGTACTCGAAGGAGCCGAAGCAGATTGGCTCCTTGGTGATGCAGACGTCGGTCTTCAAAGTCGATGGGCCGGTGCGACCATGGTTCCAGCGCTCGTTCTTTCCCACAGACGGCGCCAATTGACGAGGTGTGGACTCGGCAAATCCCTGGGTTATACACCCGGGTTGATTGAGGGGGAGAGAGTTGAGCGCTGGTGATCACGACGGCTGACAAGCAAGGCGTTTTACCCAGGTTCAGGCTCCCGGAGGATAACACCCTACTTCCTGCTTGTCTGGTTATTGATGGCGAGTTGTGGCTACAATGGTGAGATGGCGATCTCGCTAGGGTTTGTGGTGGCGGCTATGAGCGTACCCTAGAACGAGGGACACTCCTAGCCTTTATATGTTAGGCTAGGTCTCAGGTGAATGGTGCCGATGGCGCTTACAAATTAGGTATGAGTCGCTCAACCTAGTCGACTATCATGGGCCGCACGTCGTCCTCCTTGGGCCTTCCTTGGGCCCTCGTCATAAGGCTGATAGGCTTGGCGTGACCCAGGTATCCCCACCGTGGGGTAGTCGAAGAGTGACCCCACGACAGATTGCCACATTCCTTTTTCATTAACAAGCTTCCAAAGCCACTTTGCAAGAAGTGCAATATTCATCATTTCTAAGTCAAGCATCCCCAATCCTCCCTGGTCCTTTGGAAGACAAACAGTCTTCCAATTCACTAGGTGGTATTTCTTTTTTTCTTTCCATTTTGTCACTCCAAAGAAACCCAGATCTTAACTTATCAAAATATTTCCTTTTATCTACCGGCACTCTGTAAAAGGAGAACATAAAAAGTAAACTGCTGGAGAGAGATGTAATAATTAGGAGAACTCTACCGCCAATGGAGAGGTTCCTCCCGTTCCAACATCCCAACTTTTTGAGTAATTTCTCTCCAACGAAACCCCAATCACTATTCTTTAACCTAGTCTCATCTACAGGAACTCCAAGATATTTCATCGGGAGTTCCCCTGATTTACAGGTTAAGATATACTCAAAGATTTTTTCATCTCTTTGTTCCAAGCCAAGACAATAAACTTCACTTTTGTGGAAGTTTATGTTTAATCCCGACATTTGCTCAAAAAGACAAAGTATGAATTTCAAATTCCTAGCTTGTTCAAAGTTATTTTGAAGAAGGAGGATCATATCATCTGCATATTGCAGGATTGACACTCCTTTTTCAATTAGATCATCCGAGAGTCCCTTTAACAAGCCAGCATCTACCGCTCTTTCAACCATTATAGCTAGCACATCGGCTGCTAGGTCAAAAAGCAGTGGAGATAACGGGTCCCCCTGCCTTAAGCCTTGGTACGTATTAAAATAAGCACCGACCTCACCGTTGCCTCTAATCCCCACTTTACCACCGGAAACGATTTTTAGAACCAGATCATTGAATTTATACGGAAAGCCTTTCATCTCAAGAACTTTAAGCAAGAAGGGCCATTTGATTTTATCGAATGCTTTCTCGAAATCTATCTTAAAAAGGATCCCCGGCTTCTTCTTAACATGTATATCATTTAGCACTTCATGTAAAACTACCACTCCCTCCATAATGAACCTGTTTTTAATAAAAGTTGTCTGTGTGATTTTTATCACCTTAGGAATCATGGGGGTCAAACGGTTAACCAGCATTTTAGTGATGATTTTAAAGACAACATTCAAAAGACAAATCGGTCTGTACTTTTGAATTTTGTTTGCATCAGCACCTTTTGGGATTAGCGTAACTACCCGTAATTTAAACGATCAATGTTAATCTTGTTATAAAAAAATCATTCACTAGGGAAAAAAGATCTCTGTGAATAATGTTCCAGAATTTCTGATAAAAGTTAGCATTAAATCCATCCGGACCAGCTGCTTTATTCAGTTCCATTCCGAACACCGCATTCTTAAGCTCCTCTAGACTGAACCTTTTTAATCAGTTCTTCACAATCACTACCCTCTATCTTATGGACTCCTGTCGTGTTCAGGGTAATCTGACAACTATCAAATCTTCCAAACAATTTCTTATAAAAGTCAGTAATGTATTTTTTTCCAATTTTCTTGACCTTCTATCACTCCTTCCTCTTGGTGCAGACTAACTATCCTGTTTTTCCTCATTCTACCATTAGCTTTCGAGTGATAATATTTAGTGTTATTATCACCTTCCAGCAATTCTTTCTCTCTAGACCTCTGTAACCATTTAATCTCTTCCTCTTTAAGGATTTTGTTTAGCTGAAACTTACAATGTTGCAAATGATTCCAGTAATCAGCAGACAAGCCCGAAGTTTCGCCTAATTTGTCAAGTCTATCCATTTCCAAAGCTATCCCTTTCTTTTGTTTGTTAAGAGCACTTTCATAATTAATGTTCCAACCTCTTAGATTTTTCCTCATCCCTGGAATCTATTATGCCAACGGTCCAGACTGGATTTACCTTTATACTGTTTATTCCAGATTTTTTTACTAATTCCTCCAGGTCTGGCCTAAGAAACCAGCAATTTTCAAATTTAAATTGCTTTTGGAATCTCTCAACCGCACCTGTTTGAATCAATAACGGCGTATGATCCGATAAATCTCTCCGAAGAGCCGTCACAGTTACTAGGGGAAAAACTTCTTCCCAGGAGGGTGAGATGAGTACCCTATCTAGTACAACATATGTCGGGTCTTCTTGGTTATTTGACCAAGTGTACTTCCTGCCGCTTAGTTGTAAATCTAGGAGTTCTCCTTGCGAAATAATCGCGTTAGAGAGAAGACTCCATCTGTTCATCCCTCCAAGCTTATTTCTATCACTCTCTCTCCTGATCAGGTTGAAATCTCCGGCAACAAGAATAGAAACTTTTGTATTTTTAAAGATATGCACTAACTCAACTAGGAATTTCGCTTTCCCAGCAGGTTGTGCATCTCCATAAACAATTACAAGGTTCCAGGTAACATTTTCCAATTTGCTATGAACTAACATTCTTATGAAATATTCACCATCTCCTTTTCCAAAACATCTAGAGTATCCGAATTTGTCCCCACTAGAATACCACCAGACTTACCTTTTGCCGGAACCTAGGCCCAATTAAATTTATAGTCTCCCCCAATCGACAACATAGTTGTCTCGGAGAAGTCTTGTTTAATTGTTTCCTGAATGCCAATAAAGTCAAGTTTCTGAGTTTCTGTGGTTTCTTTGATGAAGTCTCTCTTTCCCTTATCACCAAGCCCTCTGGGGTTCCAAACTAGGCCACTCAACATTTTTTCCCACCCCTCCTTATCACCGTACGCACCGGAGATTTAACAGAATAAACCTCTACCGAGTGTTTATTTGTTTCACTCCTATCAATAAAACTTTTTTTTTGCATATAAAAAAGATTAATATTCTCCAACTCCGCTTCTACATCCTCATTATTAGCTGACATGAGTTACTTTAGTATATCATCTACCTCGCTAGGGGGTAGATGTGTACTATCAGGTTCAGCAGCCCAATTTTTCGAATTAGAACTTTCACCAAAAATCGCCACTCTCGCTCTCTCTTGCGCTCTGATTTATTCTAAGTTATGTTCGACAAGTTCAAGTGAGGTACCTAAGTCAATTCCAATTAACCTAGCAATATCTAATAGAGTACTATCTTCTGAATTTAGCACAGTGGGAATTCCAGGGGTACCTTCTTCCTTGTCGAAAGCCTTAGCTTTGATGTTTTTAGCCTTGTCCATTATAGTTGCATCATCAGAATTTTTAAGAGCCAATCTACCACTGCATCTCGGACCCAGCTCCTCATTTGTGTTCTGCGAGTCATTCTTTTCTTTGTTTCGTGAAGCATCTCCACCACCAATGATAGCATTGACTTTATCAGGAAAGTTCTCAGACTGTGATTCATCAAACTCCTCCCCTTCATCTTCATCTGACAAATTGACTATTTCTTCCTCAGACCTTACTGAAGTGTTTTTTCTCATTTCAGTGTCTCCAGAGTTCTCAACCAAGTTATCTTCAATCACCGGTTTGTCGCCTTGTGGAAATAAAGCTTTCCCAGTCCTCATCTGATTCCGACGAACATCTTCATCGTCTTGCTCTTTCAGCGCCCTCTCTCTCTCTGTTCCAGAGCAATCCTTGTTCTAGTACTTGCAACGACATCATTTCCATTAGTGATCAACTGGCCCGATGGCGAAGGCGTAGTTTGTTTGTCACTTTTCTGTCTCTTAGGGTCTCTGTCACCTAGATCTTCAGGCTGGCTATCCATCACATCTTCAAAGTCTTGCAGGAACTCTTCTCCAGGCCTGTGCCAGCCTAGTTCAACTACTTCCTCTAACTGGAAATATATCCTGTAGTAGTACATTTTTGAAGTAGCAAGCTGGGTCCATTTCGGTATTTTCAGGTGGTCAACCACACCCACCTTCAGCCTCACCTGGCCTGTTTTCTTAAGCCCTTCCATGTCTGCCTCAAGATGCAAACCCAGAGTAGAACCAACTTCACAAAGTCCATGAAAGTTTTTCAACATTTTTGTTACTCCCTTTGCCTTAACCCAGACCATAGTCAGCTTCCCTGCTGCCAGAGATTCATCAGTCCATAACTGGATGTTCACCATGATGTTGACTTGTTTGAGTGGCACCCAGTCATAGATTGCTGCTTCATCTATCTTAGCAGTAGAGGGGAAGTTAACCAGGAAGGCTCCAGCAGCAACATTTTTTGCCTTCTAAACCCATCTCCACGGGTAAGTGCTTGCGAGTCCAAACTCCAGCTTCTCTGCACTCACATCTTCCATTGCACTGTCTTTTATTTAGACTAAAGCAGTTGCATTTCCTTTGGCTCCAGAACTAGTTTCCTTAGCATGCTCAGCAATGAAACAACCCAAACCTTCGCCACCAAAACCTACAAAGGTTGCCACAAGTTTCCTTTGATGCAGCCAAGCACATCTAGAGGAAATGTGGGAGACTTTATCACAGTTCACACAAAGGACATCTTCCTTGTAGTCTTTGGTGATATGCAGGCCATGGTTATAGCACTTGAAGCATTGCAATTTTGTTGTTCCTTCTTCAGTTCCTGCCACCACTGACTTCTCTTTCTGAACTGCACTTGAACCTCCACCCGAGTTAGCTTTAGGAACATATTGGTGGCTCGACTGTTTGTTCTGCACTCCAGCCTGGGTTTTGCTTGATTCACCCGAAGAAGAGCGGTGCTGGGTGGTCTGAACTTGTTTGTCTCTATCCATATTCCTGTTGTTCCCGTAGTTGAAATTGTTTCGATGCTCATAGTTCTGATTTTGCCCTCTGAACTGGTAATTGGGGTTGAAATTCTGCCCTCTGTAGTTGGTGTTGTGCGAGTTACCTTGAAACTGGCAGGGAGGGAAGTTGCCTTGGAAGTTCTGCCCCTGACCACGGCCAGCGCCGCCACCAAAATCTTGGATGTGCTGCCCCTGACCACAGCCAGCGCCGCCACCATAGTCTCCCTGGAAACCCCGACCGCCACCGCCTCCGTAACCACCACCCTGCATCTCTACCCGCGTCGCTACCTCTCCTATCAAAACTTGGTCAATTTCTGGGTCCTTGCTAGAAATCTCGGTAGGGCACCAGAGATGGGAGAGGAGTGGAGAGAGAAACTGATGTCGATTTGGGAACTCCTTGCAGAGATGCAGGGAAACCCTAGCCTGATCAGCCTCTCGGAACTCATCTACTCGGGCCTCCACACTGTGATTTCTCGCCGTCCCACATCGGCCCAAGGTTCGAATGGAAATTCGCGAGCGCCCAAATCCAATCATGACGTCATCCCCTGGATTTCCCCAACGTCTCGCCGGCGATCGGGAAGACAGGTTCCCCGGCAGCGAGCCGGAGCTCGAGCTCGGCGAACCTGCGACATCCCGTCGTATGCTCGACTCAGGCGTATCCACACGGGAAGGGATCCGAATCGGTCTGCCATGAACAATATGAAACCAATCTGTCTCGCCATCGGAATCCTAGATCGGAGAACCGTCGACGAAGGCCGGAGTCCGGCGAGGGGCACAGACGAAGGGCTGCGCATCTGCGGAGAGCGTCGACCTTCGTTTTACCTCCAATTCCAGCCTCCTCGCGATCTGTAGCAGCTCCTCCTTCCGCCCTTTCCTCTGCTTGCTCCGCAACACCTTCGCGCAGAGGAACGCATCGGCGAGAGTCGCCGTCAGCGGCGTCTGCTCGGCCTCTGCGTGCTCCTCCTCGTCAGGGAGGTCGTCATCCTCGCGCCGATCCTCGCTGATCGCCCAGAATCGCCCACCAGGTCGCCCGATTGCCATCCTCCCTCCGCCGCAGCCGCAGGGCTTCCGGCCACGGAAGATCCCATGGGTGGACCGATCCACTCAGGCTTCTGGAGCACCAGCAGCCCGCTTCCCCAATTGGACGGCTCTGGGAGGGCCGGTCGGAGGAGCTTCAGCCTCTCAGTCTGATATGCTTTGTTCATTATAGCGTACATCATGTTCAGTATAAAAAATTGAAATGCAACCCGTTGTACAGTATCCCATTTTATTATTTTTGCACTGATCACAAATAATCATAGTTTTCTTACAAAACAGTTCAAGGGTAAGTTTATACCGAATATCTACATGCGCCGATTATTCTCTATTTCAAACTTAAAAGTGTGATTGTTTTTTGATAAATTTGATAAAGCAAGTTGAAAATAAAACTACAGGAAAACGCGGCGCTGCCAAGTCTCCGGCGGATTGTTGAGTGTAATTTCACGGTCAGTCCGCATATAAGCCGTTTTCCGAGCTCCAAGCAAAATACATCTGAGTCACGTTGTACGTGCTCTTGGCGACTCCGGCCTGCAAAGCGCTTAGACGCTCTCCAGCAGCGTCCAAGGTTATAACCATCGCTGTTCCTGACTTCTTGAGCTGAACAAGAGGAGAGGAGAGCAGACATACAGAGGACTGCGTATTAGTTTGTAATCTAAAGATGCGGGGATATAGAATAGAGGTACTATATGTTCAATTAATTTTATCAAGCGATGCACCTGACCATAGATACTCGCCAATAGATTCAGGGCTATGTGTCAACGTGGAGAGGAGGACGTACGTAATGTTCACCAAGGTAAGCATCGATCGAATCACCAGGTAGATAATCACAGATGTTTTATTCCCTAAATTGGAGGAACTAACCAGCCGACCAAAGACCCCAATCAAAGCGATCACGATCGAATATTTTTCTCTCCTCTATCTCTCTGCCGCCGAATCAAGATCCAAACAAACGAAAGCACAATGTGGCGATATTTGTTGGCCCGATCTCCGCCCCTTCTCTCCCATCTCCGGCGCCCTCCAGGAAGCACAGGCTACATCGTCGTCGCTGCCGCAGGCTGTGCAAATAGAAGAGTCATCCATCGTGCATACGCCTCAGGCACGGCTTTGGCACCGGAGGTCGACGGCGCCAGGCCGCGGCGGCATCTGTATGTGGTGCTGGACCAGATAAACTCGGGGCACGGCATCTACAAGATCAACATCGATGACCTCGACGGCGGCGACGAGGACGCCCTCACGGGCGGCGTCATGGACGCGGAAGAGGCGGTGCCGCCGCCACCATGTCGCCTCCCCGAGGCAGTGCTCCGCCTTGGCGTCTCATCGGTTGGCTCAGAGCCACGATTCGAAGGCCTCGGAAGCAAGATCGTGATCGTCGCTGACGAAGACTGTCAAGGGATTACCTTCATCTACGACACCAAGACAGCGAAGCTTGACACCGCAAATCCTCCAGCAGACTTGTTCTCCCTGAGTCAAATGTTCCTGTCCGTCGGCGATAAGCTTCACTTGTTAACGCCGCTTGGCAAATCCCCACAATACCTATGTGAGGTGCCGACGCCCGAGCTCAACGAGCCATATCTCAGCCGCCGTGACAAGGATTTCATCGTATCTTCCAAGTTGAGAGGGCAACTTCAGCGATGGGCTTGGAAAAGTGGCCCCTCCCCGCCCCCGCTTACAGAGGGTGCTAGCTATGGCGACTGGCCCGTTCAGTAGTACGTCGTGCATCCGGACGGCCACACCAAAACAGGGACGCTGGACGCCGGAAGGGCTCTGCCGCCGGGGCCGTCTATTGAGAGGTGGATCAAGTATGGCCACCACGCCCGTCAACGGCAACAAGCTATGCGTGTTAGATACACAAGTAAACAAGCCATTCTACCTCTCCGAGAAGTCTTACGGCAAATACCATATCGACGAGTGGTCCTGGGACGAGGGCCCGTCGCCGCTTCCGCTCGGCGCCACCGACGACGACGATGACACTAGTACTGTCGATTCGCACGCGGTGCACCCAGACGGCCGAACCATATTTGCCTCATCTGAGTTTACCTTCTCCCTCGACACTGAGGACAACAAGTCGTCTTGGCATGGAGATTGGCTCTTGCCATTTAATGGACGGGCATACTACGACAGAGACTTGGACGCATGGGTCGGGATCCGATTGGCAGATGTCACAAAAGGTGGGAGAATAGAAGGAGACCCCTACCTGTGTGTCTGCGACATTCCGACCGAACTTGCAGGTTCCCGAAGAAGCAAGCGTTGTCGGAAGTTTGCAAAGCCAGCATGGAAGATGTGCAAGGAGGAGCTCACATTTGTCGAAGCGCCTTTGCGTGCCAAGAGCCCCACCCTTATTCCCACTGGGCGCGGCAGGTTCTGCCTCGTCGAAATAAGTTTGAGAGCAGAGGCACGTGTGACCATGTTCATTCCTAAGCGTGACAAGAAAGGCGAGCTGGAGATCACGCCGTGCCTACCTGGCCGCTCCTACGCCGTGCCAAATTACTCCGGGGGTTTCTATACTGCGTTCTGGATATAACGATGTCTTATTGACAACTTTGCATAAGTGGATCTTAATTTAGCAATATACTCTTTTATATGTAATAAGAATTATACGCAAGAAGTACACCAGATTAAGACTCTGTATAAGAAACCTGCCATGTGTTCATCTTGTCCAGCACCACATACAGATGCCGACACAGCACAACCATGATTTATCACCGTCGACATCCGGTTCTAAATCTGTAATGGAGACGTATGAGATCATCCGACGGACAACTGTTCGATCTGCACCGCCAAGAGCGGTATCAGCAGAGCTGCATCCTCTAGGGCGCCGGAGGTTGGAGAGAAGGGTGAGATCGGGATAGAAACGATCGCCACATCGTGTAATTCATTTGTTTTTTTATCATCGGATAGCGATTGATTTATTCACCTAAGTTGTACTACTACTATATACATTTTGCATATAGGAGTTACACTATTAGAAAATAAAATATCTATTCTGACTAATCTATCTTTTTTCTTCGCGACTGAGCGGTGAATTGCACGTGTTACCGCAAAAGCAAAATCGTGTCTATTTGTACTTCCAATAATGTCGTGGGGCAACTAGCAATCAAGGTCGTGCGCTACGCTAACACAGCCTAGGCTAGGGCACAATTGTTACGTACAAGTAGTAAAGTCCATCAATTCTCGATCTGAATTAACAGAAACTTTGCGATGCTGCGCTCCTTCATCGCCCGATCCCAGACCCTTCGTCTCTCCCATCTCCGGTGGGCAGCCGCGGCTCCGGTCGGTGCCAAGCCGAGGTTCCTGCCATCACGTGCCTACGCCAGCCCGGCGGCACCTGCCTGCAGCACGGTGCAAGGGGTCAGCTGATGGGACGGAGGCGGCCGGCCGGCATCTGTACCTGGTGCTACAGGAAAGGGCGATGGAGGTCTTCAGTATCTACAAGCTTCCCGACGTGGACGAGGACGCGGCTGCCACTGACGACGCCCCGCGCCACCTCCCTCCAGCAGCCCTCTGCCTCCGCTCCACGTTAGTCGGTGTCACCCCGCACTTTGAAGCCCTTGGCAACAAAATCGTGGTCACCGGTGACTCTGACACCATCTCCGGGCAATCTGACTGCTGTCAGTTCATCACCTTGCTCTATGACACTAAGACCGGGACCCTGGACGCTGCGAGGGCTCTGTTGGAAAGGGATGGGAAGTGGATACGGGACGGCTACCACGCTGCCGCACCCGTCGGCAATAAGCTATGTGCGTTAGAGGGTGAAGGAAATAAACCTTTCTACCTCTACGAGGAGCCTGCGGAGTCGTTCTACTATTTCGATGAGTGGGCTTGGGAGCAGGGTCGTCGCCGCTCCCACTCCACGCCACCGGCCATGACATTAGGATCAGGTCGCACGCGATGCACCCAGACGGCCGCACCATCTTTGCCCCGTCCTCCTTCACCTTCTCCCTCGACACAGAAAGCGGAGAGTCGGCACGTCACGGAGATTGGCACCTACCGTTCCACGGTCGGGCGTACTACGACGGCGACCTGGATGCATGGGTTGGGATACGATTGGCCGATGGCACCGAAGGCGAAAGCATCAAAGGATACCCTTACCTGTGCGCTTGCGACGTTCCAACGGCACTTGGCGACGACACCATGCTACCGGAGCCGACGTGGAAAATGTGCAAGGAGGAGCTCACATTTGTGGAGGCAAGGGCACGTGCCAGGAGCCCCACGCTTGTACACATTGGGCATGGCAAGTTCTACCTCGTCGAGGTCACCCAGAGAGGGGAGCAAAAGACGACGGCAAAGGCCGTCGGCATACACTTTTGGCCGTCGGCATATTGTATGCCGACGGCATTAGTGCCTTTGCCGACAGCATCTGGCTGTAGGCAACTATCTGTTTTCCTGTAGTGGGAGGCACATGTGACCATGTTCCGTGCTAAGCGGGCTACGAATGGCGAGCTCGAAGTCACACCATGTCGACCTGGCCGCTCCTACCTCGTGCCAAATTACTCTAGAGGTTTATATACTGCCTTCTGGATGTAATAATGTCTACCATTCTGCATAACATGATCTTAAATTTACAGCATTTTCGTAATTTTATTTTGTAGTATTGGCAAAAACTGGTACATCGGCTTAGAGTTCTGAAGCGACAGTCGACTGTCAGCCGACCCTAAAATCAGCAGCAATTTTTTCTCGATTTGTAATGTTGGCAGAACTTTTGTCTTGATTTTGTCTGAGATGTATCTTTCAAAAAAAAAAAAGATGTATCTTTCAATGTACTCAAAGAAGAGTAAATAGTAGAAGATATATTCAGCCAAATCATTAGCCAGTAGATTTTTTTACGTAAAATAATGACAGAGTTACAGGCTGAGGAAACCAGCCGGCCCAATCATGAACGAGAACTAGAAAGCCACGAACGGGAACTAGAAATACAGGTCGTGCTTCCAGGCCCATTAGCGCGCGCCTTTTCGTGGGTATGTTAACACACAGGCTAGGGCTGCTCGCATCCTTCTTCGTCTTGGGCGGACACACGGTCTGAATTCACAAAACCCTTACGATGTTGCGATCAATCGTCGCCCGATCCCAGCCCCTTCTCTCCCATCTCTGTCGCAGCGCGGCCGCCGCTGCTCCGGGCGGTGCCAAGCCAAGGATCAATCCATCCCGTGCCTACGCCGCCTGGGCGACACCTGGAGCTCGGTGCAATGGATCAGCTGCTGAGACTACATCGGCGGCGGCAGACCGTCACCTGTACGTGGTGCTACAGGAGAAGGCGATGAACAGGTTCAGTATCTACAAGCTTCCCCACGTAGATGACGAGGACGACGAGGCGCCGCGCCGCCTCCCTAGAGCGGTCCTCCATCTAGGCGAGTCGTTGGTCACTGAAACCCCACAGTTCGAAGCTCTCGGCACCAAGATCGTCGTCACCGCTGACATCATCTCCGGGCAGTTTCTGACCTTTCTATATGACACAAAAACGGAGACGGTGGATGGCGCTCAGTCGGATCCGAAGCACATGTGGGTACAGAACCGCTACCACGCCGCCGCGCCCGTTGGCGACAAGCTGTACTTGTTAGAGGCTGAAGGAATTCCTCCCTTCTACTTCTACCGCTATAAGGCGCACGCAGAGGATGGGTGGGCCTGGGGGCATGGCCGGGAGCCCCTCTCGGTCGACGCCAACCGCATGCAGAGGTTGAGTGGGCCTGGGAGCATCAAGTCGCTCGCGGTGCACCCAGATGGCCGCAACATCTTTGCCTCCTCCACCTTCACCTTCTCCCTCGACACGGAGAGCGAAGAGTCGGTTCGCGTCGGCGACTGGCGCTTGCCATTCCACGGACGAGCATACTACGACGGTAACCTGGATGCATGGGTTGGGATCCGGTTGGCTGACGGCACCGAAGGTGGGAACACTAAAGGACACCCCTACCTTTGTGCCTGCGACGTTCCAACCGCTCTTGCAGCCGACAACACCATGCTTCCTGAGCCGGCGTGGAAGATGTGCAAGAAGGAGCTCACATTTGTCGAGACGCCTGCACATGGCACCAGCCCCACCCTCGTCCACACCGGGCACGGTAAGTTCTGTCTCGTCGAGGTCAGTGAGGGAGTAGAGGCTAGTCGTCCCACCAGCGACGGCTTAGGGCACATGCTACGTGTGACCATGTTCCATGCTACACATGGGAGGGATGGCGAGCTCGAGGTCACGCCGTACCACCCTGGCCGCTCCTACTTGGTGCCCAATTACTCTAAGGGTTTCTATACTGCGATCTGGATGTAATGATTTCCTGTAAACCATGCATTTTGCAGAATGGGATATTGAGTTTATTTTGTATAAGTATTAGTTATGAACTTGTGGGTTCTGAATGGACAATCTTTGGTCGGCCAGCAATGAAATCACGAGCAATTTGTTTACTTTAAATTTGGCCCAATTTTTACACTATCTATAGAAGGATGATCAATAGTCGTCTCCATTAGCGCTAGCACCGTTTTCCAAGTGGTAAAGGGGCAAGTCCGCTATATATACCGGTGGCTCAATTTTTTTTTTTTTGAGATTTACCGGTGACTCAATTGGGGAAGACAGTGACACCATATTTTTCTCTCCAAACGTGACCTCTATTGCTTGCCACGTTCCGATAGAGAAAAAAAAGGATGTTCCGAACCAAACAACAGAACATGTAGTAACTATGAAAGTGTTTCAGTTGGCAAAAACACCGACAGCTCATTTCCATCATGCCTTGGCTGTATGCGCACCAGACAATAATCGCCCAAATGAGCAATGCTAGGAGAACTAGCTAAATGCCCGTGCGTTGCAATGGGTCTAAATTAAATCAACATCTTATGTTTGAAGTAAACTTTAATTTTGGTTTTATAATCATTTTAGAATTATATTAGCTTTCTCCTAGATTTCAACTCTGTTGCATGTCTCATTATACAACAATCGTGCTTTGCAATGGGTCTAAACTAAATCAAACAAATCAAACATCTTATGTTTGAAGTAAATTTTGATTTTGGTTTTATCATTGTTTTTAAAATATATTGACTTTCTCCAGATTCATTTCTCTTGCATGTCCCATAATGCAATAATCTTCAGATAAGATAAAGAAAAAGTCACCATTTACTTTCGAAGCTTCTTTGTATACATGATGGGTATCAAAAGTATGCAACCATAGAGCGCTTGGATAGAAACAGCAAGTGCTACATCAGCGCTAGTTTAAAGAGGAAAAAAACAATGTTTTCCATGTTCATTAAGTCAACAAGGAACCTTTAAGCAAACAAACAGGTGCCAAAAGGTTAGAAATTAGTCAGTGTCAGAGAAGGGTTACACCAATCTATAATTTTCATAGCCATGCAAGAACGAAATCATGAATATATTCTGGCCAGCATAGATGGCAACAGTTCTTATACTTTTGTAGGTCCAAATAATGGCATTAACAACAGCAAAGGATGCAAGTTCTGAAAGAAACTTCTCTGCAAGACGCTACATGTGAAACTGACATGTTATTTTAACCAGAATTCAGCGAAAAAGAAGAAAAATAATCAAGCCCCAGCGCTTCTTTCTTTATATAAACATGCAAAGCCCAAATCCACAATGTGACAAATTGCTTTGCCCTTTTCACCAGTATAAACATTTTAGCACTAAGAAATCTATAACTCGTAGTCATGGCGTAGCCTACACTGCAGGGTTCCCGTCATCCAACCGGCAAGCTGAATGGTGCTGTTCCATGAGGTATAAAGGTTCCCCAAACCCGCAACTGCAAGAACCAAAGCATACCAAACATCAGGTATTTAGTGAAATCACAAAGAATGTGTTTCCTAGAAACAGAAGGACAGAAATACAGAATCCCGAAAAGAACAAAGACGCTAATATTGAAAGTCTAAACGTACATTTATAGATCCAAATAGCTGGAAAATTACTGCATGGCTGTTACAAGTAGACTGCATTTTCAACGCTTTGAGAAAAAGCATAGAATGAATACGGTTAATTAAATCCTGCTAGAGACATATCAAAACTGCAGTATGATACTCTATAAATCAAAACGTGTGTCAACTTGAAGACCAAAGAATCGGACTCAATCCTGGCACAATGCAGGCAGCGATCATTGATGGCATCAACTCGCCACAGCAATAAACAAACTAAATGCAAACTATACCTCAATGAATGATAGAAACACAATAGATCAGAGATTGTTTGACCTGTACTCTTTTAATTCCAACGGTGAGGAAGAACAAGTTTTTGAGACGTGTTGATTTTTTTTTTTTGGATCGTTCTAATCATTTGGCATGAGCTCCTCCTCTACTCAACCTGAAGAGAGGGATAACATTACAACGGAAGATGCAAGATATACACTTCAATGCAAATACTTAATGGAAGAACAGAAAACGCAACAGAACAACACAATAATACGGTGATGCAATTACTCGCGAACGACGCCTGTGACCGGAAGCCAGGTCGAGGCTGTGCCAACTGAACTGCGGGCGATAGATGGCAGACCTGAGCTGCCACTCGCCGGGCTACGAGCGGGCGCGGTAGCCAAGGCCAGAGGGGCCGGGCCGCGCGCGCCAGAGGGGAGCCGCGGGACTGAGGAGCAAGGCGGCGCGCCGTTGCGCGCGGATGCCATGGTGGCCGAGTCGTGCGCACATGGGACTCCGTGGTGGAGCACAACCGCGAGGAATTTATGGAGCGGCACAGGTCTCCCGGCGGAGAACGTCCGCCTGCCAAGGCGGAGCACCATCGACGCGGACGGCAAAGTGCCCGGGCCGCGCGTCCCGTGGGGAGCAGTAGGGAGTTCGGCGGTGGATCAGGGACGCGGGGAGTCGCCGTCGGGGCGGAGGCCAAGGTGGACGAGCCATGCGCACACGGGCCTCCCATGGCGGCGCACAGTCGCAGCCGGATCTGGGACGGCACAGGCCACAGTCGACTTTGGGGCGAATTTTGGGTGGAGGGATGGATTTCTCGGATAGACTCCCCGCCGCTTCCGTGGGACGACATCCTCCGGCAGCTGCAAGGGCTGTGGCCTGTGTGCAATGTGTGTGAGCTTTCGGCGGCGGCGGCGCAGCCGCCTCGTAGTGGCCTGGAGGAGCAGAGGGATCGGTGGTGCCACATCGAGAGGAGAAGGAGAGGAGTGGATCCTGATTTCGGGAGAGAGACAGATACATTATGAATTGCAGCGGAATTGGTGGAGGCTCCAGGCTCGACTGCCCGTGTAGACGAAGGGAAAAAACGCTTCTTCTCCACTACTAATATTTCTTTCCTTCTGTGAAAGGGTTATCGATCGCTGTAATTTTTTTTTCTTTTTTGACGGGATTGCTGTAGTTAATTTCTTTCCTTCCGTTGATTGATGTAATTAATTGTCAAAGCCATGCGTGATTTAAGTAACGTAGACAGCGTGCGCACAGTTGGGCCGGCCCATGTTAGCGATGCTTGGACGAACGATCGTAGCATTAGTAACGATGTTTGACGAAATTTTCTGCCAAGGCTACATACGTACCAACTCCCATTTAATAGTAAAGATTAGCTCATATTAGCTCTCGCCAGATATTTTTAATCATCTTGTCATCAAGTATAGATAAATTCATCCCAGTCGCCTAATTAAGGCAAATAAATAGAGGATTCAGGGCACCTGTTCTAGAGAAACACTAAATTCAAACGAGAATATAAGCTTCTGAAAAGATTTGGAACTCGCGGCGACCGTATCACAGGACTCTCGACGGCATAATCATCACCATCGTTGTTGTTGGAGTCACTGGCGGCAACCGGCACCTCGTCCTGTGGATCTGCCACCTCCTTCTTCACCACGTCATACTTCAATGCTTTCTTGTCGTCTGTAGCGTCAACCAAAATTGTCGTATCTTTGCTAGCCTCTTTTCTTATCAGCATCTCAGAAATAACCGTCAGCACATTATTCTGCACCCATCTTCTTATAGGTCTCGCACCATACATCTACAAAGCAAATATGATTTTAATAAACACAATGATAGTTAGAGCCGCGAGTATAAGCAATTATGAGAAGTCTGATCACACGATAGTCTAAGAAAGAACATATACTTACTGGGTTATATGATTCCGACAAAATGACGTCCAGTGCAGCATCACTTACAGACAGGGATGTGCCCCTTTTTGCTACCCTATCGATAGCGCTCTTCATTTGGATTTTCACTACCTCCATTAGTTGGTCGCGTGGAAGCGGCTCAAATGTAACAATCTGGCTAAGTCTGTTGAGAAGCTCAGGCTTAAAATATGTATGTACCTATACATGAACAACCGTTGTGAGTCATATATATAAATCGTTTTGAGAACTAGTGAAATTTTTGTCAAGAGTAAACCTTTTCCATCACTAGGTCACGTGCATCTTTCATTCTAATTTCACCCTTAATTCCCGCTATTAAGTGTTCGGCACCTATGTTTGAGGTCATAATGATGATTGTGTTCTTGAAATCTACTTTGTCACCTTTGCCATCAGTCAACACACCGTCATCAAGGAGCTGAAGTAATACATTTAGTACCGAGGGATCGGCCTTCTCCACCTCATCAAAAAGGATGACACTATACGGACGGTTCCGAACTTTATTGGTCAATTGTCCACCATCTTCATAACCTAGATAACTTTAATATGTTATAAAATGAGAAATCATATCAGTATACCCAAAAGATAAATAATTAATTTGCTCACAAAACAATGCAATTTTGAAAATTGGATATGCATCATATATAATAAACCTTGGAGGTGCTCCAATGAGACGAAGCACAGATCCAGAATGGACATATTCTGACATGTCGAAGCGAAGCAATACCTTTTCATCGTCAAATAACTGTTCTGCGAGTGCTTTTGCAAGCTCCGTCTTTCCAACACCAGCTGATCCCAAGAAAAGGAAAGAGCCTATTGGCTGACCAGGTGGATCGAGACCAGCCCTCGAACGTAACACTGCTTGCACAACTAACGTAACGGCTTCATTTTGTCCAATAACTCGTTCATGCAACTTATCTGCAAGGTGGATAAGCTTTTCCGTCTCATTTGGATTGAGGGCCGAGACAGGAATTCCGGTCCACCGGCTCACAACCTTGATCAATAAATAAACATTGAATGAAATTATACTAAGTAATTACGCACTTCATATTACATAGATACTTGAAACAATTTATAATTAGGAAGGAATGTCTACCTCTGCAACATGATCTGGGGTAACAATTGTTTGTCCTGCCTTTATAGCTGTGCAAGACTCGTCGATTAGGTCAATAGCCTTATCAGGAAATTGTCGTCCGGTGACATAGCGGCCAGCGAGCTGCGCAGCGGCAACAATTGTATCATCTTCAATTTCCAACCGATGGTGCTCTTGCAAAACCTTCTTTAGTCCTCGGAGGATGCCAATGGTTGCCTTCTCGCTTGGCTCATCGACGTGCACTTTCTGGAACCGCCGCTCGAGGGCGGGATCCTTCTGGACGTGCTTGCGGTACTCGTCTAAGGTGGTGGCGCCGACGCAATGGATGCGGCCACGGGCCAACGCCGGCTTGAGCATGTTGGCGGCGTCATGGCGACCCTCTGAGTCACCGGCGCCAATGAGCATGTGCATCTCGTCGATGAACAGGATCACCTTGCCGTCGGCAGCCTCGGCCTGGTCTATCACGTTCTTCATGCGCTCCTCGAACATGCCACGCCATTCGGTCCCCGACACCATGCCCGCGACGTCGAGCTCCACGAGGCGCGCCTTGAGGAGCGGCGCGGGAACCGTACCCGCGGCGATGCGCTGCGCGAGTCCCTCCGCGATGGCCGTCTTGCCCACTCCCGGGGCGCCGACGAGTGCGGCACAGTTCTTGGTCCGGCGGCAGAGGATGCGGACCACATGGTCGATCTCGTCGTCACGGCCGACCACCGGGTCAGCCTGGCCGGCCGTGGCGGTCATATCCCGGCCGAACGTTTGCAGGCTCGTGTTTCGCAGACAACGCCGCCTGAAACGCTGGTACACAGCTTCGCCCAGGGACATCCCCACTATTGTGGCCGCCCCGACCGCTGCCGCCAAAAGGACCTCTTTGGTGACCTGGCTCGCGCCGTGCCATAGGTCCGATAAGCTGGTACTGCCAGAACTTGACATTGTCGCCGGCGCTGGCAAAACCGATCGATCTAGCTCTGTTACATATTCATGAATCCTTATTTATATACAAGCTGCGTTGTACAAGTTGGACACTGTATCCGATTAGGTATACCATACGAAAGAGCTTGCATAACAGTACGTACGATCGAACTCGGTTTCTTTTGCTGCAAGCAAAGGATCATATGATTCACCATGAACGGTCATGCCAAGCACAAATATTTTCTTTCCTACTCCCCGTTCACCTTTATAAGGCACTTTATCACCATTTTAATTTTGGCCAGATACTTTTTTGAGGCACTGATACTTTTTAGTTGCATGCTCCATGCAACTGAATCTCAACTTGCACAGGTCAATTCCATGCTCCATGCAACTGAATCTCAATTTGCACACCAAGTAAACCAAGTATCAGTTGCAGGCTACTGTTAGGTTTTGCAATGGTCACTAATTGGCGCGCAACAAAGGGAAAAGCATTTCTTTCAAAACCAAAGGGAAAAATCAACCAAAGGCGCCACACACACAAGGACAAATACAACTATATATAGTATATGGTAGAACCCATATTGCTTGTACTTTTAATATATTTTCGCCTAGAAGTGGAGATTCACGGGTCACGTGTTATATGTAAAACGGTTTTGCAAATTCTCATTTAGCCACTATTTAAGTTAGAGCTCGGTCAATATTTAAGATTAGCTAGACCTTTTGGAATTTTTCCATTCTGAACACTCTACCGTCTGTAATTATTTTATCCCCATATATAAAATGAACTCCCCACTTTGGTTTGCGTCAAAACAAAATTCACTGACCGTTCGGCTGTGTCTCGATTCATGATTGTATATTGGTTGCAACTGATATTTCTCAGTTGCAAATGGATTGCAACTGGGATTATCTCGGTTCCACCTGAGTTGCAATTTATATTTTTTCTAGTGAATTTGCTAATTCTCAGTTGATTCAATCTCAGTCAACTCGGCACCTGTTAGATCCGCAGTGCCAAAATTCGGGCAATTCAGGTGTCAGTTTGTGTTTGTACACGATAGCGATGGAATTTCAGCGTGGCCTTTTTTTTTGTCGTTTTCTTGTGCTGGCGTGGTCTTCCGTGCTGTTGTCATGAGGAGGCAGGCCGAATTTGATGTGGTCGTTAGCTGTTGTTTGCTATTTATTCCTCACGTGTAGTTTGAGGTTGCATTTTTTTTTGCCATGGTGTGCTTAGTTTCAGGTTTATATTCAATACAAATGAAACCCGTTGATGTCCCTATGAACACACGAGATGCTGCCATGTTTTAGAAATGATGTGGTTTGGTGGTAGTTAGAGTGTGATAGCTGTGGTAGGGTATTGAGATATCGGTTTTGCTAATACTTGGTCGACCGAGATTTGAGATCGAGGTCGACCGACTCCTTGATTGGTGGAGAGTTGCAAGTCGGTTATAACTGACGTTTTAAGGTTGCAAATATATTGTAGCTGAGATTTTTTTTTGTTGCAAGTGGGCACTAACTAGGCAAAAAATGTTTTTAACCATTGGATTTCATTACTACAAAACCTACTATTACAGTCGGACCACGGCCACAGCCTCAGTCGGTTTTCCCATCCGGCGCCGGAATAATAGTTGAGGATAATCCAGCCGCTCGGAGCCGGTTTCGTTGTCCGGCTAGGAAACTAGCCCCTGAGACGGTTTTTAAAATGATTCGACTCTACAACCCGAGACGGGCGCAACTATAAGCCGATGCGCCCGTCGGAGGCGAGCGGTTTCCTCGACCGGCTCGACTGGGACGAAACGTTCAGACTTTACCCAGACGCTTCGACATGATTTAGAGCTGGTTGGAAATAAAAACAAACTGGGGTTGCAGGCGTCAGTTACATTTTAAAGGAGGCTCTGATTAATCTAGAGCTCAGGGGCCTCTGCATTGGTCATTCGGTCTGCGATTAGTCTGGAGTATCTGCATTTACCCAAAAATATCATACATCCGGAAGGGATGGATTTTTCGAAACTTATCATGCCCACTATTTTACGAGCGAATTAATTAATATTGATGCTGAACAGTAAATAACCACAAATATTGCTAATTAACCAGACTTCCATTCCATTACATGACGACTAATAACAAAAACATCATGGCAGTCCTCCTTTCGTTATCCTCCCTGTATCCCTGGATAGACTCCTGCTGAGGGAAAGCGTCGGTGAGCTCCGTATTATAGAGCAGCTACAGTTGCGATCTGCATCACGGTTTCTCCTTGCTTCGGGGCAGAGGATATCCGAGGACGCCCAGACCTTGCAGCGCTGCAGCTGCGCCACTGCAGGTGGTAGCAAGTGCTGCGCTGGATGACGGAGCGGACGCTGTACAGCTCGTTCCCCTGCACGGCGTTGGTCCCGAGAAGCTCTACCAGAGATGCGACGCCGCCTCCTCCCTCCTCCTCAGCCGGGCTGAGCTGTGCGCGGAGGAACTGACGGCGGCATGTTCGGGGGAATTGCAAAAGAGGTTTTTTGGTGTCTCGCGGCAGGAGTACCTCGCCGGAGGAGGAGTATGACGGGAGGACGGGGGCGGCAGCGGCGCCTAGCGCGGAGGAACGGGAGCGAGCTCTGTTTTCCATCGAGGGGTTGACTCGGGAACGAAGAGCCTTCCTTACCATATGGACTGCGGATTGATTTCCATATTTCGTAGGGGGTTTTGTGTAAAAGTGCCGCGATGTACGACGGACACGTTAGCTGTATTATATAGTACTAGCAAATTGCCCGTGCGTTGCAACGGGTATAAAATAAATCAATATTATCTTTAATTCCTAGAAACATTATAATTTGTTTCATCAAATTTTGGTAAAAAATACGCCGTTACTACACAAATTTTGCCTCAATCCAATCGGCATGCCTAGAATAATTTTAATTTTTAGCTGGATGAACATCAAGTTGACTCAGTAAAAAATGTCTCGAATGTTAAGAAATATATATTGATATATTCTTGTCTATGATAACTTCATATATATTCTTCTGACATGACCTCTCGTGGTATGGGTCAGCAGTTATGGGTCAAATTGATCTCAATTATTTACTATATTCCTGAGATTTTAGTTGAACTAACCTATGATTTTGAATAGAGCTATATGATATTACTAAGTATATCAAAGCTGTGCACTTTTGCGATCGGAGAGCAGCCGAGCTACTGTAGCAGCGACAGTAAACACTGTAGAAATGAACAGTCTTCTACAGTGCTACGATCCCGGCCGTCGTTCGGCGATCGGACGGCTCTCAGCACACGTCCGTGATGGTTTTGCAAAAAGACCCCTCTATAAACGGGAAATCAACCCACGGTCCATATTTCCCCAAGAAGAGGACCTTTACGAAATTACAGAAAACTACGAGGACTATTTTGAAAAAAGGTCCAGAGCCCCTCCTCCTCTCCCTTTCCTCTCCGCTCGGGCGGAGCTCCCCGCCGGCACCGACGCGGGCCGCCGTTGCTCCGCTGCTTCCCCGACGAATCGAAGGTCGCCACAAGCTCCGCCGTCGCCTCCTCTCCGTCCTCCGCGAGCCACGCAAGCCGGGACGCCGCACGCGCGCCCGAATCATCACCGCCGTCCTCGCTGTCCACCGCCGCCATTTTCCTCGCCACCGTTTTCCTCGCCGCTGGCAACTCCGTCGACTAAATGGTCCATCCCGCCGCCCTCCCTGCTCGCCACAACCTCCTCGCACGGATCCACAAGGTCCGAGCCCCGCGCGAGCGCCCCTGCCCGAGCGCAAGCTCGGCGGCGCCGGCGCGTCCGCCGCCGCAGGCTAACGTCACCTGCTGACGCCCGCACAGGCCCACATGTCATAACGTGGCTGGGCTGGCCAGACGGGCCGCTTCGTGGGCCGTTCTGGGCTGCGTCGGCCCTTTTTTTTACAATTTCTTTTTTGTTTTACCTTTCTGTTTTCCTTTTTTTTCAGCTTTACAAATACATGGTATTTAAAAATGTGACAAATGTGTCAGCACTAACATGAACAAAAAGCGACGGCTTTTAATAGCATTTGATCAAATTTTAACTTCAAATATTTCAAAATTTTAGATGCCTTCCATATCCGGACATTTTCCACATCTTTTGCAACTTTTGAAACACAGCTGCAAATCAATCCAGAAAAGATTCTAAAAATTTGTAAAAAATAATAATACATTTCAAATATTTTGGGCCCTTTCCAAAATTATTTGAATGTTTGATTACATGAATATTTCAACAAAATGCAAATTTATTTCCATTAATTATGGCTTGATTTTAAAAGTTTAGCAAACGCTTAAACAATGTACTCTCTCCGATTATTGAATTAAATTAAATATTTATCACGATACACGACCGTATCATACCAACTCGAATAAGTTCACATTTAGAAATAATGTACCATTTAAAAAAAAATTCAACTAGATGAATATTCCGAGAACATGCAAATTTATTTACTCTGACTACGGCTTAATTTTAAAGTGAATTTAATAAATTGTCAGACAATGTATTTCCTTCGATTATTGAGTTAGCTT
Organism: Poa pratensis; assembly: GCA_947311845.1. Classification (NCBI taxonomy): domain Eukaryota; kingdom Viridiplantae; phylum Streptophyta; class Magnoliopsida; order Poales; family Poaceae; genus Poa; species Poa pratensis. The sequence continues at coordinate 174,138,030 of CAMZMU010000041.1, forward strand.
AAATATTTAACACAAAACACAAACATATCATACCGATTCGAATTACAGTTGATATTTACAAATAATATAACTAAAATCCCTCTAATTATGCAAATCGTAATTAACAAATTCTCAAATTACACTTAACTCTCCCAGATTATATAGTTAAATTTAAATGATGCTTCATTACATGCACATTTACAAACAATCACAAGTTCATCTTCTCTACAAATGAATTCAATTTAATAGATGCTAACACAACATATTTCTTCTAACCATCGATCAAAATTACACAATTATACGAATATAATATTTAGACACAACCATGGTATATTTCATCTAATTATGGTGGTACACAAGAAATTTATGGCAAAATGGAACCATAATTGATCATTTAGATTTAGCTGACATATTTGCAAGTATATAACTTAAAACTCTCTAATTATGTAGTTACATTCTTAACAAAAATATTTTGAGATAATTCGAATGCATTTTCTCTAATTACATTTAAACATTCATAACACAATACAAATATGTTTGAACATTTCAATTTGCTAGATATTTTAATATTTTTTAAAACCTATTTAAAAAAAAGCTCAGAAAAAATACTAACTATTTATGGTAAAATATAAACACATTTGAACATTCCAATTTGGTCAATATTTGGATGCAATATAAATAGATTTTCCCTAATTATAGAATCAAATCCAAAAAATGTGCATTCCCACTAATTACGTACTTATGGGAAAAAAGAAACATAGTTAAGCATTTCCTCTAATTATGGATTGATTTAAAATTGAAATTAATAAGTGATCAAACAATTTATTCCCTCCAATTATTGAGTTCGATTAAATAATTAACACAAAACAAAGACATATCATACCAACTCAACTAAATTAATATTTACAAATAATATTACTGAACTTTCTTCAATTATGCAATTCAATTTAATAAATATTCAACTTAAACTTAACTCTCTCTAATTATGTGGTCAAATTTAAATAATGCTTCATTCCATTCACTTTTAAAGAAATCAAGAATTTGTTTCCTCTAAAGATGGATTCAATTTAATAGACGTTAACACAACATATTTCCTCTAACCAACAAGCTAAGTCACATATTTACGGCGAAATAGACACATAATATTTAAACATAACCATAATATATTCTCTCTAATTATGGTGGTTCGTATGAAAATAATAGCAAAATAAAACCATATTTAACCATTCAAATTTGCCTAACATATTTGCAAGTAATATAACTTAAATCGCTCTAATTATGTAGTTACATTTAAAAAAATGATTGTTCATATGAATATTTCCAGAAAATACAAACACGTCTACTCTAATTATGGATTGCTTCCAAATTGAATTCCACCTAACTACATTATACAAATTAGAACAACCACCTTCCCTTACAATATATATACCGCAAATAAAAAAACAAACAAATTATTACAACATATCCTCAGCAAAGGCGCGGCGTGTCGCCGCGCTAAATTCAACTATCAAAATATTTGAATATACAAAATATATACAAAATGTTCGAACGAATTACTATCTACTCATAACAAAATAAAAAACATGTTTACAAATTGTAATTTCGCCAACATTTTAGCGACTTTTCCTGATATTCCACAAAATATGACAAAAATGCTCCCAAAAAATAACCGCAACATACTTATAGCGAATTACAAATATATTTCAACATTTCAATTTCGCCAACATTTCTGACATCATACAAACAAACTCACAAAGAACTCACAAAATATGACAAGAATGCTCATAAAAAATGCTACCTATTCATGACAAAATAAAAACATGTTCTAACATACCAATTTAGTTAACATTTTGGTTAAAAAATATATATATACTGCAAAAAAAAAAACATCAAGGGCGTGCCGTGACGGCACGCCAAATTCAACTAGTCATCATTAAAAAAAGAATCAATTCATGTGATGGGCGAAGCATTTGGTTTATTCATGCTGTGTACATGGGTTTTCTTTATTTATATAGTCAGTTTTGTGCACTCTAAATAGTTGTATTAGATGCCGCTAAGCTAGGTCTTGTTTTAGGTGAAGGGAAAAGCAAACCAAATGGAGAGGATAATAAAATAGTAGGAGTCGTGAGCAAAACCGTAAAAAAAAACGAGTACTTTACATTTGATGGGCTAATCTTTGGCTTGGCATGTGGTGTTTATTGGATTGGGCTCGTGGAGAATAGAGAATGCCAGCTAGGCTGAAATAGGCTCAACAGAGAACTGAACAACATATTTAGGTTCAGAACGAACTGAGAATTCAGTTCAGGGTCAGAAGAAACACATGACTTTGGCTGTTACAAATTCGATTACTTCGTCGGCCAGTCTCGCCAGTAACCGATAGAGTGTATGTCCATGATCAGAAGATCATGGGGGTTCCATTTTTGGAAACAAAAGTAGAGTTTGCGGCATATGAAAAGATCGGCCATGGCAGGTTTTTGGGCTGCTCGTTAGACTGTATGTACAACAGGAAGAAGGTGATTGATGTTTTTACAGAATAATACGGATCAGAACAAGGCCATTGCGAATTAATTTGCTCTAAACATTAGCCAGCGGGATGCAAAAGAGCTCCTCCTTGCACTTTGTGTCATCATTAGATGCACAAGAATGTATGTTTGGAGGAAAAATCTGAACTTTTTGGACTGACAACGAATTATCGCAGCGAACTGACAATTCTCTACATGTGCTCTTCTGACAGAGAATACAGTCAAACACTATCACCAATTAACCAGTAAAAGGGGGAAATCGAAGGAGAGACACGGGGCCGGATCTGCGCCTGTAGTTTCAGTAGAAGATCAGAAGCAGCCTCAAGCAGATTTAGTACAAGCAACAGAAAAGAGCCAACGGTGGCGAACCACGGAGGAGCAGAGCACCCGGCGGCGGGGAAATCGTGGAGGATGGTTCTTCTTGCACCAAATCGCTGAGAATCCAAAGAACGGAATAACATCGCAGGGAAGAAGAGGTGAGGATCGCCAAAATAATCTGTCTTCGATCATCTGGTGCGTTTCTTCTTTCCCTTCACTGAGAGGAATCGACGCCCTGGTACGGGTCATGGCCGTGGCCGTGGTCGTCATCGTCCACACCGACGAGACTTCATACGCTCGCCTCAGCTGTCTCGCCGCATCCAAGCATCGCCCCTAAGCCCGGCCTCGCGGCGGCCATCCTCGCCGCATCGAAGCATCGTCCCTAGGCCAGGCCCGGCCTCGCGGCGGCCGTCCTCGTCGCATCCAAGCATCGTCCCTAGGCCTCGCCAGCGACGGCGCCGAGCACCTCCTTCTCGCCCACGCCTCGTGACCAGTCCCTGTCTCCCTTCGCCCGTTGCCTCCGATTCGTCTCCACCGCGCGCAAGCGAGGGGATTCGTATGAGAGAAGCGAACAAAACAGACTGAACCGGTACGGTAGCAATTTGATGTATTATGTGGCTTAGTGGGAGGGTATAATCGGAACATTAAAAAACGTACCAACCATCACCTCTAGCTATATTATATAGTAGAGATATATAAGAGCATCTCTAGCAGATAACCTGTAAGCCCCTCGGCGCTGAAAAGTCCGGCCGATATGGGGTACATGCTGTTTTTTCGAACCGAGCAGAAACCGAATATGGGCCTGGCCCGGAAAAGTTTTTCCGGGGAGCAGGATAAGCGACGGCTCGATCGCTATATTAGGGGCACGGAGGGGTCAATTCAGCATGAATACCGCACCCCGACCGCACCCCTCCGCCGCACCCAGCACCGCTCCGCCACACGCCGAACCCACCTCCGGCGAGCAATAGATGCTGCCTCGCAGCTCCTCTCCCCGCCGCACCACCAGATCCATGGCCGGCTCGAGCCTGCGCAGCTCCGGCGGACGCGGAGGAGACCGGGAGCCGCTGGAAGACGACGCAGCAAGGCGGGCGGCGGAGAAGGCGGCGCGAGACGCCGCGAATCGCTCGAGGGGCGCCAAACTGCGCGGCTCCTACCAGGACCGCCGGTGGGCGGGCCTCATGACGCCGCGGGAGCCGCGGAGGCGGGGAGCTCTAGCGGCAGCCGGAGGAGGAAGAGGCCGGAGCCGGTGGAGGAGCCGGAGGAGGAGGAGTTCCGAGGGGACCCCTTCCCGGCGGGAACATCCGCGTGACCCCCGAAGGCCGGCGGGGCTCCGCCTTCATCCGCTTCGACCGTTTCGAGCAGGTTCTCCTCCCTGCTTACGGTCGTGTCCACGAAGCCGAGGCGGAGGTGGCCGCCGCGACGACGGCAGCGGAGGCCAGAGCTCCCGGTACCGCGCAGCGCCTGACGGCGGCGGTCGACGAGCACGAGCTGGCGGTGGTGCTGCGTGACATCGCGGAGGAGGAGGAGCTCGACCTCGAGCCGTAGGTAGCCGCCGACGCCGACGAGCTTCCGCGAAGATCGGCGACGCCTCCGGAGAAGATCGCCGCCGTAGAAGCTTAGGCTAGATATAGGGTTTCCATTCCTGTTTTAGATGTAGTTTAATTTAGCATGTATCGAACTTAATTGCAGTTCTATCTAATGTTTAATCTAGTTTGCTTGCTCCAATTCTCGCGCGAATTTCACAATTTCATCTAGTTTTAAATATCTAGTACAATTATCGTGTATCTGTTCTTCCAGGCGTCATGCGGTACCGGAAACGAGTTTTCCAGTCAACCGGATACGACATATCCGGTACCAACTTATAGGGTATCCGCTAGAGATGCTCTAAAAGATTTTGCCGCAAGTAAAAGACACGAATTTTTCTGCGGTAATCCGTACAATTCGATCAGCATTCAGTCAACTATTATTATCTTTCCTAACTCCCCCCTTTCCAAAATATATAAACTAACTAACTAAGGATTTTTCTATAAAAAATAATAATCAAGGGTTAGGAGGTCGACTGAGTTTACGATCGATACAAACAAATCCATCATTATAATCCAACATATAAGGAAAAAAAACAAATCAAGGAGTACATGATGTGGCGATCGTTTGTTTCCCGATCTCAGCCCCTTCTCTCCAATCTCCGGCGCCCTACAAGATGCAGCCATGCCGACAGTGCCGTCGCTGCCGTTCTTGCCAGTGCAGATCGAACTCGTGCATACGCCGCCTCAAATAGCCCTTTAGAGAAGGAGGTCGACGGTGAAGAATCATGGCCTAGGCCACGGCGGCACCTGTACGTGGTGCTGGACGAGATGAACACCGGGCAGAGTATCTACAAGCTCAACATCGACGACCTCGACGGCGGCGACGAGGAAGCGGTCGCTGGGCTGAAGAACATGGAGCCACAAAAGACTATTTCCCAGCCGCTTCGTCTCCCTGATCCAATCCTCCGTTTGGGCATCCAGTCAGTCGAGTAAATGGCACTGGCGGTCACACAACTCGTCCGCTATGTGCACTTAAGTCACACAACTGGAAAACGAGATTTTTTGGCCACACAACTGGACTTTTGGTGCACGCAGGTCACAAACCCCACATGTCAGTCCGTTTTCCGTTGGTAATTTTGCAAAACCCCTGTATTTTTGGACATTTTGCAGAAAACTCCCTGTAATTGGACCCAAATTTGGGTGTTTTGCGAAATATTCCAAAATACAGGGGGTTTTCTGTAAAATTACGTATCCACGTCAGCACTCCTGCAACGGAAAACAGACTGACATGTGGGGTTTGTGACCTGCGTGCACCAAAAATCCAGTTGTGTGACCAAAAAATCCCGTTTTCCAGTTGTGTGACTTAAGTGCACATAGCGGACGAGTTGTGTGACCGCCAGTGCCATTTACTCCAGTCAGTCGGCTTACATCCATACTTCGAAGCACTCGGAAGCAAGATCGTCGTCACGGGCAATTTAAAAGGCGGTCATATGATCACGTTGGTCTACGACACAAAGACAGCAAGGCTGGACATCGGGCAGTGTCCGCCTAGAGGTCTTAGGCACTGGTACTATAACGCCGCGGGCGTCGGGAACAGGCTGTACATGTTCGACACCGAGGGTCAAACCCCACAGTACCTCTGCGAGCAACATGCGCTACCTGACCACTGTGATGGGGATGATAGCGGCGACGAAATGATGCTGCACACGATGAAAGGGCAGATCAAGGAGTGGGCCTGGAAAAAGGCAGGGTCGCCGCTGCCGAGAGCCACCGACCTCGGTGGCGGCAACAGATTTGTCAACTCATATGCGGTGCATCCAGATGGCCACGCCATATTTGTTTCGTGCTCCTCCACCTACAACATGGAACCTCGCAGTCACCCCTTCACCTTCTCAATTGACACCAAGGACGGCCAGTCGGCCTTTCGTGGCGAGTGGAGCCTGCCATTTAACAAGCGAGCCTACTATGATCACGATCTGGACGCGTGGGTTGGTATCCGAATGGCCAATGGCCCCGATGGCTGGTGCTGGAGATATCCCTACCTGTGCTCTTGCGACGTCCCGGACCTCGGGGGTGACAAGGGCCTGGTGCGTGCACCGACATGGAAATTGTGCAACGAGCGGCTCACATTTGTGGAGACGCCAAACGACCTCTATTCTCGCGCGCTCGTTCACACTGGGCGTGGACGGTTCTGCCTCGTCGAGATCGTGCCAACGTCGGCGGCTAAGGGAGGGGTGGCTAGACGCCGTACCAGGGAGGGCCTCGAGTGTCTGCTCCATTTGACCATGTTCCGTGCTAAGAGTATCTCCAAGCGGAGCCCTCAAATCCGCCCCCAAACTGCGCCCGGACGCGCCCGGACGCGTCCGCGGACACCAACCGGACGACCCCCAAAATTGGGCTCCTACAACCACAATGCACAAAAATTGACGCCCAAATCCATGCAAGCCATGCAACGTCCATCATAGAGATAGTTTTGATGTTTTAAAAAAGTTCACACCATGTTATTACAATTAATAATTGTACTTAAACAAATAAAAGTAGCCAGACAAATCAGTCCCTCCCCATGAAGACATACATGTGTTCCACCAGATCTGTGAGTAGTTGGGTGTGCACAACTTGATCACAAAGTTGTCGATGCATTTCAAGGAATTGCAAGACATACTCTGCTTCTTGTTCAGGTAGGTGGACATGTTATCCGGGCTTCTCAAAGTCAATGCGAGCAGCCCCTTCTCCCTCATCCTCCACAATCATGTTGTGCAAAATTACACAACAAGTCATGACCTGCCATAGAACCTCCGGATCCCACATCATAGCCGCTCCACGAACTATGCCCCAACGAGCCTGCAACACACCAAATGCCCTCTCCACATCTTTCCTAACTGATTCCTGCGCAGTTGCAAATGCTTTTCTTTTGGGAGTAGTGGGATTACTTATAGTTTTCACAAAAGCCGCCCACTGAGGATATATACCATCTGCAAGATAGTAACCCATGGTGTAGCCGTGTCCGTTGACGGTGTAGTTGCATGGTGGAGCTTCCCCATCACAAAGCCTCTTGAACAGGGGAGAGCGCTGAAGCACATTGATATCATTATGAGAACCGGGCATGCCAAAAAAAGCATGCCAAATCCACAAGTCTTGGGATGCCACAGCTTCAAGTACAATTGTAGCCTCCTTGATGTGCCCTTGGTACTGCCCACGCAATCCCGTTGGACAGTTTTTCCATTGCCAATGCATGCAATCCACTGAACCTAGCATTCCAGGAAATCCTCTTGCTTCTCCTAGTGCAAGTAGCCTTGCGGTATCCTCAGCATTAGGTTCTCGCAGATATCTTGGCCCAAAAACCTTCACGACAGCGTATGCAAAGTGCTCCATAGCCTCAATGCATGTACTCTCTCCCATTCGGACATACTCATCTACGGCATCAGCAGCTTTCCCATAGGCGAGCATCCTCAAAGCAGCGGTGCATTTCTGCATAGGGGAGAAGGATAACTTCCGGCAGCAATCATACCTCAACTTGAAATAATCATCATATTTTGTGACTTCCTCCTGTATGCGCTCAAACAGCCCTGAGCTCATCCGGAACCGGCGTCGGAAAAAACCCTCATGAAACACCGGATTCGGACGCTTGAAGTAATCGTCATAGAGATCTCGAGCTCCTTTGAGCCTTTCACGTTTCACGGTGATCCGCCCCTTAATTGATCCCTTGAAGTTAAGAACATGCTCCTCCTTCTCCAATTCCTCTTGCATGCTCATCATGGACATGGCGTTCTCTTCGTCTCCGTCGTCAAGCTTGTCTTCATCACTCGACCCTTCGACGAACTCCTTGTAAATGAAGTCATCGACGGCCGAGTAATCATGGTCCTCATCGGACGAAGAATTCATGCCAACATGCATGAAAAATTTCTCAAAAATCCGGCTCCGGCGTTTCAACAAACACTTTGAGAGCGAGGTGGATGTCCGCCGATGCAAAACGTACCGAAAACTATGTCAAAACGGGCTCCGGCGGCTCCCAAAGGGCTCCGGCGGTTGCCCCGGACTTGGGCGCGGAGTCTGTGCCTTCGGGGGCGGCGGCGTGGTCGGACGGGGGCGGCGGCGGAGAACAGTGGGCGGGCAAAACTGGACGGAGCGGTGGTGGAAGGGGAATTCCGGCCGATTTGAGGGGAAAGTTGGGTAGGCCCGCCTTGACAGATCCAACGTGGCGGACGCGTCCGGGCGCGTCCGGGCGGCCCCAAACCCGCCCTACATATGGGCTGCCTTTGGGGTGTGCCGGACAGCCCGGACGTTTGGGCTGACTATAGGGGAGCTGGTTGGGTCAAGGATTTTGGCCCAAATGCCATCCGGGCTGTCCGCCCGGGCGTTTGGGGCGGATTTGAGGGACATGCTTGGAGATGCTCTAAGCATGGGAAGAATGGCGAGCTCTTGGTTGCGCCGTGCCGACCTGGCCGCTCCTTCCTGGTGCCAAACTATTCCTCAGGTTTGCCTAGTGCATTCTGGATGTGATGATTATTTCTAGTGGATTGTTTTTTGACCACAGGTTCTTAATTTTATATTTTCCCCAAATAATAATAATATTACTATGCGAGAACTATGTTGGTACGGATTAGTATTTCTCTGGATTTGACCAAAATTCAACGAGTATTATCGGTCCAAGTTGAGTTGTTAGCATAGAACCACCGCAACACTGACTCAATTCCGGAAAACTACGACTTTTCATCCAAATCGCAAAGAACTTCCGCATATTGGCGGATTTGTTGCAATGTCTAATGATCACTTCTCAAACGCGAATTGACGTACTGACATGGGGGATCCACTTGCCAGGCAGCACGCGTGGACTATTTGCTGAGGTGGACATGAGCCCACCTGTCAAAGCAATAAAAAATTAAATATCTCAAAAAGAATAAAGTCAAAGGAGGCATAGTACACGCCTCCGTTTTTGCTGAGATGCCTCTTTGCCTTTTTTTTGAGATTTAACTTATACACCTTCTGTTTTTAAATATAAAATGTTTTAGGTGCTACATATATCACTACGGGAAAATGAGTCTCCGCCGAGTGGTCTCGGCTTTGACGAGTGTAAAAACACGGGGCCACTCGGCGAATAGGTCCTACGCCGACGCCGCATCGAAAGAGCTCGGCGAAGAGCCGACCACTCGGCAAACACAGCCTTCGCCGAGACAGCAGCAACGCGGCACTCGGCGAAGCCATTTCTGTCGGCAAAGACCACAAAATACACTCGGCAAAGCGCAAGTCCCGGCGAATAAAATCGCCACGTGGCACCTGACGACCAAACCGACGACGCCGTGATAGAAAAAGATCTTCGCCGAGTGCCCCTCTCGGTGAAGAAAATCTTCGCCGAGTGCCCCCCTCGGCAAAGATGTAGAAATCTTTGACCTTGTTTTTCAAAGAAATCAAAGAAAATAAAAAAATAATAAAAAAACGAAATTCTTTGGTGGGGAGTCCTTTTATGTGTACTAGTTACTAGCAAAAATAATAAACTTGAGTTTGGACAAACGTTTCAAAAAAAAATCTTCACAAAAATATCTATCATCTATAGACATGTATAGGTTTCATGCCAAATTACCAAGTTATGGCCATTCCGGTGGCATAGTTTGTTATAATCTGACCATATTTAACACATAGATGTATCTATGTATGGTAAACAATGGTGCCAAACCGAGTCTTCAAATTATGTTTAGAAATATCATTTTCCAATTTTGAAATGTCAAAAATGACTTTTTTTGTTAAGAAAGTACAAAAATTATGGTGAAAAATGGTACGCATCATATTTACACACAAAGTAGTCCATATTTGATGGATAACACACAAAAAATAGGAATTTTCTCGCCTTCTACATATTTTCGCCTATTTAAATGACTTTATGTCAATTTTCCCAAAGTAATTCAAATTTGAACTACAACTATGTGATAGTTTGCTCTGAAGTTTTTCAAAAAATCATTTTAGGATACACAAGTAGTGGTTATTTCACAGAACCATCGATAGTTTTGAAAAATTTGACCCCTTTCGATGAATAGACATGGTGACCATTTTGACCTTTTTTCAAAGAAATCAAAGAAAATAAAAATACTCAAAAAACGAAATCCTTTGGTGGGAGTCCTTTTATGTGTACTAGTTGCTAGAAAAAATAATAAACTTGAGTTTGGACAAACGTTTCAAAAAAAACTTCACAAAAATGTCTATCATCTATAGACATGTATAGGTTTCATGCGAAATTACTAAGTTATGGCCATTCCGGTGGCATAGTTTGTTATAAACTGACCATATTTGACACATAGATGTATCTTGGTATGGGAAACAATGTTGCCAAACCGAGTCTTCAAATTATGTTTAGAAATATCATTTTCCAATTTTGAAGTGTCAAAAATGACTTTTTTTTGCGAAGAAACTACAAAAATTATGGTGAAAAATGTTATCCATCATATTTCCACACAAAGTAGTCCATATTTGTTGGATAACACAAAAACATTACGAATTTTCTCGCCTTCTACCTATTTTCCCCTATTTAAATGACTTTATGTCAATTTTCCGAAAGTAATTCAAATTTGAACTACAACTATATGATAGTTTGCTCTAAAGTTTAAAAAAAATCAATTTAAGGTACACAAGTAGTGGTTATTTCACAGAACCATCAATACTTTTAAAAATTTGACCCCTTTCGATGAATAATATGGTGGGCATTTTGACCTTTTTCTGATTGGTCTGGAGGAGTTTCACGCGGATCACGCCTCTGAGCCGTTAGATCCAACAAGATCCAACGACTAAAATCGCTCCTGTCTCCCTCACCCTGCTCACCCTGGATTGCTGACGTGGCTCACCCTTCCTTTCTTTTCTTTTTCTTTTTCTCCTTTCCTATTCTTCTCCTTATCCTCAGGCTCACCCGCGTGTTACTTTTCCCCTTGTCTTCCTCTACCTCACACGCAGGCCACTCAACGCTGCCGCCGTCCGCGGGAGAGCTCGCTGGCCTAGAGCTCTCCGTCACCGTCGAGGCCATGTGGGAGCGCGTCGCCGCCCTCCTCCCAGCCCGGGACCGCGTCGCCGCCCTCCGTCTCGTCCTGGGCTGCGTCGCCGCCCTCCTCCCAACCCAGAACCGCGTCGCCGTCGCCGTCTTCCGCATCCTCGCCGACCACCTAGGTGAACTGCAGCTCCTCTTCCAGGCTGGTCGCGTCGTCGACGCCACCATCTACGGTCTCTCTCCCTACCTCGACGCCAGCGACGCCATCATCATCCCAGGACCGCGTCGCCACCGTCGCCCTCCGCCCCACACGGGACCGCGTCACTGCCCTCCTCCCAACCCGGTACCGCGCCGCTGCCGCCGTCTCCCGCGTCCTCGCCGGCAACCTAGGTGAACTGGAGCTCCTCGTCCTTGCTGGCCGCGTCGTCGACGCCACCAGCGACGCCCTCTCGCCCTACCACGACGGCGGAAACGAGAACACCGAGCGCCGCATCGACGCCGCCGCCTCCCGCAGAATGTTCGCCGTCGTCGTTCTCCGGCGGCCGGCGTCTTTTTTTAAATTCTATTTTAACTTGTTTGCCGAGTGTCTGGCTTTGCACTCGGCAAAGATGTAACAAACGTCTAGCGGATGGAACGGCCGTCATCAGCTTTTCTTTGCCAGGTATACTTGGCGAACTCTTTGCCGAGACCCCGTGAAAAAACACTCGGCGAAGATTCTTCGCTGAGGCGAATTTTGTCGAGTGTGTGTCGCCGAGTGCCCAACTCGGCGAAGCCTTCGCCGAGGTGGATTTCGGTCTTCGCCGAGTTTTTTAACCACCCGGCGAAGAATATTTTTCCAGTAGTGATTGTCTAGATGCGTACTAAAATAAGTAAAACGTGTCTATATATATATTTGTATATATTTGAATGTAGACAAATGCTAAAACATTTTATATTTATAAACAGAGGGAGTAATACGTAGCATGTGGAAGTTAATAATCATGAAAGAAAACACTTGTGCTTGGTGTGATTCGGTTGGGGGTAAATATATCAATCGTTTCTTCCAGCAAATTGAATAAACTGAGCTGATACGTACTCCTTTTCAAGCTCCTTGACACACGGTAGAATATGGGACGAAGTCGGATACACAGTCCTGCTTGTACACAAAAAGTATACTACTCCGTGCATTAATATGCATACATGAACAACCCAGGCTAGACTTTAGAGCACGCGCACGGTTTCCGGGCTCTGAAAGTTAACAATTAATCACGGCTAGCTCGATCGATAGGTTTTGCCGGCGACGATGTCGAAATCGTGGGACAACAACGATGCAAGGTGGACCTTTAGCTCGCCATCACGCCCCCAACCGAGCGGTAGCAGCACGTCGAGCCTTTGGCCCGAAACAAGCGAGATTACCAAAGCTATCGTCATGGCGGCAGCGACGGTAACCGCGGCAGCACTCTGTGACGCGGCGTGGAGGAGCTACACCCGGCGCCCGCCACGCAAGTTGTGTTTGCAATGGTTCGGCCAGGACATGACTCCCTACCCACTTGTCAGCCGCGATACCAGCGAGCGCACGTTCCGCCGGGACGTCACTGCCACGTCCGGCGGCCAGGCCAATACCAGCGAGCGCACGTTCGACCGTGAGGTCACATCCACGCCACGCAATCCGAGCTTGCAATGGTTTGGCCAGGCCATGACGTCCACAACCGGCCAGGCCTACCCGCTGGTCGGCCGCGACACCAGCGAGCGCACGTTCGGCGGCCGGGACATCACAGCCACGCCCGTCGAGGCCCATCCTGTGATCCACAGGGAAACCACAGCCCCGCGCGTCCAGGCCAATCCGGTGGTCGGCAGGGAAACAACAGCCCCTCCCGTCCAGGCCAATCCGGTGGTCGGCAGGGAAACAACAGCCCCGCCCGTCCAGGCCAATCCGGTGGTCGGCAGGGAAACAGCAGCCCCTCCCGTTCAGGCCAATCCGGTGGTGCTCGGCGGCAGCCTGCTCACGTACAGCCGGGACATGACAGCCACGGCCGGCCAGGCCGATCCCGTGGTCGGCCGTGACGACGAGATAGACCGCGTCCTGCGCATCCTCTGCCGCCGGACCAAGAACTGTGCCGTGCTCGTCGGCGACCCGGGTGTCGGCAAGACGGCCATCGCCGAGGGCCTTGCACAGCGCGTTGCCGCTGGCAACGTCCCCGCGCCGCTCCTCGGGGCACGCGTCGTGGAGCTCGACGTCGCGGGTATGGTGGCCGGGACCATTTGGCGTGGCATGTTCGAGGAGCGCATGAAGAACGTGATTAAGGACGCAGAGGTTGCCAACGGCAAGGTGATCTTGTTCATCGACGAGATGCACATGCTTCTAGGCTCAGGCCGGTGCGACGGCGGCAACATGGATGCTGCCAACATGCTCAAGCCGGCGTTGGCCCGTGGCCGCATCCGGTGCGTGGGTGCGACCACGTTAGATGAGTACCGCAAGAAAGTCGAGAGGGATCCTGCACTGGAGCGGCGGTTCCAGAAGGTGCATGTTGAGGAGCCGACCGAGCAGGCGACCATTGCAATCCTCCACGGTCTAAAGAAGGGTTTACAAGAGCACCATAGCATCGAAATTGAAGATGATGCGATTGTTGCCGCCGTGCAGCTCGCTGGCCGCTATGTTACTGGTAGACAGTTTCCTGATAAGGCTATTGATCTCATCGACGAGGCTTGCGCAGCCACAAAAGAAGGACAAACATTTGTTAGCCCAGATCACGTTGCAGAGGTACACCACGTTCCCTTCTTATAATTAACGACATTTGAGTATTTGACTATCAACAAGTTTAGATATTATTATATGAAGTGCTTAATTGGGATGATTTGTTTGATTGTTTCATGTTTTTTACTTTTGATTGAAGGTTGTGAGCCGGTGGACTGGAATTCCTGTTAGGGCACTTGATCCAGAAGAGACCCAAAAACTAACCCACCTTGCTGATAGATTGCATGAGCGAGTTGTTGGTCAAAATAAAGCCATCAATTCAGTTGTGCAAGCCGTGTTACGTTCTAGGGCTGGTCTTGATCCACCTGGTCAACCAATAGGCTCTTTCCTTTTCCTGGGATCAACTGGTGTTGGAAAGACAGAGCTTGCAAAAGCTCTTGCTGAACAGCTATTTGACGATGAGAAGGCGCTGCTTCGCTTCGACATGTCTGAATATGTCAGCCAAGGATCGGTGATGCGTCTCATTGGAGCACCTCCAAGGTTTATTTTATATCATATTTTTTCTAACATTGCATTATTTTTGTTCAAGACGATAATTTATCTTTTGGATTGATATGATTTGCTTATTTTGTTAAATTTAAAGTTATTACGGTCACCATGATGGTGGACAATTGACCAATAAAGTTCGAAGCCGACCGTACAGTGTCATCCTTTTTGATGAGGTGGAGAAGGCCGATTCTCGGTACTAAACGTATTTCTTCAGCTCCTTGATGATGGTGTATTGACTGATGGCAAAGGTCAAAGAGTAGATTTCAAGAACACAATTGTCATTATGACCTCAAACATAGGTGCAAAGCACCTAATAGCGGCCACTCGTGGTGAATGCACAACGAAAGATGCAGAAGATCTTCTCATGAAAAAGGTTTGCTCATGACCCAAATTGCACTCCTCCTCGATATAATTTATATATGCATGACTCACATTGATTGTTTCTCTATAGGTACATAGATATTTCGCGCCTGAACTTATCAACAGGCTAAGCCAGATTGCGATATTTGAGCCACTTTCACTTGATCAACTAATGGAGGTCGTGAAAATACAAATGAAGATCGCTACAGCTAGAGTAGCAAAAAAGGGCATATCCCTGTCCACAACTGATGCCGCATTGGACTTCATTTTGTCCAATCATACGACCCAGTAAGTAAAAAAATCTCATAATATGAGGAGACCAATCTCCAACCTCTCACAACTATGTATATTACTTCTCTAATAATCCTGGTGGTTATGGAAATCTTATTTGCTACTTTTATGATAGATGTATGGTGCTAGACCTATAAGAAGATGGGTCGAGAATAATTTGATGACAGTGATCTCCGAGATGCTGATAAAAAAAGAAGCTAGTAAATACTCAACAATCCGCATCGATGCTACGGACGACAAGAAGGGGTTGACGTATGACGTGGTGAAGACAACGTGAGCCAACATCAAATCCTAGGACGACAAGGGTGATTTGAGTGTTGGCAGTCCAATGATAATGTCGTTCTGAGTTTCAAGACTTTTCGGAACAATGTATTCTGGCCTGAATCCGGGTGTAACTGTCAAATGATTCCTCTTAATATTATTTGCCTTAATTAGCTGGGTATGTAAGACTGTCACGAACTTATCTGTACGGCAGGTCTAGCGATTTTCACTTCAGCAAGTATATATATGACGAGTGTGAATTATTCTTTTCCACAAAAGTTTCGCATGTGCCTCAAATTATTGTTGATCATTTCGTTTATTATTGTTGCCTCAATTTAATTCTCATGTGCTATATTATTTGGCATGATGGCTACGTTTTGTATGTGATGATTATTTTCCTTCCTGATTTTTGCCAACAAAAACACCTTTTACCAGCTGTGTTGTTTGCCTCCGACATGTTTATTCATCAAAACGTGGCAATTAATTGAGGTTACGCTTGGAGAAAAGATGATATGATGATATCTTGGTAGATCGTCGTTAATCACCAATTCTTTGGATATAGTACAACATGAGTAGTTCGCATGGCGGATGGCGCGCCTAATCAAGAGCTCGATGAGGTCGCGCCCGTGGTCTTGATCGGCCGGAGCATCGACGCCTCTTTGCTACGCAAGGTAGCAGGGACGAGGGAAGTAATGTATTCTCGACGCTGCTAGTCCATTTATATGTGACATTTTATTTAGCAGTTGTCACGCCGCTAGTCCCTATCTATACTTCTTATAAAGCAAAACCTCACTAACATGTATTAATTATTTTCTATCTCAACATGCAAGTTATCCCCATTATCCATTGTCTTGGCCAACCAAATGTCCATGTCATGGGCTGGAAAGCTGGGGAAACAAAAGCTGGGAGATCAAGGGAGCCGAACCTCCAACCCTCCCAAGTCTCCTCCCTCCGGCCAGGCCCGGGCGGCTCCGGAGACCCTTCCCCTCCAAACCATAGAAGGTTTCCGGGTGGCTCCGGAGACCCTCCCCTCCAAACCCTAGAAGGTTTCCGATGTCCGGCACCTCCAGCCGCCGCTGCTGCCGACGCCGGCAGTGGTGGCGGCGTCCAACCCGTCGAAGACGGTGGGCAGGAGAGGTGCTCTCGGGCGGCGTCCTATGGGTGGTGGTGGGGCGATGGCTGGCGGCACAGGGTGGCGCGCCCTGGCCGGCCGGTGCCTGAGGTCCTCTGGCGGCATGGCGACGACGAGAATTATACATGGTCAGATCCGGAACGTCGACCAAAATCGTTTTTGGGCAGTACCGTGGTACACGGGCAAGAGTACAAGTATTTGCAAAGGCCTGGCTGAGGGTTGGCTTGCAGAGCTCTCGCCAGACCTTACAATGTCAGCTTTGGCAGAGCTCCTGGAGCTTGGCGATCACCTCGTGGATGTGGAGCTCAAACCTGGATGTGAAGATATCTTCAGGTGGGCTCGGGACGCCTCCGGCTCCTACACTTCGTGCTTTTGCTATGTAGGTCTGGCTCTAGTGCCCCCTCCAAGTGCAAGGTGTTCATGTGGCTCGGCCTAAAAAACCGCGGTAGACCGTCGAGCTCGATGCGGCCAGCCACGCCCGTAGGCTTGCCCTTTCGGCGACCAAGAGGTGGAGATCATCGACCACTTGTTAGTTGGGTTCGTTCTATCTGAGCGGTGTGGGTGGCCTGCCTCCACAGTTGGCATATCGAGGGCTGGGTCCTACAGCTTGACGTCTCTCTGGTGGAGTGGGTGTCTTCACGCCGGGCGCTAGAGGCGGGGCGTACGTGACGCTTGAATATTGGTCAATGTGGAGCCAATCGGAACAACGTCGTCTTCGACAATGCTTCCCCATTGAACGTGCCCTAACAGTGTGGGTGTGCGCTTGATTTCTGTGCCAGCCCGCGACATAATCTTGGCCGCTTTTTCGATAAACCCTGATATGGCTTTCAGGACATTCCGTGAGAAATATATTTTTGACTTGCAAGATACTCTTAAAACAGCCACCTTAAGTTTCAAATCATAGCGTGCACTGACGTACCATATATACTCCACACATGCCAGGCCGTGCTACAATGTCAGGTAGGCGGCGAGGCGAGCCACGCTTTTCCGTTAGTCGTAGATGAGTTCTAGTCCCGCTCCTGCACCGTACTTCGGACGGAGTCGGATATGGAATCGAAGGTGTATACGGACCGAGTACGTATGTAGTGCATTAATATATACGTGATCGATCAAGTCCAGCAGCACATCGACACGATCATCGCTGGGTCGATCGACTTCGCCGGCGACAATGGGCTTCGCGGGGACGATGACATCGTCCGGCTCGAGCTCGAGCAGCAACTTGTTCAGCAGCTTCGGAGGCAGTAGCTACGGGACGAGGACCTTGCCGCGCTGGCCCTGGCAACAGGCGGACGAGGACCCGCTTGTCAAGCTGTGGAACGAGACGAGCGGCGCCACCAAGGGCGTCATCATCGTCGGTGCGGCGGCGGCCCTGTTCTGGGCGGTGCGCAGGTACGCCCTGTACGCCGCCACCATCGTCCCGTACGGCCGGGACATGACGGCGGACCCGGCGCCGGCCTCGAACAACGACAAGCCCAAGCCTGGCGAGCCCGACCCGGTCATCGGCCGCGACGACGAGATCGGCCGCGTCATCCGCATCCTGTGCCGCCGGACCAAGAACTGCGCCGCCCTCGTCGGCGCAGCGGGCGTCGGCAAGACGGCAATCGCCGAGGGCGTCGCGCAGCGCATCAAGGCAGGGAAGGTCCCCAGGCAGCTCGCCGGTGCGCGCTTCGTGGAGCTCGACGTCGCCAAGATGGTGGCGGGCACCACCCACCGCGGCATGTTCGAGGAGCGCCTCAAGAGCGTCATCAGCTGCGCCGAGGCCTCGGACGGCATGACCATCCTCTTCATCGACGAGATGCACATGCTTCTCGGCGCCGGCAAGTGCGAGGGCGGCAGCATGGACGCGGCCAACATGCTCAAGCCGGCCTTGGCCCGTGGCCGCATACGCTGCGTCGGCGCCACCACGCAGGATGAGTACGCCAGGTACGTTGAGAAGGATTCTGCACTGGAGCGGCGGTTCCAGAAGGTGCACGTCGGCGAGCCGAGCGAGGAGGCCACCATTGCCATCCTTCAGGGGCTAAAGGAGATCTACCAACAGCACCATGGCCTGGAAATTCAGGATGCCGCTCTCGTTGCTGCCGTACGTCTTGCTGGACGTTACATCACTGGCCGTCAATTCCCTGACAAGGCAATTGATCTCATTGACGAAGCTTGCACCAGCGTGGAGGAAGGTGCACTAACTGTCAACTCAAATCATGTCGCACAGGTTTGCATTATTCCTTGATGATGACATCTGTCGATCAAATTAATTCATTTTTCTAATCTCAATGTTCTAATTTTTTTTGAATGTCTCAATGTTCTAATTTTAAGGTCGTGAGTCTATGGACTGGAATTCCTGTGGCAACGCTTGATCAAAAAGAAAAGAAAAGGCTAATCGGCCTAGCGGATAGATTGCATGAACGAGTCGTTGGTCAGAACGAAGCCGTAAGCTTGGTTGCACGGGCGGTGTTACGTTCCAGGGCCGGTCTCGATCGACCCGGCCAACCTATAGGTTCTTTTCTCTTCTTGGGCTCGACCGGTGTTGGAAAGACAGAACTCGCAAAAGCTCTCGCCGAACAGCTCTTTGACAGTGAGGACATGTTGCTCCGCTTTGACATGTCGGAATATGTTACTCCTGGATCCGTGTTGCGTCTCATCGGAGCACCGCCGAGGTTTGATTTATTTTCCACATTTTGACCATTGCGATATCATGCATGTTATACTTAAATTAGTCATCCCTATTTTTACTGATATGCATGCTTATTGTATGAATCTTGTAGTTATTGTGGTTACGAAGACGGTGGACAATTGACCGAGAAAGTTAGAAGTCGTCCGTACAGTGTCATCCTTTTTGATGAGGTGGAGAAGGCAGATGTCTCTGTGTTGAATGTTTTTCTCCAACTCCTTGATGACGGTGTGTTGACCGATGGTAAAGGCCGCAAAGTAGATTTCAAGAATACCGTCATCATTATGACCTCAAATCTAGGGTCAGAGCACCTAATTGCACAAATACGTGGTGAAAACACAATGAAAGAGGCACGAGATCTTCTCATGAAACAGGTTTGTTGACACAAATTGAATTTCTTAATGAAGGATAATGCATATATGGACTTAAGTATTTGTTCATTCATGTAGGTACATCAATACTTCAAGCCGGAGCTTCTCAATAGACTAAATCAGATTGTTATCTTTGAGCCACTATCGCACGATCAGCTGAAGGAGGTAGTAAAAATCCAAATGAAGAACGTTGTTGCTACAGTTGCGGAAAAGGGCATATCTTTGTCTGCAAGTGATGCCGCACTGGAGGTCATTCTGTCGGAATCATACAACCCGGTAAGTATATGTTCTTCACTTAAATGCTAAAGCTAGCTCTTTCCTCTCATAATCGGCTATTTCACTCCCTACCATAGATTTTTGGTGCAAGACCCATAAAGAGGTGGGTGCAAAACAATGTGATGACGGTGATCTCCGAGATGCTGCTCAACGAAGAAGCTCACGAAGGCTCCACAATCTCCATCGAAGTGATGGACGACAAGAAGGGGTTGAAGTACGAGCTGGTGAGGATGCAAGATCCAGAGGTGTTAGCCGCCAGCAGCGATGATAGTTAGTCTGTGTTTTAATGGGAACCTATTTCTAATTTGTAGTATTGCTATCATTATACCATACATCACAGATGGACATTATATACCATACATCGTAATGGATGAACGTGAGACTATATATTACGCTGATGTAGAAACCACTTGTTTCTCTTTTACCCACCTTGTAAATCCACTAACATAAAACTTAATTGGAGAGATCCAATCCATCTCCTTATTTCCATATCTTTCATTCCAAATCCAACATACGATTGTTCCTTACTAGAAAAAATGAGGGCCAACTTATTATCAGGTTTTTGAGATTTTAGACTCAACTAAATAATTTACACGCGCATACACGAGGGCCAATTCATTATCAGGTTGCTTGTTTCTTACGAGAAAACATGAGGGCCAATTTGAATCAAAAGGATTATATGGTTTAATTGTACAAACGCATACTGAAAAGTAAAAAAAACATTAAATTCAACTAAAATAATTTATTATTGGGTTGCTTTTGAGACAAGCTCGCATAGAGTTATCATCATTCATAGTGAAGCTAACTAGGTAGGGCAACCACCTGGACCTCCATAGTAGAACATGTTTCCATGTTCGTGAAGACGAAATACACCAATGTGATAGCATTTTCCGCTCTCATAAGCATGAAGGGTATCATCAAGAGGATCATATCCTCGACCAGTTGTGTCAACAAGCTGAACATTACGGAAGGATGCCGCTGAATCGCTTCTTGGCCACTGCCCATTGCCCATTGGTGGACTAATCCCCCCGTTTTTGGATATAGCACACCCATTCCATGCTACAAAGGCTTCAGGTCTGCATGTTAGGGAGAAGACGATTTGGCCAATAACCTACGGGGCTAAGGTTATTAATATCATGTCCGAAGTACAACCACCAATCTCCATCTTCTTCTCTCTGCAGTGCCAATGTAAATAAAAGACATCTACATGAGTAATGATGAATAAGAAATATTTGGATGAAATGCCTGCCACTAGAGACATGCACTCGATTATGATGGAAAGATAAGTAAGCATGTCTAAACTGTGTTCGCGTAACTTGTCACCATTTCCGACACGGCATAATTTCAAGGAATGGTTAAAAAACATTGAGAATTTCACCATAGATTCTACACTGAAGCGACGTATGTAAGCCCTCTTGCTAAACTGGTACTCAATTTTTAATTCTTTTTCTATCGTGGTTATGTTTGATATCAAGATTTGTATTTTAAAACATTTTCTGCGAATGGAACTATGGGAATTTTGTTTACTTTCTCTACCAAGTTTTGTTTTGGATACCTTAAATATCTTCAATGTAATATCCATTTGTGCATCAGACGGCTCCAATGTATCTCCGGGCTTAATAGTAGCATTATTTACAGATACAAAGCCATCACAATCCAAGTTTTGACATCCATCCTTTCCATCGGTCTTCCATAAAAAAAACACACATTGTATGAATACATTAACTAAATATGTATCTTTATTTTAAAAATGATGTACTAATCCATGTGTCATACCGTTGTCCAATACACATAGAAATGTGTTTTGCTATCATTGTACTTCTGAGCATTGACCTGTAAAAATTATACGTGTTAACTTGTTCTAAAAATATAGCAAAACAGAGACAAAATTTACCTCCCATCCGGTTTGAACGTAAGTCAAGCGATTGTTGTCACCAACCACCATATTGGCTTCAATTTCTTTGCCCTTCTCCAAATTTGGAAAAGCATAAACATCAATCGTCGCCATAGCGCCCGTATACGTTCCTTGGAAAATTGATTGATATCCACAATACTGCAGCAGATAAGGTTGTGTTTTAAGTGACACATGTGTCCTCATTGAATATTTTTGTCATGTAAATAGGAATAGAATCTTTATCGGGTGGTGATTTTTGGCTGCAGGTAAATCATTTATCATTGAGTGCTTAAGAAATATGGGTGGTCTAGCTGCATAGGATTGTGGCAAATTAATTATTTTTTGGGGATAGACTTAGGGTATGTACAATGCTTACACTAGGCACCAGTTTTTGATTAAGCACTAGTCTTTATTATACAAGAAAATGCTTAATTAGACATGGAAATCATCTGTGGCAAGTGTAGATGCATCCACTATCCAAAAATGACATTTTATAATGTTAAAAAAATTTATACAAAAATTCTTATATACGCCCACATAATCTATATTCGCACAAAAAGTTTCGTTAAAAATGACATTTTTGTGGCCTATATTGTACTAATACATCATGAATTTGTCTTTTTTATCCAGGCCACAACAATTTGTCATTTTTAACGAAACTTTTTTAGCGAACATAAATATGTGAGTGTATATCCGAAATTTTGTTTCACAAGTTATGAATTGAAAAATATTTTACATAACGGGTGCGTCTAGACATAGGACCCGAAACACCATGTCCAGTTAGACACCTCTATAATATAAAATAAGCATTAGTACGTATAAAAAAACTGTTTTATTTTTGTAAACATCTTATTGTACTAATACATCATGAATACGTGCAATTCACATATAAAATGGTGGAGGCAACTATTTTTCGCCAGCTCACCCCACCCACTCGTCCCCGTCCCCAAGTCTAAACCGGTCTTTTGTCCTCCTTGTCCTGCCCAAGTGGTGTCACTAGGATAAGTCGTGCGCTTTTTTTTCAACGGACGTGATGCATTAGGTACATAAATGTCATGGCATGGGCATACAACCGCATATGGGCAGAAAAAAGCACATTTGACAATTAATTTCTCAATCATCAACTCAAAGCGTCACCACAAGAAGATCTTCACATCCTGACTGACATAGGGATGGCTATCCTTTATAACTTTTAACATTACTACCTTTGTTCTATAATTTTTGTCATGGTTTTGAACTAAAACCACTACAATAATTATGAGACCGGTGAAATACTTATTGTTAGACCATATGGGTGATCCAGATTACTGGCTAAATTCGATCAGGGTACTAGTGGAAAAAAATAACAGTTATTCGCAGAAAAAAACTGGCATTTGCTAAACAGACACACTCCCATTTAAGTAACGCGACGAAATACTACTATGAAACCACAAAGCTTACTAGTACCACATGATCATGCATATAGAGTTGATGAAAATAATTAAACTAGCTAGTAAGAGTCCGTAGATCGAAGAAAGAATTCAAAATAAAAAATACATAGAAGAGATTAGAACATACGTATTGTGGTGCTCCATCCACTCCTTGGGTCAAAGAAACCACAAAGAGTACTACAAGGGCCAAAAGACGCACGTCGTGTGGGTGTGGCATGCTGCAGCGTGATTGTGTCACTTACAATTTTGCCACTCACCTGGTATGTCTGAAGTGCTTGGCACAAGAGCTTAAATGCTACAAGGTTGAGATGGCAGACATCCTTTAGTAGGAAGAATTTATTGGCATATCTTTTAATCAAGGAAATGAATCATTTCCACATATGTCACAGCTCAAGAATATTTATTTTTTCCTTAATTCTTTCCATATGGAGTATCATGGAATTGATTATTGTCGAGCTGTGAAGATCTTCTGTATCTCAAACAATATGCCACAGGTATCCAGGTTGGATGCCCCGGTGTAAACCCAAGTTTCTGGGTAATTCGATGGATCCGCCGCTAGCCTTTTAATTTTGGCAGGTTCATTAAATAGATCCAATAGCATCTCTTGTGTTTCATCTGTTATCTTGCAAAGTTGGGGATTATTGGAAGCTGCGAAATTTTGGATGATTAGTGTGTGCAATGGAAAAAAGCAACATATGTTTTTTCAGCACTAAGTTATGTTATTTTTTCCGTGTGACGTTATTTTGTACAGTTGATGTGAAAAATGTTGTACAGGCATCACTCGAAATCAAATAAGCATTACACCTCCTACAGTTATGGTTCTATTCAAATTTCTAATTGCAAAAGATAAAATCTATTTGTCAGTTTTTGTTTTCAAAAGAAGGGAACCTCAACCCATGCACACCGCCGTTCATTAGTGCGCAGTTTATGTTGAAACAAATAAAATAATTCCACGAGCTTCACTCGAAATCAAATAAGCATTACACCTCCTATTGCTAAGCGTCCAACCATAATAGTTGAACAAGGTTAGTGCGGCCATCACAAAAGGTTTCACCAGTACTTTAGAGGAGCATGCGCCCTGAAGTAAGGACCTCCTACGAGTCCATTGCAGAATATAACAAAGTTTAACCCTCTAATGGCAAGATGCTCTGTTTGTTAGTCAATTAGAGGTTTGCTATTGACATGATGAGGGGGCTCATCAGTGACGCACCGACAACTTATTCTTGGCTTCAAAAGAGGTATAGGAAGTGCCCTGATAAGACTAAGGATGTGGTTGTTGAGTAGTATCTAGTATGCACGGACCTACATGTGGTATGTTGTCGGTATGGTTGTTTTTGTGGACGGCATTGGAACGGACGCTTCCTTTATGTGGCTCAAGATGTTAGCTAGCACACTAAACTCAGAGGGGTCAGATGGGTTCAGATAGGTAATAAATTGTACATATTGTCTTCCTAATACTGAATTTTTCCTCTATATATATTTACATATTTGTCCTTTGTGCGCAATTGAACGAGGTGTGATGTACGATTAGTAAGAGCATCTCCACTGGCGCGCCCAATACAGCGTCCAGCAAAGTTGCTGGACAGACGCTGTTGGGCGCGCCGGCAGCAGTTGCCACCTATTGGGAGCGGCGCGCCCCACCGGTCGCTCCCAATAGGTTTTTGAGCAAAAAAAAACAGAGACTCGAATTTAGTTAAATTTAACGCATTTCATTGAAATTCGAAACTTTTTACAAAATCCGACGAAATTTAAACTAAACCTATCTAATCTGGCTGGTCCAGTAGCCATAGAATTTGTTCCAGTCGTCCCACTCGCCGGCGTCCTGCTGCGGCGGCGCGTCAACCGGCTCCTCCACCTCCTCCTTCACCTCCTCCTTCACCGGCGGCGGCGCGGGGATCTGGACGTCGGCCTCGAGGTCGATGATGTTGTTATCGAAGCAGGACCAGTGCTCCGCGAACTCCCTCGACGCCGGCTGGACCGTGCCGTAGGAGAGCTTGGTGGTGATCTCCATGTCCCGCAGGAAGATGGCCTCCGCCTGCTCCTCCGTTAGCTGACGCGGCGGCGGCGTTGCGGCGCGCTTCTTGCCGAGGGACTGGAATCCCGACTCGAGCTTGACTGTCCCCGGCTCGCACTTGACCGTCTCGCGGGGCGCGCTAGTAGGCGGCGGCGCCGGCCCAAAGTCGCGGATGGCGACGCCGCGCGGCGCCGAACGCCCGGGTTCCTGCTTGGGCTTGATCCGCCGGCCGCTGTTCGTGATCGGCGGCGGCGGCGGCTCGAAGCGCGTCGACGGCATCTGCCAGCTGCCGCCGTGGCTGGGGGCGTTCCAGCTGTGCTCCCGCATCACTGCGTAGAAGTCACGGCCCGCCCACCAGCGCCGCCGCCACTCGGTATTGTTCTGTTTGGGCTTCACCGTCCCCTCGTGGTCTTCGTCGGTGGCGGCGCGCTGCGCCTCCAGCATTGGGCGCCAGTTGGGGTTGTCGAGGGCGTAGTCCGGATCGGCCCACTGCGCCCCCGTCAGCTGCCAATGCCGCAGGCGGACGAGGTCGCGGAAGCGCTCCCCCGTCAGCAGCGGCGGCACGGTGTGGCCGAGGCTGCTCAACTGCCACCCACTGCCGCTAGGGAGGCGCAACCCCGGCGGCACGGGGATGTGATGCTCGTGGAAGAACACTGCCTCCTCCTTCCGGAGGCAGGTCTTCACGCCGCCTGTGAGATCCTGGCTCAGGGATTAATAGGATTGATAGGATACTCATATCAACAAGTTGCAACTTCTTTTCCGGAAGCTCATCTGGA
The DNA here is from genome assembly GCA_947311845.1 of Poa pratensis. Classification (NCBI taxonomy): domain Eukaryota; kingdom Viridiplantae; phylum Streptophyta; class Magnoliopsida; order Poales; family Poaceae; genus Poa; species Poa pratensis. The sequence goes on from CAMZMU010000041.1 coordinate 174,164,035, forward strand.
AAGAACTCCGAGGTTAAGCGTGCTTGGCCCGAAGCACTCCAAGGATGGGTGACCGACCGGGAAGTGGTTCCGGGTGCGCACGAGTGAGGACAAAGTGCGCATCGGTCTTCTAAGGGGGGAAGGATGTGAGATCCTGGCTCAGGGCTTAATAGGATTGATAGGATACTCATATCAACAAGTTGCAACTTCTTTTCCGGAAGCTCATCTGGAAAGAACTCCGAGGTTAAGCGTTCTTGGCCCGGAGCACTCCAAGGATGGGTGACCGACCGGGAAGTGGTTCCCGGGTGCGCACGAGTGAGGACAAAGTGCGCAGAAAAGACCAGTGTTGATCTGTAGGGCCAGTCTAGAGATCCTAGAGAGCTGTCAGTGGTGACAGGCCCAGCCCGGGGGTGGCCAGGGTGTTACACCGCCGCTACCTGACGCTTGGTCGTTGTGCGCCATCGTTGCTCGGGGAGACGAGAAGACGGGGAGAGGAGAAGAGTGCGGCGGTGGACGAGGAAGAGAAGAGTGCGGCGGGCGAGGTGAGCGGCGGGGTCTTTATAGGACGGGGAGATGAAAAGAGCGCAAACGCGGCGCGGGAAGGAGGCGCGCCAACGCTCCCCATTAACGCCGTCATGGGTTCCCGAGGCGGCGTAACTCCGGCGACGCGCGTCGGGGAAGACGAGGCGCGACGCGTCACTCCGCGTCAGAAAACCGCTATGACGCAATAAAGAACGCTGACCGGACCATTGGGTCGCTGACGCGTCGTCCCCACCCTTCAGGTTTGGACACGTCGCGCGTTGCCGCGGTTGCCGGCGCGCCCAATTACGTCCCTAGAACCTGGGCGCGAAGCGGGGTTGCCGGACGCTCTATTGGAACGTGCCGGCAACATTTTTCGTATTGGGCGCGCCGGTGGAGGAGTTTTTGGTGCCGCTACTATTCAGTTTGGTTGTGGTTGCGCTTGCTAGTTGGGCGGCCCACTCCTTTGTGCCCTAACTATGTTATATTGCGCTCATGTGGAGAGAGGTGTTTTGACTCCCGAGTACATATTCACCTTTTATTTTATATACATTTTAAACATATTTAGAAATGTCAAAATATTGCAAAATTAATGTTCGCGCATAGCTGTTAACATCGTATATGTTCACGAAGTTGTTTTACAAAAACCAATTTTTTTTGTACTAGTCGTCCCAGATGAAATTTACTTATTAATGGAGCGAATTAAGTGTCTACTAATATATTTTTGCTGGTGATTTAGAAAACAGATAATAATAATAAATAATATAAAGTAAATAATATTCAGATATAGTCGAGCACTCTATATTAACTCTGAATAATAGGTATTATTGTTTGGCTTTATTGCATTATTACATCCACTATATCATGGGTGCCAAAACAGTCTCCATTCACCCTTCACATGCAACGACTTGACCTTAATATCGCCAACAACACAGTCCATCACCGTCGTCTCCCTTTTCGCAGGTGGCTGTACCTGGGTCATATCGATTGCGTTTGCAGTAATTTTTGCAGTTTTCGATGGTGCAATTTGACGATGGTATGCACATCGTAATCTTCTCTGGAATAACTGCGTACAACAAATAGAAGTGACCATGCCCAACTTAGTAAAATTGTGAACTGATTTTCTTGTGACCCGCTAACTTGGTAACAAATGGTGGAATGTGTGCCCATGTGGGCAGAGATTGCGAGTGGACTCACTACCGTCATCTAATGTATGCAGAGTGCGAAAAGTAATAAACAAAAGGTAAATCACAATAAAATGAAGAGAGGTAGAAACCTATTTTCCTCCCCGTAGCATGGCATGATTGGAGAGTGGTAAACACGACCGCAAGAGCTAGTACTACGCATACAACACCTGTGATGTTTTTCATAGGCGCCATCAAGAGAAGCTAACTAGTTCTTTCCTCCTAAGATTCCTTTTTTTATCTCCTCCTGAGATGTCTTGTGAAAAATTGTGCACATGTTTCTTTTTGTTCGTGGTCGTATATATAGAGATACCCAGGTGAAAAATCTTTGAGAATAATCAATTTGTACATATCGACCCCTGTAGCGCATTAATCTGTCATTTCTTGGAGAGTAATCAATTTCGTACCATCTATCCTCTAACGCATTAATCTGACAAATAATGGACAATTAACTATTTCTACATATAGCACATTATCATTGTCCTTCCCAATTTTCATTAATGCCGATTTGGTTAATTTTTGCATTAAATTAATATTTTCTACTCATTTAAGAAAATTCCAATTTCACGATTTTTTTTTTAATTTAAGCGACTACTTCTACTGAACTATTACACGGTCATCGACCAGAACAGGGATCAGAAACGAGGGAGGATCAGAGAACCGGAACTCCCGAGCACCCTGCGTGGCGCCGTGACGAGCAAGCAGATGTGCGGCCTCGTTTGCTTCTCGTGGGCAATGCTGTATCGTCGCCATGCCTAGTTGCAACAGAAGCAACCGGCAGTCATCAGTAATCACCGCTCCTAATCCTTTATATTCTGCTGGATTGTGTATAGCTTGCACCACATCCATAGAATCAGATTCAACCACCAGAGTTTGGGTTCCAAATTGCTAGCAACGCCGAAGCTTCCATTGCCGCCACATCAGTTGCAACATCAGTATGATCACAGCAAGCTGCAATAAAATTTCCTCCGGAATCTCGGATTATAGCTCATGTTGCTTCCTTCCCACAATCAGGATAGAAGGCAGCATCCATATTTAGCTTGTAAACACCATTAGCTGGTTTCTTCCAACTCTCTCTTCGAATTCGACAGTTCACTTTCAGTTTAGCAAAGTTTGCCACCATACTTTTGATGTTAATTATCGACCTCTCAACAGTCGGAACAACCTCCTTATTTTTTATTTGTCTTCTCGACCACCAAAGGTACCAACATGATGTCATAACGGTAGCTGCTTTATGCTTAATATTGCAAGTTACACCTCCTGACCGTTTGGAGCATAACGGTTCCTCGACAGTAATTGAACCAGACCTGTCCAATTCTACTGCAACTTTGACACACTCAAGCAGATCAAGGCCACGCCACACCTCCTGAGCACGGGGACAGCAGAACAGCACATGCCTTAGATCCTCGGCGTTTGTTGTACAAACTGGGCAATTGACAATTGACCCAATATGTCTGTTTGCCAAGGTGCATAAGCATGGTACAATGCCATGTAGAGCTCGCCATGCAAAAATCTGAATTTTTCGGCTAACCTTAGTTTTCCAAATCTTTTTCCACACATCGTGATGAGTTGATCTATCAACACCATCTGAGCTTGCAGCTCTCCTCCGATACTCACATCTCCAATTTCACGCGGTTATTGATCTGATGTAGGTCGTCAATTTCCTGATAAGGCTATCGATCTGCTTGATGAGGCATGTGCTGCCGAGAAAAAGGGATGCATAACCAAAAAGTGAAAGTGAACGTTGTGCGAAGTAGCTCTGCTCATCACTAGTACAGAAAACCTATCAGTGGCGCACGAAGTGCGCCACAGAATCGTCGCCACTAAATTTTTTTTCTGTGGCGCACGGGCCGGTTAGAAATTAGGGGCTTGCTTGAACGATGTCGGTTTGAACCGGCCCGTGCACCACAGAATCTGTTTTTCAGTTTAAAAAAAAAAATCGGCTGCCACCACAGCCTCCCTTGGAGCCGCTGCCGTTCACCGCCGTTCACCTCGAGCCCTTCTGGCCGCCGCCGTGGGCGCCCTTGGAGCCAGCCCCCGAGGCCATGCACGGCGGCGGAGCACTGCCGAACCGCATCGCGGGCGCGGTCCACGGCCAGGAGGACGTCGTCACCGGGGGCCGAGAGGAGGCTGGCGTCGAGATCCACGAGGAGGGTGGCGAGGCGCTGGTGGTGGGCGATGTCGTCGGGGGCCTGGAGGAGGAGCCGGAGTCGGAGTGCAGGAAGGATGGGGAGGAGGGGGAGCCGGAGAGGAGGGAGAGGATGGGGAAGTTCTTCCGGAGGCCGGAGACGGAGTTGCCAACGGCGGTGGGGTGGCGGCAGCTCGGGCAGGAGAGTGCGGCGTTTGGGGAGGCGGCGAGCATGCGCGCGCGGCAGGCGCGGCAGAAGAAGGGAGGGAGCGGAGCGCGGGGTGGCCCGGGTGGTGCGGCGCGGCGTCGGGACGCTGCATCTCGGGGCGCGGCGGCGGGGCCATCGAGCGCAGCGCCTGGGCGGAGGCGGACGCCGTGGACGCCATGGCCCGGCAGACGATCGTGGTGCGCGGTGGCGTAGGGGAAGGTTCGCGGGCGTGGTGGGCGCAGAGGAGGAGCATGGTGTGCGCGTGCGTGGAGGAGGAAGGAGATAAGGGAGAGAGCAGCAGCGGGATGGTGGCGCGGTGCGTGTGGGGCCTGTGGGCGTACGTGGGTTTGACCAGATCGAACCAGGAGAGAGAAACCAGATCTCAGATCTGAGATCTGGTAATTTGATTTTTTTTATTGTATCTGTGGCGCATGCAATAATATGCGCCACAGAAAGTCGATTTTTGTGGCGCATGTCCGATGCGCCACAGAAATCGACTTTCTGTGGCGCATCTGACCGCAATTTCTGTGGCGCATGCGGGACGTGCGCCACAGAAATGTGATATTTCTGTGGCATTTCTGTGGCGCATGTGGTCAGATGCGCCACAGAAGTTACATTTCTGTGGCGCATGTTGGGGGTGCGCCACAGAAAGTTGGTTTTCTGTGGCGCACGTAGGTACATGCGCCACAGAAAGCTGGCGCATGTGAGTTTCGTGGGCCACATAATTTCAAAATTCTGTGGTGCACGCAGAAACATATGCCACAGAAATAATTTTTGTGGCACACAACAAATTGATGCGCCACAGAATGCTGTTCCACCTATAAGCATTTTCCTACTAGTGCATGCACTGAAGGAAGCAACTATTGTGCCGAATGATGTTGCGGCACTCTCTTCCCAGCAAAATTTGCTTGAATCAGTGAGACGTCCTTTGTCATGCAAATTCTAACTTTTAAAATTACACTTTGATCCTGGCCCGCAGGCCATCGTACTGCAAATTTATTTATTTTGCTCTATTTTGTACTTATCAGCGTTTCTTAGTTTTTTAGGGCAGATTTATTTCAATCAACAATTGGCTGGGTTTTTTTTTAGAAAAGGGGGTGCGGATCCCCGGCCTCTGCATCGAGTGATGCACACAGCAACCGCAATTATTCAATCAAACCTTACAATAGGAATACAAGGATTAACCCGAAGTGAACCACCAAACTAGCGACAGCTCGCTACACCTACAACCTGGATGAAGGGGGTGACACACACCAACGCACATCATCAAAAAACCGAAGGCCACACCAAGCCGCCCGATAGCGACAAAGGGGCACAACCAGTTCAGCAGGCTGTCAGCCGCACCGATGCACCTGCTACAGAAGTCGCCGCCACCGTCTTCCTCAAAACCCATCATCATCTTCAAGACAGGGACCAAGTATCAACCTTGTCAGGCATGTCGTCGATGTCGCCACGACGCCAGACAACATATCCAAACTGCGTGTTACCATCATCACACGTCTAGCGTCGATACTCCGCTGCGCCACGCCGCCAAGACTCGCCGTCATCAACGTGCTAGATGCCTCAACACGCCACCTCCTCTTGCCCGTCCCAACCCGCAGCTGCTCCAAAACGATGCCCCTAGGAGGAAGAACGACCCTAAAAGGGCAGTCATCGTCCGATCTGGGATACCCAGATCTAGGGTTCCCCCGTAGCAACGCAAGCCGCTCCGCTTCTTGCAACCTCCCTCCAGTAGCTGCTCCAAAAACAATTCCCCAAGAGGGAGAGCGGCACCGATAGCGCCGCCATTGTCCGATCCGAGAACCCCGGATCTGAGGTTTCCCTCAGAGCAGCACGAGCAGGTAGACAGTGGCCACAGCGACGATGCCTCCAACAAGGTAAAGGTGTAGACGCCGCCATCGCCCGTCTTGACCATGGCCAGGACACGATTTTCATCGGTAGCCACGTCGTCCCGACTCGCGACCGGAGCTAGCTGTGAGAAGCCGGCCGGCCACCTCCGGCGAATGAGGAGGCCACCTCTGCCACGCCTGGGGTATGAGCCCCCGGCTTCCTCGTGTTGTGTGCCGATCCCAGAGGAGTATTGCCGACGCTAGTGAAGATGCAGTCGGAGGGCTCAGCCCGCCGAAGCCCATCTAGGCCCAGATCGGGCGCCGCCGCCCCAACTGCCCTTCTGTCGCGCCGCCTCCACGCCGTCCGTCCGCCGCTGGCCCGCGCCACACCAGTGAGCCGACCGGAGCGAGCCGCCGCCGCCCCGACTTGACCTCCGGCCGAGGATGGAAACGCCGCCGCCGCAGCTGCGCCACACGGGCCTTGCCCTGCGACACCTATGGCGGCGGCAGCGGAAGGGGATGGAGATGGGGTAGCTCAGAGGCGGCCGGCCGGGGGCTCCCCGGTGCGGCGCGGCGGCGCCGCACGGGAGAGAGGTTAGGTCGTGAGGTTCACTACGTTTAGAGACCACAATTGGCTGGGTAGCAATTATTTTGTCTGTAATGCATTACACGCGAGATGTTGAAAAGGCAAATCATTTTGTGCTCCGGTACCTTGAGCGGAGGTCGTTTTAAAATAGAGCCATTATTAGAAACTAAACAAAATAAAGAAAGAAAAACAAAAAAACAAAGAAAAGAAACTAGACTACTAAATGAAAATAATATTATATTAAGTAAAAATTGCAACATTATTATGTGGAAAAGGGGAATTAATGCCTCTAGAACACGTCCCCGCTATGAGAAAAAATAGGTTTTAGACCAATTGAAAAAAAATTAGTACCATGAGAAAAAGAAACATTATTAGAATGATAACTTAAAAATAGAACCATTTTTAGAAACTAATTAAAGAAAAATGGAAACATTTTTAGAAACTAACTAAAGAAGAAGGAAACTAAAAAAGTAAAAGGAAAATAAAAAATAGAGGAAAGGAAGTTGTACCTGGACCTCAAAGAAACACATCATCTGAGTGCTAACGTATCTAAGACGTATGTACATATTGTCGTCCAACTTGAATAAGAAAACAAACTGATAAACTTGGGCAACTTGATTACACAGAAGAACAACAGAATATACATATCAAGAAATGAAAAGTAAAATCAACACAGGATACAAACGACTACACGTACACTGCACATACAATTAAAGCCCTAAGGCCTAACACATGGATGGCAATGTGATACCAAAATCTCAATGGGCAAACCTAAAACCTTGGCATGATCCAAAGTGGAGCCGGTAAATGTAGCCAAGGATGCATGTTCGGCCACACATCGCGAAGTTTTTGTATAGTCCTCTTCTTGATATTCCAGATACCGAGATCTTTCCGTAGCATTGGACCGTACTCGAAACAGTCGCCGGTGAGGTAGGCGCAGTTTGGTTCGAACACCGGGTTGTCCTTAGTCGGGAGGCACACGACGGAGTTGCGCCCGAGGAAGAGCGCGTGGTCTCTAATATCCCTTAGCTCTACCAACTTTTGCCTTTTAATGTCAACCTTGAAGACCAGGACCAAGATCGTGGTGACCTCGTCCACAAGCCGATGCGGCAAGTCAGTGCCTTCACGAAGTATTTGCGACGCGTCAATCTCTTGGTGAGAGGCGGAGGCTTCATATACATCATCTACTTCCTCGTTTGTGTTTAGCTCACTTAGCTTGCCCTGGTTCTCAACTTCGCCGGCTAATTCGGCGCAATCATCGCATATCTCTCTCACAATGTGTTGGTAGGTCTGGCGAAGCTTAAGTGGAGTATTTGCGTGATCCCATGGTCTCCATATCTGCAGGAGTTCACCGGGCGGCCCATGTGCGAGGTACATGTTACGGTAACCGCTCCAAGGTGTCACCATGTCCATGACCTTGTTCACGGATGGTGAAGGCCCACTGAGATCTAATGTAGAGATGGAACCATTTGTATAAAGAATATAGAACAAGCCATCCTTGTCATTGTGAAGAATGTCAGCGACGAAGATTGTATCATCGATCGACGTCCATCGCTCGTCTCCCGGCCTGGCGAAGGAGAGCCTGCACTCCGACATTTGCAAGATCAGGACGGTACACTCCGTCACTTCGGCAGCGGGGGAGATGGCGACGCGAAGATACTCGTGGTGCCGCGCCCAGCTGATGAAAGGTAAGCCATCTCTTCCTCTTCGGGGTCAGCGTCCCAGACATGCTTGCCCCCGTCGTCATAGAATGTGTCATTGTGGATCGTCTTGAGCGGAGGGAGGGCGGCTTGAACGCCGGTGAGGGGGTTCATGAGGTACGGGTCGCCGACCTCGTCCGTGGTGAACACCCAGCCGCCGGGACACGAGAAGGTGAAGCCCCGCTTGTCGTGCGACGGGCCCGGGAAGGTGGCGCCGGTGGTGGGGCAGTACAGGGCGACGTCGCTGGACCCGTACTCCTCGCAGGCGTAGAGCAGGCACGGCGCCTTCTCCAGCGCAGGGAGGCGGAAGGCGTCGTGAGCGTGGCGCCAGGACATGCAGACGGCGCCGGAGCGCCAGAGGCTTTGGATGTCCAGCCGGGCCATGATGGTGAACAAAAGGTCGTCCGGCAGGCTTAACCAGTCGGCGTCGTCTGCGGCGGCGTCCGGCGCGATTAACCTCGGTCGCGCGTAGTTCTTGGCCGCCCTGGCTGCATCGGCGGCGGAGGCGCAGGACAAGACTGCTCCCATGCTGTATTTTAGCTGCTGGCTGCGCGATCGACCGGCTCGGGTTATGCGAACTAGACCGTACAAGCCTTCTTTGTATATAAGATCGACGGCAAGAGCATGTCCGAGTCGAACTCTGACGCGCCACTCCGAGTCGGATGACTTCAGCAATTAATTAAGCCCGTAAACTTCGACACTGAAAAAATCCGGAGGAGTTCCATTGCACACCGAATCGGATGGCAGCCGGACTTCCACTATCCCAGGCGGACATCGTAAGTTATCGCTTATCAGGAATTTTCTCTTACAGCTACTGCAAAATTGTTTGAAAATTTTCAGAAATGCTACTTACTCAGTCAAATTGATTGAGTTGCTATTGACATGTACCATGTGAAAGAAAAAGATTTCTTGGTGCATTGCGTTAGGTAGCTTTTAGAATGCTCCACGGCAGAAGTGGAGGAGAAGCATGCTCATTGAATCTATGGGAATGATCGTAAGTTATTGAACAGATGAAGACTTGAAGTCAAAAATCAGAACCTTGGCAATTGAATATGGGTCTCTCTAGGGCTCATTCGACTGAGAATTAAGCTAATTCTCAGTCGAATGACGTCAGCAATCACAGTTGCAAGTCAAGTTACAACTTATGATTAGCACGAATCATGAAGCAAATCAAATGGTCCAGAGCACGCATGACGTCATCAAATCCCAGTTGCAACTTGACTTGCAACTGACGCACGAATCTCAACGCACGATCAAATGGTTAGTGAGTTGACTGAGCAAACAGTCGACTGAGAATTAGCAAAACCGATTGAATATATTCCCTTCAGTCTTCAAGCTTGCCCGATCTGCTTGATAAATATCTTTACCTAGATTCTGCTAAATGTTCTGATGGGTAGTATATGGTCATGTGTCGTGCAGTGCAATGGATTAGCATGTATGTCATTTCTGCTAATATATGACATTGTCGTCTGCAATGTTTGCACTCTTTCTTCAGAGTACAGGCTAAACGAATTGTTTCTCTGTATTTTTCATCCAACTTCGAACTGCACAATGTTATTTCTTTGCATATGCCATTGTTTTCCTTTGACCCCATTTTTCTGACACCATCTTGTAACTCCACTAACATAAAATTCAATTAGAGAGAACCTATCCTTCTGTTTATTTCCTCTTCTTCTGTTCCAGGTCCATTCTCCACTAGTCTCTTGCTATCAGGTAGATGTTTTTTTATCTGAAGGTAGATGTTGAAATTAAAAACCTATGAGAAAATAGTAGGCTAGTTCGATTGAAAATGACTATATATGATATAATTGGGCACACATGAATTAAAAAGGGTCACATTAAAGAAAATTAATTTAAACTAAGAAAATTATTTTACCTGCTTGCTTTTGACAGACAAGTTAGATTTAAGTTATTATGGTTAGCAAATGAAGCTAACTAGCTAGCGCAACCACCTGGGGCCCCATAGTAGAACATGTTGCCATGTACATAAATGATTCTATTAACCTCCTGATTGCAAAACTCGAGAGATGTTACAAAAAGTGATCGATGGCATAAAAGAAAATTAGACAGACCTAAAATAAATTATTTCATTTCTTTGCTCTTGACAGACAAGATAAAATACAATTATTATCATCGAAAATGATACTAACTAGCTAGTGCAACCACCTGGACCCCCATAGTAGAACATGTTGCCTTGTACGTTATGCCGAAATACACCAGTTTGATACTCCCTCCATTCCGGTTTATAGGATGTCTTTGCCAATTCTCTACAACCTAGGTGGCTAACTATTGGTGCCTTGAATAGCACAATTGGTGACATGCATTGGTTGCTTTCATTTTATCTCTCCTAATTACTCATTAATTGATCAAATTGGTGCGATGCATTGGCTACCTTCCATTTTCTCTCTCCTAATTTCTCATTTATTGCCAAAATTGCATATAACTCTTGGAAAAATCTGGTTTTGGGGATACATCTAATATACCGGAATGGATGGAGTAGCATTTTTCTCTCATAACAGCATGAAGCTTATCCGCAAGAGGATTATAACCTCGACCACTCATGTCAACAAGCTGAACATTTCGGAAGGATGCTGCTGAATCACTTCTTGGCCACTGCCCATTACCCATTGGTGGACCAATCAAACAGTCGTCATATACAACACACCCACCCCATGCTACAAAGGCAGCACGGTCTTCTAGGTTAGGGAGAAGACTTTTTGGCCAATAACCTACAGGGCTAAGGTTATTGCTATCATGTCCAAAGTACAACCACCAATCTCCGTCTTGGTTTTTCTATAGTGCCAATGTAAACAAAAACCAATTAGATGAGAAACTATAAAAATAAACACTTCGATGTAATGCCAGCAAACATAAACATGTCTCGCTTTGTGTGGAAGTCGGTTTTTGTGTTAACTCGTAAATTAAGCATGTCTAAACCTTGTACACCTATCTTACCACCATTTTCCAGCACGGTTTACTTTTCCAAGAACAGTTTAAAACAAACAATGAGAGTTTTGTCGATAGGTGTACAACAGAATGTACATTGAAGACAACCTGTAAGATGTCTCGCTAAACCTTGTCCAGAAGGCTAAGTGTTCAATTCAATTACTCATGTGCTTATAATTTCGATCTCTGAATGTGTATTGTGGTAGAAAAAATTATGAACGGTATCTTTGTCTAATTTCATAATTTGTCTATCCAGTTACCATGTTTTGACATCATTCCTTATATATCTTCAATGTAATATTCATGTGTCCATTAGATGGCTCCAAAATATCCCCAGGTGTAATAATAGGAGAATTTACGGGTACAAAGCCATCACACTCCAAGTCAGTACACCCATCCTTCCCATCAGTCTTCCCGTGCAAATAGAAAACACAAAGTAAGAATATATTATTCAAACACGTGTCTTTAAAGAAAGAAAAATGTTTTACTAATTCACATCATACCGTCCAGTAATTGTAGAAATGTGTTTGCTATCACCGTAATTGTCAGGACTGACCTGTAAAAAGTTATGGGTTAGCTTAATGCTAATAGAGAGAGCAAAACAGAGGCAAACTTTACCATCCATCCAGATTGAATTCTGGTCGTGAAATTGACGTCCTCCACCCAGATACTAGCTCCAGTTAATTTGCCCTTCTCCAAATTTGGAAAACTGTAAACATCAAATGTCGCCATAGCACCAGTACATTCAACTTGCCTTGAATCGTATCCGTATCCACAACACTGCAGAGTACACAAGGTTGTGTTTTAGTTGACATGAGTCATCACTGATTCCTTAAATATAATAGAAATGTGCCGGAAATCTTAATCGAGTGTGGATTCTCGGTTCCCGGTCGTGTGCTCCAGCAGCATAGGCAAAAATCGGACCACCTTCTTTCTCATCTGACACCTCCTTTCTCTCCTTTTACTTGTCACCATGACATGCTCTCTCTCCAGCTGCAAACAAGATCCGGATGACATCCAATGTGGGGAGGCTGGGTAGGGAGTTTTGGTGAGATGCTGTGGTGTAGATCCGACGATGGAAGGTGAGGCCGTCTTATGGGTTAGCAATTAAAATTCAACCGTGTTGTGTTACTTATCTCCCCCATTCATTTTTACCTTGTAGTTTTTGATGAAAAAGAAGAACAAACACAAAAATCATTCGCATTCACACTTAAATTTTGTAACAACAAAAACAAAATAGATAGTACTATTCGGTGCGCCAATAGAACATATAATCGAAAAAAGAGATTTACAAGGACATATAATACTTTCTGAAACCAAGGACTGTGTTACTAGTACGCACCACAAGATCTTTGATGAGCTTCTGTGACACTCTTAATATATAACAAAACATCATGCACAGTGGACGGAAATAAATCAAACTACTATTCATAAGTCCGTAGATTGAAGAAATAATTAAGGAATATGTAGAGTAGACATTGTCTACCTCGTTATATCAAGGACAAGCATTTAGAACTTACGTGTGCATCTGCATCCACTCCTTGGGTGGAAGAAACGACAAAGAGTAGTAGTACCAAAAGGCGCACATCATGTGGCATGTTGCAAGCTTGACCATTAATATGACCCACAAATTGCAATACGAAGCAACACTCATCTAGTCTGTCCCAACTGCTTGGCACGTACAAGCTTAAATACAAGATTGATGATATAGCACACATCCTTTACTAGTAGGAGAAATTTAATGATTTCAGGTTGCTGACAAATCTTCACAGCTCGAAGGTAATTAATTTACTTGATTCTTTCATATCTCAAAAATATTAATAGAAGCTAATCTCCCATATGTCCAAACTAATAATTTTTTGATTAAAAGATACACTATGTATATGTTTTCCATATCTCGACAATTATTAATTTACTTGAATAAATGACATGCCCCGTGTATCCAGGTTGGACGCCCTAGTGTGATTTAGGGTGTGTTTGGTTGAGCTGTGGATTCCTGAAAATCAGCTATGGGGAATCTGCTGTGAGAAAGCTGCTGTGAGCTGACGACTGTGGGAAAGCTGAAAGTTGTTTGGTTGCAACAACTGCCAACTGTGGATTCGATAGGAAATGTCTGTAATGCCCTGTGAGACTGTTGGTGGTTATTTATATGCTTTTTGATCGCAGAACAATGACTTGACACTTACGGACATGCAAATGGCCTTTTCAGAACGCAATTTTCAAATTCTTAATATTTACATACATACCATAGAAAGTTATGCCATAAGAGTACTGCAAAAGGCATCGACTAGACAAAAGAAACATGTTCACGACATGGTTCGCCATCCACATAACTATCCTAGGTCGCTCGCGCAATAAACAAAGCATTCGCAATCCTATCACGAACGGTATTCATGGTAACCTCGTTCTCCTCCTCTAGAACTTCATCTCCATGTGGTGGTGCCGTCGTTGCTTGGGTCGCTCCGGGCATGTCATCAATGTTCTCTTGTACAATCGGCTCGTCATCATCATTAGAGTCGGACAAAACTCCCGGGATGGAGGTGTTGGACCCATTGACATGGGCACTCTCAAACATAACCTCCAAGGCCTTCAAGTTATCCGGTCCTCGTTTCTTGAACTGCACATGCTTGCATTTCCTTCCATTGGTTGGATCATTGCACCTCTGAAATACAATGTTCAATATTAGCTACTATCAACAATTTAATAAGAGAAACTACATGACCTCAACACAAAATAAATAGGGCACTTACTGCAAGATGTTCTTTCCACCATTCCTCATCACAGTCCATAGTTTTCCTAGCATCATCCCATCCAAGTCCAGTGGCAGCATGTTTTAACTCCATAAAACATGTATAGCTTCTTTTCAGATTGTCCCATTTATTCTTAAATTGCAAATGCTCTAACTTCCTCCCTGATTTTGCTGCAAACTTTTCTTCAATGTTCTTCCAACCTACTTTATTCAGATGACCTAAAGGTCTGTGTCCAGCAAGAACCTCTTCTTTACAAATGTCACAGAAATGCTTCAGATTTGCCTTATCCCATACAGCCTTCTCACCCATACTTCAACCACATAAAATTCAACTAGTTCAGCTAATATGCAATCAAATCATATATGACAGATCCTATAACACAATAATCATTGCTACATATTGTAAACACTAATCACTACTCCGTATTGCAATCAATCTTCATAGCATGTTCTACATAGCAGTAGCCAACCGAAATATATGCAGAGGACAAGCAGTACAAACATGTAGCCCACACTCACATACAATTTGCAAGATGCAACTCACAGAATATATAAGAAATAACCGAAATATACATGGCCAGGGATCAGGAAGAGGAGTGCTGGGAGGAGAGAAAGGAGGGGGGACGAATACCTGCCGGTGGCGCTAGCAATCGACGCGGCGACGCCTTCTGTTGGTGCGGCGGTGGCGGGGTGCGGCGGTCCGATCTGGGCGCAGAGGCATGGGCGAGGGGTCGGGGGTGAGAGGGATGGGACGGGAAGGGGGCGAGGGAGGGGAGTGGCGCGTGGGGGAGCTCGGCGGCGGGGCGGCGCTCCAGTCGGCCGGCGAGTCCCCTGACCGTGGCGGTGGGGCGGAGGAACCCTAGGGTCACGTCGGCTCTGGCTTGGTACGGCCGTACAAGAATGAACGGGAGAGGGAGGTCGAGTCGCTCGGGGTGGGGGGAGAAAAGAATCTAACCGGCTAGTTTCCACATGGGAATGGCATGGCGGTTAAATACCTTCTTTTTCGTTGGACGCGAACGCAGTGAAATCTGGGGTCTGAGCAGCTTCCAATTTGCACTACCAAAATCTGCTGATTTTCCAGAATCTCTCTCAGGTTGGTACCCCTTTGGTTCAGATTTTGGCTTTCAGGTAGTGAATCTGGCCCAGGAATCCAAACCAAACACACCCTTAAGTGTGTAGGAAAAATTCAGTGGATCAATCTCTAGTCTTTATCCAAGTGGAGCACCATCCGTCGATGTCGTCCCCTCGCTCCTAATCATGCACTATTTTTCCCATTCGAAACAAATTCACTTCCCTAATTTACACATTTCATCCCTATTTTTTCTCTTTGGCAAAACACGGTACAAACGCAAGCGCTCACATATACACGCATACACTCTACCATATGGTATATACGCATACACTCTACCATATGAACGTAACACGCACACCCTACCCCACTTTGTTGGAAGCAAGAAATCCTTTTTGTTTTTCATCGAGCTAGTGCTGCCGACAGAAATGTAATAGTTGCCTGACACATTTCTAAGTATTAAAATTCTACAAAATCGTCCACCATGAGAAATCAGCTCACCAGAATCGGCCAGTTAGCTCCATTGCTCGAGCAAGGCAACAAGGTACATTAAAGCAAGCAAGCAATTTCAGAAACTGATGAGTCGCACTCTGCACGCTGCCATGCTAGCTGCTTAGTTATATTTACAGAGGCATATCAAGAACTCGAATCAAGAGCAACAAACAGATGGCCAACACACCTGAATTTTCTTCATTCCATGATTAGGCAGCTAGCAGCTAGGCAGCTAGCTAGCAGCCCATGTCATGGGAAGCACACAAGCAAACCAAACTCAAGCAGCAGCATGGGTCACTCTTAATTCTTGATGGAAGAAACAAGCCAAGTTCACCTAGGGAATGTGTCGGATGGAGAAGCAAAGGGTGCGCTGAGGGAGAAACAATCAGCCGTATAACTATTAATTAAAGTGGCTCACTTTAAGGCCTAAATATCAGGGTGCACCCTCCAAATGCGCCCATGAAACAACCACAGCCGACTGTGATTATTCGTCAGGATCGTAGCGGCCTCTTAATTTCCAGGTTTTCTGCTCTTGAGGGTAAATTGATGTTGAATTTGATCCTAAGATTTCCCTTCTTACAAGGATCATTTGGGATTGGCATGCCCTCTCCTGGAACAACCTCTTCATAGCCAGGCTTGACAACGCTTTTTATTGGTATTATCAGGTTTCGGCCATCCAACGTTGTCACATGAACAGTGTATCTACCCCAGTCTTCGGCCAGAGAAATCTTCCAAGTCATGACCAGATCATTCCCCTCTCTTGAGAACTCATCGTGTGGCTTCTCATCAATTATGAATACAATATCTGCAGGAATTACATGCGGGGCCTCATTGCCTTTCTCAGGAAAAGTGATTTTTGTCCCTTTTTCCATCCAGGTTTTATATCAATTGTCAGGATTTCCTGAACAACCGTGTCCTTATCCTGCCAAAGAATGAACAATGCTAGTAAGGGCCCCAAGTGCATTCCATCACAATTACTCCCTCCGTATCAAAATATAAGACTTTTGCACTAAAACATCAGTGGTTGCCACCAATTCATCTGTCTACGTACCCAATTTCAACATCACCGTATAAATCTTTGGAAGCATAGTGAACACGATGCACAAAAATCATTCTCACGTAGCATAACAGATAGTACATGGAAGCAAAAAAAATTAGCTTACCTAACGTCATCAATATATTATCTTGCTTTACAAATATGTTACATAACTCAATCTGATTTCACTGATGCATATATGCAGGAACTTAGGGGTTTATTCTTTGAAATTACAGAAAATATGCACACATTGAGACATAATCAGTTGATATTACCTTCTCCTCAAATCGTGCAGTCGTTGACGGAATCACGGAGGGTAGACTTCACGGGTCTGCTGAGCCGCCTTCGATACCTGTTGCGTTGGCCGCCGCCGGTCAGTGATATGCCCGGACGACGTATCCCCGCGGCGGAGCTATAATGTGCGTCGGCACACGATTCAAACAAGGCAGAGGCGAAGGTGTTGGCCTAGATGAGAGACTGCCGCGTGGCAGCTGGAACTGATTTGGGGAGGTATTTTGGGGATGCGTTTTGGGCCATAAATTTCGGAATACAAACGATGTTTTGTTTCCCATCGGACTACAATATGTAGTATTTACCTTATTAGACTAGCCACAATGGGGTATCATAACTAGTATCATGCATGCCATGTTGGCAAAAAACTGACGTGTCACTGCAATTAATGATAAAAGATGTGATTGTGCTATCATAAATAGATACCGTAACATAACAGATTTCAATGCAAAATAAGTACAACCTAATAAATGCAGCATTACATGATATCACACATATGTTACTTTCCATTGTAGAAGTGGTAGCATGGACTAGTATCATATGCATGATACTAGTATATGATACTACCCATTGTGACTAGTCTTATTGCCTTCCCAATTTTTCATTAATGTCGATTTGATTAATTTTTGCATTAAACTATTATTTTCTACTCATATAAGAAAATTCCAATTTCACGGCTATGGATCTGCTGTAGGTCGTCAATTTCCTGATAAGGCTATCGATCTGCTAGATGAGGCATGTGCTGCCGTGAACAAAAAGGGATGCAGAACCAAAAAGGGAAAGTGAACGCTGTGCGAAGTAGCTCTGCTCATGCAGTGAAGGAAGCAACTGTTGTGCCGAATGATGTTGCGGCATTCTCTTCCCACCAAAATTTGCTTGAATCAGTGAGACGTCATTTGTCATGCGAATTCTAACTTTGTAAAATTACACTTTGACGCTGGCCCGTTGGCCATCATACTGTAAAGTTATTTATTTTGCTATATTTTGTACTTATCAGCGTTTCTTAGTTTTTTTAAGGGAGATTTATTTCAATCAATAGTTGGCTGGGTAGCAATTATTTTATCTGTAATGCATTACACGCGAGATGTTGAAAAGGCAAATCATTTTGTGCTCTGGTGTGTTTTTATGTTATTTCCTAGAGCTTCAGAAACGTCTGATCATTGAGTTAATGGTGTAAATAGGCTGGGATTAACATGAGCAACCTTCAAACATTCACAAGAATTAACACATAAATGGGCCAGCGCCTGGAGCATGAACATTCAGAAGATGGTGATGACCTTTAAATGGAGTGCAGAGTTTTCATAGATCAGATAAAGTTAATCATGTCTTCAAGCAACCAAAAAAACCCTACCCTCCATGATAATCTTCTAGCAGTACTACATGAAAACATTGACTAGTTCATAAAGGATCCCTTCTCACAGATCAACCTCTACGCATTCTGCAGTGACAATAGCTTGCACATTTGCACCTACTGACACTACCGACAACGCGAAAATGATGCAGGGTGCTTGTACTATGTGGACAGCGGCAAAATTCCACCTGGGCTTCTTCTCCTTTCAGCAAAGGGACACGCTATTCGGATACCAAAGCCTCCAGCTTCTTGCGGAACTTTGGAATCGCTTCAGCTTTGACGCACATCACCAAGCCCATCTCCCTGTAGTTCTTCAGCTGTAAGGGCAGACAGGATCCTAATTAGCAACATTTTTTTTATTCCCACAAGCGGATAGGTATGGGCAACATCAGATTTCGATAGACTGGTGATATGGGAGGATTGAAATCATTCTTACAAGAAAATGTAAAGGAGAGTTCAGGACAGAATGAAAAAGCAACAAATGTTCCTACTTGAAATGATTGTATGCGCTTACTGGTATTTCCTAAGAACATGATAAGTGATTATGCATTCCAAAACAAAACAAAAAACTAACAAAAGAAACATCAACGGTTGCACAACGATGAATTTACCCCAAAAAAATCAATAAATAAGTATGCTACCAAGATTATAGCATATCAAAACATAATAAAGCATCAAAAGATTAAACAAAAAAAAGTAAAGGAGAACATGATAAGTGATTATGAATAAGTATGTTTAAAATTGAAATCATTCTTACAAGAAAAACTAAAGGAGTGTTCAGGACAGAATGAAAATGCAACAAATGTTTCTATTTGAAATGCTTGTATGCGCTTACTGGTATTTCCTAAGAACATGATAAGTGATTATGCATTGCAAAACAAAAAAGAAGAAACCAACAAAGAAACATATGCACCACCAGGGTACCAATACAAGTAAAACCATCAACGGTTGCACAACGATGAATAAGGATGTTTACCAAAAAAACAATAAATAAGTATGCAACCAAGATTATAGAATATCAAAACATAGTAAAGCATCGAAAGATTAAACATAACTGACCTCCGGTTGAGCTGACTGTTCCGCACGAATCGGGAAAGTAAAAGACCACGAACTAAGCTGAGAAAGAAAGAAACAGATGTTAGCACCTGTCTGACACAGAAATAGACAAACAACCAATACCTCGGCAGAATGTTTTGATACCTCGCGGAAAATTTTGTCCTCCAGCTTCGGATAGATCACAGGTTCGTCGTCATCTTTGTTGCTCTTTGCTTTCTGTTTTGGAGGAGTTTTTCTCTGCACAGAGCGACAGAGACAAGTTTATTAGTATGGACAATTCTCAAAACAATAGACGCTCTTCCACATACAGTGCAGGGTTATTCTTGAGGCAGACCAACGCATATGGATCCGCTCTACTGATCAACAAAACATGCCGCTTTCTACATTCAATCAAAGTGGGTGCGGTCATATAAAAGGGAACTAACTTTATAGCTCACCTCAAAGATTCTGACAAGCAACAGGTACTGCTTGAACCGGAACGAGTCCTGGAGTTCTTGTGTTGGCTTCAGGCATACATCCACAGTTGCAAAATTCATTAGACGCATAAAACTGGACAGACGCGAATGTGCTCGAAGAAAGAGAGAACCCACCTCATCTTCTGTCGCCCACGAAACCTCATCGAAGAGCGAATCATACATCTTAGGCACCATCTCGTAGGGGAAATTCACAAAGCGCCGGCACACCAGCAGGCCGACAGTAGACGCCTTCTCCTCCAGCAACGACTTGAGCTTCTTCTTGGCATCCTTGTCGTTGCAAACAGCGAGCAGGTAATCTTTGAGATCCTTGATACACCGGTTGTCCTGAGCAGCAATTAATCAGACAGCAACAACAGTTTAGTCCGAAATTCACCTGAGCAGCAATTTATCAGACACCAACAACAGTTTACAGAGCTGAGTGGGTTGTGCATCGTACGCCGTATCTCCCCAAATTGAGCACTGTAATGAGGGCGAACAGATCATCGTCGTCGTCGCTCTTGTCACCGTCATCTCCATCTTGCTCGTCTTCGTCCTCGGCCATCTTGACGACGGTGCCGACGGTGGTCTGGTCGAGGACGAGGTCGACGAAGCCGGTGAGGTCCCAGGGCTTGGAGTCGAGGTAGGACTTGAGCAGCAGCCGGACGCCGTGGAAGTCGCTGGGCTTGGGGTCGAAGAAGGCGAAGTCCGCCTGCACCGTCTCCATCTACAACCACCAATCCGAGGAGCAAAGCGTCAGCCTGTGAAACGGAATAATCCTGAGGCTATGGACAGGCAAAGAGGAGGGGTAGGCACCTCCTGAGACGCGTCGTCGCTGGTGGAGCTACCGCCGTCGCTGCCCGAGCTGTCGCTATCGCTCTCGGCGTCGGCGTCGCTGCTGGGGAGGTCCTCGTCGTCGCTGGGCGGCTCGGCCAGCTTCGCGCGCTTGGAAGGCGGCATGGCGGAGGTCTCTGGCGAGGAGGGAACGAGGGCGTGAGAGGCGCGGTAGGTAGGGTTTGGGGGAGTTTAGGAGGAGTTTACCTTGTTGGGGTTTGGCGGCGGGGACGGGGAGAGGGAGCCGGGAGAAGCCGGAGGCTGGGGAGAAGAGGAGGGAGCGGGCGAAGGTGGAGAAGCCGGTGAACGGGGCTGGTGCTCGGCGCTTCCTGCCGCCGGGCATGTCTTCGCGTGGAGGCGGATGCGGCGGCGGGGAGGGTGGCGGCGACCGGCGGAGGAGGCGGCGCTGGAGGGGAAATTGATTTCTGTTTTGCCTGGCTTTGCTTTATTGGAGCAAGGCTCGTGGGCTGAGCTAGCCCGAGATGGGAGGATGCTGGGCTTGGGCTTGGGCTTGGGCTGGGGCGAGAGCAAAAACTGAATAATTTTCATTTGGAAATCAGCACTAAGTTGCAAAAAAAAGTAGACGACGTCCAGTCCGCCTCCTTGGTGATCTTGTGTCTAGCCGACTGTTTTTTATCTAATTTACTCTTGATTTCGAGTTCAACGTCTAATTGTTACAGTACAAATTATTTGACACCAAGTCGGAAAAAAATTGTATAGGCTTCCATAATGGATGGCTTGTTGAGACAAGGTGTGCTGCTAGGCAGAATAAGTTGACTAAGCTAAACAACTCTGCTAGCCTGATCAAGTGACCATCAAACTAAGATGGACGAAGAGATTAAAAAAGGGCTCGCTAACCCATCTTTTATTATCTGTTCGGTATGGACTGCGTGAGCCCTAAGCTTAGTATACCTCCCTATTATTAGTTCATGGTCACTAGAAGCGTACGTCAAGCGTGCATTCATTTTATACCGCAAGAAGTACTTCACGGCCACGCAGGAAGGTGCAACTTCGTACAAGCACCGTATACCTCACTATCATTAGTTCCTGACCATACTCTACTTGGATGCATTACGTTCCTGCAACTATAAATGCCTACTAGCTCCAACCACTAGACCAAAGCAGAGCACACACAAGTAGTAGCAATTGAGCACACTCACCAAACATGGCCATCTCAAAATCTCTAGCCTCTGCCATCCTCGGGTGCCTCTGCTTATGTAGCTCGGTCCTCGCGGCTCGGGAGCTCAGCGATGACTTGTCGATAGCAGCGAGGCACGAGAGCTGGATGGCGCAGTATGGCCGTGTGTACAAGGATGTGGCCGAGAAGGCGGAGAGGTTAGGGGTGTTTAAGCGCAACATTGGGTTCATCGAGTCATTCAACGCCGGGAACCACAAGTTCTATCTCGGCGTCAACCAGTTCGCTGACATCACCAACGAGGAGTTCAAGGCGTCAAGGGCTAACAAAGGTTACAAGCCGAGCTCAGAGAGGGTTCCTACCGCATTTATGTACGAGAATGTAAGTTTAGATGCGCTCCCCACGGTCGTAGACTGGAGGACAAAGGGCGCGGTGACTCCCATCAAGGATCAAGGACAATGTGGTAAATATATTTTTGGAAAATATTTTTATTGTTCTTTGGGTGTCAATGTTTTTTCGTTAATGTTGTGCAAAATATCTAACAAAACATAACCCTTTTTGCAGGTTGTTGCTGGGCATTTTCTGCCGTTGCTGCAACAGAAGGCATCGTGAAGCTGAAAACTGGCAAGCTTATCTCTCTATCAGAGCAAGAGCTGGTCGACTGTGATGTCCATGGAACAGATCAAGGTTGTGAGGGCGGGCTCATGGATGATGCCTTCAAGTTCATCATTTCAAATGGCGGTCTTACTGTTGAATCAAGTTATCCATATACGGCAGAAGATGGCAAGTGCAAGAGCAAATCTAGCAGCGCTGCCACCATCAAGAGCTACGAGGATGTGCCCGCCAATAACGAGGGTGCCCTCATGGCGGCCGTTGCAAGCCAACCTGTCTCAGTGGCCGTGGATGGAGGAGATATGACATTCCAATTCTACAAAGGTGGAGTGATGACCGGCTCCTGCGGTACCGACTTGGACCATGGGATTGCAGCTATTGGTTATGGAGCGACCAGCGATGGCACAAAATATTGGTTGCTGAAAAATTCGTGGGGAACAACATGGGGCGAGAATGGGTTTTTAAGAATGGAGAAGGACATTTCAGACAAGAAGGGAATGTGTGGTCTTGCCATGGAGCCTTCCTACCCTACTGAGTAGTGATAACATCGAATTCCCCACCATATACATATCTGAATAAATACGTGCATACTCTTTATGTAGTCCATATGTGTCTGTAGATGGTGTCGTGTTCACTTTGTGTATACCATGTAAATATTATTGTACAAGATTGATCGAGTTAAGTGATAATATATTGCTATGGACGTTCTTAGTGCCTCCTATGTCTTAATTTGGATCTAATGAACTCTATAAAGAATTTATGTTCCTTGAAAAAGACTCACATATCAATATATGGAATCATAGACATAGAAGCTGGACTGCCCTTTGTAAGTGAATAATTGTGTAGACAATACAATAGTTGGACTACTTAGCATACATTGGAGAAAATGATGATTGAAAATACCATTCACAAATCTTAGATGCACTAAACTATTTCTTGAATTGATTAGAAATAAAAACAATAGCTGCTTGGTAAAAATATATAGGTTGATCTGTGCTACCTGAAATACACATGTTCTCCCCATCTAGCCGGATCAAGATGAAGGAATAAGATCTAGCAAGAGGATCTCCATCGACCTGCAAGAGGAGCTCGGCCGAGACTCTTGGACATGTAGAAGACTAACTCGAAGAGTGTGAAAGGGAGCCACCAACCAAGATATGAAGATCAATGCGGCATAGACCTACCTATATTAGAGGAGGACACCCAAAACGAAGCCTACAAATGGGACGGTCAATTTCATGTCCATCTTCGATCTTGGAACATGAACGAGCTCCGTCCCCTGATGTAAGGAACCCTCATAACAGAAAAAAAAACATGAGATGGGGCTATAGAAAACCCGTTTTTATAAAATTCAAAAAATGGGGCGTTCAACTTCCAAAAGATCTGCAGGATTACTTAAGTTTGCCTGCACGGCTGCACATACAAAGTCAGGCTAATGTCCAGGTTCGTCCATCATCCGTGTGACATGTTGGTTACTACAAGTCCCATGGAATTTGAGGCAAAATTTTGACCCAACTGAAAATGCAAATATGGTAAATCGTCTTAACTGTGTGGTTAACAATTATGCCCAATTTAACATGCTAGCATCCGGAAATCCAGTTTGTCTCCCGAGCTCATTTAGACCCGAAATCCTGTTCCTAGGTTCTCATCGAGATCTGGATCCAGAGTTTTGTGCAGTCTGTTTTTACCGTAGTAAAACCAGACGCCTGGCCCACGTTGGTTCAGTCAGTAAATGCCCACGTTCACCTCAATCACTCACGGGACAGAAAGAGTAGAAGTCCCGTTCCGGCGCCTGCACTTTCCTGTTCCGTCTTTCGGCACGATCCCCGTCTCCACGGCTCTGCTTTTCCATCTACGTACCCACATTTATTCACAGGAGAGGTGAGAATAGACGTGTTTGGATTCTAAGATAAACTCCTTCACTCACTAAACTGCTTGTCTTTCTAATCTACACAAACATTTTCAAATCAAGATAAAATGTGCACAAAAAATATGCGCCTCGACGATTAGGTTTCATTTCCATGTTCGGTTTCGAGTTTCATCAACTATAAATTCTCAATTTTGAATCGTTGTTTAAAACTATTTTATGTAAACTTTGTCAAATTCGCCGCACTTGGTTGATCGTTTGAAATATATTTTGACGAGCAGGTTCATCTTAACGTTTCGCACAAACTTTCGTGTTGTAATTTTTTCCGTTTCAAAGGTCATATACGAGTAGAGATTGTATAGATGTATATGTATACTGCGGCTAGAGTAGCTGTGAACTATGTCGTCATCCCTGCAGGCGCCAACATCTCGCATCTCAGTTAGGCACATTGTGTTAGTGATCGAAACATTCTCCGAGTACAAGCAGTGGCTCGACTCAGATCGGGTTTGAACTTTGAAGGTACGTTTAAAGTTACGCATTCAGTACGTGGATTATGAGCAAAGTTGATGCTCAAGGTATTGAAGTTCTGTCTGCCTCATCCGCCCACCCCACCAGCAACTACTGACGCCCCGCCCATCGCTCCCCACACCCGCCAGGCAAATTAGCCAAGGATTTTTTTTAACTCTAATCATAATACCAGATCCCTCAACCCAGCTGTCGAAGATTGGTCCTATCCAGATTTTCCTGTACCGGTGGACCATGAATTTTGGACATCATGTTCTTGCGGTACAGCACCAAATTCGACGTTACCATCCCTCCGAGTCCGACAGAGCGTCTCACGTGCAGCCTGTCGTCGCTTGTGGGCCCTGCAGTTCGTGTGGGCAGTTGCCATTCACCGCACCGCCAAACTTTTTACCGTCCAGACGCGCGTACTGACAAAAACTGGTTCGCAATCTCAACCAGTTCCCAATCGTTCAGATATCCGGACCAGCTACGCTCGGGAGCCAAATCGCTCCTCCCTCCACTACATAGTGAGTTTATAATTTGGTTTAAATAAAGCAGAACGCAAGTTGGGGTAAAAAATAACGACTTTGAACGGAAGTCGCTCATGGCCAGCACGTCGACCAGCACCTCAGCTCGCCCATTAAATGCCACCGCGCTCGTTTTCTGCAAGGAGTTTCTTCAGGTATTTCGGATCACTGCCCTCTAGTCTTCTCCACGGCTCTCCAAACTCATAAATGCAGAAGGTTCAGGTTTGAAACCTTTTGGGTAAACAAGGAGGGTTTCCAAGAGGTGGTTGCCGAGGCCTGGAACAATTCCGAGACTGAGATCAAGGGAAATGCCACTGTTGTGTTCAATAGCAAGCTACAAAGGACGGCAAGAGCACTACAAAGTTGGAGTGCCAAAAATTTTGGAGAGATCGAAGAACAAATTGTGTGGGCCAACACCATAATTGGATGCCTTGATCAAGAAGAGGATCGGCGTAGCCTCTCCTTCCAAGAACGATGGCTAAGAAGAGACTTAAAGAAGAAATTACAGGGGCTTTGTGTTGTTGAGAGAACAATGGCGAGGCAGAGATCACAACAATTGTGGCTGGCTGAGGGGGACGCCAACACGAACTTCTTCCACTTGCATGCCAGCCATAGAAGAAGAAAGAATTATATTGGCAGCCTTCATGATGGGGATCGGGTCATCTCATCTCAAGAAGATATTCAAAACACTCTCTTTGAGCATTACAAAAGCAGGTTTGGGGTGCCCACGGTTAGAACGTCGAAGCTGAATTTAGATTACATTGGCATGACTGAAACAGACTTGAGTGTTTTAGAAGATGATTTCACAGAGGAGGAAATCTTGGAGGCCTTGAAAGATATGCCCAAAGAAAAAGCTCCAGGGCCAGATGGCTTCACCACGCTTTTCTACCAGAAGTGTTGGCACACGATCAAGAAGGATTTGCTGGAGGCGTTCAGAGCCTTCCACATCGCAGATGGGCGTTATTTTGAGCGTGTCAACAAAGCCTTCACCATTTTGCTGCCTAAAAAAACCCGGAGCAAGTGAACCAGGGGACTTTCGGCCTATAAGTCTTGTCCACAGCCTCGTGAAGATTTTTTCCAAGGTCCTTGCTAGACGGTTGGCGACTGCCCTACCTTTGTTGGTAGGCAAGAATCAGGGGGCATTTTTAAAAGGTCGCTCTCTACATGACAATTTTAAGCTGGTTAAGGAATCCATCAAATTCTTGAGAAGCAAAAGATGCCAATCTCTCCTTTTGAATTTAGACATTGCCAAGGCGTTGACACTGTGGCGTGGCAATTTCTGCTTGAGATTCTCAAGAAAAAGGGGTTCGGTCGCAAATGGATTTCGTGGATCATCTTGTTGCTTTCCTCTGCATCCACTAGCATCATGCTCAACGGTGTTCCCGGCCCACCATTTGGTATGCTCGCGGGTTACGTCAAGGTGATGCCCTCTCTCCAATGCTCTTCATCCTTGTTATGGATGCCCTCAGCTTGCTGTTCTCCAAGGCTGAAGAAGAGGGGTTCCTTTCCCCGGTGCATGAGAGGCAGGATATACCGCAGCGGCTATCGGTGTATGCAGATGATGTCATCCTCTTCATGAACCCATCCACGCAAGAGGCTAGTGTGATCAGATTCTTGCTTGAGGCGTTCGGTGGGGCTTCCAGGTTGCGGTGCAACTTGTCCAAGAGCAGCATTACCCCTATCACTTGTGAACCAGACCGTGTTGTAGAAATCAGTGCTATTCTCGCTTCCAAGGTGGATCAACTCCCTATTAAATATTTGGGACTGCCGCTACACTTCAGAAAAGCAAGAAAAGAAGATTTCCAAAGCTTGCTTGACAAGATCAGAGGTAGATTAGCCGCATGGAAAACTCACATGTTGACGCAAGGAGGAAGACTAATTTTAGTTCAATCAGTACTGTCGGCTATGGCAATTTTTCACCTCATGTCGCTGAACTCTCCACCATGGTTCTTTAAATCAATGGACAAAATTCGTAGGGCATTTCTGTGGAAAGGAACAGATACTGTCAGTGGTGGACACTGCTTGGTCGCTTGGCCCTCAGTATGTAAACCAAAACTAAAAGGAGGGCTAGGAATCATGGACCTTGAGATCATGCACTCGGCACTACAAGTGAGTTGGGCCTGGAATGCTAGAACGGCAGACAAGGCTTGGATCCCTCTTATGACGCCTGTTAGTGAGAAAATTAGACACTTGTTCAATGCTGCAGCTCGGGTGGTAATTGGAAATGGTCAGAAAACTTACTTCCGGACAGATAAGTCGATCATGGGTCGTACGGTGGAGAGTATAGCCCCGGAGGTTTACCAAGCAGTAAATCCTGTGATTAGAGCATCTAGAACAGTTGCGGAAGGTCTTCCGGAGTATAATTGGATCAAAGATATTAAAAAACCGATAAACATCCAAACCTTCTTGCAGGTCGTTGATCTTTGGGAAGAAACGAGGTCGCTGATTTTAAACCCCGGTTCTGATGACGTCTGGACTTGGACTTGGGAACCCAGTGGCATATACACAGCAAAATCTGTCTATGCCGCACACTTCGCAACCAACATGGACTGCGAGGCCGCCAAGGCAATATGGGAGGCTAGAGCTCCGCTCAAGATGAAGTTTTTTGCGTGGCTACTTTTTAGACGGCGTGTATGGACTGCAGATAGGTTAGCTAAGAGAGGGCTACCCCATAATCCGAAATGTGTTTTCTGCAACACGGGAGATGAGACCGCCATACATCTATTCATGAAGTGTGTGGTCATCAACATTCTTTGGTGCATAGTCCTAGGTTGGGCCGGTCTGAACCACATCAAGCCACACGCTAGGTCATCGCTAAGCAAATGGTGGTTGAAAAGTGAGAAAAGACCCCATGGAAATGACAGGAAAAAGTTTCTTGTCATTTTCATGTTGGTAACCTGGACGATCTGGTGCGAAAGAAACAAGAGGGTGTTTGACAAAGTGGCTAAGCCGATGCAGTTGCTGGTCGAAAGCATCAAGTCCGAAGCTCACCAATTGGAGGTCATCAGCAAGGGTCGTCTGAATTTCCAGTAGTAGTTTTGGTTGTTCTAGCGTGCTACTGGTCGCTGCTCTTTTATGTTTTATAACTTTCTTCTTCCTCTTTTGTTTTAGGTCGTGTTGCTCCTTTTTGTATCTTGGTCGTTTGTACTTAGGTCTTTTTTGACATGAACTTCTTCCCTCTTAATATGTTACATGCAACTCTCCTGCATGGTTCTAAAAAAAAAATGCCACCGCACCACACACCACCAAACCCAGACCAAAACCGTACGAGACCAGACCTCTCCCTCTCTCGACCGGCGGCGGCAGAGATGAGACAGATTTGCTTAGCTGCTTATCTGTCTGCGTGTATGATGTCTGTTGTGGGCCGTGGGCCGTGGCAGGGAGATCGATCGATGGCTCACTTATCAGTACTTCCATTCTTAAAAACAAACTTATCAGTACTTCCAGTAATTTTTGGCCTGTGTACGTGTCAATTCTGTTACTTGATAGCCTGACTTGACTTGGATACGATCGAAGGATGCAATTTCCAGTTTTGTGTGATCTTTTTTTTACCATTCGCATCATAAAAATCCAGTGTCTCCGACGCTTACAAGATACTAGCCGAGCAATTGAAAACTCCTTTTAGCCCCCCGTTGATCCTTCTATTTCAAAAAATCAAAATCATATTTAGAATTTTTTAAATTTTTTGAATTTACCCAACGATGTATCATACAAGTTTGCAAAATTGTAACCCAAAATTCTCTTAAATCTATTCTACATAAAAATAGCAAGTGTGATAAATCTTGTAGTTTTGAAAATATGTACTGTTCACTATACTTGGATCTATATTTTTCATTTTTATATAGATTAGAATAAAAAGTTTTTTAAAGCGATATTTAGCTTGTTTGTAAGACATATAATTGAGTTTATTTAGATTTTTCTTCCAGATATTTCAGAAACTTGTAAGCACAATTTACGATGTTTTAAAAAAATAAAGTATATAATGGTGCTCAGGAGCCAGAAGTTCCTACTCCCTCTATCTGGAATTTTTTTGTTTATCTAGAACTGTTTTTGTTTATCTATTGAAGTGTGTGACTTACGTATAGATGCCATGCTTTTAAAACAGTAGAGCGACAAACAAACTCCGCTCTAAACGTTGCGTGAGAGTGTGATATAGCCCACCCCACTGGATATAGGTATGTAAGCTTTTTAGAATCTTACTCGGCAAGCAAAATGTGCTACTCTGATTCAGAATAACTGTCGCAAATTGTATATGTATTTTGTATTACGGCAGCACGTTCTCCATGACAGTTATTCCGGATCGAATGTAGTATGTATCTCGGTAGCCCATCAATTTCCACAGAATATAAAGTATTGGAATATACATAACCTTGATCTGCATCTAAAGGGATTGTTTCCCTCGCTCGAAATTCTGTACAAAACACTCTACTCTATCTAATCGGATGATGGATACGACAACCTTAAATCTCAAAAAAATAAATTCCACATCATTGTCAATTTCACAGTCGGATGACCGTCACTTCACGTAAATAAACTAAACAAAAAGAGGAGAATTTGGTTCCTGCTAGATTCCTCTTAAAAATGTCTAGAATCTGCTGCTGTCCAATTGCCCAGTGGCCGAGAAGACCAATTACTCATCATATACAAGTTGCCTCTGGTAATTAAAATAGATAAAAGATGAATGTACAAATGGGACCTACAAAAGCTGAGGAAAAGAGATGTTTATAAATAAAAAGGTATACGAGTCTTGCGTGGTCTCCATTCATCACGCACGATGGTGATGCTTTGACAAAGTTCAACCACAAGTTTTCGTTAACTTTCTCATACGGCTAGCTGAATCATATTTGCCTTCTTTTACCAGCCTGGCAGCTTTTTCTTCTGTTTCAGTGGATAATTTAGTGATTCCTCTTTTTCAATAAATGGAAATATACTCATATCAAAATGATACTGAATCCACTTGGGCTCTGCAACAACACGATGACAAGAGCAAGTTGAAACACCGAGGAATGATGCACACAACCAAACAAAGAAAAACATAAAAAGAAAGAAAAAACAAGTTCACGCGATCGGCTACATGCAACAGCAACCATTGAGACCAACCACCAATGGCAACACCCAATTTACGAGAAGATTCTCTAAAATCAATGCCTCCTGAAATGTTTCAACGCGAGAGCACCGTCGTCCCAGATCTAACCACCAAGGCCGGATCGAGATTTTTCACCCTTGTGACCAAGTCCAAGTAATTTTCGATCGATGCCTTCAACATGAAAACGACGTGTAAACGTCATCGTTGCCAGGTATAACCACCAAAGGTCAGACCTGAAGTTTTCACCCTCGAGCTCGAACGTCGGTACCCGTGAATTCATCATGTGTTACTGCCCCCACTTGCACCGAAGTTACTCATGCAGAACCTAGTTTCATCTACCCATCGGGTGCTAAGAATTAGACACATTTTAAAGAATCGAGTACGCATGAATTGGAAAACGTAAGGAACGGAAAAGGAATCCAGGCGAAAAAGCAAAACTCATTTAGGAGTATATAAACCAATAACGTACTGTACTTACCTAACTTTAGGCACCACATTCTATTTGCTTAATAAACCTAGTGTCCGTAGAGAAGTTATATTTTGGATCAAATAAAGCGACGCAACGAAAGTCGCTGATGACAGGCGAGGTGGGCCCAACGCCACGTCGACCAGCTGCCCCACCTCGTGCCCATTAAATGCCACCGCACCACACAGCCACTAAACCCAAATCAAAACCGTACCAGACCAAACCTTCTCCCTCGCCATCGTCCAGTGCCAATCGGCTCTGCTCATCCCATCCATCCACATGGGCGCTGAGGAAAAGCAGCCGGCCTCCCCTGCGCCGGCGGCGGCGGAGGCGAAGCGGACGCTGGTGTTCACGTACGGCACCCTGAAGCGCGGCTTCTCGAACCACGCCCTGCTCCAGGACCTCTTCCTCACCGGCGACGCGACCTTCATCAGCGCCGCCGCCACCGCCGCCCCGCTCCCGCTCGTCTGCGGCCCGTACCGCGTCCCGTTCCTGCTCAACCTCCCCGGCAGCGGGCAGCGCGTGAAGGGGGAGCTCTACTCCGTGACCCAGCGCGGGCTCGCCAGGCTCGACGAGCTGGAGGGCGTGTCCAGCGGCCACTACGAGCGCCTCCCCGTTGAGGTTGTGTTAGCGGAGGGAGGAGGTGGAGCGGCGGTGGAGGGAGCCGTGGCGTACTACGCGCACCGTGGGTATGCGGCGGAGATGTGGGCGCGGAGCGGGAGGCGGGGCCACGCCGAGTACTCGCCGGCGGTGGCGGCCGGGTACGTGCGCCGCGTCGACCGGCCGCAGGGGCAAACCTTCCTCGACCAGATCCGCGTCTTCGTCTCCTCCCAATCGTAGACTCGAGCACGATTGATCGATTATTACAAAGATCTTACTGGATTATCGCTTGGTGCGTGCGTGTATCGACCAAGACTATACGGCCGTCTTTCCTCTGCTTTCAGATTAGGATAGGCAGTTCGATTGCTGCCGCTTATCAATATGTTGGTTGATGTGCTTCTCTGCTTATCTGTCTGACTATCTGCCGCGGTGCAAAGAGAGATGGATTTGCTTATCACCTACAATTATCGGTTTTGCTAATTCTCAATCGATTGAGAATTAGCTTAGTTCTCTTATTTTTCCTCTTTTTCAAACTAGGATATCGTTTGGTATGTTGCTTCTCTATGGCGCGTTTGGTAGCCTGCAGCACCGTTGGCCCAGCTCGCCAGTTGCAACGTGCTCTAGTTTGGTTGCCTGTTTTTGTTCTTAGGACTGCATAGCGTGCTTCTCAAAGCACCCTTGGGGCCAGGCCCTGGAGGAACGGCTGAATCGGCCGTTTCCAGGCGGCCATGCCCCGCAGCTGCAAAAAGCAGCGATACGCATGCAAGTTCGTTCCATGGCGTTGCTTCCCCTCACTCACTCTTTTACTTACCCTCTTCCAATTCTTCATACACTGCTCGGATCAAAAAAAAGTTGTACTCCCAAATGATGCGCTTTGATGCTGCGGTTCCATTCCGGCGATCAGTTCGAGCTTTCGTTAACCGTGCGGTCCTAATTTCGTGTTCTTGTCTGAAACTTTTTTGACCGAATTTTGCAAATCTTGTCGCACACAGTTGATCGTTTTTTATTTCCTTTGATGAGCAGCTTCACCTCGTCATGCCGCACAACTATCGTGTTGTAAGTTCTGCGTTTCGATGCTTGTAGATGGGTAGATCTGAGGATGCGTATTTAGACTTTTCGTGTCACCGTCTTCTTCAACCTCTGTTCGAACTCTTCTTCGTCGAACTCTGCCATCGCCATCTAGTGTCGTTAGCGTCGAGCTCCACCGCCGTCATGTCGTGTTGTCGTCGTCCATCTCCTCCTCCGCCATGGCGTCTCCTTGTCCAGATCCGTCGTCAACATGCTGCCGTTTGCCGCCATTGTTGAGCTGTCCAAGTGTGATGGTAGGTGGTAACTTCACCCATGTAAAATTAGATGAGGCTAATCAAAAGCTGCATGTAACCAAACAAAGAGGAGTTGCTTGCCCAGTCGATGCGATGCGACCAACCAAACAACTAGACTAAGATGGCCCAGAGCCTGTTTTAGCTCAGCACTGCCCTCCCCAGCCTGCCCCGTCGCAGGTGAGAAAAGACATGCAGCCTACCAAACAGGCCCCTAGTGTCCATACGGGCGGCTCGATTCACTCATCACTTCCAATGACTCTTGGCGTCTATACGTATCAAGCGATCTTGTTGCTTGATAAATGATTACCAAGACTTGGCTGATTCTACTACGACTATTAGATTTGGATATGATCTCTGCTTCATCAAATTTGAGCTTGTGTCATCTATTTGTTGTATTAGTTGGATGTTAAGAACATATCACTTGATTTATATGAGATACCGTCCATGAGGCTATTCCTTTTTTTTGCGATATTGTGTCAGTGTGTGGTCAGTATACGCGTAACTCTATACATTGTGTGACCGTGTATTCTGCATATTGTGTGCTTTTCAGAAGGTTAGAGCGATAAGAAAACTTGGTTGTGCATCGCTAGCCCTTAACTAACGTTTACATAATCTAAGCTTTGGGTCGTAAACAACATTAGTGTCACTTTCCTAAACTAACAAGGAGGAGGTGAATTTGGTTTGTGTAAGATTCTTGTCCTCATGGTTAGTATTCAATTTGTTCGTATCGACCACCCAACCCTTTCATTTTGGAACGGCTTACTCATAACACACGTACACAACCTGCATCCAACATTGAGATAAAAAAGAATAGGACGAATAGTGAAGTGAAGCATAAGGAAAAAATCACAATGCATGGGGTCCATGTCATCGAGCATGGTCAAGGGCTTCATCTTTGGTGACACCCATCAAACAAGTTCAAGCTCATTGTATAGATTGCAAAACTTTTGAACAGAATGGCCGCACGTTTTTGAGTTAGCTTACTCGTAGTGTAGACTAAATCATCATTTTCTTTCAATTTTACCTGATAGTACACTTACCAAAAGTGACTAGCACAACACTGTAAAGAAAAACAAAAAGGAAATGGTTTAATTGAGCACTCCCGATAAATACAATATTATATGTTTTTAAAAAATTAAGGTGAAATAGATAGAATTTATATGGTTTTCATTATTTTCATCAAATTAAAAACAATGCTTTCATGTGAAGAATATCTGATCAACGAGAACGGTACATCCATATAAATAAAAAATTAAAAAAGTATGAGGCATAACATCTGTTTTGCCACCTATTCATAAATGTTTTCAAAAAAGACATATAAATTGATTATAGAATGTAGCAAATTTCCGTTTAGTCAAATTTTGGATAATCCACGAATGCAACATCGATGTTTTATTCTTACCTGGACAATCGCCCAAATCACCCGTGCTCATTAACTATATAAGTTGCGGCAAGTTGAAATAAACGGTTGTGACTTATTTATACTAAATCTTTTTACCTTTTTAACAAATACCGCTCTTTCGACATATGATATTAAATGCAATAATTTAGGTTTTCCAACTAGACATTTCACTCTTTTCAAATGCAATAATTTGAATTTAAACCAACAACAAGAAACGGTGTTTGGGGTCACTGGATGCACCCGTTGTAATTTTTTTTTAACTTTTAAAATGTAAAAAACTCCAAAAAAACGGATATACATAAGGACATTCTGTGTTAGTAAAAAAGTTTCACGGAGAAAAGACGTTTTTTGTGACCTATGCAAAACTCAAAAAAAATATCTTGTACAAAGTTATTTTGGAGCGCCCAGATTTGTCATTTTTGTACAGTTCCCAAAATAGTATTTTCTAATTCGCAAATAGTAAATTATTTTTCTAGAGTTTATAGAAACTCATGAATATGATTTTTGTATTGTTTAAATTGGAGGCAGCACTGGTTCCCGAGAGCAAATAACACTTTCCGTTTCTTCAACCTACTATATTATACACGCCTTTGTCGGGTCAACTGAATGCCTCCGTCACTTGCTTAGAGTAATAAGGCACATGCAAGAAAGAATAGTTTGTTTTTAGGGTTTGCGTGAGGTCAAAGCCTCCACGCTATCCACATATATATTGATCAGCATACAGGTTTACAAACACGACTCGTACACGGACTGTACTCGTATTATACGAAGACTAGACCTAATACAATTCTAACACACCCCCTCAATCTAAACCCTTATGAATATAGAAGGTTAAGATTGGACCTAAATCTGTCTAGCATATGTCGTGTGGCTGGTTTAGTAAATACATCAGCCAGCTGATCATTAGTGGAAATAAATCTGACATCCAATGCGCCGGCAGCTACTCGTTCTCGCACAAAATGGAAATCGATCTCAATGTGCTTAGTTCCAGTATGAAAGACTGTATTTGCCGTCAGGTAAGTAGCCCCATGATTATCGCACCATAAAATGGGCGTACGTTGCTGAGTCACGCCAAGTTCCTTCAGAAGAGATTCAACCCATATTGCTTCAGCAGCACCATTTGCCAATGCCTTATACACAGCCTCGGTACTCGACCTCGAGACTGTAGGCTGCTTCTTCGAACTCCATGAAATGAGGTTCAGGCCAACAAACACAGCAAAGCCACTCGTGGAGCGTCTATCATCCACGTCACCTACCCAATCTGCATATGTAAAAATACTAATGCCATATAGTGGAGACTTTCGAAATTGCAAGCCCGTCTACAGTGTACCCTTGACATACCGCAGGATACGCTTAACTGACTCCCAATGTACATCAGTAGGCTGAGAGAGAAACTGGCACACTTGTTCACGCAAATGAGATGTCTGGGTGCGTAAGAGTCAGATACTGTAATCCACCAACAACACTGCGGTATCGGAAAGAATCATCAGCACCAAGCAGCGTACCAGTGTCACGAGCCAATTTATCAGAAGTGTCAAGCGGTGTGGAGGTAGCATTACAAATCTCCATGTTGACTCGATGAAGAAGATCAAGAGCATACTTCCGCTGAGTCAACGTCACACCCCTGAATTGTAGGATGCCTCCAGTCCAAGGAAATACTCCAGGGTACCCAAATCCTTAATAGGAAAACTATCCGAGAGAGATCTCACCAGACGATCAACAACTTCCGGAGTAGAGCCAGCAATCACAATATCATCAACATACACCAACATGTATATTTGCACCCCATCACGAGAGAAGATGAACAGGGACGTATCAGCCTTGGACGAGACAAAACCAAGCTGATGAAGGAGCTGACTCAAGCGGGCATACCATGCACGAGGTGACTGCTTCAGTCCATAGATAGATCGCTGAAGTTTGCAGACATGGGAGGGATACCGATCATCCTCGAAACCGGGTGGCTGCTGCATATAAACATCCTCAGTCAAGAAACCGTGAAGGAAAGCATTACTGACATCAACCTGACGGAGACACCATCCACGGGAGACTGCAAGAGACAGGACTAGACGCACAGTTGCAGGCTTGACAACTGGACTGAAAGTATCACCATAGTCAATCCCGTGCTGCTGGGTGAAACCACGGGCAACCAGACGAGCTTTATGTTTATCAACAGAACCATCAGGGCGATGTTTGGTTTTAAAGATCCACTTGCTTCCAACAACATTAACGCCGGGAGGTCGAGGCACCAAAGTCCACGTCTGAGTCTGACTGAGAGCAGCAAATTCAGCCTCCATAGCAGCACGCCATTCTGGTTCATGCAAGGCATCACGGTGTGACGAAGGAGCAGCGAAGAATGCTCGACGTCGCGGATCATACCGCACGGTACCGTCGGTGATCTTTTTCTCTTTTCGCGTATTATCCCGGAGACGAGTCACCATCGGATGACCGAGCACAGGAGCAGGCTCGACGACACGCTCAGCCAAGGGCGTCGCGGCCGACGACGTGAGAGGAGTCGCGGCAGGAGGCGACGCGGGCTGGGCGGAAATCGCGGGCGTCATGGGCTGGGCCGGCTGAACCATCGCCATGGGCGACACGGAGCCGTGGCATCCATCCCACTCGTGGAGGCAGGACCAGCGCGCTCACGGGGAGGCGAGCCCTGCATGGCATCGCCATGCACGTCGATCGGTTGATCGGAACCAGCTACAGATGGCGCGTCGGAGACCTGTACCAAAGGAACTTCACCTGATGCAGGCGGATCAGTGAACAGGTAAGTTAAGTCATATTTGCGCATAGGGTCACTCGTAACCGGTTCATTAGAAGGGAAAATAATTGATTCCGCAAGTGTGGATACGTCAACAGAAACACCGGGCGTGGAGAACGGAAAGACGGATTCGTCAAAAATGACATCACGTGAAATATATATCCGACCCGTGGAACGATCTAAACACTTGTATCCCTTATGCATTGGGTGTAGCCTAGGAACACACACATTTTAGAACGAAAGTCTAATTTGTGGGAATTGTACTTGCGAAGACTTGGCCAACAGGCGCACCCAAAATGCGAAGGAAATCATAGTTTGGCTGAGTATGCAGCAAGCGAAAAATAGGCGTTTCCTTGTTGAGAACCGGCGTGGGCATACGGTTGATGAGATAGCAAGCCGTGAGGAACGCTTCATCCCAATAACGAAGGGGAAGCGACGAGTGTGCAAGTAAGGCAAGACCTGTCTCAACGAGATGGCGATGCTTTCGTTCAGCAATGCCATTCTGCTGGGAAGTGTGAGGACACGAGACACGGTGTGAGATCCCGGTGCGCTGAAAATAGCGATGGAGTTTGTGATATTCACCACCCCAATCGGACTGAACTGCCTTGATTTTATTGTCCAAAAGGCGTTCTACATGAGCCTGGAAATTATAAAAGACTTGCTCAACATCAGACTTGTGTTTAAGGAGATAAATCCAGCAAAAACGTGAATAGTCATCGATAAAGCTAACATAGTACTTATACCCCCCAGATGACATACGAGCTGGACCCCAGACATCACTATGAACAAGCTCAAGAGGCATAGTGGAAACACGTGAAGAAGCATTATAAGATAATTGGCGACTTTTGGCCCGCTGACAAGCATCACAGACTAAAGGGGAAGTGTTTGAAGAACACAAAAGCTTATTTGGTTTAACAATAGACTGAACGACATTATTCGAAGGATGTCCAAGACGCTGATGCCACTGCGTAGGCGTGACCCTGACACTAGCTGATGCTTGACGAGATAAAGCGGACGCACGAGTGAACGGAAAGGGGTAGAGTCCTCCATGACTCCTACCTAGGGATGGCAATGGGTACCCATTACCCGCGTACCCTGCGGGTAAAAACCCTATTAGGGTAAGGGTTTGGGGAGAAAAAATACCCATGGGTATGTAAATGGAGAAATCTCGTACCCATCGGGCAGAGAGGGTACGGGTATGAGTTTGTATAACCCATACCCGCGTCCCCTTGTACCCTTCTAAATCTCTGAGATCTCCTAATGATAAACTAATGTACCTACAAATTTTTATAACTATGTCCTGCTATTTATCATTAAAATGTGTTGTTGTTTATGCACAAGTGCTACTATTTACATGTGTTGCTTATGTGCAAGGGTTGCTGTTTATAAGTATATGTGTTGTTGTTTACAATATGCTGTTGTTGACAATGTGTTGCTATTCATAAGTATGTGCTGCGGTTGGTTTTAAATGTGTTGCTGGTTAAAGTTATATGATATTGTTTACGACTATTTCTACTTAATATGTTGTCTTGCAAATGCGGGTATTTTTACCCACCGGTAACCCTTTACCCTGCAGGGTCAAGGGTATGGGAAAAGATTGTACCCGCACAAGGGTATGGGTACGGGTAACGGGCAAGATTGAGAGGGACGGGTAAGGGTATGGGGTGGCTCCACCCTTACCCATACCCTGCGGGTGCCATCCCTACTCCTACCGTGAAGCAGAATTTTCTTCGTGGCCTTGCCCTCAACAAAAACGTCATTATCAGAAACAAGTCGATAAACAGAAAGAAGGTGTTTGCTAATGTGTGGAACATGAAGGATGTTGTTCAATTTTAGAGATGAACCGGTTAAATTCGAATGACCAATATGCGAAATAGATAAACCTGCACCATTGGCCACGTAGACTTGATCCTTCCCACCATAGCGCTCATGAACGTGAAGACGCTCGAGGTCACTCGTCAGGTGATCCGTAGCACTGGTATCCATGTGCCAGTGGGGAACATCGGTGGAGCTGGTGGAGGCGGAGTTCCCGCCACGCTGATTGTTGTTGTTGTTGGGGCGGTAATCGGCATGATCATACCGCTGGCGACAAGCACCTGCCTCATGCCCCCAATTGCCGCAGATCTGACAGTGTGGTCTCCAACGGCGATTGCGGCCGCCACCATGGCCTCCATTGCCACCATAGCCTCCATTGCGACCGCCATACCCTCCATTAGGGTTGGCGTTGTCGTTACCGCCACCGCGGCCTTGCCCCGGCTGAACATAGGGGCGATTTCCACCGTTGAAGACGGGGTTTCCACCTTGATAAGGAGGCCGCAGCGGTGAGGTCCTCCTTCCGCGTCGATTGGAGCTGACGACGGATATGGCGGACATTAGCACGGCTCTGAGTGCCGTACATGGCGTGGACAGCCGTCCACGCTGCTGCTGCGGTCGTGCAGCCGATCAGTTGACATGCAATATCAGGATCCATCGATCCGAGGAGCAGGCCAAGGACCCGCTGGTCCTGAGTCCACCATTGGTGGTACTCTGGGTTGGGGACGATCTTCTTCTTGTCTCCTTCCCCTTGGGTGAGTGTTGCAGGCGGCGCCGGCGATGATCCGTCGAGGTACACATGCAGGCCGGCACCGGAGAGATTGGGGAGAAGAAGGCCCCTCCACAACACGAAGTTGCTAGAATCCAAGCGTACGGCGACGGGCGGCACAGACGCTGCTGGCGTCGAGACTGATGACGACGAAGGGACGAGGGCCATCGCGGCGGCGGCGGAAGGTCTCGCTGCTGCTGCGGATCGCGGCGGCGGCGGAAGGTCTCGCGGCGGCTGCGGAAGGAGCGGCGGCGGAAGGACTCGCACGGGCTCTGATACCAAGTTTGTTTTTAGGGTTTGTGTGAGGTCAAAGCCTCCACGCTGTCCACATATATATTGATCAGCATACAGGTTTACAAACACGACTCGTACACGGACAGTACTCGTATACGAAGACTAGACCTAATACAATTCTAACAAGAATATAAATTGAATTGTGCAAGATTCTTATGTGCAGAATATGTTGCTATCGACCTTTCCATCGACCAACGGCCAAGATGGCCCAATACATATCAGTACATCACACAAAGGGCTTCCAGCTATGTAATAAAAATATCGTGAGACAAAAAGTAAAGTAAATAAAAATCAAGGAACATAAATAAATGTTTATATATCAAAACTACACTAATCTTGCATGGAGTCCATATCATCAAGCATGGTTGAATACTCGGATGGTGATGCTTTCGTAAAGAAGTATGAAACGATGAATCACGAGCTTCAGAAAAGCAGTAAGCGGTAAACCACCGCTTAGTGCAAACATCACTTAAGCCGTGACTAGACTTGCTTTTTTTTGTTGAGATAACGGTCCGACTTTATTCAACTACGATTACAGCAGGGATACAAAGGCCTTGCGGGGGATCAGAAAACCAAACTCTAGGGCCCTGGCTCTCAGAAACAACGCTCCTCGCCAAGTTATGCGCCTCCTTATTTGAGTTCTGATGTTCATGGCAGAAGGCTAGCTCATCGAAATCGCGATGTACCTCCTTTATCTCCATGACAACATGTGCGTAGACTCCCGTGCTCCCTTCTAGTATGCTTCTAACTAATTTCATGCAGTCCTCATATACGACGAGTGTTCAGATCTTTTGCCAGCGCGATCGTCTCCCTGCAAGCCAATGCCTCAAGTGTTTCAGCATCAGTTCGCCTTGGAAACACCATAGCTGATGCTCCCATGAAGACGCCACAATCCGTTCTGGCGACAGCTGCTACTGTTCCCCTTCCTTTGTTCTTGCTCACTGCTGCATCGACATTCATCTTCACCATTCCCTGGGGCGGAGGAATCCATCCCGGCGTGAAGTCGCTTGTGGTAGCCATATGTCGCATGTTGTCTGTCACTTCAGTTTGATTTAGATCAGCCATTTTGATTCAGATCAGCCATAAAACTTTCCGCGAAACAATGCACTGAAAGCGGACCCTGGTATATTTGTTCGTGTATCGCCTTCCTACGAGCGTGCCAAATCGCCCATAGTGTCACAAACACTCTGACTTGATCTTCTCCCTTGAGTGTCTCGATCATCGTTGCCATTCATGTTCGTGTGTCACCGTCTGTTGTACCCATCATGTGCTCGGTGATCCTTTCCTCCACCAGTGCCCACACGTAGCGGGACATGGTGCAGTCTAACAGCGCATGCCGCCATGAGTCATGTGCCCCCACAAAGTTGACATGCGCTGCTCTCGATCATGCTTCTCTTCTGTCATACCTCGTTTGTGGGTATAGACTTTCTTGCTAATCTCCAAAGAAAAAGCCTCACCCTTCGAGCAACCTTTGTACGCCATAAGCTGCTCCATTGCTTCTGCACCTGTTCACTGTTAGAACGCGATGCTCGACTATCAAGCCATGTTTCTCTTCTGTCTCACGTTGCAATCAACATACTGTAGGCTGACCGAACAGAGAACACACCCTTTCTTTCATGGTGCCTGGCCCAAAAATCATCAAATATTCTGTTGCTAATTGGGATCTGCATTATTGCTTCAACATCCATGGGAAGAAAATGTTGCCTTAGCTTCTCCTCATCCCACGTCGCCGAGGTTGCTTCGATGAAGTCCGCAACTCTAGCAGGTGGGTTTGTTGATAAAAATGTCGTAGGCCGCAGCATGCCCTCCCTCGAGATCCAATTATCATTCACCGGATCCATGTGCTCCCCGTCCCAATTCTCCGAATGAGACCTTGCTTCAGGACCTACAAGCCATCATGTATCGACCGCCACACCTGAGATGGCGCCGATCCCAGGATGAACTGTAACAGGCAAGAGTCCGCGTAGTATCTAGCTTTAAGAATTCTTGCGCTTAAAGTCTCCAGTTGCTGCAGAAATCTCCACCCCTGCCTAGCTAGAAGCGCTAGGTTGAAAAGCTAGATGTCTTTAACCCTAGCCCTCCCATAGCTTTTGGTTTGCACATCTCCTTCCATGAAACCCAGCTCGCCTTCCTTTCACCTTCTTTGCTTCCCCACCAAAACTTCCGAAGGATAGAGTTGATGTGAAGACACAGTCCCCTTGGTAATCTAAAGCATGCCATAGAAAAAGTCGGAATGGCTTGGGCGACGGATTTGATCAGAATGTCCTTGCCTCTAGCTGATAACAGTCTCTCCAGCCACCCTTGTCCTTTGTTCCAAATTCTGTCTTTCAAATACTTGAAAGCATCGTTCCTAGACCGCCCAACATCTGATGGCAGGCCTACATATTTTGCATTCAGTGTCTCCGAAAAGACCTGAAGAGTATGCTTAACACCTTCCTTAACCGTGTTCGGACATCTCTTGCTAAAGAAGATAGAAGATTTGTCTCGGTTGATCTGCTGACCCGAGGCCATACAACATACATCCAACACTTCTTGAACTTTCCCTGCTATCTCCGTCTCTGC
The DNA here is from genome assembly GCA_947311845.1 of Poa pratensis. Lineage (NCBI taxonomy): Eukaryota > Viridiplantae > Streptophyta > Magnoliopsida > Poales > Poaceae > Poa > Poa pratensis. Next base: position 174,206,163 of record CAMZMU010000041.1, read on the forward strand.
CTTAAAAAGCAACATGCTATCATCAGCAACAGGAAGATGGCTAACAGCAGGAGCTGTTAGCGCCACCTTTTGTTCATGGAGTTCCGATAAAAAATTGTGTTTTAAGAGACACGAAAGGCCCTCTGCTGCCAATAAGAGCAAATACGGAGAAATGGGGTCACCCTGTCGTATTCCCCTCGAGGGTATAAACTTGTCCAGGTGTTCTCCATTAAAAAGCACCCGAAAATAAATTGTGGTGACCAATCACATCACCATCTGCACCCACCGTCGATGGAATCCCAGCTTTAGCATGATAGCCTCAAGGTAGCTCCATTCTAAGCGATCATAAGCCTTTCTCATATCCAGTTTGAGTGCACGGAAATGGTTCTTCTTTGCACGATTCCGCTTCATAGAATGAAGACACTCATAAGCGGCAATAATGTTGTCTGTAATCAACCTCCCTGGCACAAAAGCCGATTGTTCCTCTGAGATGATCTCCGGCAGGCAAAAAATTCAACCTATTTGCCATCACCTTCAAGGCAATTTTATTTATCACATTACATAGGCTTATTGGTCTGAACTGGCCAAGCACCTCTGGGCTAGCCACCTTCGGTATCAACACTATGAAAGTCTGATTAATCTCTCTCATAAGCACACGCAAGACTGCCAAGGTTACCTTCTCCCCACACATATCTAGACTTGCTTAAACGTTATGTTGAAACACAGCAGGAGGGATAGCGGTTGCATTTTCTAGCCCATATAACTTCAATATTGACCCAGCAAGGGCAATATGAAACCCTATCTGTATTCTGTAATCCTCATCGTCCATCTATTCTCTTTATTTTAGCTCAAAACAAAAACTATTCACTTTACTCCCTCCGATTCGTAAATACTGTCGCTAGCACAGTTAGCAATTTGTGCTTCGTAGGCAGTGGCGGAGCTAGCGACTTGTCGAAGCCGGGGCACACAACAAGCAAAATGTTTCATTTAGTCTACAAAGAACAAAGTCTATAAACTTCAACACTGCAAGCACTACCGAACTGATGATTTATATAATGGAAATATCGAAAATCTGTTTTGGAGCCCGAGCTCAGTTGCTCCCGATATCGTGTTCCTTCAAACTCATCAAGATTCGAATCGCTCTGTCCACTTCTGGATTTGTTACCGTGGTAACTTCAGACTGGTGGCCCACATGTTCCCCGGAATTAAATGAGGACGCTGATGTCGAACTCCTCCGGAACAGATGGACGCTGCTATTCCCCACCTCTTCTTCCACCTTCCACCCGAGACGGAGAACACCCAGATCCCCATTACCATCCTCGTCCACAGCCTGGAGAGGATTAGCCCGGGGCACGGAACTGCTGACGGCGGCGCTTGCGCCCCCCCCCCCCCCCACATGCTGCCACGGCTGAGGGTCGTGCGCGTCGACCGCAGGAGCCGCCGGAGGAGGGGAAGGGGGCCGTGGTGAACGCGCTCATCACCGACCTTGCGCTGTCCCGCGTGGCGGACGCCAGGGTCAAGGACCTCTCCGGCGGCGAGCGCCGGCGCGTGTCCATCGGCGTGGAGGCCGTGCACGACCCCTCCATGCTCATCCTCGACGAGCCCACCTCTGGGCTCGACAGCGCATCGGCGCTCCAGATCGTCGTCGCGCTCCGCGCCATGGCCGACATGCCTCGGGGGGGGGGGGGGGGGCGGACCGTGGTGCTCAGCATCCATCAGCCCGGCGCTCGCAACGTCAAGATGTTCGACGCCGTCCTCCTCCTCGCCGCAGGCTGCGTCCTCCACCACGGTAGCGTCGACGCCCTCGGCTCCCTCCTTGCCGGCGAGCCCGGGAAGGTGGTGATCACCGTCGAGAACGTGACCCGCGGGAAGAAGAAGGTGCTCTTCAGGCACAAGGCCAAGAGCTCCTCCGCTAAGAAGTGCTGAGCGAGGAATGGAGATTTGGATTTTGGGGGAAAACTTTGGTGATGCTGATTGAGTGATTTTGGGGGAAAACATGAATTTCCGGCATTTCCATCCGTCTGGTCGTGCCGTCAAACCTGGACCCAGCAGTACGAGATGGCAGAGTGGTTTCACCGCATCCCCACGGTTTTTACTAGGACCAAGCACATGCGGACAAAGGCCAGGAACACAATCTCGAAGCTATTTCCACGCTTTAGATTTCGGGACTAGGTGCGCTCGGGCGCCAAATCGCCGTTCTCAATATCGAAAATGATGGATCATAAATGTACAAATGATGGATTTAACTAGTAGTAGCATTCCACCAGAGGGTCTGGAGCCGGTGCTCCTCTGCCGCCACGCCATCTGCGGCCTGCTGCTTGCGGTCTCATGGCCCTGTGCAGGCTCGGGTCGGGCACTCGCCGGCGCCGGCTGCGCTGCTACTACTAGCTGGAATGGATCGATGGTCTGTAAGAAATGATTGCTAGTCTGCTCGTACTGGACACAAAAAAGAGTTTATGGGCCGCTACTAAGGCCCAGCCACACAGAGAAGTGGCCCAACTAAGGAAATAAGTCATCTTTCTGGTCACCGTCTCGAATCTGGCAGTTCCAACGAGTTCGGCCGCCATAAGAACTCGCCGGAGATCAGCCTTCCGGCGGCGGAGAGCCCGGGCACGTGCCCAGGGCGGAGGTATAGTAAATTCGCCACTGTTCGTAGGTTTGTTTGGTGGGGCACTTTATACGGATCGGAGTGAGCATCTCTTCCTCTCACCTACTCCCTTCCAGCCACCCATCAATAGCCGCAGTGGCCATGCTGCAGCTCCTCTGTTCCTTCGACCAGTCGCAGTTCCGGGAAGTGCTAGTTTTCGCACGTGCCACACTTCGCACGGATATTCACCTGAATATTCCGTTGTCGGAGACGAGGAAGAGCACCCCCGCATCCACCGCCGGCAGGACCGCTTGCTTCCGCCGCCCGCAGCTAGCGACGCTCCCGTGACCGCCTCGCCGCCCCGCCCTCCTCAAATCGCATCCCACCGCCGGTCCTGCGCCGCCTGGACCATCCCCTCTAAACCCTCCCCCCCCCCCCGTTCTCCGAGCTCCGGTGACCCCCCCCCCCCCCCCCCCCCCCCCCCCGCATCCCACCCGTTAAGTTTCTTCCTCGCCTACGTCGGCGCCGCCGCCTCCGCGTCGTGCGCCGGCCGCGGCGTCGCTATCTCCGGCTCGATGCAGGGTCGCTATTTCTCCGTCGCGGCGTCGTCTTCGGCTGTGTGGACGATGGCTATTTCTGTTTCTCTCGATGGAGGTCTCTCGGTGATATACGAATCACGAAGAGATAAGGAAGGAGACGAATCGAGAAGAGATAAGGAGGGAGAGAGGAAATCGTAAAGATAATTACGTGGGCCCCGCAACGTGCGAGCCTTCGCATGCACGTACATAAGCAATTCCGCAACAATTTGGACACTGTTGACCTCTGGATAAAACTACAACACAAAATGAACCTCTCGCGAAACTATTTCACACATCTAACCCTTTTTGTGTAGCGCTACACAGTGTAAGTGTAGCGCCCGATCGTGAGGCGCTACACAAAAAGGTCAGAAGCGTGAAATAGTTTCGCCCGAGATTCATTTTGTGTTAAACCTTCGTCCAGAGGTCAACAGTGTCGACTTTGCCCAATTCCGCACAGTTCCTCTGTCCCCTTATCTTCCTCGCTTACTCGCTTCTGGTTCCTCGCTTACTCGCTCAGGCCAGAACAGCGCTTAAGCACGCCTGAGCGAACGCTTTTTTGAACCATCAGCTCTAACATAGCTCACATGTTTCTTACAATGTAAAGAGTTCTCATGAGTCATGAACCAAGATTGGCAAAAGAGTAAAAGACAGTAAAAATATCCATATTTGGGTTCAAGTAGCAGCATAGTCACATCAAATAAGACAACTCTTCCAAGATACATCATTCAAGCTGTAATAATAGATACAAAAATATGTTGTGGCTATTGTCATGGAAAAAATACCAATATATTTCAGACGCCCAAGGTTTGAACAATGACAATCATTCAAACCTAATATCCTCTACAGAGCTATGCAAGAAATGTGTTGGGACAGCTAGAAGCAGCGATTGTGTGCAGCTAGAGGGAGAAACATTGACAGTGTCCACCAACATCTCAAAGAATTCTGTCGAGGTCAGTGATGAAATTGGAGGCTAGTGACGTGAGCTTCTTTCCAGTCTCTCCAGCCATGTTCTTGAGCGAAGACAGATCCTGCGAGGCCTATGAAATAATTGCAGTAAATTACAGGTTTTAGTTTGATCTTCCCTAGAGACAATCTTTGAGTTGTCTAGACATGCACAGGGTGGATGATAAATGGTGGCGAACATTTAAAGAATGTTACCTGGAAAGATATTCTGTTAATGAGGTCTGCAGCACTCACGTCCAGATCAGAATCATTAGTGTCACGACCAAAAAGATCAGCACTTGAAATGGATGAAGAACCCTATATATAGCAACGACTGAAATATTAGAAAAAGGAGAAGGCAGTCTGCTACAGAATATTCCAAAAGATATTTACTATAACATATTAACATGTATAAGATTTTCAGATTATGGAACATGGACACTCAAAGAGGCGAGTAACTTGGTACTGAAATCGTATATACTGCAGCTGATTCTGAAGTATTACGCACCGAGAACTTTTGAAGAGATTGTTGGGCCTCTTTCTGTTCTCTGTCTGAATTACCAAAAAATTGCGACGACGAGATTGCTTTCGCATTAGAGAATTTCTTCCTTGCTTCATCTGACTCCTCTATCTGCAAGATATATTGTACTCAGTGTTAAAATGGATACTAACAGAACTAGATCTACTAATGCGGACCTGCTTACAATGATGATTACTAATGTTCAGGACTTTTAATTGCCAAAGATATAAAATAAGAGAAGAAATGAAGGCTCTATATTTTTCCTTTTGCCACTTAAGGTTGTGTATCCCTTTTTCCCTGCTTCAATGACTGGCACAGATTTTGCGGTTTCGAAAAGAAATTAGGGAAATATCCAGAGAATCAGCTTTGCATAAAAGTAGAACCATACGGCGCTGATTGTCGCATGTTAATGTAGCAAGAAAGAAAAAACACTTAGATGTCTGACAATCTTGTAAAAGTAAGCGCATAAACAATCAGATGTGCATGGAAGGAATACAGAGACCATTTGGTAAAATAATACAAAGACCATTTGTGGGGAAAAAAAAGGCATTCTAGGCAAATGTTTGCAGAAAGCAGAGAAAAGTTCTCTGAAGTTAATGGTGGATTTCGTAACTTCACATGAAAAACATCATACCAGAGAACAGTAATTCAGAGTAAAAAGATGTCCTATGCTAGCTAAAGCCTCGAAGAGACACACAGATGGCATACAGCTCAAAGCAAGGGAAGCTATATGGAGATGCGAAATCTTCAGGATTGAACTCTGCACACTTCAATCGTTTCTGAAACTAATGTAGCATTGACATCAACACAGATTTTACCTGAGCCTTTGAGGCCGCTGTGCTTGCTTTCCTTTGGAACCCGTTATCCATTCCATACTCTTGAAAGAAATTTGAGGTTTTCGGTGCTGATACATGACCAGTCATGTTAGATCCTCCAGTTTTTGAATCAGTTGACTGCTCATTCTCCACATATTCAAAACGTGAATAGGATGGGCCACTTTTTGCAGCAGCTGTAGTTGTATTAGTCAGTGTTGGCAAAGCAGGTTTTGGCTCTTCAGGTTTCTGGTCATACAAGCTTTCATTTGACTGTCATACAAAATGGAAAAAAAAATGGCAGAGGTCAGTCCATGGTTTCCACAACATATAGCAGAGTAGTACTATGCTATTTTTAGAACTTCTGACGTACAGAGATACCTATAGCTGAAGAGACTTCAAGTCAGTCTAAATTTATAAACAATAATGGCCCCTTTGATCTGAAATTTTTACCTTTGTAGTGAGCTTTTTAACACCAAGCCCGCCAGACTTGGCACCGAGCTTCTTTGCACCAAGGGGCTTCTTCATAGAACTGACATAAGTGGGATGACTAGGGGCTTTTGGTGAATGGGTAGGCTCTTTTGGCGGGTTAACGACCACAGGTTCATGCTTCCCATTGGTATTCTCTTCTGGTGCATCAGCAAGCTTGAAATCAGGGAAGTCATCAGATGGATTCGATGGCTGAGACGCTGCAACAGGTGACGATGGCAACACATTGACAGCCTTACTCTTCTGAACTTCCTTATTCAGTATCTCCCTGTACAACTCAGCAGCTCTCGATGTGTACTTCGAATCGGCTTTGCCACCCTCTGACCACCCATGCTGTTTGAAGAAAACATGTGCACGATTGTTGCCACCAAAAGCCATCATCTTTAGCTGATCCGGAGACCACGAATCCAGGTTTGTAGACCTACACAGAATACATATGCAGTTCACATAAGAGAGTCTGGAAAGAACATAACAGTGTTGGCAGGCACGAAATACAGATATCAGCAAGTAATTATACTGAAACTTGATAGCGCATCAAATTGAGAGGGACAAAAGGACAAGAAGAGAAACATGCACAAGTGGTTGGCATTGCAGAGGGTACTGTATCGGCAGCAGCACAAATTGCGATGAAGCTAGGGAAGATTTAGGATAATCTGTTCACTCTTTGACACAACAGAATATCTCGAGTGGATAAACAGCATAGTACAAACGACAAATTTCACATGGCCATTGTTTTCCAAAACAGACAAGGCTTTCATTGCAGATTATCCAAAAGGCTTGCAGAGTGAGACCAATGGGCCACTTGTGGATTGATTACAGGAGCTTCTCTCATTGTTTGTGAAAGCAAAGCAAGATCCATAAAAACTGCATATCAGCATTTCCGATCCGAAAACTGATATCTCCACCGGTGTTTTTCAGTTGTCTCTGCTACAGAGGCTCATCATACCCACCGACACAGCCCAGCTTCGATTCATTCGTGCAAGCCGTGGTGCGGCATTTCATAACTATCCTACAGTATCCGGAGCACATGGGCGGACAGATTTGGAATGGGTGTTGAAGGAGTGACCAAGCGATCGCGCCTCGTGTCTGTTGTCAAATTCGATAAACGCACACAGATGCGTTAACGAGATTCGTAGTTTCAGCTCGATCAAGTGATCCAGCAAGGGAACAAAGCATCAGGCACGGCGGTTGCTTGATACTGAATTGAGCGAGCATTTGGATGAATCGGTTTTGATGAGTATCCTATACTATCCGGGCGGGCGGATCCAGATGAAGCTGGATCTGGATTGCGGAAGCATGCAGCATGGTGTAGGCAGGGGTAAGGTACCTGACGAATGTGATGTGTACGCCGAGGCTGCGGTGGAAGGCGGAGCAGTCGAGGCAGAGGAAGATGCCGTAGGTGACGGAGGCCCAGGTGGGGTTCTTGGCGTTGCAGTCGAAGCACATCTGCACATCATAGCAAAGAAGCGCGATCAGATCTATTCAGCTCGCAGATCTGGCTGGTAGGTATGCGGATGGGTGTTGAGATGGAGGGATACCTTGTTCTCGGGCTTGGCCTTGAGGCGGCGGAAGACGGCCGTCTTGTCGGTGAAGGCGTCGAACGCCATGGCTGGCTTGCTGGTCGGCGGGGAGGGGAGAGATATTGAGGGGTCGGAGGATTCGGAGGATCTGTGGTTCGCGCGGGCGCGCTGGGTGTGTGCTGGAGGGAGATCTGGGAGGGAGGACGGTGGGTGGCAAGAAGGTGGGGGAGTTGGAAGGGATTGATCTGGTTGGAGGGAGCTCGGCTCGGGGAAGAAGAAGAAGACGCGGCTTGCTTCTGCTTGGGTTGAGGTCGCCGACAGTCAAACAGATTTTTTTTTTTTTGAAATTTTCCACCGCATATATTAGGTCAGCAAGCCGCCTCATTAAAACCCTGTCAGTCCCTTTCGGTACCCTGGTTAGGGAAAGAGTGCGTCAGTTACTTGCTGCCTCCAAACATCCAGAAGTTACATCATTACATCGTTTACCAAACTACTGATCAACCAACCCGGAGGTTCTTTAATCCAATTAGAAGAACTTCTATTACAAAAACTAAAGCTAGCTATCTCATGAGCTACATAATTGGCATCTCTTGATACATGTTTGAATTTTACTCGTCCAATTGTAGTCGCTAGATCAACACACTCCGCAAAGATGGCCGCAGCTGCATCCCACCATTGAGATTGTCCAGTACAAAAATCAATCACTTACGAAGAGTCCGATTCTGCCTCAATATTATGGAATCCAAGAGAATTTGCAAACTTTAACCCATCTCTCATCGCCAATGCTTCCATTGAGATAACATCTAGCCCTTGTTCTATAAATAAGCTTTGTGCTGCAATTAAATTACCTCGACCATCCCTTAGGACAGCGGCCGTGGCTCCAAATCCAATATTGGCATGAAAAGCAGCATCCACATTCAGTTTGGTAAACCCAGGTTCAGGTAATTTCCACTTTTCTGATTCTGTTATCCTTTTCCGGTCACAAGATTTTTTGTAGTTACCTGCTATAGCTAACACTGATAATGGCCATCTCCCAACAGGTGGAATGGATTTTTCATGAGTGACTTGTCTCTGTAACCACCAAAGATACCAACAGCCCACTAGTAACACTTCTTTAAACCCCACCGCCGATGATACCGCAATGCAGTTTTCTTCACTTCTCAGCAACTCTTCAAGTATTACAGAACCAGATCGGTCACAAATAAATTTGGCAACAATTCGTTCCATCATTCCCAGTTTAGACCACAAGGAGACCGCCGGTTGACACTCAAAGAGCAGATGTTTAACATCTTCTGCTCCTTCATGACATATAGGACACTCCCCTGACAATCCAATATGCATATTTGCCAAAATACACTTCAGGGGGATAATACTGTGTAGCACTCTCCAGCCGAAAATTTGGACCTTCCGTGGGATTTGAAGTTTCCAGAGCACCAACCAAACTGGGTTGATTGCCGATGTACCCTGGGCCTGGGCTGTAGCGACATGGCCTCGAAAAGAATGATGCCACTCAGCATGGTAAGCTGATCGAACCGAAAATATTCCTCTGGGGTTTAAATGCCAAGCAATAAAGTCATCAAAAGATTGGGAACTAAGGGGAATACTCAGAATACGACTCACATCGAGAGAGTTGAAATTATCAGCAAGAATTTCTACATCCCAAGAACCTGTAATTGGGCTGATTAACTCACTTACTTTTGTAAGAATTGACCGTCCACGCGGGGAGATAATCTTTCTATCATGGCTTGAAGGTATCCAAGGATCATTCCATATATTCACATCTTCACCCGAACCAATTATCCAAATATATCCCCTTTTAAACGTAGGGATAGCAGCAACTAAGCTTTGCCAAGTAAATGATGCACCAGTTTTTGGTCCTGCCTGAAGTATACTTCCATTTGGAAAATATTTTGCCTTCAGGATACGTGTGCAGAGGGACTCTGGATTAGTGACAAGCCTCCAAATTTGCTTTGCTAGCATGGCCAGGTTAAAGGAATGAAGATCCCTAAACCCCATACCCCCTTCAGATTTGGGATAACAAAGTTTCCACCAAGTGTACCAATGCATCTTTTTATCATCTTCATCATCACCCCACCAAAATTGTGCAATCAGATCAGTTATTTCCTTGCAAACCCCTTTGGGTAAATTAAAAACAGACATAGCAAAAACAGGGATAGCTTGGGCGATCGCTTTCAGCAGAATTTCTTTACCCCCTATAGACAGTTGCTTCTCCATCCAACCTAACAGCCGCTGCCTTAATCTCTCAACAAAGTGTTTAAAACAATCACTTCGGTCAGCGCCAACCATCGCTGGTAAACCCAAGTATTTATCTGATAAAGCTTCAGTATCTATATGGAGCTCTTGACAAATATCCGCTCTTGTATCAACATTAGTGTTGTGACTAAAGAAGATACTAGATTTTGCTAAACTCACCATCTGTCCAGAATTTGCACAATAAGAATCCAACACTTGCTGTAAGGAAGCTGCATTTAGAACATCCGCCCTCATAAGAATTAGAGAATCATCAACAAATAAAAGGTGTGATACCGATGGTGCATTTCTGCACACTCTAATTCCTTCAATGCCACCAGCTTCTTCTTCAAACTGCAACATGCTAGATAGGCCTTCAGCGCAAATTAAAAATAGATAAGGAGATAGGGGATCACCTTGTCTTATCCCTCTAGTGGGGGTAAACTCCTCCGTTTCCTGGGAGTTAAACCTCACCTTATATTTAACCGAGCTCACACAAGCCATAATCATATCAATCCATTGAGAATGAAATCCAAGTTTTTCCATCATCCTTCTAAGAAACAGCCATTCAACTCTATCATATGCTTTATGCATATCAAGTTTTACCGCACACAGACCATACTGACCAGCCCTCTTATTTTTTTATCTTATGTACACATTCATATGCAATAAGTATATTATCATAAATTAATCTCCCTGGAATGAAGGCACTCTGGGTTGGTGAAATAATATCCGGCAGGATCCTTTTAAATCTAGCAGCCAACATCTTGGATATGATCTTGTACAGTACATTACAAAGACTTATAGGACGAAATTGGGTTACCGTTTCTGGGGAGTCCACTTTAGGGATCATGACTATTGTTGTGTCATTCCATTCAGCCGGTATCTGTCTAGAGTTAATAGCAAACAGGACTTCTTGAGTGATATCTGGGCCAAGAATATCCCAATACTTTTTAAAGAAAATTGCATGTAGCCCATCCGGTCCAGGTGTTTTTAAGTCCCCAATACTGAACACAGCCTTTCGCACATCATCTGAATCATAAGGTGCTAGAAGCATGTCATTCATCAAATCGGTTACCTTCGTCTCCACCTTGTCCAAAACCTGTGGATCTGTTTGAACAACTTCTAATGAAAAGAGATTAGTAAAATAATTTTGAACATGCGAATTAAGAGCAGCTGTACCTTCCAAATTATTCCCTAAATCGTCCTTCAGGCTCTTAATATAATTTTTCTTTCTTCTTGTCGATGCATAAGCATGGAAAAAAGATGTGTTACGATCACCATTCATCAGCCAATTCGCACGTGATCTTTGCATCCACTGGATTTCTTCCAGTTCCAGCAGATATTCTATCAACTCAGCTATCTCTTTTCGCTTGGCTCCATTCTCATCAGTCATAGGACCAATCATAATCTGCTCAAGATCCCGTTGAGCTTTCCGAATCCTCTTCTTTGGTTTTTTAAGTACCCTCTGATCCCAATCATGAAATTCGCGGTGCATCCGCGATAATTTCTCATGGACCTTTGCATCAACATGTTGCCCACTCACCCGATCCCATGTCTCTTTCACAATGTTAGAGAATTCATTCTTTCGCAACCATCTCGCCTCAAAACGCATAGGTTGTGCACCAGTATGGTTACCACTCACATTCATGCTGAGTAGTAATCTGTGTCCACCAGTAAAGGACGGTGGTCTGATTTTGCAAATTGCAAATTTTCTAGTGCAGCATTAGGAAAACGTTGTGCCCAATCTTCAGTGATCAGGCCTCTATCCAACTGTTCACGAATTCTCCCCCCTCTCCAAGTAAAAATATCACCAATAAAACCCATGTCTCTCAGATTGCAGTCTTCAATTGCTTGCTGAAATTCCTGCATGTACCTTTGAGGTCTTGGGTTCCCCCCTCTTTCTCATGTGAAAATTGAATCTCATTGAGATCTCCCAAAATGAGCCAAGGAAGACTGTAGTTTTGGTGCAGCAGGCGCATCCGATCCCATGTCTTGTATTTATCCTCCCAACGGAATTCTCCATACATTCCAGTAAATCTCCAGAAACTGTTATCCATTTTAATTTTAACATCAATAAACATAGGGTGCAATTCTAATTGTTCTACATGTACCTCTTTTTTCCAGAACATCAACAGACCACCTTTTCTCCCATCACTTGGACACACAAACTTTCTGTCCATCTTCATTCGCCTCCTCAAACATTCTGCTGGGTACATGCCAAGATGCGTCTCAGAAAGAAAAATAATGTCAGGGTCATGCTTGCGCTGGACATCCAGCACAGATCGAACTGCCGGGTCATTACCAAGAGCCCGGCAGTTCAGAGACAGGAGTTTCATTGTGCCCGGCGGTCACCCTCGAGGAGTGCCGCCGATCTTGCATCATTATTTTCAGAATCCAATTCAGTTCCATCCAACCTCGCATCACCTTTCAACTTCTTCCTGTTTTGATTTTTCTGTGGCGTTGACAGGATATCAGACTCGACTTCATGTGGGTTTTCAGTATCCCCCATAAGATCAGAAGCAATTGGTTGTTTTTCCACAACCGCTAAGCTAGATGAATCCTCTGTCAGCTTTGTCGAAACAGAGTCCATCGCCAGCCTTTTCTTTGCTGAAGAAATATCATCTGTCCTTATTGTATCTTTTAGTACACCATTATCCAGGGCCTCCGAAATCTCCTCAGGTTGGTGCATCATGTTCCACCGCCAGCTTACTTGTTCCGTGGGAGTTTTAGCAAGTCCCCCATTGTCATCTAAGTCATGATTAGTCGTATTTCTATTCATCCCTCTACCAAACCCACGTCCAGTAGTTGCACCTCCTCTTCCTCGAGCTGAGCCCCTTCCAGTACCTCGAGAGCTGAACCTTCCACGCCCATCATCAGCCAACAAGAAATCTCCCCAAGCAAACTTGGATTTATCATGTTCCCCTGTACCGCATTCCTCATACCAATGTCCCAAGAGTCCACAGTTCCAGCAGAAAGTAGGTAATTTTTCATATTTGATTTGGTACCACTCTCTCTTACCCCCTCTACTAATTGGAACAAAACGTAGTAACTTTTTGTTGATGTCAAGTCTAGCTTTAAAGCGAACGAACTCACCAACATAACCTGCAGGGAGCTGAATCTGGACTTCAGTTATTTCTCCCATATTACGGCACATCCCCTTGATTACTTCCTCCTTCAGATAATTGTCCGGTAGTTTCAGTATACGAGCCGGGACAACCAGCTTCGACAGATCAATAGTTTTAGGATTCGTAAATCCATCATACTCCTCTATCAGCACTGCTTGATTGCGAAACAGCCAGGGGCCACCTTTCCTGGCAGTGTTCCAATCCCCCAAACATGCAAATTGGATTGTGAACAGATTATCCTCAATTCTTCTCCACTTCACCGGTCTTGCCGGGTTCCAGGCCGATCTCATCTCAGCAAATAATGCAGAAGGGCTAAATCCCTTAGAAGTGTGTACCTTTGCAATGGCCAGCCACTTGGCCTGAATCTCAGGTGTACTGACTTCCTCTTCCCAGATGAATTCATCTTCTTCTTCCTCCTGAAGTTCCAATCTACCAAGAAGCTCTTCCACATCCTCCTTCTCCGAACGCGGACGGCTGGGGCCGCCTGCATCCCCCATGGTGTTCTTCTCAAGCAAGGCCGCGTCCGGCTACATCAGCCAGAAACAGGGTCAGTTCCCGCGCGACGAAACTCTCGGTGGCTTGGTCGCCGCCGGAGGAGAGAGAAACCCTAGTTATTTCGCTAGGGGAAAAAAACGAGTCAAACAGATCTTTTTATTTCCTTGGCTATGCCGCATAGGATAATTGCCAACCAACAAAGACAGGGTCGGTCAGAAAAAAATGTGGCTCCTCTTCTCAAAGAAATGGTTTATAAGAAAGAAGTAAAAAATTGAGGAAAAGGCCTAAGCCCATATATTATCTGAAACTAGCTTCAAAAAAATCCTTACAACAAAAAAAGAACCATAAAAACACAAGTCTTTGAAAAACTCGTCGCCGTATTCCTTCTTCATCCCTCGACGGCGCACCGTGAGCAAAGCTCGATGCTGCCTCTAGGATCCGGCATAGGAAAGCTCGTGTCGGATAAATCTTGAAAAGAAACCAGGCGCTTGTACAAGCAGCGGCCGGGAAGATGACGGTGACAACCACCTTGATAGATTGTCGTCCTGAAGAAACTAGTACCCAGAAAGGTTGGGAGATAGTAATAGCTCCGGACATGAAGAGATGGGTGACTCCAAACAGGCAAGTTCCCCTGACAAAGACGTACCTGGCTAAGCTTTCATCAAGCGGAGGCTGAACTTGTCGAAGAGTACTTCCTCATTAATGGGTTATGTCGGCTTGGAGTGGGATTGACTTTGGAGGTTGTTGGCTTAGCCAGACCTTTACCCAAGTTCGATGGACCGGTTGTGAGCATGTTGGGCGAAAGCCTTTTGATCGATGGTGGTCGATGCTAGCCAAGTCGGCACCCACGGGCTACATTCTCCGTCTTGAAGGCGTCAATCGAGGTGGTTGTCGTGTTTGGTGGTGCTGGGATGTTTCTATGTTGTCGGTAGTGTCGTGTTTTCTTTCGGCCTAGTCCCTCTTATAAATTTGGTCAATCTAATGAGGTTCCGAATAAAAACGGTAACAATCTTCTAGTATGTCTAGAGTTTTTTCATATCTTTTGAAAACTAAGAGGTGCAACATGCATCATCGGATGCGAGCGCAACTAGGTTGGACAACAATCTTACATAAATTATTGTCTTTGTATATTGTCCACACAAATTTGTTAGTGTTGCGGCTCTTGACAAAATTTATGCATTTCCCTAATTTAGTATGATCAAAGCATCACTCTAGGATGGGTCTATCAATAACTTCACACGCTTCTAGTGCCTGAAAACATTGACCATACAGTATGCACCCCACCAACAAACTCCTCCATCAGCTGAACGATGTAGAGTTACCTAAATTATACTTTGTATAAAACTTGTATACCTTTCCCAATTTATTTATAAGATCTTCCTAAATATTACACCAAGGTAGGAAGTTATGTTATTTTTTGTGCTCAAAATGCATCATACCAATACGGGTTGGAGCTGTGATATAAACCTTATGCAAACATATGCTAACTATGGTTTAATTTTGTTTCTAGATTCTTAAGAGCATTATGCTAAATTAATTGTATCGCAAGATCCATATGTTAATGTCAATTAAATTCCAACAAAATATGTTCTATGTTGATATTCCGGGTTTTCCCCATGATGTTGTTTTTTTTTAGAAAAACAAATATTTAGATGGGGTTTTTAGATATATATTTATTTTGGCAAATTTTATTTTTTCTTTGTAATGTACATTGTGATGTGAGCTAGGTTTTAGGTTTTCTCGACAAACGCTTACTTCAAAGAGACAATTGCTTCCTTAAATAACACATAAATAAAACTTTTCTAGTACTTTATTTTGTTTTTGGTAAAGTTATTTGCATGAGTAACAATTTCCCATAAAGCCACTTAAATCACGTTAATGATGTAGATATTTGATTTTCTCTACATATTTTCACATACCTTTTATATATATTAGATTAGTTTTGGTGTCTAAATTTATAAAATATGTTGATATATACTTGATTTTTAAATGTGAAGAAATATCTTTAGAAAGGCATATTTAGGTTAGGTGCGACCTCAAAGAGCTACATTGTGATGAGTGGCTAGTTCAGATGCAATTGTGTCATCAAATTGGCACTAGTAGGAAAACCCTATATAGGTAGGTTGGCACTCTGTGTCGCACCCTTAATTGGTGCGCCAAAGAATTAATTTCTGTGGCGCATGTGGTTTAGTGCGCCACAGAAACTTTCTGTGGCGCACTAAACCACATGCGCCACAGAAATTAGACATTCTGTGGCGCACCAAGTCTGGTGCGCCACAGAAAGTCACATTTCTGTGGCGCACATGACTATCTAGGGGGCGGGTTAAAATTTGAAAGAAAACAATTCTGTGGCGCACCTGGCAGGTGCACCACAGAAAGGTGGCATTCTGTGGCGCACCAGGCAGGTGCGCCACATTTTTTTTTTCAAATCCCACCCCCTGTGGATCGCCTTTTTAGTGTTCCAGGAATTAAAGGAAAATGATAAAAATTTCAATAAATAAAATCCTTTGACATGTAGTTAGGTTTGAGTGTCTAGTAGGTGTAGAAATTTTGAAATATGAATTTTGACCTTTTCTGCAACAAACAGGAAAAAAACTTGTAACGGCCATAACTTTTGCATACGACGTCGAAATAACGCAAATAATATGTCAAAAAAATCGTGAGAAAAATCCGAGTTCGAATCCACCGGGGTTTACCCGGTCAGCAATTCACAGATTCTTCAAATTCCAAAAGAAAAAAAAAGTTATTTCAAACAGACGATTTTTCGCAGCAAAATCAAAAAGAAAGAAAAAAAGAAAAAGAATTAAAAAAATTCAAAAAGTCCAAAAAAGACACAGAAATGTATAAAAAAGAAGATTGTTGAATTTTTTGGATTTTTTGTAGTGTTTTGACTTTTTTGGAGTTTTTTGAATTTTTTTGGATCTTTCGAAACTTTTGAATCTCCTTTTGAAACTTTAGAAGTTTTTGAAAAATCTGAAATTTAAAAACACCCATTTATAACACATTCCACACATATACACATACAAGACTTAAGAGGGTTCAAATGATATATATATCAATAAGAATTTGAGTAGCACAAGGGTAGGTGAACTGGGTGGAACTTAGAAGTTAAGCGTGCTAGGGTTGGAACAATTTGAGGATGGGTGACCTAGCGGGAATGTATCAGTTTAAAAAATTCAAAAAATATGAAAATAATTCTAATAATTAGGATTTTTCATATTATTTCATATTCTGATTTTTCTGGATTTTTTTTGAAACTTTTTATATTTTTTTGCATTTTTTGAATTTTTTGAATTTTTTTAGAATTCTGTGGCGCACCAGGCCAGGTGCGCCACATAAATGTGAGAATTCTGTGGCGCACCAAGCCAGGTGAGCCACAGAAATAATTTTTGTGGCGAGAATTCTGTGGCGCACCGAGCATTTCTGGGGGTGCGCCATAGAATATCAAATTGGTGCACCACTAATAGCCTTTTTCTGTACTAGTGTGGATTTATGAGAGAAAAATCGTGTCATCTTTTACCGTGCTTTATTTTATGACTATGTAGCCGTAAAACAGAAAAATCAAGGAAAAGTAATAAATGAAAATACAAACTAATTTTACACATAGTCGTAAAATCCACACTAGTATAGAATGTCACCTTTCTGTGGCGCACCTGCCAGGTGCACCACAGATTTTTTTCTTTCAAATTTTAACCCGCCCCCCAGATAACTTTCTGTGGCGCACCTGGCCATGTGCGCCACAGAAATGTGACTTTCTGTGGCGCACCAGGCTTGGTGCTCCACAGAATGTCTAATTTCTGTGGCACATGTGGTTTAGTGCGCCACAGTTTTGTGGCGCACTAAACCACATGCGCCACAGAAATTAATTCTGTGGCGCACCAATTAAGGGTGCGCCACAGAGTGCCAACCTATATATATATAGGGTTTCCCTACTAGTGAGATATGTAGTATTTTTTGCCAAAACTGGCCCCTGGCCCGAACTAATCTCGTATCTGGCCCTTCCGGAAAACTATGTCCGGATCTGGCCCCTGAGGTCGGCGCCAACGCAAATGGCGCCGAACTGGCGCCAGCCAAAACTGCAGGCACCAGATTTGAAATTTTGGCTGGCGCCGAACTGCACAAGTTCGGCGCCATTTGCGTTGGTGCCGATCTCAGGGGCCAGATCCGGACATAGTTTTCCGGAAGGGCCAGATACGAGATTAGTTCGGGCCAGGGGACAGTTTTGGCAAAAAATACAGATATGTACAACAAATGTATGTTGGATCTTCTTCCGATCGCCAGGACCCTTCAAAATAATGGAATAAGAGACACAATAGCGACCCTCAAATATAATTTATAAATCGATCAAGCACCTAAGTACCTAACGGTACTTTTGTGAGAGCAGGCCAACCCCTTTCAGGCACAACAAAAAGTTCTCCCTCGGATATTCATTACTTCTCCATGCTCTCACCGTGGAGGATACTCTCATAGACCTAGTTCAGAGCATATAGATGAATACAGATGACATAAAGAAAAAAATCCTACCAAACGATACAATCCTATATGTCTTGTGTTTGAATACCTACTTTTACGCATGTTCCACATCATGAACAATATATATTAAGGAAAATATAACAAACCACCGGAACAAATCACAAATTTTTGGTCAACAGACAATAAACATAATGTCAGATCAATAATCACCACAGTGCAAAGATATGGATTTAAATACTAACTGAAGCAAAAATATAGTAATATACAAAATCAACTGACCTGTGATCAATACTTTGGCATCTACAACAAAAACTAACACAAGCTGCAATGCCAATGCTAAAGGTGCTCTTAACCAGAATGTAAATGATGCAATATGAAGACGAACTAAAAGAAAAGTGTTTGCACCATAACCATCTTTTTGCCAGTGTGATAGTGATATGATCCGTTCAAGCCATGCAAAGCAATCCTATGAAATCTTCACTACGTATACCCTTAGACAAAATTGGTGGAAGACTGAGTCTAACGAATGAATTTTAGATGGATAGTTTTTTTTGACTTTGATGGATAGTTATTATGCACGCGCAATGCACGTCTTTACTATCATTTATCAGGTTTTATTTGCTAAACATGTATACCACATGATCGTCTTCACTGTCACACGCAATGCTTTATCACTTGATTGTTTCTGCTTCCATTCGTGAACAATCCTAAATAATAAATGTTGGGTCAATAAATAACTCCAATATTTAAAAATTATCACAATCTTTACACAGTGTAATAATATGATGCATGGAACCCACATGGACAGAGGTAACCGAATTATCAAAACAATGAACATCATATTTCAGTGTGATTTCTATACAACAATCAAAGCCATCAAATACAATCGATTGTAGTTATGCACTTATGCATGCACACCTGATATGATCAATCAGTGGCGTAAGAAAACTGGGCATCTATTAGCTCTTCACAAAGGCTTTGCAGATAGAAAGACCCCTGATGAAAACAACAATAAGTTTAACATACACCCTTTCTGCAGTGTCACCCTCATGCCCGTCACTATATGCATATGGCTTCGAGAGTGCAACAGAAATGATAAAAGTAACATTGTTAAATTTTACTTTCGCTTCAACTTTTCTAGTGAAATAGGCATCATGAGCAGACATTAACATTCTTAATTGCTAATGATTGGAAATTCTCTAAAACAATAATATGGTTTTCTTCCAACCTGTATTGACTTAAAATGCAAGTACGGAACTGAATAGGAGTCCTCTCCAACTAATGTATATAAAGTTGGACAAGCTCTTTCAGAGCTAGGATCATTGTTCAACATGGAATGTCCCGTGAATCCTTCCATCCTTGGTCATGTGTATGTGCCATTTATCAGTTATATTATCACTCTGAAAACAATTGAGCCGGGAATTATCCCATCCATGGCCTCTCAGTTCAGTTTGAAAGTCTTTTTGATTCTTGTCACAAGTAATGTGAGGATCTACGATCACGGTATTATATGGAAACAGTTGATGGAAACTAAAATCTTTCTAGACAGATATGAGCATAATGGGTTTAACACGCGTACCTGCAAATTTTCTCATCCAAATTAAGTGCCAATCATGCATGTGCCGCTCAACTGTCTAACCTGCATGACAAAAAAAATTATCAATATAAATAATTAATCACAGCTTGAAAGCACAAAAGCCCGACCTGAAATCTTACACCTGCTCAACTAATCCGATGCAGCCAAAAGAAAACATGATAGCTGAACCTTCAGGCAAACAGAGTTCACTAAGAAAAATCAAGATATCAGTGTCAGTTTTACACCAAATATCAACCAATCAGACAAGCCACTATCTTATTAAAAACATCTCTGTTTTATTGATCTACATATCATGTGCGGATGTGCCTGGAAAATGTTGTTGGTGCCTGAGTTTAAATGTACATAGCATGAAAATATTTGCAGAATTAGAAGAATGCGTACCTGCTATCAATGGAGTCAATCCAAGAATCACACGTTCATAAGCTGATAGAAAAAGTAATGAGCTGCATCCTGCAATATACAGGCAAGTTTGATGTTCTGCGATCTCAGCAAGTTTTGTGGAAAAATGATTACATCTCACAGGCTTGAATGCCCGTTTCCATAGCAAAAACTTGTCAAATATTCAGCACTTATGAAAACACAGAAGATAATGAGAAATCGATTGGACGCACTTCATCAAAATCAGAACGAATCATGCAGAGTTGCAGAGCCATTGCTGTATCTGTCAATTCACGGGCAGCCGGACTCGGACCTGAGTTCTTAGCCTCGGCTGGGGAGAAGCGGCGTGAGCACGCGGCTGCGCGGGCGGCCAGGGAGGCAGCAGAATCTGGGGAGCGCGTGAAATCATGGCTCGGGATCCTGGCGGCGACGTACGACATGTTGCTCCGGCCATCGGGATTGTCGGAGTCACCTTCGCCCGTCCTCAGCCTACGAGCAGACCTAGATCCAGACCCTGGTCCAGCCGCGCCGGGGCCGCCTTAAGCTGAACTCGACGGAGGCCGTGGAGCTCTCCCGCGCGGTGGTCGCCCCGTGCTTCCCCTTGGAGGGCGCGGCCCCGCCGATAGGCCGACAACGCTTGTGGAGCAGGGTTGCGTCACCGGCCACGCTGAACGCCAGCAACTCCAACGGACGGAGTATTTTACTTACGATGCCCCCGCTTGATCAATCTGGGGAGAATGTGTCGGACCGGACTGCCGGAGGAGGGTGGCGCTGGACGGCGGTGGGGGAATGAGGGAGGTGGCGACGGGAGGGATGAGTGGGCGTCGTGCGGGATGCGGCGGTGTTCGGTTGCTAACTTGCGATCGTGGAACGCGGGGAGGCGAGGAAGCGGGGTACGCGTAGCAGTAAATTTTTGGCAGGACATGTTCTGCCAATGTCGACAGGATGAATCTGGACCATCAAACTGATGGTGATATGATTAGATCATTATGGGCTGTTAGTTTTTATTAGGTGGGGAGGATGTGAGGGCACTGGTTGGTCTGGGTACGATGCGTTTGGTGGACATAGAGAAGTTTTAGTTCGCTTTATTAGTAGTGGAGAAGAGAAATTGCAAATCATCATGGCAGGCTGTCTCATGGATTAGGAAGCCATAATCATGTGGTTCCTTCCAAGTTCCAACCACCATTGGTTGGTTGGTTGCCATGTGTGTGTGTGTCGCTGGACAGATCAGACACATACATACGCAACCTGCAGCCGATGCATGGTTTGTTTTCATCTCGCCCTTTTATGGTACGAGGAGAGACCCTCTACCAAACTTCATCCCAGCACACATCCATTACTCAATGTCTTAATCTGTAATGGGGATAAATTTATACGAGTATTTTAGAAAAAAACGAGACCAAACAGGATTGGCATCTCAACACCCGTGCACACGGCTGCACTTAGATTGGAGCTGCACGGGCCTACAAATTCTTCCCTACATGCAAGATAACCGAAACTGAATATGCAGACACATCATCTGTAGATGTTAGTAATGAAACGTTGTTGACGTTGTTGCTCACGTGGCCGAGAAACTTGAAATCAAGCCGACTTGTTTACGATACGGCTTTCCACCGCGTCGAGGGTGGCATTGTGGCACAAGAAGGCCATCCCCACGGCCGCAGCAGTGCCCAACAGAACAGAATGAAAACCGTGGCGACGAGTCAAGGACAAGCGCGACCCAGCACGACACGTGACGTGAGAACAAAAATAAAGTGCCCAAAGCGGTCGCATATCCAGCACACACCGACAGGCGTGGCCCAAACGCGTTTCAGTAACGAGACGTGCCAAATCTTCAAGTTGATGCATATTTTTTATATGAAAAAAACATGGTCTGAAGGCTTTGTAGTAAGTCTGGGGAACTAAGTTCATGTTGTTTTAAAGTGCTTCAGCTGACACCTAAATTGAGTAATAAATTATCCACCACATTATATTTTTTGGCACATAGAGTTGCGTTGACATCTTGTTAGTAAACTATACAATTTCTGTCTGCGTATACCTAATGGCTATTGATAAGCTAGAAACTACGCTATCAAGATATTCGTTAGACCATACACTTTAAAGATCTCTACCAAGATACTTAATAATATTAAATTACGCACACATACAACTTTAGTCAAAGCAAATATCACAAATGATGCCACAGAGGCATGCAATTTTATCATTTTCTTATTTCTTGTAGTCACTGATATGTAGTGTATCTTTTTAAAGCAATTCCTCCAAAAGTAACAAAAAATCATGACCAAAGTGCTATATAATACAACTGAAATTTAGCATAATTCATGTGTATTTTATTTTTATGACAGACGTAGGTAATCTATAACAAATAGCAGCAAACCAAACTAATAAATTCTATATGTCATCGATTATCGTTAAATACATAATACCAAAATAGTAGTTAAGTAGATATTTTTATAAAAAATAAATTGTACCAAAGGTATAAAAGTTTTGTACAAATTAACAACAACTCATGTATAATAAAAGCGACACTATAAACTTTGGTGCAGAGTGAACACACAAAATATTGGAAAAGCCCATAGGAGTATTCAAATGCACATACATTATATATGAGAAAAGGCAGTACTTGACTCAGAGAAACACAGGATTTCGCAGCAAACGGTCAACATCAAACTTAACCGTGACAATGCGACGAATCAACTTGACCCAGCGATCTAGATGATTGTTGTTGCGGTCCAACAGCTCAAGTCCTGTGTTGGCACAAGACACAGCTGCTCTGACAGCAGAGAACAGCATGTTGCCAAAGTTTCCTGAAGCGAATGCACCCATCTGCCATACAACTTGTGCAGAATTGCCCAGCATTTGAAACATCCTTTCATCACATAGCTCGGGATTACTGTTGGCTTCTTCTGTTATCCCCTTGAGGACCAAAAGTGAATTGGCAAGGTTGGCAACATTAGTAACCAGCTCTGCGTTTGTAACCTCGAAGTTGTAAACCATACTGAACTCGTCTAAGATACTCTTCACGTTGAGAGCCTGCGCCACATGGCCAAACCCCTGGACCTCCACACGGACATTGAGGTAACCACCGGTGAAGACCACATCAGGGAAAGCCCGAAACAGGTGCCACAGCTGGAGCAGCTCACGAAGCGAGTTCTTTCTGCTAGCTAATAATTAATCAATGTGTAATTCGGATACATTAGTTAATTCTTTTGTCTACTAATATTTGTAGAGGTCGGAGGAGTGGATGAGAGAGAGGGTTGACCATCTCAAGGGACAAGTGTCCCTAAAGTTGGAGGCCATCGAGAAGACGGGCACGGGCGATATGATGATATTGGTGGACACACTGGAGCGCCTCGGAATCGACCACCATTTCCGCAAGCACATTGACTTGGCATTAAGCCATGTCCACAAGGAGGAGCCGACCGAGATTGTCAGCTCCAACAATCTTCACATTGTCGCACTCTACTTTCGTCTACTCAGGCAACATGGCCTATGGGTTTCCACGGGTACGTACTATACATGCATAATGCATGTAGATGACAAAAATATATACTTCACTCACAAAAAACAGCTAATAATATATTGCGACGCATACGGCATGAATTCCATACGATAGAGGTTTAATTTCTTATGATAAACATTATTGTTGCATGCATGCAGACGTGTTTGATAAGTTCAGAGATGGGACATGCAAATTTATCCAAAGTCTAAGCAACGATGTGAGGGGCCTGTTGAGTCTATACAACGCGGCTCACATGGCAACTCCTTTCGAGGAAATTCTCAACCAAGCCATAGTCTTTACAAGGAAGCACCTCAAGGCTGCCAAAGGCAAGCTTAGGCCTCCAATGTCACAGCAGGTCACACGCGCCCTCGATATTCCTCTCCCACGCTTCATGCCGCGGCTAGAGGCTATGTACTACATCTCCGAGTACCAACAGGAGGAGGGACATGATACGGAGATCCTGGAGCTTGCGAAGCTAGACTATGCCTTTTTCAATTCTCTCCATCTAAAGGAGCTCAGGGACCTCACCTTGTACGTCTTCCTGACTCCTAGATTAATTATTATAACTTAACTTATACCTACAACAAGTATGTGCATGGTCTGACGACTAGTTTTATCTTATGAAGGTGGTGGAGGGATCTGTACATGGAGGTTAATCTGCCTTATACCCGAGACCGCATCGTGGAGATGTACTTCTGGGCCTTTGGAGTGTCCCACACAGAGGAGCACTCCCGTGCGCGAATGATTCATACAAAGGTAGTTGCCCTGACTAGTCTCATGGATGACACCTATGACGTCCATGCTAGTTTTGAATATTCTACGTCCAGCAAAATATGCAATAGGTGGGAGGAATAGATGAAGTCAATCGACCGACCTTGGACGTGTCCCCTCCCTCCCGCACAGTAACGAGAGAGGCGATTTCTGAGCCCCCTTTCTGCTCCCACCTCGCCGCCGGCGATCCGCGCGATTCCCGCCCTCCGGCGGCCGCTCCGGCGGCGGGAGGGTGCGGAATCGCCGGATCCACGCGTGTACATAGTGTAGGGAGTAGATCGGACCCAGCCGGCGTCGTCGTGAAGGTGGTGGCGTGGCCGGTGTTGTGTTTGCAGGAGGTGTTCGTCCCCTTCGGCGATGAAGCTCCATGGAGCTCCATGGCGGAGCATCTCCTCTCCCGTGCTCGCGGTCCTCCGGGATCGCCGTGTGCGGTCTCTCCCCTCTGGATCCGGTGGCGGCGGATCCAGTTGACTTTCGAAGCTGAAGGAGATGAAGCGAGACGAAGTTGCAGGCGGAGCAGGATGGAGGTCCTTCTGGATTCGAGGCCCGACGACTTCCCGTCCGCTGGGGAGCTTCTTCCGATCCAAGGCAAGAGGGAAGATGTAGCGGCGGCGCGTCATCGGCACGTTCTTCTCCTCGCCGGCGACTTCGAGCTGCAGAAGATTTGGGTTGTAATTTCTATCTTCGTGTGTTTCTTCTCTGCTTTCTCGTTGTAATCTCCGGATGTTTCATCGCAAAAAAAAAATAGATGAAGTCACGGAGTACACAAGCACATCAGGTGATGCCGTCAGGTTGGGAGTGGTTTTGGTTTTATCGATGCAAAGACGGTGATAAGTCAGCCACTGTAGAAAGTTTATAATTTTAACGCTAATTGATTTACATTTTGATAGTAAAAATGGGAAATCACTTTTTTTCATTATTATGGCTATACAGTTGCATGGGTGAGGTATATTTCAACAAAAAAAATGTAGCTACATTAAATTGATTTGAAAACCGGGAGGAGCCTAATAGAGAATTTAGTTCAATTTGGAATTATATATCATGCACTGCATACAACTAGTCCACGGGTCCTTATTAGGCCGGACTTGGCGAGGCCCGCTTTGAAGTGGGCTTTCTTACCTACCAGGATACAATTTTTTTTTTTGAATTTTTCATACTTGTATTCATACTAGACGATCAGTACAAGGTCGGATACAAGTAAAGAAAAAAGAAGGATACGAAGGACGGCACCGCAGCGCCTCGCCGTCTTCAACCACGAGCAGCTCCAGCGCGCGCGACCTCCACCGCCGGAGGCGAGGAAGGAAGCAGACGCCCAGAGCCCTCTCCACGGAACGGAAGAGCTTCTTGCCACCTCAGTGGCTTTGACGAACCACAAGAGCCACCAGCTCCGACGAGCTGGATCTGGATCGATGAACGACCAGAGGTCGGGGCCACACCCCGAGCATCTCCCGCCCCAGATCCGAGGCCAACACCACAGATCTTCCACCAGCACCCCACACACCACCGCCGCAGCCGCCTCGCACCTCCTCCACCACCGGCCTTGCATCCACTCGACGCCGGGCTGCCGCCGAAGCCGGAGAAACAGACAGCAGCTCGGGGACGATCCTGCAGCTCGAGGGCACCGTCGTCGACGACGCCAAGGAGGGGGAGCCGCAGATCTCCAAAACGGCAGCGCCGGCTTCCCCACCTCAGCCGCGCCGCCCAAAATCCGCACCGCTACCAGGATACAATTTTTACTCATGTCCATCTACTCTTAGATCTGGTATGGCAGAAATCACTCTACTTGCCATGTCAAAATAAATAAAAAATCGCTGTAGTTGCATTGATATCATACTATCGCACCATTCGAGAAAATATATCTATTTTATTTTAGTGTGAAAGGGGGAAATCTATTTTAAATGGTTTTTTTCTTGTCCATTGCAGCTCTAGAGTGGGGAGCATGCTCGAATTCATGCCTTGGAACAACTAGAGTGAATAGAACAAATACTACTACTCTCTCCGATTCAAAATAAGTGCCATAGATCGACACTTCTATTATGCATTGGAGGGAGTAGTAAACATGTTTGAAGTTAAATACTTGTAGCATTCAAAATATTGCAAATAAATCCTCGAACTTGTGTCGTACCTTTGTCGCTGTGCCGTGCGTACACACGGCAAAATTAATACGTGAATGAGCACCCGGAAAAGAAGAAGTTAGGATCGAGTATCTAGAAATCCACTTTAACTGTGTTCTTCGTGTCCTGCAGTTCAGAATGGGGAACATGCTCAAATCCATGCTTGGAACGACTGGAGAGATTAGAACAAATACCAGCAAATACGCTTGAAGTTAAATAATAGCTAGTAGCGTTTTAAAATTTCCAAATAAATCCTTGAGCTTTTGTCGTGCCTTTGTCTACACGGTAGAGACTGATATGGGAATAAGCGCGCGAAAAGGAAAGAAGACAAGAAATCGAGGCAGTTCTGAAATCTGAACTGAACACACAATCGTACGCGGCCTTTGTATTCCAAAAAAAGAAGAAGCCACCGTGCGTGTATGGAAGCCGGCATTTCCTTTTGGAAAGTACACAACATAGATCCATCTATAAGTAAAAGCTCTTCTTCTCGATCGATCTTATGCAGACAAGCCAATCAATCGATCCATACAGCAAGCGAATCGATCAAGCTAGCTAGGTATACACCGCGCGCGGCAGCTAGCCGATCGATCACGGTGGGATACTTTCCAGGCATGGGCTTGGGCTTGGACCCCACCCCGCCGCCGGCGGTGCCGATCTCGTCCAGGGTTCCGGAGGAGAAAGGCCCTTCGACGGGGTGCTTGTGCTTGGTATCCACGGTCATCTTCTGTGCGTTCGCCGTCGGCCTGATATTTTGGGTCTGGTCTATGGCACCCCACTGCCCGCGCAGAGATACAACAATATAAAAAATGATACTGCAAACTGAAAGTTTCATGGCAAAATTTGACAACTAATTTTCAAAATTCAGAATACAGACATGCAAGATTAGAAACGAGATTGCAAACTGAAAACACTGGAAATTAATTCCATGGCATAATTGATCGTGAACTGAAAACAGTTGTACCTTGTTGAGATTCCACATCTTCAGTACAGTCTCCTGATCAAACAGAGGATTCTTGAACAAGCAGTCTCTGGTTGGCAGTGCGTAGTGCAGGCAGAGCGGCAGGGTGCCATCAGGGAAGACGAGCGTCCTGAGCAGAGCAAAGTCATGGCCGCCGAGAGAGTCGCTGACGTAGATGGGGCTGCCAGAAACGGCGCGGGAGGCGGCGTGGAAGGCGGCGGAGACGTGGTCGAACTGAAACATGTCCCAGTCGGGGCGGACGAACTGGCCCATCCACAGGCTGTTGTAGGAGCAGTTCACCATGTGCACGCCCTGCAGCCAGTACACGCCCATGGGGTCGCCGTTGGGGTCGTCGAACCAGAAGTCGTCGCCGGCGCGCGCCATGGACACCTGCTGCGTACCCAGGAAGAAGAAGTCGTTGCACTGCTGCATGCTCGCGATGATGCGTGTGCCGTTGAAGTTGGTGGCGATGGAGTCCGAGAGGCCCGCGTAGTAGGCCTTGGCGAGCTCCACGCGGCCGCTGGTCGGAGCACACGTACTCGAGCGTGTTGAAGACGTCCACCTTCACGCCGGTCACCCAGCACCGGCGAGGTAGGAGTGCATGGCGTCGTAGAGCTTGCCAGCGTGGTGCGGCTGCACGAACCCGATGCCGCCCTCCACGATGCGGTCCACCGCGAGGTCGTCCATTGTGCCCGCCAGGCCGGGGGAGAGGCGCGCCGGCTCGACGACGGTGTCCAGCGCGGTCGCGCCGGGGTGCACGCCGCCCCATGCGCCGCACAGAGCCTGCCACACGTAAACGTCGTCTAGCTGGGGGAACCTCTGTCTCAGGTCCTTGAGAAACGCCTTGAGCCCCACCTCGCCGCCATTGTCGCCTTGGCCGGATTGGCGGAGATTGTCGAGGATGTGCGCGCTCTTGGCGAGGAGCTGTTCCAGCTCGCCGCGCAGCAGGTCGAGCTTGGCGTCGAAGCTAGACAGGTCTATGGCGCCGCCCTGCGCGGCCGCCTTCTTCTTGGCCTTGACGATACCCTCGACCTCGCAGGCCTTGCGCACCACGGTCTTCGGCAGGCTCTTGTCGTAGAAGACCTCAGGTGGGGAGCGGAGCAGGTCGCCCTCTTTGTAGCGGCGGAAGCGCTCGCACTCGTCGAAGCGATAGAGGCGCCCGTCATCTGATCGCCGCCGAGGACAAGACCCGGCGCGTCAGCGTGAGCAGGGTCGTCGTCGCGGTTCATGCTCTGCCAGCCGTCGTCCATGACGATGAAGCGAGCCGGCACGCCGGCGTCCGCGAACTCGGACACGCCCTGACGGACGCCGACCGGGTCGACGGTGAGGAAGAACGCGTCCCAGGTGCACCACCCGAAGCGTTCCGCCATGGGCGGCAGGGCCTTCTCCTCGATGAGCTTGAAGGTGCCGAGGTGCACCCGCGCGGCAAGGTAAGCCTCCCGCATGACGATGTAGGGGTCGGTGCCGGCGTGCACGTAGGCGATCTGGCGGAAGTCCGATCCGGTGACGGCCGGCGAGCCGCTTTCGGCGCAGAGCACGACGCCGTCGTCCTCGTCCCCGGCGCCGTAGGTTGGGAAGATGGCGGAGCGGAAGCAGCCTTGCACGAGGGGGAACACGAGGATGCATCCGCCGGGGCCGAGCTCGGGGGCGTCGAGGAGCATCCACTGCGTCTCGGGCTGCACGTCGCGGACGCTCATGGTGGTCCACCACGTTTTGAAGCGGAACACGCTTAGGAACTTACGGTCAAGGAGACGGCCCATGCGGCATGGCGCGCGGTCGGTGGCGCTCGGAACGGTGAAGCCGAGGAAGGCGCCGCGATCGGTGGCGGCCGTGGCCGGGTCGAGCAGATGGGGCGGCGTGTCGCAGCTGGACTTGTCGAACTGGAACGAGGTGAGCGTGACGTTGCACTAGTAGGAAAAAACTTATAGCTGAGATGCTACCAGTGGCGCACAAGCTTGCTGGTGCGCCTCTGATAGTCTCTCACCTAGTTTTGGGGATTTTGCAGAACATACCAGTGGCGCACGAAATTTACCAGTGGCGCACACAAACTTTAGTGCGCCACTGGTAAGTTTCACCAAAACTTGAAATTTTCCGAGGGGACGAGAGAGAATAACAGTGGCGCACGGGTCAGTGGTGCGCCACTAGTAAATATCTTATCAGTGGCGCACCGTGTATGGTGCGCCACAAGTAATTTGGAGCAAATATTTTACTTTGCCACACACGCACTCCACCCCCTCTCTCCCTTCTCATTTTCTTTTTTCGAACACCTTATCCTCTCCTTCTTTCCACGCACGAGACCACCTTATCCTCACGCACGAGTCTGGTGCGCCACAGATAGCCATTACCAGTGGCGCGAGTTTAGTGGCGCACGAGCGTGCGCCACTGATAACCAAAAATAGTGCGCCACCAGTAGCCTTTTTTCTACTAGTGTTGGACGGAACTTCAGAGAGGAGGACAGCGCCGCCGACAGCAAGGCTGCCGTCGCGCAGGGAGAAGGCGAGCTGTGAGGATGATGATGCCATTGGCGAAGACAAGAGGAAGGATCGATGGATGGATGGATGGATCGATCGATAGATCGTGTATATATACACGTACACATGGATCGGAGGTGGGATTATTTGGAAATGTATCATGGAAATCGAGTCTGCAATTATATTCAGCAGACAATCTGAATTACATGCCAGTTTATTCCATGTGTGTATATTGGATTCCAATTTTTACCGACGATTCGATATCGTTAACTAGGACACGTCATTTTTTTTTGAATTTTTCCACATATATTAAACCAGCAAAAAGTACACGATTACATCGATTACAAAAATAAAACTAAAAGAGACTAGCAAATCTATGAGATCTTCAAGCCTTTTCTTCATCCATGACACAATCTTATACTTTTCTGAAGGCAACCGTGGAACAACGCCGAAACCAACAAACCACAGACCTGTGAATACCACCGAAGGTTCTTCCTTTTTAATTTTGAGCCGCAATGCCAAGGCTTTGTGCACGCACGCATCCATTAAATTAATCAAACAACATCGGCAAGAACACCACCACTGATATTTCAGGGACAAATAACCGAACCACGTTGTCGACGTCGTTGGAAGCCGAGAGAACGAATCACCAATGCCGAAGACGTAGCAGCCGGGATAGATATTGCGAGGACAAATCTCCTCGCGACAACCATGAGAAACAATTCAAAATTGATCTGACGAAGCAAGATCTGAAGAACCATATCTAGACAGACTTAATATTCCAAAGCCACCATTGACGTCGAGAAGGGTATCTCGCCGTCGAACGAAGCGTGGAATATCACTTATTACAGACGAGACCATCTCCGTTAACGAAGAAGATGACGACCAAAACGAAGCTCTAACATTAAGGACCTTCAAAAAGCGCCGTGCGCAGGTCCGAGGTCCCCACCCCTCCTAGTGCCAGAACGGCATCTAGAGGAGGCGAGGACCCGTCGAATCTTTTGCCGGCGACGACGATGGAACTGCAGATGTCACCGGCGGCGGCGGCTAGGGTTGAAACCCTAGGCCACCGCCACGATCGCCCGAGATCGAGAGCTCTTCATACGTACCGGTTCGATTTCGAGGTCTCTTCTGTTGGCACTGTTAACTAGGACACGTCTTGTATCGTTGCCCAAGTAATTTGGTTTTTGGGAATTGCTGACCGACTGTAGATTATTCCGGGTGCCTCATCAAATTTGTGATTGCCTCTGATTAATTTGCTTCTTATCGACGGTCAAACATTTTCCCTTAATAATGGAGCAAGTAAAACTGCATTTTTTTTTAAATGGAAGGTTTTGTGGCGACATACTAAGTTATTTGTCGTGTGCTCGGAGGATCGATGCGATGCACCGTTGAGGGTAATGAAGCTTTTATATGATTCATCTTCTCATATAACTTTCCTCCTTACTTGAGGCTTGGGACATAATCGAGGCGTGAAAGGAAATTACAAAGATAATAACTCTGAAAAACTTTAATGTAACTGTTATATTTTTTCATGAAGGTTATTTTGTTGTTCATGTTCATACCCTTTCTTATATATTTGGTCAAACTTCAAAAGTTTGGCTATGAATAATCCCATAGCACATTATTATGATTAAAAACTAATCTTCTATTTTGTGGATTTGATTCAAATTCGCTTGATCTTTTCTATTTCTACACGGTTGGACTTCTAAATGTGCCACCATACTTTTCATTAATAAATTGTGAAATAGACGTATTCTTAGTTTTGAGCTTATAGTAATTGATTCTTTTAATTCTAAGCCTTACAAAAAAAAAAATTGGTTTCAACCAGATACATTGACTCGGAGCATGATGGGTATGTGGGAGGGTTCCAGGAGGCATGCGGCAACGTGATGCTAGGCGACTTCGAAGGATGGGTCAAGAGCCTCCTCCCCAACGCCGCCCGTTGTGCCACTGTGGTGGAACCCATCGAGCGTAGCTTCCTGGCGATGGACCCGAATGTGGCGCTCGGGTGGCCAGGATGATCTTCCTAGGCGACCAGCGCGATGCCCTGGGTGCCGTGCCCGCGCCAAAGTCCTCACATACCTGGATGATGGTGCATGGCGCCACTGGTCGTGGGCGAGTACATGCAGCGGAGGATGATGATGGCGGGCACAGACGCGGTTGTAGAGATCGTCGAGTCCGTCGTTCACTTCCCCCAGCACATCGCGTCCGGCCAAGTTGCGGAGATTCTTGATGGTGTGCTTCTGCACCTACGCGAGGATGTTGATGTCGTCCACGCTTCGGTGACTGTTGCCGGGGACGTGGAGGTCGATACTGGTGCCATCGATGTCATGAGATAGGGTCTAAGGAACGAGTGTCGTAGACAGCCAGAGATAGATGAAGTCAACGCGCTGCTCGAGCATACTTCTAAACTGGTCGAGGCTAAACCAAGTGATAAAACCTGGTATGCAAATTAATAATTCTGAAACACATGCATGCAGATAAATTCTGAAACACATGCATCCTTGATGTATCGCGTTGCTCGTTTTATTTAGTTGTTTCAGAGACCGGGTGAAGTTTCTTAGTATTAATATATTGCCCTTTGTCGAAACAGACATTTGATCTCATACAAGTGAGGATTATAATTGTGTTCACCTAAAAACGTTTTATATTAGAAAAACATAGGTAGTATATATATTTAGGTTTTGCACTTGCTCTAAAAAAAGTTCACAACTTTAAATGTAAATCAATGGTCGATAATAAGGTTTTCCTCTTCGTTGGAAAAATTAAATCAGGCAATTTTACTTGTGAAATAAACATGCCCTCCTAGAGTCTAATGTAGCTCTAGGCCAAATTTACATACATAGTCTGTCGCCGGTAAGAATTGCCTTCGTGTATCAATATTTTGTCCTTGTGAGTACCCAAATTTATCATTTACATTTGGACCTATGAAATTCTTACGAGAATGCAAAGTTAACGACAGCTTCACTGCAACAAACTCTAGACAACATGCATCTTTTTTTGTTGTGAACATGTCGCGGATGTGTACATCCCGATTCCCCAGACAAGAGACAAGAGGAGGGATTTCGCCTGCGGCAGTTTCCGGGAGGAGCGATAGCTGGTACGTGGCTTGCAGGCTCGGCAGGTCGCTGCCATAGGGCGTATCCATGTCGGTGTTGAAGACATCGAAGGAGGGTCGTCCAGTGCGGTGGCGGTGGAAGAGTAGGAGTGGTGGCACCGGCGGGCCAAGGGGAGCGAGGAGCGGCCAGAGGGGGAGGAGGTGGTGAGGGCGGCGGTGGGGCGGCGGGTTGATAACGCAAAAAAAGGCACATACCGTTTTGGGATTTGATCTAGATCGTTGATCATATGAACATTTCAGATTTAATATATCAACACACCTCTCAACACAAGTTTGCTCTTTTAATAGTACTAGTGAGCGTGCACGTGCAACGCACGAATAATCTAAGGATTTCTTCCATATGCTAATCACCACGACCAAATCAAATATATGAATAAGATAGTCACTGCAATTACAATACTAAATGCCCCTATTATATTTTTCCTAAAAGCACTGAACTTTAGGTTTAGCTTCCCAATTGCTGCAAAAGTTAATCTACAGCTACGAAAAAAAATCGTCTGTACGGTTTAGCTTCCCAGTTGCTGCAAAAGTTAATCTACGGCCAAGAAAACAAAAATCATCTGAACCATTTACACCTTAATACCTAATAGAATAAAACATTATGTCGACAAGAAACATCTTTGAAATATGAATTACTGCATTGCTGGATCATATACAAAATTGCAATCAAGAAGTCTCATCTAAACCAATAATATTTCCTCCATGGTTCTCTTAAAAAAACAGACGGTAATATTAAGAATTGCAGATTTTAAGAAGGTGCAACTTAACCAAGATTTTTTTACTCCATGTTTCTCTTCAAAAAAATTGCCCACGATAGTCCAAGAATCAGGGCCATCAGAAGAAATAACTTCTGCTATATGCTAATTTGGAATAAAAGGATGCATGCCCACTGGCTTCACTTGCATGAAAAGGAGTACATGTTCGATGTTTCAATGCTCCGTATTTTTAGCCTGTATAATTGATGCAGTGCCCCCACAATTTCTCCTCCTATCTTCCGAGGACATCCCTGTCAAAGTGTCAAGGCTGAGTAGCGGCCACACCGCACACCATTTGTAACTGTTACTACTCATCAGCTATCTGCACCGGCCAACTACGTACTCGGCGCTGGCTGCTTCATGAGAGGCTGAGAGCCTTCATCTGGTCGTACGCCACCAGCCCGATGGCCGCCGACAGCACCGCCTTGACGTACGCAATCCCCAGCCCGGCGTATAGCCGCCGCACGCCTTCCTCTCGCGCGATGGTGCGGACGCCCTGCAGCACGCCGCCGCCGGCGCATAGTCCGAGCTGCATCCGCCGCCGCACCACGGCCCAGCGGGTACGTCGCCGTGCTGGCCAGCTGAGCTGCGGCCACAACGCACACCATCTGAGCCTCCGCGCGCCCGTCCAACCCATCGGTGAGGCCCTGCAGAATCAGCGGGAGAAAGCGAGCCAGCGCGATGGGACGCGGCGGAGGACGTCGGCGAGCACATCGTCCGATAGACCCGCCGCCAGCAGGTCCTGCCCCGTTCCGTCGCCGCGTGCGGCTGCACGCACCGCATTGTTCTGTTTTTTAATTTCTTTTAGCGGTGGCAAATCTCGTAATTATCACGAAACGAAATAAAACGAACCGGTACGATTGCATTAGCAGTATTATGTGATTTGGTGGGAGGGTAAAATGGGCAAAAGTGGATTTGTGTTGAGTTGTCAAACATTGGAGCGATCTGGACCGTTGACCAAATATTGAAGGGCTCAGATTCAATGTATCAACACAAGTTTACTCTTTTAATAGTAGTATAGACTAGTAGACGTGGTTGCACATATCGTAATCTATTATGAAAACATCAACAATAGTGGAAGACATTCATATGTGCTCTATATGTACAAAACTTCAATCGATGGAAACAAAATTCTAGAGCAAAACTTCACATTTCAAGTATTAGCCAATATATGTACAACAAAAGTACCATGGAGCTGAAAGAAGTCATTTTTCGGTTTACCAACAATAACCTCCTTCAATTAAGAGGGATCTCTTCCAAGGTAATATCATTTACTTGGGTGTCGTGTCAGTTTCACCGTATATTATGCACATGCTATCAGTATTGTCATCTTTCTTGCGACCACTATTTCAGTTTCTAATGCCTATACGACATGCGCTAATTGTATTCTCAGATATGTGTAACTGAAACTGTTTAGTCAGCAATCAAAATCAACCCCTAAAACACCGTTACATCAGTGAATTAAAGCATCTCTAACTGCTACCCTAAAATAGGGCAGCAAATTTTGGTTATAGGGCTGCCGTTTTTGAGTTATAAGGTAGGAAAATGACGGCAGCTTTACCAACTGCACTAAAATAGGGCACGGTTGTTTCAGCGGCTGCCCTAAAATAGGACACGGCTGTCGCGCTATATCCCCATTTTTGGATTCACAATTGATAAAACAACATGAAAATCACCTAACAAAATTAAAACTTTATAAGATCAATAAACAATAAATCAAAATAATAGACAGCCAACAAATCCACATAATCATATAATAATATCACATAGCTTAGAAACCCAATGTTTATATTAATTAACATAAGGCCAACTCTACCAAATCATAAAAGAAGACATTGATAGATAAAATTCTAGGAACGACCAAATTTACGGTTTATTACATTTAGAATTAGAAATTAATCTGCTAATTGAGCTTTTCTATACGGAGACAAGCCTTTTTGAATAGTTTCACGTTTGCTACATTTTTTAGATAAAGGGAGGTTTTATTATTTAAAAGGTTTAAGTACTACACCCAGCCTCTACATAACCCAGATGCAAACGCCGCAAATAGTTCAAAAGATCAATAACTAAAAAGGCGAATTACATATCATGATGAGAAATTGTAAAAACGCCTATGCTGATGGAGGACCGAGTCGCAAATTATGCTACCATCCATATTGGAATAAAAAGTCTCTCGCCGTATCCTCCAGTCTGGTACACACCTCCATAAACAGGTCTCTATACCCCATAGGTTGCAACTGAGACCACCAACGGATCGTAGCTGTACTCCTGTAGATAACCTGCATAAGAGAAATATTTTTATCAGTAAAAACCTTGCCATTTCTATATAGCCAAAGCGACCATATGACAGCAAGCGCGGCCACCCTAATAAGTTGTAGTCTTTCAAATTTATGAGCGTCAATCTGCCACCTAGGGATAATAATTTTCCTTTCCAGCTACTCAACCTTTTTTGTAGTCTTTCCTCCACATGTTTCCATTGATGATCGTTAGCCTCCTAAAATAAATTGGGATGCCAAGATAGCTTATTGGAAACTGGCCAATCCCACAGCCGAACAACTCAGCGTACTGGGTAGCCTCATTCTGAGCATCGCCAAAACAAAACAACTCACTCTTATGGAAATTGATTTTGAATCCGGAAAGTTGCTCGAACGTTGATAATAATAATTCCAGGTTCCATATCATGTTCCATAAAGAGAATCGTATCGTCAGTCAGCATATTAAAGAATAGATAATCCACCATCTACTAGATGCGAAACCACTCCTTCAATTTGACCATCCAATTTCGCACGTTCAATGTTATCTGAACCAGTCGTGTACTTGAATAAATGCATCTTGCTGACAATGTATGCTTATGGTTTTTGCTCCTTACTTGGTGAAACATCAAATCAAATCGATGTTACTTTTTTTACACCAAAAGTCTGTATGTTGTATGCATGGCATGACCAGATGGTCTAGGTAAACTGTATGAATGTACTCTCCCCGTTTCAAAATATAAGATGTTTTAGCGTTTTAGCTCCCTCACGTGTTGACTAGATGCGGACTCAAATAAGTAAATATACACACTAAAATATGTCTAAGTACATATAAATACACATATGAATGTGAACAAAAGGTAAAACATTTTACATTTAGGAAATAATTTAGCTGCGAAAGGTTAGCTTGTAACAACATAAAGATCAAGAAACCACATGTTTGTCGTGATTGGACCCGGACGACTAGTCCACGGAGTCTTTGTTGGGTCGGACCAGGCAAGGCCTGCTCTCAGTGAGCCTTCTTTGCGACCATTCTACTATGTCCAAAATCACTCTACTTTCCAGGTCAAGAGAAACACTACTTGATTTGTTCTGTTAGAGAAAAATTATTTTATTTTATTGCAAAAAGGAAAAAATCTGTTTTAACTGGGTTTCTTTCTAGAGAGAATTCCTTATTTGGCCCTTCCTTAAAATCGTCTTCCCTATTGGGCCCTAAAAAATAATTTCTTCCCAATTTAACGTTTTAATTTCATTTCTTTCCTAATATGGCCTTTTGGTGCATTTTGAGCATTAAAAAGACTATTTTACCCCTAATAAATTATTTGACAAACTCACGAGCTAGCGCATCATTAGCTAGCTCCACCAGCGGCAACGACACGAAATCAAGCCTTAATTACTCTAACCGGGAACGAGCATGCATGAACCAAGCCTGCGCGTACGTATATACGTGCCACGACGTCCTTGTGCTCGTTTCATTCCGCTTGATCATGTGTGCCGAGTACTATCTAGATCATTTTCTTTAGTTTGTCACGATCTACCGTTACGTTTTCTTTTCCTTCTTCTTGGTTGATGAAACACCGCGAGTGACGACACGAAATCCAGCCATCTAATCCGGCCCTTCCTTGTGCGCTAGCTGCATGGTCTCTCTAATTAATCTCCCAACCTACAGTAGCTATAGCACCGCGCACGTGGGCTTCTTTTTCACTATTCTCTCATTTCTTTTTACTAAAACTTGGTACATGTGTACGTGTGTCATCGCACGTGATTTCTAGTACGATCGATCTCTTAACCACCTCGTAAAATCTCCTACCTAGCTGGAATTCATCCAACAAATCAAAAGAGCATACGGATCCTTAGCTAGCTGCACCAGCGGCAACAACACGAATTCCAGCTTTTTTTCTGTCACATAATCTATGAGGGGTAAAAAAGTCTTTTTAATGCTCAAAATACATTAGAGGGCCATATTAGGAAAGAAATGAACTTAAGATGTCAAATTGGGAAGATTCTATTTTTTAGGGCCAAATAGGGAAGACGATTTTAAGGGAGGGTCAAATAAGGAATTCTCTCTTCTTTCTGTCCATTGCAGTTCAGAATGGGGAACATGCTCAAATCCATCCCTGGAACAACTAGTGTGATTAGAACAAATAACGTACATGGTCTTGTATTCCGAATTATGGAAGGTGGCATTTTCTTTTGGAAAGTACTACATCCCATGGATCCGTCTATAAATAAGGGCTCTTCATCTCGATCGATCTAGGCAGACAAGCGGCCAATCAATCGATTCATATACAGCAAACGAATCGATCAAGCTAGCCGATCGATCATGGCGGGATACCTTCCGGGCACGGGCTTGGGCTTGGACCCCACCCGCCGCCGCCGGCGGCGGTGCCATTCTCGTCCAGGATTCCGGAGAAGGAAGGACCTTCGAAGGTGTGGGGGTGCTTGCAATGCGTGGGCGTTTTTGGTGCGATCGCCGGCGGCATGGCAATGATAGCGGCCGTAGTCTGGCTCTTGTGTTCTATGGTACCCCACTTCCCGCGCTACTCAGTCGCCATAGACTCCTTCTCCGGCGTTGCTACCAACCGGACTGACCTCGCGATGGACCCGGAGTTCAACTTGACCCTCCGCGTCGTATCCACGTCGAGCCGCCATGGCGACGACGCGTGCGTCGAGCCCGGGACGTACGTGGTGGTGTCCTACCGATGCATCACGCTAGCCACCAGCGCCACCGTGCAGCACCGGCTCTGCGCCGCCGGAGGGCCAGGGAAGACGGCGGAGCAACGGCTCGTCGCTAGGGGAACCGGTGTGCGCGTGCCGGGGGCCGTGTTGGACAGCCTCGCGGCGGATGTAGGGCAGGGGCAGGGAGGGCCAGTTTTCCAAGTCGCTGTCAGGTGGTCCGGTGGCTGGTACACCCGCGACGTGTTTGTGGCGGCGTGCGAGGGTAGGCGTGTCGGAGCCGGCCACGACGACGTGGGAGCTAGCTGTGACCCGCGGGCCCTTTGCCCCTAAATTCAATATTGGCGGGATACACTAAGATGGACAGTACGTCAGGATTTAGCCCTAGTGTCCACATATATTTCTACTAGATTTTAGATTTCTTCAGGTCTTGCAGAGTGAAATAAACGCTGTCTCTGGTGTAATTTCGTTTTTCAGTTCCTCATCATGAACTTGTTTTTTAGTGAACGTGTTTGAGCCTAGGCCTATGTATTGAGAACAAATGTAGTCTTGCTGCTTAAGCAATCAGTGCAAGCTCCATGTTTCTATTAAAAAGATAAGAGGTTCCAGAGCGATTCACTATTTCATCTAATTGTGATGTTTGGATTACTACCAACAAGTCTGAACTACTAGTTCAAATAATGAAGATTTCTATTTTGTCTTTCAGGCACACAAATATGGATGCAGAAGTTGCACAAACACTATTAGTCTTAATAATTTGTCAAGAGCAACAAAGTTAAAGAGTATATACAAAAAACAGACTTGCAGTTATCACATACAATTTTTCCGTAGCTGTAAGTTCCAGGTATACATCTCAGCTCAGATTGCAGCAAGTTTGACGGGTGAAGATGTATGCTTGGGTGCTTGCTTCTTGGCTCCCCCATCTTACTCTAAAACACATTTGTTGCTGCTGCGCACGTTACGTGTACATGGTGGGGCAGATCTACTTGATAGTTTGTCAAGACCGACAGAAGTTAAAAGAGCACATACAAAACAGATTTCGCGACTTCCAAAACCATCAGATACAAAAAGATCGGGGTCTCCCCCCACATACATCGTCGTCTGTGATGAGATCATGCAAGTCTGTAAACCTTTGAATATTGCTAATATCGCTTGGCCCCGGTGTCAATTGTCATATCCCTTGGAAGAGAAAGCGCGGTAGCCACATTCATCATATTGGGAAGTAATACTTTGGAAAAGGGTTTATGGTCGAAGAGTGGTTGCTGGATCTCAGGGCCGGCCGGCCGGGAGCCGAAAAAGATGAACATATCATCGAGAGTCTAGAGCTCGGACCCATATACGATGGCATGACTGAGCTAACCTGGACCTTCGCAAGGGTGACCGCGAAGTTGCGAGTGGACGAAGAGGCATCGCAAACCTAAGCAGCAGTCGCCATGCAATTGTCCCCCTCTTTATTTCATAGGAAGGTTGAGGCCCTTTTCAGAACCAGCCCATGATAGCAGGATCCTGACCTAACCCGAAGCCTGAAGGTCCAACGACCCACACAAAATGGCTGATTAAAACGCGGAGTGGCCGTCTCTTGAAGAGAGGCTCACTTTTTCCCTATATCTATAATGGAAAGAACTACTATTTTAGAGACAAGCAATGACTGAACTCTTAGGCTCAACAGGAAGGGGGGGGGGGGGGGGGGTAGAGGTGGAAGCACTCACCACCATAAATAGGCATGAATATGGAACAAAGAAATGTCAATGCTATCGGTTTTTTTCTCATGATTCGGTTTCTCTTGGATTTCGTGTTTCTTTTCCTCACAGTCTGGTGGATCTCAAAGTTGGATAAGGAAAGGATTGGTTCGATTCTTTTCCCGAAAGAGGACTGGTTTTATCCGGATCTATGGATTTCGGCAGACTCCAGCAAGAAGTTGTCTGAGTGGCCCATGGATTCAAACTTGTGTTAAGAAGAAGGGTCCTGCTATAGTTTGATCTGATCGATACTATGGGCAAAACTCGACAACGCCTCCATGGATGCATCGTGGTGAACGACTATATCTCTTGGTCGTTGTTGCGTCAGTGACACCGGCCGTGCCATTCCGGCCGTGATATCGTAAGCACGTTCTTATCTACTGAAGTTTGGCCCATGTTACCTTTTTCGCTTCTTTGATGTCGCTTCCTATGTTTTGTGCTTCTCCTTCAGTTAGGGTGTGTTCGTTTTTGGGATGGGTGGAACGGAATGGAACCGTTCGGCACCCAGAGCCCGTTCCTGCGTTCGGTTTGGGGATGGAATGGAATGAAGTGGTTCCTCGAAATGGAATATTCTCCCTAGATCCGGAATACACCGGTCCGACTGATTTGGCCGGACGAGGTGGAAAGGCCGGCTAATCATCCAGTTTAGTATCAAGTTTAGCAATAATTAATCAAGTTTAGCAATAATTAATCAAGATTAGGAATGATTAATCAAGATTAGGAATAATTAATCCAGTTTAGGAATAATTAATCGAGTTAAGGAATAATTTCATTCTCACTCCATTCCATTCCATTCACATCCCATTCCAAAACCGAACACAAGGATAGAACGGTTCCGTGATAATTTTTTTGTCCAAACCGAACACAAGAATGGAACGGTTCCATGACAGTAGAATGGAATGGTTCCATTCCATTCCACTTCATCTAAAAAAAGAACACACCCTTAGATCTGTCACTCTAATGGAAAATTAGCCAGTCCTCGATTCATCTTTGCGGCTATAATTGTTCTCACACAATGTCCTCCCTCTTTTGGGGCTTCACCTAAAAAGGTGTTGTTCTTCACCGTACTCTTGGTGTGGATCAATTGTGGGGGATTGATTTTCGTCGTGGCTTTCAATGTGCCACCATCTTCCATGCCAGGGCGAAGGCTCACCACCAACACCATCATTCACATTCATGTTCGACCTCCCTTGCCATGTCTCACCCCATCCAGCAATTCCAACTGTTCGTAGTATGATTATATGTCCATGGTTTAGTTAAACTCTGTCGAGATCCAGAAATCACACTATATATTCTAGGTCCGCCCTATCCATAAATTATGTACAGACGGATGTGGTCGGTTGTGAGGACGGGGATTGGACGATGAATTTGTTGTTTTTGAGGGAGAGAGTTACGAGAGAAGGTGCACGTTGTAGGATGGAAAATCGAGCGGTAGTCGAGAGAGCAGCAAGTACATAATTTTTTCGCCATGTAGATTGAAGAACCATAATTCTGATAACAAAATATTATGATTTTTTAAGAACTATACAATTTGACATAATTTTGAGCGTGCTAAGACCAATTTCCTTCGTAGCTCGTGCTCTGGACCATTGGTTCATGTCACACTTCAATGGTTGTCTGATGTCTTCCCCTCCTTGAGCTTATCATACCTACACCAGCTCCTAGTTGCGCTCTTTGATCGTTGTTGATTCTAATGCACATTTCTTAAGATCTATGTGTTTATACTCCCGCCTCAATCCACCAAAAAACATATGATTTAAATTAATAGTATTTATACTTAACTTTTATAGTTGTTTATATTAATGTTATTATCATAATGTTTGTATATACAAAAATGTTTTATCCAAATATGCTTTTATTACAATTTTAACTTGTTTCTCGATCAGTTTTTGTTTCATATTAGATCTCGCATTTTGTATCTGTTTCTTTGTAGAGCGTTCTGCAACATGTAGCTTACTGAGAGCTATAACCTAGCATTGTTCAAACCTGCAAGAATGATGCTACATGCATATGCTAGTTTATTTTCCTATAATACTCTGTTAGGAAAATGACTTAGTTTAACGATGAAAACATTTATATTGCAGTATGGTTTCTACATATGTTTTCCCACACCCTTTTTGTATGCCATAATAGTTCTAGAGTGTACAATTTATAAAGTATCGAGATGTACACATACAATTTATAATGAATAAATATAGTCAAATGCTTATGTGGTAGTATTTAGTTAGTTAGTCGTGACATGAAAGACAACTACAAAGCAATGAATATCTAGTGTAATCATATTTTGGGTGGAGAGTGTTTAAGCGATACCTTGTGTAATCTCTTTTTAACAATTGTCCCTCCAGTAATTAGCTGACAGCTATAACCAAGTCTCCTTATAGTGATCCATGTCCAAGGTCACGGTCCTTTTACAACTGAGATTGCATATATGTGGCCAATTTTAACTTT
The DNA here is from genome assembly GCA_947311845.1 of Poa pratensis. Lineage (NCBI taxonomy): Eukaryota > Viridiplantae > Streptophyta > Magnoliopsida > Poales > Poaceae > Poa > Poa pratensis. The sequence goes on from CAMZMU010000041.1 coordinate 174,248,718, forward strand.
ATGCATCACCCCGGTCATGTCATTCGGAAAAAAGACATGATGATAGTTATCTTTGACGAGCAATGCTGTTTTTTCTCCCCAAGCATGTATATGAATATGAGACATCTTGGGACTCGTTTTGTCGATTCATGGGTTGCTTTAGTGTGACCATCCGGTTATGGCGCCACCTCTAATGTTTTGTAGAGACCAGATCTCTATCCTTGGATCTCATCTTTCAATGAGAACAATGTGAGCTTTTCCTCGGTGTCCACACTAACGTATGGTTTATAGTGGCGATACATGAGGCTATGGAGTTTCATCGGCCGCTGTGTAAAGGAGAAGTGGTTGGTCTCAACAGTGACATCAAAAGTGTAGACATAAGAAGTGTAGAAGCTTGACGAGCACCAAAATGCCAATGCACCATGCCGCGCCACACGACCGCGCTATGCTGCTAGAGAGCCGCATGTATATGTTGCCGCCCTGGACAGTATCGACACACGTTTCATCTCGCCTGACTAGCCGAGGAGAAGATGCAGAGACGGTACTGCATCGAGCTCACGCTCCCGCGGATGCTGATGACATGCACCTTGTAGGTCAGTTGCTCCTGCTGGTCGTTGTTTGTCGAACAATCCTTGCTGGTCAGTATGGCAACCGGTGACATCATGGTGATCGAATTCAGGATTATGCCCTAAACAGGGAGCACATCCAATGCGCTAGTGAGGAGGTTGCACACAGCAAGGAGGTCGCCCCTACGATCACTCGGTGAAGAAGCTGGAAAAAGGGCACCGAGCAATGTTGTGCTAGCAGTGTGTATGCTGTTTTAGCTCTTTGTGCTACATTTGTTTCTCCTTGTCTTGTAACCCTTAAACTTGTTAAGATGGTCTCTCCAGCAGTCTATTCCCTTAACGCTGCCCTTGTGGATTTATTAAGTTAAAACTGGATACTGCCATGGCCATCTGTGAGATGAGATCGTAGGCTAAGGTCTATGAGAGATCGTTCGTAGGCGGAGCAAACAACGGGTTGATTTGCATTTTTTGTTTGATGAAGAACTGGTTGATTTGCAAGACCACCATGGCCTGCTCTTGTGGTCGAATTTGCCTACGATACGATGCGATTAGTGCACGAGTCCTCCTTGGGCCGGCCCAAACTGGGCCTTTTCACCGATCAGGACACGACTCTCGAAATAAACCGATTACTCTGCCCTGAAAAAAAAGGTGCTGTTCTTCCCCATTGCTGGCTCGATTTTCCGGCGGCTCCCAATCCCTCGCCACCAGGACGGCTCGCCGTCCCTGTTCCCGTTCATCCTTCGTCGCCGCGTCTCAGCCCGGTCAGCGACTCCGGCCATTGGTTTCTGTCCGAGGTACGCGCCTATTCTCATTATCCATCCATGGTTTGCTTAAACTCCGATGATATCACACCATCTACTCTAGATCCGCCCTGTCCGGAAATCACTTAACTCTATTTGCCTTTTCATCATACCGTCAGACAGGGGACTGCTTGTTCCTCCCTCCCTGTCCACTGCAATTCATGCTCGATTCCATGGCTCACGCCGGCAGAGTAGCAGGTGACCAGCTGGAAGCGCTGAGAGTTCTGGCTTTCAGAGCTATGTCAGAGCACATACGGCGTAAAGCGTTCCGCCGAGAGCCCGTGGCGATCGGCGCCGGCCGGTTCCAGCTACTGAGTGTTCTGCTCTGCAGAGCGATGCATGCCGAGGGAGCAGTAGAGTACCGTGACAGGTTTAAGCTCTGCGGCGTTCTGATATGCGGAGGCATGTCCGACTACTACGTTGAGCACCACAGGCCAACAGCTGATCTGCTTACAAACATTCCAGAGGTATGCATGTTAAAAGATCGTGATCTGCTTTATTATCATAATGTTTGAGAGAATCTACTTTAACAAGGTTTCCACTGCAGTCCAGAATGGGGAACATGCCCGTGCCAACCACCAAAGAGGAGGATCACGGCCATCCAAGGCTAGGCGACGGCAGAGTAGCAGCAGGTGACCAGCTCGAGACGCTGAGCATTCTGGTTCTCAGAGCTATGTCAGAGCACATACGACATGAAGTGTTCCGCCGAAAGCAGACTGCGGACGGCCCGTTTCAGCTGCTGAGCATCCTGGTTTGCAGAGCAATACTGGCCAAGGGAACATCGGATGATCGTTCTAAACTGTGTGCCGTTATGATCTGTGGAGCTGTATCTGACTACAAACCGACGACTGATGTGCTTAGAAACCTCCCGGAGGTATGTTTGAAAATCCGCGCTCTAGGTCTCCTGATTGCCTATTACTTTTCCTACCTGCGTGCAACTACAATGGTTTTTCTTTTCTTGCAGGACGTACTTTGCATAATTCTGTCAAAGCTGCCTCTGAATGAGCTTGTCAGAACTAGTGCCGTATCGAGGGAATGGAGGTACTTGTGGAAAGTTTGTCCTGGACTGAGTTTTGACGGGGTCACGATGTGTGGCATGAACAATTACGGGAGATTAGTACGTATTCTGATGTTTATTCGCAATGTCAATAAGGTCTTGGCACAATGTCTTGGCAAGTTGGTTGACGAGCTCGTAATCAAAATTGATTTCAACTGCATGCTGGTTGAACACCTCAATAACTGGGTTAGTTTTGTTGTATCGTCGAGGACAAAGTCACTGGTTTTTGATTTAGCGCCAGAAGATCGTCAACCTCCGGGTTGTAATGATCTTTATAAATTCCCATTTGAGCTTTTAGACAAGGAAAGTATACGCTGTCTGCAGAAAATTCATCTTAGCTTTGTAGATTTCCATCCACCAATGCAGTTTAGTGGTTTCCCGTACCTACGGCAGCTTGACCTCAACTTAGTCAATTTCAATGGGAAGGATATTGCACATATGTTGTCAAACTGCTCTAACCTAGAGTGTCTGAGTATTGTTAAATGCCATTTCTATGATGAACTAAAGGTTAATGGTCCACTGCCTCGTCTGCTATACTTGAAAATTGAGTCATACGAAATAACAGGAATATCATTCCATGCCGTGAACCTTGCAACTTTCGAATACAGAGGAATGGCGGTGCCTATTGACCTTAGTAAATCATCGGAACTGGAATGTGCAGACATATGGTATTTTGGAGACACTCTTGAGCGTGCTAATAATGTACTTGCTAACGTCCTCACAAACGTGCGGCGTCTGACCCTCAATGCAGGCTGTGAACCACCAGAGGTCTGCTCTTTGATCATCCTTTTAAGTCACGGATTATCCTATAATATCTCATTATTGCGTCATGACCTTTGTTATATATCTTTCAGGTTCCTCGTTTGAGGTGTCATCGGTACAAGTTTTCTCAAATGACATGTTTACAGTTGAGCTTGGTCTATGTCAAAAATTCGACAGCTTATCTTTGGTCTCTTTTCTGAGGTCTGCTCCTTTTGTTGAGACGTTAGAGTTACACGTAAGTACTCATATGGATTCTTATTGGCTGGTAATCCATACCCAATGCATACATTCTTAGTAGTATTACGGCATTACAGCTTCTTTCAAGGCAATATAAATATCATTTTTCGGACCATGCCAACTGTCATGCTTAGAACTTAAAAGCATTTGTTCGAGTCTAAAGCATTATAAGCCAACTATTCTGTTGTACAATTTCTTTTTATCTGTGTTATTGTATATCGGGTCCTGGAATTGATGGATCGAGATAAAGCGAACTGTTGTGTCGTTCTTTATCCCACTCTCTTTATTTTTAAGATACTATTTTTCATTCAGTCGAAATATTTCGTAAAGAAACGCTCCCGGCCCTCGCGTCGTCCTCCCGAGGGCGACTCGGGGGCGACTAGGGTTCCGGCGCGCCGCCACCTCCCTCCTCTCCTCCTCTCCCTCGTCGCCACCCGAGGAGGCCGACGGGAAAGCCCGCGCGGCCGCCGATGAAGGTGGCGGCAAGGATCTCGCTGCTCCGCCCCGCGCGCGGAGGGATCTGGTGTCGGCGACGGCGGTCGCGGTTGGTGTTGCGGCGTCGGCCCTGGCGGCGGGGGGCGTCGCTGGTGCTGTTGGTCGCGCGGGTGGCGAGGGGCTGGTGGAAGAGCCCGCGGTGGGAGTCTCCCCGTTGACTCCCTGCTCCAGATCTGAAGACGGCGGCCACGTCCACCATGGTTCCCGACCCATTGGGGTTGGCGGGGCTGGGGGCTCTGCCGGGAGAAATCCCTGGCCAGCGGGGCGGCGACGTCTCTGACGCCGTGCTTCTCCTTGGAGGCGACGATGAGGTATAACCCCCTTCCTGCCCTCCTTCTCCTGTGCTCGGGTGAAAACCCTAGGTCCTTGACCGGGCGGCGGCGGCGCTCTGGCGTCGCGTTCTCCTTGGAGGCGTCGTCTTGGGCCACGGGAAGGTGGTGGCTTTGTGTGTGACTGTGGTTTGCTCGTGGCGGCGCTTCTTGCGGTGCAGTGCTGTCTGGCCGTTGCTCCCATGTTGTTGTGCTAACCTTTCGCAGGTGGTTTGCTCGTCGGGGTCGGCGCCCTCGAGCCTAGGCGAGAGGGGAAAGGGTTCCCCTCTGCGACGGCAACACCATGGCGAATGTGTGGAGTCAGCGTCTTGGTTGAGCTCTGCCATGGCGGCTCTGGCCTCCCTCTGGCCGTGTCTTCTTTCTGCGTGTTCTCATCCTTCAGCTTGCGTCTTGCTGCGTGGTCGGTGCCGGCGGCGGTGTCTGTGGGTTGCTAGCTCGCGTGCGGTGGTGTTCGTGCTGGGTCCTTCTTCTGCTCCTCGAAGTGTCTGCGTTCGTGCTCTCGGGTGAGCTGCTCCACCTTCCGACGGTACGGCGCCCTACGAGCCAGGGCGAGAAGACAGGGGTCTTCTCTGAAGGTGGAGGCGAATGGCATGACGGCGACGACAAGCAAGGGATGATGAAGACGATCTCCCCGGTGGCGTGTTTGGCTTCATGGCGTCCCTCTCCGTTTGCTGCCTTTGTCGGCGGATGGTGGTCTCGAAGTTCAAGCTGTGCTTCCTCTTGTATCCTGTGTTTGCTTGTATTTCGTTTCCTGGAAAGCTGTTCTTTCAGCATCATGTAATTGCCGTTGTAATACTGTGAGCTTTGTTAATTCAAAGCTGGGCTTATAGCCTTTGTTCTAAAAAAAAAAATTCGTAAATAAAGTGATAATTTTAATTTGATAAAATTCTGTCCCTGACTTGCTCACGTACTCGTATTATGTTCTTGACATTTGACAATAGATGCAATGAACAACAGATTAACCTTCTCATCATATTTCATTTTTGGTTCAAATTTGCAGTTTTGTTTCCCTGGTTCTGTGCGTTTGGTACAAGAACCTGAACCTATCAGGAAGCTACCAGAGTGTCTCTTCAGCAACATGAAGAGCTTGCATATTACCGGATTTAAAGCATGCATTTGCCAGGTTGAGTTCCTTTTACACATGGTGGCAAATGCCCCATCATTGGAGGTTTTAAGTATAGATCAATCAGATAAATGTCCCGTGGAAGGCCGTGAAAAAGACACGAAATCGGTTGTTGACTTGGTCCATACAACTACTAGAAGGTATCTTGAAGGGAAGATTTCACCCAAGTGCACCTTAATATTACTTTAAAGGATGTATATCTAGAAACGATGAAAATCCGATGCGGCCATCTTGGATAATGTCTGCACGTGTTAGTGCTATGTACAGTTGTGCATTGTAGCTTGTTATGCACAATCCATTATATTGATTGATGTTTTGAAAACACTTGCATTTGGATAAATCTTCTATTGGCTCTTCTCTGGAATAATCTTTCTATCCAATTCAACTTGACTTTGGGCTTGCTTGCTAGGAGTGCTCTGAGTGTGTGACTGACATGTGGACCCATCCATGTTGATAGTCGGTAAGATCTGATTGTTCTAGTGCTTCTGTGTTTTTAGAGTTGTCCCAAACCCTCTCATCTTCTGCGGTAGAAAATTTTCACAACTGTCTCTTTCGCGCACACTCCATGTCATCCATCCGATCTGCTGCGCCGGCATCAGAGTGTGCTGTCCAGCTAGTGCGCCTTTGATGGTTGACCCCTGGTAGGTGTAATGTGGATGGAAACGGGTTAATGGCTTGTGCTCCATAAGATCAAGGCACAGAGAAATCCAAAAGGATGGATGATGGTGAGCACCGTGCCCAAGAATCCATCTAAATATGTTCCAGTTTGGTGCATCGTTTTATATTGTTCAAACAATATACCCATCTAATTGTTTTCTGTTTCGTTATCAGATGATTAAAATGGAACAAATTTACTAAATTAGCTACAACTAAAATTTTAGGGTAAGATCTTAAGATAACATCGTTAATGCGTCCAAGACAATCCTTGGCCAGATTATCGAAATCCCAGCTTTGATGTGCTCCGTGAATAATCTGGCAGAAACTTAAGAAATCGTCCAGAAAGATAGGTGTTGTTGTGTATTGGAGGCTTTCTCAAACAGTTCCAATCCTGCAAAACTTACATGTCTTATTTGGAGCTTCTTGTTTCCTTCAGTCAGTTGATACCCTTTGTTGGACTGTAGAGTTTTGATTTCTGGTGTTCTCCAGCCACCAGGTATTGCCGTTGCACCTGTCTTGAGTCAACCTTCTCTTATTTATTTTCTATTGTTTGGGTTATCTTTTGTTTGATAATAAGCTGGATGAAATGTTTAGTGTCTCAACAAAAGCTCCCATTTGCGTGTATGCATGTTTGTGTGCAGAATTCAGTATGTATGCAACCAAGAAGAATATCATTTGGGGACTAGAAATGGACCTATCTTTGACACGTGATTTTGGATTGCGTTAGCTGTGGAGAGAATCAGAGAAATAAAATGTAATCACCCTCTTCCCTCTTTTTTTCTAGAGGAATGTTGTAATATGATTTGATCTCGGGATTGCATATCCTGGTCTCATTTATGCATAGTTTTATGCACGCTTGTTCCACACACGATTTTGGTAAATTTACATTTTATTTTCTTGATCATCACCATTTTTGGGCGTCTTGTACATAGGGCCGACAATACAAAGCTATTAAAGTCTGAGATCACTATTGATAAAATAGCACCGAACCAAACCCTGTGGTTTCTTTAATCATATGGTAAATGCACCCTGAAATCAATTCCGTATGAAGATGCTTATAATAAAATTACTAAAAGTTACCAGAAAAACTTGGTAAGCTAATCCTGTGTGTCAGTTATGGCCATATGCTGTCCATGATACTTTTTTTTTCCTTATGCCGTTATGGACCAGCACACTGAAGTAGTTAGCCTACTGAGATTGTGCCTGTGCACACCACCTGCCTGTTGGTTTTGTTATTTTCTTCGCATTTTGATGCAAAATCTCCTATTCTTTACATTCAGTTTTTTTCTTCCTTCTTGACAGGCCACTCCTGAAAAAGTGTTTGGAGAGCAAGTACTGAATCTGGTATGATGCTGTCCCACGAGAAAATTGCAAAAAACCACCACAATTGGTGGTCAAGCTTCAAAAAACCACTGGCTTTCATTTAATTCGCAAATCACCACCACTATTCATTGACAAGTTGCAAAAAACCACCACTTCTTCGCTAACCGTCCGCGACGCTCAGTTAAGTATGAAACTGGCAGACGGGGCCCACATGTCATCATCTCCAACTTTCGCAAATCACCACCACTATTCGTTGACACGTTGCAAAAAACCACCACTTCTTCGCTAACCGTCTGCCAGTTTCATACTTAACAGACGGTTAGCGAAGAAGTGGTGGTTTTTTGCAACGTGTCAACGAATAGTGATGGTGATTTGCGACTTAAATGAAAGCTGGTGGTTTTTTGAAGCTTGACCACCAATTGTGGTGGTTTTTTGCAATTTTCTCCTGTCCCACGGGACATTCAGTGTCAATCTGGCACCAGATAGTTGACAGATTTTTGCAAAATTCAGGTACGCTAAGCATGATGGTAGCTAAAAGGCTAACCTGACAAACAAGCCACAGCGATGAATTCGTTGTTTTAATCTCCAGTGAATGATGTTAGTCGTAATATTGTGACGGTAAGATGCATGTGTATTGGCCAGCGTATGAAATGTGCCTCTTGTCTTGCTCTCAAGTGACAATGTCCAAGAATGCGGAGTAACGCACACACCTTTAGTTTACTTAAGGAACCTTTTGGTATCGATGGGAACACTTTGTTTCAGAAATCCTTGTTTGTTTTACACTGAACTCAACATTTTCATTGAACCTTCATTTTAGTTACTTTATGTTCCACTAGCTACTTACAGTTTGAGACCAGCAATTTCCAGGTAACCTGCCATATTATGTTCCACTAGCTATTTAAAGTTTCAGACTAGTAGTTTCCCAGTAAACCTGTCATATTAATTGTCTAATTGATGCTAGCTTTTAGTGCAGTTCTGCTAAAGGAGTAACAAGGCAACACTTGAGAAGTGTTGAAACCCATTCTAGCGAAAACTCTACTCATAGCTCCTGCTGGAGCTGCCCGTCCTGCACCGCCAGCACTAGGTTCTTACAGGCTTAATCTGATGGCAAGATTCCAATGCTGACACACGAGCACAAGGCATGAACTCCAATGGAACTTACTTTTGCTGGACTAGTCTCAAGCTTAGTTTAATAGTTATGTCTCTGATCTGCAACTGTCTAGTTTTAGAAGAAAGTATGTATCAGATTTGTTGTAAAGGCTTCTTGGAAGTTGGAAGTTGGAACCCCATTTTCGTAATCAATTTGTATGTGCATCTCAATAACTCAAATCTGTGCAAGAAAGCTTGCGTAAAACCTGTGCAAGTCACCCAAATTTTGCTTGCAAGAAATAACTGTCCAAAAACTTGGGAAGAATCTGTGCAAAATTTCCTAGGATAATCTCTGAACAAATCACGCTGAATTCTCTACAGACTACAGTAATTTCTGAACAAGTTTTGACACCAAATGCAACTATGCCCCGAAATCTCTGAACAATTTGACGGAGAATGCCCCGAAATCTCTGAACAATTTGACGGAGAATGCTTGAGAACGCCGCCTATGGCTTGTCGATGCCGCCTGCAGGCTCGGGAGGCTGGGCAGGGAACCGCCCTACGGCGATGCGGGCCAGAAGGAGGACGGTGTCGTCTCTGCTGGCGTGGTGGCGAAGGTGCGCCGGGGTGCGCGCCGGATGCGCGCAAGAACGGCGGGCAGAAGCCCGGCGCGCGCCTGGTGAGCCGGGAGCGCGCGCTGGACGCGCCAGAGCGCGACGCAGAGGAGGCCGGTGACGAGCTGGTCGAGGGTAGGAGGCGGGGGCGGATGCACGTGGACTTCGACGGCGAGCAGAGGGCGGGGACGAGGCAGGCGGCCGCTGTAGATCCTCTGCAGCAAGTACAACAGATCGTGTACCACCGTCCCGTCGGCCTCGTCGGCGAGCTCCCGCTGGAGGCGGCGAAGCGCGTGGTAGAAGAGGGCCGCGAGGATGGTGCTGCTGCGGCCGGGTGGCGACGGAAGCAGGCGACGAGCCTAGCGCTCCGGGAGGCGCAGGAGGACGCGGAGCGCGTATGCCCCAGGTGGCGGCGGGTCGAAGGCGAGCCGGCCCGTGGATGGCCGAGGAGTGGCGGCGCGGACCCTCGCAACGGCGAGGCGGAGCACCTCGTCGTCCCCGTCCGCACGCTCCACGCCCTTGCCGCGCAGAGGAGCCCTCCGGTCGCGGCGGAGCGCCGCCGAGAAGAGGAGGGCGACCTCGTCGTCCCCGTCCGTGCGCGCCAGGCCATCGCCGGGAAGAGGAGCCATCCGGGCGCGGCCGAGCGCCGCCCAGAAGAGGAGGGCGACTACGTTGTCCCCGTACGCGAGCACCACGCCATCGCCGGGAAGTGGAGCCCACCGGGCGCGGCGGAACGCCGCCGAGAAGAGGCGGGCGACCTGGCCGTCCCCGTCCGCGCGCGCCACGCTATCGCCGGGAAGAGCACCCCTCCGAGCGTGGCGAAGCACCGCCGAGAAGAGGAGCGCGACCCCGTCGTACCCGTCCACCGCGCCACGCCGCTCCGAGCGCGGCGGAGCGCAGCCGAGAAGAGGAGGGTGAGGACGCTGCTCGTCGGGGCCTCCTCGGCTGGAGGAAGCAGGCGAAGCGCCTGGTTCGCGGGCAGGCGGAGGAAGTACTGGAGCAGCGCCGCAGACGATGGCGGGCGAGCGGCGCCGCGAGCTCCCGGGAGGAGGAGGCGCTCGTCCATGGCGGGCGTTGGCGAGCGGGAACGGCCGTTTCTTGTTTCGGTTTCAGTTTATGTTTATGTTTTCTGAATTCTGTTTGCCCAAGTTCTGTTGAATTGGGGAATCGGATAATGTGTATCACGTACAATTTCACGGCCAGATTCATTTAAACTGAAAAAATGAGAGCAACCGACATTGAAATTGGAAATGGCAAACAGCCTAATAGAGAGGTCTTTTCCACGGCTATGCAATACTCCACCTCTAGCCGCTGCCTCGACCTCTCGCCCGGCAGTTTTTCGCCGGTGAATCGTCGCCCATGACCTCTACAACATTGCGGGAGGTTTTGTCCATGTTTGTTTCTCAGCTTATAGCATCTACGGTTGCGGCGGCAACACACCGTCAAGCATGGCTTTCCGTATGGATTTCCGTCAAGTTGGTGATGGATAACTTTGTCATGGATTTCCGTATGCATGGCGAGGAAATCGGCAAAGCCCACCAGCACCTCGTGATCAACTACGGATAGAGGACCCTGGTGCTCATACAAGTGTTATCATTCAATGGACCTTAATTAGCATGTCACAAAAAAAATAACCTCAGCGCCCACTCTCGATAATCTTGTGAATGATCACTCAAGTGTTTATGTCCGATCGACAAGTAAGAGCAGGCTACCGGACAAATAGCAAAACAAGATCGGAATACCAAAAATGTCGCTCGACATCCTTTTTGCAACTCCTGGCACGAAGCAAACCAAGATTTAAGATTTTTTTCAAAGAATGTCGACCATTTTGGATATATGCCATCAGCTGGGTAGTACCTTTGGTGTATTGGTGGCCACCGATCTCATAGATGCACTCTGGAGCATGGCCTTCAACAAGTCTAGAAAACACCTGAAAGCATTGCAACACGCTGATATCCCTGGGGCAACAGATGCAAATGGGATAAAATCCATGCAGCTAACCAAACATGCCCTAAACATTTCTAGCTATCATATGTGGAAGTGTTCAATTGATCGAGACAAATTCTTGAGAACGAGATTGAAATCATGCCCTTCTTAGTATTGGCAGTTCTTCTCCTTGGTGGTTTAGTTTTTATGAGTGGGACATCATCAAAATGGACTTTGATTTGTTGTCGTTCAATTTATCAAGAAAAATTCTTGAGAATGAGATTGAAATCATGCCCTTCTTAGTATTGACATTTTCTCCTTGGTGCATTAGTTTTTATGAGTGGAACATCGTCAAAATGGACTTTGATTGTTGTCGAAGCTTGAAAATTTCATGAAGGCAATCTTGGATGTGTTTAACCATTCAGCCAATAGCGGATAAAAAAAATGAATATGCTCCAATGGGGACTGCCATAAGTGATGTTACATACCAAAAATAAAGAGCACACCCATGTTCCGAACTATGATTACTGTAAAAACACATTTGATCACCCAAAAAGTAGCAAAGGAGCATGAGACAAATGATTCTCAACAATATTTGTCTATACCTAATCATGCACCAGAAATCTCTATCAAGATATTTGTTAGACCATACACTTTAAATATCTCTACTAAGATTCTCAAGTATATTCAAATATGACAAATGACGGAGCAATACATTTTTGTATTTCTTATTTCTCACGTTTAGTTAGACTTGGATTGAAGGTATTTTCAGGAAAATAACTAAAATAAACAACATAAATTTGGTACTTCAACACAACCAAGTGCATTTTCATTGCTGGGTACTAGAATTATATAACAAATAGTACTATAATTAGTACTTAGCAGCACTCTTGTGTCATTAATCATGTTTGCTATGTATTACAAAAATACTAGTTAATACGATATGTTGATAAAAATAGATTATTGAAAAGTACAAAAGTTTAGTATAAATAATATGTGTACATAAGTTCACATTTTTTATAGAAATAAAGCGTTGCCCCCAGTTCCATTAACATGAAACCAACGAACAACAATTCGCATGTCCAGCATGTCCCAGGTTATGTCAAGGCATAGAAGGGTTCAAAAGAAAGTGCAGATTATTACAGCCCTTCAGGGGGGACAAACGCTAAGCGTTATTTTTATGAAGGCACCACTGGAGACAACAACAGATCAGGAGCTTCGCTTGACTCCAGGGGTGACAGGGAGCATCAGGGAAGATTTGGGTGACGGCAGGAACTAGTTGGTTGTCAGGAGTTGTTGATGGAGTTCCTCCGGCGTCCAGTTCCCCGACTTGGAGATCAGCACCATGCTATCCGAAGTAGTTCCTCCCGCTTTCGTTCCATGTCTCTGATGAAGTTCATCAACATTGGTTTTTGTGCAGCTTTGCAGAGCACCTCCCAGCGACGTATGGTTGAAAGCAATCTGTCCCATACATCTTTTAGACTTTTCCATTGGCGCCCCTGGAAACAGGTTTCATTTTGGTAAGTCCATAGGCACCATAAGGTGGCAGAAGATATCATATTAATGTAACCAAATCTGTTTGGAGCAATCCACAATCTAGCGATAGATTCATAATCAGAGCCGATGTCAAAACCAGCAATCTCGGAGAGCAATTTCCAAATCGAAGATGCAACTATACATGAGCAGAGTAGATGTAAAGAAGTTTCTGTATCAGAACAGAACACACACGAGGTGTCTTGTACTGTTCTTCGTTTAGCAAGGTTGTCTCGAGTTAGAAGTCTATTTTTACTGAAAAGCCATAAGAAAATATGTATCCTGGGAGGAATAGTAATATTCCACAACGCAGGCGTATGCACTTGTTTAATCCCAGGATCATTCAGAATAGCATAAAATGATTTAACAGTATAGACCCCTGAAGGATTATACATCCAAATAGGTTTATCCGTTTCGTCTGTAAAGACCATACTACGTGTAATCTCTATCAACTCAAGCCACTGGTCCATAAGGACCATATTGACAGTGCGACGGAAAGTAAACTTGAGGTTTACACCATCCCAAGCTTCAGCCACCGTAACAATCTTCTCGTTAACAATAAAGTATAAATCCCAATAAAGAGTGGCTAAGCTACAGTGACCGAACCATACATCTTCCCAGAATTTAACATTCTTTCCATCTCCAATGTTCCAACGATAACCAATTTTCGCCGCTTTAGCTGCCCACACAATTCCTTTCCAAAAAGGAGAAGTGTTTTTATCATCAATCCACATTAAGTTAGGATGTGCAGTGTTGTATTTATAGTCAACTATTTGTTTCCAAATTTTATTGTCAGACAGGTTATAACGCTTAATCCAATTAGCTAGCAAGCAGAGGTTGAATTCCCTAAGATCATGGACCCCAAGGCCCCCAAACTCTTTCATCTTAGATACCAGACCCCAGTTAGCTAGGTGGTATCGATGTTTATCACCCAGGTTATCCCAAAAGAAGTGACTCATTTGAGAAGTAATAGCTTCAATAGCCCATTTCGGAAATTTAAGGATCGACATAAGATACATAGGAATGCTAGCTAGACAAGCCTTTAAAAGAGTCAGTCTCGCAGCATAGGAAAGCAATTTCCCCATCCAACCACTGATACGTTTAATGATACGATCAATAATTGGCTGAATGTCTTCTCTTCTCAGGTTAGTGTAGTGCAAAGGCACCCCTAAATATTTCAGAGGGAACTCACTCGTTTTACAACAGAAAATCTGAGCATAAGTATTAATTTATTCCGATTCCATATTAATGGCTAAGAGGTCACTCTTGTCATAGTTGATTTTCATGCCAGACAGGTTTTCAAAACAGGACAAGATCCACTTCAAGTTCCTAGCATATTCCTCCTTTTCCTCAAGGAAAAGGATGGTATCATCAGCATACTGTAGGCTGACAACACCTCCATGAACTATGTGAGGAACTAGCCCTCGAATTAAATTCGCATTCGAGGCTTTTGCTAACATTTTAGAAAAAACATCAGCAACTAAGTTGAACAGAATAGGCGAGGAGGGGTCTCCTTGTTTGAGGCCCCTACCTGCAGCCAGATATCTCCCATTACTGTTATTGATCCTGACACAGAAGGAGCTATCCATAAAACCATAAAACTAATCGCTAAAAGAATCCATAAAACTAAACCGTGACACCATGTTTCTATAAGAATTCTTAAAAGATTCCCTACAAAAGAACCCTAACACCATGTTTCTAGCTCGTTAGCTAGCAGTAGGCCTTGGTCCAGTGCAGGTCGACGCGGAGGAGCAGCGACACGACGTCGTCCTCCCCGCCGTGGTGGAGAGGGCACCCCGACAGTGCGCACCGGATGAGAGAAAACACACTGAGAAGCCTGCTGCTCTTGACGGGAGGTGACGGCAGGAGAACGGTGGTGTAGTCGCCCTTGGTCGGGTAGAAGGATCCCAATGCTAAGCACACGACGCATGTGGGCGAAGTCTCGTAGGAGGGCGTCGAAGCCAGACTGGAAGGTGGCCTCATAGAAGATGACCAAGAGCCCCTTTATGCAGTTGATCGACAACGTGGGAGGATTCTCGACTCGGCGTGCTGCGCGGACCCTGGCGAGCACTGCGCACGCCGGGAAGAGCGATGTGGCAGTTGCGCCGGAGCACCGCAGAGAGGAGCACACTGAGAATGTTTGAACTTCAGTGACGTATCCTTGGCGGTTATCGGAAGCACGACTCGTGACTGGTGTACGGAGAGGCGGAGGTACACGCAGAGGATGGTCGTTCTAGGCGTCGACTGAGCGGCGTGGCGAGCTTGGCGGAGCGCGTCTAAGTCCATGGTGGGCGGGCGAAGCGCGGGCTTGCGGCCGTTGGCAGACGGTAATAGTTTTTGGGTTTCTTTATCGCCATGGTGCTGTAATTTTTCAAAAAATGCAGGGGTTTATTATTTAAATATAGGTGGATTATTTCCAAAATTTGGGAAACCAAATGTAGGAAGAGGTATGACGCACATTTCTTCGGCTAAATTCATTTCAACCGAATTTAAATTGAGGATAATTGAGATGGGATAGAACATGTGAGAGGGGCTCCTTGAGTAAATTCATTTCAACCGCATTCAACCTCTGCAACGATTTAAAAAAAATGTGACTCAGGGTTTATACAGACCACCAAACAGTTATTTAGAAAATTTTGGTGTGTTCACTAGCACCCGAACTTGAGCGCGCGGGCATCGTAGGTCTCAGCATCTCGTTGCCATCATGAAGGTTTTTCCGTTGTTTGTTTTCCGCAGATGTTGAGAGATATGTCGAGGCTGAAGCGGAGGGCGGCACCTCCATGCTTCTCCACAAGGCGTCGAGAAACGGCCACGTTGGTCATGGCGAGATAATGGGGCAGGAAATGCTCCCAGTTATCGGCTGCGAGGTCGAACTCGCGGAGGAGCGGCGTCTGCGCGAGCATCTGGTGTAGGGCGTCGCGGCAGGTGGTGTAGCTCCGGAAAAACGTGTCCAGGTCGAAGAGCTCGAACGTCCGGTCGAATCTCCGTGGTGGCTCCTGGTGCAGCGGCGTGGATATGACCGGACCTCCCACCGCGCGCAGCCTGTAACTGATAATCAGGTTGCCTTGCAGGCGCACCGAGCACTTGCGGTCCTTGGTCGGGATGATTTCTCGCTCGGTGCTGGAATCTCCACCGAGTCTGCACTCGGTGGCCGCCGCGGCCACAGGCGGCATGTTCTGCAGCGGCGAAGGCATTGGAAGGACACGGCGGCAGAATGAGGTGGTCGAGTAGGAAAGGCGGCTGGTGGGAGCTGGAGGCGGGGAGGCTGACCGGCGGGGGCTCCTGTTGGGCGCTGCCCTGCCGAGGGCGAGGAAGACGGCGGCGCTCCAGCCGATGGGACCTCTCAGACAAGGCGCCGCCCGTCTAGGTGGGGGGTGGCCTGCTTTTTCCTGGGCTCACCGTTTGTTGGGCTCTCTCCCTTCCGATACCTCCTTCACCTTGCGTCGGTGTCTTCTTTTTATTTATTTTCTAAAAAATCATTAATGTTTTTTGGAGCGTCTTTTCTGTTGTTTTATTTAATATTTTCTTTTTAATCATTTTATTAAAAATATATTCTTTTAATGTCTAATTATTAATGTTTTCCTTTTTCTCTCTTGTCTTCGTATATTTCACTATTTTTCTTTGCTATAATACATGTTAAGTAAAAGTTTGCTTACACGAGCATTATCTTTTGTGATACATGAACAATTTTTCTTTCGATACATGAAACATGTATCTATTTTTTTCATTACTTTTCTTTGATTTTTTCATAGACACAACTCACAAGTTATATTTCTAAAATAAATTATCAAACAAATGTTTTGTCATGCACGAACAGTTATTTACAAATACAGGTACATCCTTTATGAAATAGATGAGCATTTATTTTCAAATTCGCAAACATTTACTTTATTTTTTTTGCAATAGTTGAACAATTTATATCATTAATACTATCTGAAGAACATTAGAAATTAGTTTAAAGTTTATATTTTATATCAATAATACATATCACAATATGTGTCAATTCTCTACTTCTAGTTATGCTAATAAGAAACAGTTTATTAACAAATAAGGATTTTCCATTTTTTTTGTTCTATCTCTCAATTTACAATTTTCAGCGCTTTAGAGAAGAAATGTGAGAAGCACCGAAAAAATTGCGAAATACCAACCACCAAAAAAAGGCACAAGAACAAGCATGCACACCACCTACATCAGTGACTGGCCTAATAGGCTAACTTTCCCTGGCATCCCTAGCGTTAATATGTTCCATAACTGCCACCAAAGGCGACAAATTGGATCCCCGACTGAACCAGCCATGCTACGAGCCTTCGACTGAAGCCTGATTTCACGTTCGCTAGTGGGCATGGCTGCGATGTCGTTTTGATACCTAGTTGTCTTTGTGGTAATGGTAGTAAAATTGCAATCCTCACAAAGCTTAGAAGAAGGAGACCCATAGATGAGAGATAGTTGGAGAGCTCATTAGTCTTGTGCCAGACAGAAAGCAAGAATTGTTTTTTGTTAAACACCGCTATATACATTTATTGTTGTTTTATGTGCGGAAATTCACTTTGTGCACCCGGTATTTGAAAAACATATTCACTTTGGCACCTGGGTACATATGCACCCGGCATTTGAAAAACATATTTCAAAATGTCGAAAAATTCTAAAATATAATTTTGCGGATAAATATTCACATTTTATGAGTTCACAAAGTTGTTTCACCGAAAACCGATATGTTTTGTGCCCTGTGTAAAAAAGACAAAAAACAAAGTGCCGTGAAAAGCCTTATTTTAGCATCAAATTTTGTCTTTTTACACAAGCCACAAAAAATGTCGGTTTTTCGTGAAACGACTTTGTGGACACATTGCATGCTAAGATATACGCGCGCATTTTTTTGCAATTTTTTTCAAATTTAGAATTAAATCCAAGGCCTACCCCAACTTGTTTGGGAAATAAGGCTTTGTTGTTGTTGTTGTAGAATTAAATCCAAAATGTATTTAAAATAAAGGCTGCATATGCACCCGGGAGCCAAAACACCACTCCCACGTGTGCATGTATTGTTTGCTACACCTAATAATACACCCGAAACCACGCTATAAAGATTTTAGTTCCACCATACACTTTTTATTAAGATACTTAAGCATATTATATCACACACACAATAGTCAAAGCATAAATCACAAATGATATCACAAAGACATGTGATTTATCCTTTTTTTAATCCTCATGTTTGCGAGTATGTAGTCAATCATTTAAAGACAATGCCCCAAAAGGAAAAAAAACATCATAAAATTGTAGATAAATAAAATGAAATTTTGCACACGACATGTATACTTATGTATGACAGATGTTAGTACTCTGTAACAAATAAAATCATAATTGATAATCTAACTTTATTATGTTGTTAATTATAATTAATTGTGTGGTAAAAATATTTACAAAATATTAACAAATAAATTATGAAAATGGTATAAATGTTTTGAATAAAATAACAACACATGTAAAACAAATGTTAAGACTGACAATGTGTGAGGATCATCGGTTTGGCCTACCGGGCGAATCCTGGTGAGTGTGACGCGGAGAAGGATGCCGTGTCCATTGTCGTCCCCGTCCGCATGCTTGGGAGGGCGAGGCAGCCGCCCCCGGAGTCGAGCTCCCAGTCGCAGCAGAGCACCGTGGAGAGGAGCATGCCGACGATGCCACTTTCAAATGGCGCAACATCATCGGGCGCCGTCGGGAGCAGGGCGCGCGCCTGGTGCACGGGGAGGCGGAGGTAGGGGAGGAGGGCCACTCCCGACGACAGCTGAGCGGCGCGCCAAGCTCGTCGGAGGAGTCCATGGCGTGTGGCAGGCTGGCGGCCGTTGCGAGGCGGTTACGTTTATTTGTTTTCGGTTTGGGTGGCAGGGTGCAGTGTAATTTCTCAAAATCTTAGTGCTTTATTTATATCGGTGAGCAATTTGGGTTTACAAAATTCGGGAAAATAAACGTCGGTTAGATGTACAAAATCTGCTTTCCGAAAATATTGTCCACTTTCTGCTTCGGTCGATCAAAATGTACAAACTATCATGACGATCTCAAGCTCGAGATCACATGATCTACTTAACCAACTGATTCCAGTTACAGTTTGGTCTTCACTTCATGTTTTGCGTGTTTGTTTTGTCTGTGTGGAAATTACTATGCCTTCTTCTTTCCGATAATTTTTTTTCCAGCTCTTGTAATTCAGTTGATATCCGGTGTTTTGCCAGGTCTGCCAATTCCATGGAAATCTACGAATTCTTTGTAACAAAAAATAAGCCAGCAAAATGACTACAACGGTTATTCGAGTTGAAGCTAGCACTACATCTTTCAAACAAATTTGCCCCACTTTCCACTACAACACGATTCGTGCCCTCGAGGCACTCTGTTCACAGCATGATGGCCTACTGCTGACTCACCAAGGCTACAACGGCTCTCAGAGATAGTCGGTGTATGCTTCTGCAGGGTCGTCCTCATGAAATCTGAGATGCGCGAGGATGCGGCAAGACCCCTCTCTATGCAGTTAAAGTAGTCGTCCTCTGAATACAGATGAAACAGACCGGGTTTAGAAATGATGGCAGACAGTGTCTAGATGAACATACGAATTGAAGGCACGAAACAGGAGCATACCAGACATCACTCCGTGGGTGATCGAAGTTATCAAGCCTCGTTCAGAATGACCGCCGTCTTTCTGCTGTGGTTCTTTCACATCGACAGACTTGCTCGTGTTGGGGAACACCGTCAAACACCAAGTGAGCAAACGATTTCAGTTGCTGCAGGTTGTGAAAACAACAGCATTTAGTTCCTGTGGCACTGAAAGTATACTCTAGAGAAATTATCGTGGTAATGTAATTAAGAGTGTTCTTGTGGTAATGTAATTACGGGATACTCGAAAAGTATACTTTGATCTCGAAGAACATGTGAAGAGATTTAAATAACATAATATTTCAACTTGTCAACTCTGACGATCAACATTAAGTTTTTTTTTGCATTGGCACTTGGAAATGCGCAGTAAACACCTGGTGTAGGGCGTCGCGAGCATCTGGTGTAGGGCATCGCCGCAGGCGGTGTAGCTCCGGAAAAATGTGTCCGGGTCGAAGAGCTCGCATGACCGGACCTCCCACCGCGCGCATGCAGCCTGTATCTGATAATCAGGTTGCCTTGCAGTGCAGGCGCACTGAGCACTTGCCGTCCTTGGTCGGGATGATTTCTCGCTCGGTGCGGGAATCTCCATCGAGCCTGCACTCGGTGGCATTGTAGGGACACGGCGGACGAAGGAGGTCGCCGCGTAGGGGCGGAGGCTGGTGGGAGCTGGAGTCGGGGAGGCGGACCGGCGGGGGCTCGTATTAGGTGCTGCGGTCTGGGAGCTACCTGCTCGCTGCCCTGCCGAGGGCGAGGAACGCGGCGACGCTCCAGCCGATGGGACCTCTCAGACAAGACGCCGCCCGTCTAGTTGGGCGGGGAAGATCTCTGGCCGGACAAGTTGGAGACGAGCAGGGCGTCTGACGGCGGCGTGGAGCGGCCACGAGCGAGGGGTGGGGAACGACCGGGGGCGGGGAGTTTTGTTGGGCTTTCTCTTTTTTTTTTTGCATGGTGTTGGGCTTTCTCTCTTCCGAGTCCTCCTAGGCCTTGCGTCCATGTCTTCTTTTTATTTATTTATTTCCTAAAAGTCCCCTCAAAAATTTATTTTCTAGAAAAACTCATTCATGTTTTTTGGGGCTTCCTTTTTTTCGTTATTTTATTTATTGTTTTTTATGTTATCATTTTATTTACTTTTGGTTATTATTTAATTTATACTTAATTTTCATTAGTTTTCTTTTCTATAATATATGTGTAATGTCTTACCCTTTTCTTTCTATGGATATGTTTTCCATTGACTTGTTTGTTATTTGTTAATTTAATCTTTGAAGCCCTCTTCTTACTCTATTTTTCAATTTCACATTTTCCCTTTTTCTATTTATTTATTTATTTATTTATTTTTTGTTACTTTTCTTCGGTGTCTTTTTCCTTATTTTATATTTTATGTTATTTATATTTCAATGATTCACTTTTTGTTGTTTAATGGATTCCGATAATATATGAATATTTTTTGGATTTTTTGTGTGTTTGTTTATTATATAAATAAAAGTTTGCTTACACGAGCAATATCTTTTGTGATACATGAACAATTTTTCTTTGTATACATGAACATAAATTTATGTCTTCGTTATTTGTGTTTCATTTTATCGTAGACACAAGATATGTTTCTAAAATAAATTATCAAACAACGTTTTGTCATGATGTACAATTATTTACAAATATAAGTACATCCTTTATGAAACATATGAGCATTTATTTTCAAATACGTGAACATTTACTTTAAAATATTTTTTGGAGTAGTTGAACAATTTATATCATTAATACTATTTGAAGAACATTAAAAACCAGTGTAAAGTTTAACATTTATGTACAATAATACATATTCACAATATGTGTCAATTTTCTACTTCTGGTTATTCTAATAAGAAAAAGTTTATTAACATATATGGATTTTCCATTTTTAAAATTCATGATTGATGGTGAATTTCTCTATATATTTTTTCAAGATGAAATGTGAGAAGCACCGAAAAAATTGTGAAATACCAAACCACCAAAAAAGGCACAAGAACAAGCATGCACACCACCTACATCAATAATTGGCCTAATAGGCTAACTTTCCCGGGCATTAATATGTTTTGTAACTGCCACAAAAGGCGACAAATAGGATCCCCATTAAAACCAGCCATGCTACGAGCGAAGCCTGATTTCACGTTCGCTAGTGGAATGGCTGAGATGTCATTTTGATATGAGGTCGATATGTGTTGCTATTCAAAGTGGGGAGTGTTGTAGAAGCTGAAACTCTTTCCCGTAAGTGGCGACTCAACATGTATATCGACCTCGGCAGAAAGGTACTAGTATATATCTCGTCCGTGAAGCAAATTATAATGTACCTTGATGTCCCCAACAATATCGAGATAGTTATCAGTTAATGTGGTAATGTAACATAGTAAGATAGACAAATAGCAAACAAAAATGAGTTTTGTGTTCTCAGAACAATAAATTGCAAGAAATAAAACTAAAAGCAAATTGGAACAACTTTTTCTCTAAGGAGGAAAATGGACTAGGGTTTCTGGTTTTCAGTTTGCCTCTGTATTGAAAACATGTTGACATGAAATACTAAGCATAGAAATATGAGAAAACAAATAAATCCAAACATGTAAACACTATATATGGTTACAACTTTTAGTAAAAACATATATGTTCTTGATCAGTATGTCTTGAATTGTAAGTCCATAACATGCGAACATGGTTTCTGTTAATGGTTGCACATGTTGTTATGTGACCATGAAGAAAACATAGTTGTCTTTGTGTTAATTGTAGTAAAATCCAAATCCCCACAAAGCTGAGACGAAGAAGCAGACCTATAGATTAGAGAGAGTTAGATAGTTCAGTAGTCTTGTGCTAAAAGGAAAGCAAGAGACAATACTATTTTTTTCCGAAATGGGGGTGCGGATCTCCAGCCTCTGCATCAAAGTGATGTACACAGCCTCCGCATTTTATTGCAAGAGAACAATACTTTGTTTAACACATCTATATACATTTATTGTTGTTTCCTGAACGCGTGTTTAGCTAGTGTACAATGTTTTGTTTGCTACACCTAATCATACACAGAACCATGCTATAAAGATTTTAGTTAGACCATACACTTTTTTATTAAGATACTTAAGCATAGTATATCACACACATAGTAGTCAAAGTAAATATCACAATGGTATCACAAAGACATGCAATTTATTTTTTTTACTCCTCATGTTTGCGAGTATGTAGTCCTTTTAAAGACAATGCCTCAAAAGGGAAAAAAAACTTCATAAAATTGTACATACGTAAAATAAAATTTTGCAGACTGCATGTATTTTCCTTTTTGAATTTTGCACACTGCATGTATACTTATGTACGACAGCTGTTTGTATTCTGTAACAAATAACATTATAATTGATCATCTAAATTTTATGTTGTTAGTTATAATTAATTATGTAGTAAAAATATTTTAGATATTATCAACAAATAAATTATGAAAAAGGTATAAATATTTGTATAAAATAACAACTCATGTAGGCACCGTCGGGAGAAGAACGCGTGCCTGGTGCGCGGGGAGGCGTAGATAGGCGTGGAGGAGGCCGCTCCCATCGGCGGAGTTTGTTAGAGTAGTCCATGGCGCGTGCCCGTTGGCAAGAGGGGGGTTGGGGGCGGGGTGCAGTGTAATTTCTCAAAAATCTAAGGGCTTTATTTATATCGGTGAGTGATTTGGGTTTCCAAAATTCGGGAAAATAAACGTGAATTAGATGTACAGTGCAACATCGGCTTGCAAAAAAGTTGTCCCGATCGAAAAAATATTGTCACGATCGAAAAGTAGAGACGGGCACGCCAATCTCAGGCTCCAGATTACTGATCTGCTTAACCAACATATTCCAGCTACACTTTGGTGTTGGTTTCATGTTTTGCGTGTTTGTTTAAAGTCTATGTGTGGAAATTACTATGCCTTCTTTTTTCGGATGAAGAATTTTCCAGCTCTTGTAATTCAGTTGGTATCCAGTGTTTTGCAGGTTTGCCAATTCCATGGAAATCAACATATTCTTTATATCAAAAAATAAGCCAGCAAATGACTACAACGTTATTCGAATGTTTCGAAGCTAGCACTACAACTTTCATACAAATTTGCGCCACTTTCCACTACAACACAACACGCCAATTCGTGTCCTTGAGGCACTCTGTTCGCAGCATGATGGCCTGCCGCTGACTTGCACCGGGGATAAGACAGCTCTCAGAGATAGTCGGGTGTATGCTTCTGCAGGGTCGTCCTCATGAAATCTGAGATGCGGGAGGATGCGGCAAGACCCCTCTCTATGCAGTTGAAGTAGTCATCCTCTGAATACAGATGAAACAGGCTGGGGTTAGAAAAGATGGTAGACAGTGTCTAGACGAACACGCGAATTCAAAGCACTAGACAGGAGCATACCGGACATCACTCCGTGGGTGATCGAAGTTATCAAGCCTCGTTCAGAATGACCGCCGTCTTTCTGCTGTGGTTCTTTCACATCGACAGACTTGCTCGAGTTGGGGAACACCAAGTGAGCAAACGATTTCAGTTGCTGCAGGTTGTGAAAAACAACAGCATTCAATTCCTGTGGCACTGACTCCAGAGAAATTCTCGTGGTAATGTAATTATGAGAGTTCTTGTGGTAATGTAATTACGAGATACTGGAAAAGTATACTTTGATCTTGAAGAACATGTGAAGAGAAAAAATAACATAATATTTCAACTTGTCAACTACGGACAATCAACATCAAGTTAATATTTTGCATTGCCACTTGAAAATGCAGTAAACACCATACGGATAAATCATGTAATCTCAGAAAAAAGTTCTTAATGACAGTGCCCCAGTTGCCAGTAAATAGTTGGGAGGGGGTGGGCACGTTAAGACTACTTTTAACTTAGACCAGAAAACTTCAAGTGAAGCATCACGTAATAGGAAAAGTAGCATACACTTGGATTTGATGAGTAAACCAATAACCAGCAAGGCGGGACTTCCTGGAGGGGTAATTAGACAATATTTTATGCTTCCATTTTAAAGACTGGAGTTCAGATGAAAAGAAGATTTTATACCTTCTCTTCTGCCTTGCTTGTGTCCAAAATCACATCACCATTCTCCAATACCCCACAGCCAATCGCAACTGCAGCACACAATCTTGTCAGCTATTGAATTACTACAGTGAGCATACTAAAATTCTCAACTTACCAGCAAGATGTTTCAAGGGGACGCCAGCAAAAGCAAGGGCAGCACAGGATGCATTGATTGCACATGGAAGAAGCTAGGTACTGTTAAGGACTACTCTTGATTGAAATGAGGAAGACACCGAAATTTGCAGGTGCACCAAATAAATTTCGTCCACATGATAAATCTAAAGCATACAGATAAGAAAATTTGTGGAGATGGCTGAAGAGTATAATTAGCAAAAATGGAACATTCCATCGGATCTTGCATATCACTCAAGGGCAATAAAAATGGTTTGCAAGAAGGGATTTAGATGCAAGACAAAGAAACCTATCTCATAAATCAGAACAATCTGCTGACATTCGGAATTAACTTCATTGAAGTGAAGAGGATACAGAACCATCGTCACCCATAACCTGCGAAATGGAAATAAACCAGGGATAAGATAAAACAATATATGAAATGGAACGCTACAATAATCAATCAAAAGGGTCGATCCACATAATGCACTTTGCTGTGACGGACCACATAAACAAGTTTTACATCAAGTTCGTTGAAAACAGAAAGCTTCAAGAGCCTTTAAGCAAAATTTGACGCAAAAAACAGCTGCAGAACTCAACTCGACATACCGCACAGCCATTTCCCACAAAAACAATTGCCTTGCCTGTTTACAATTGTGCATTTGAAAGAGAAACTTCATGTTTGCAATCACTCTAGTTATATCTTGGGAGTATTTCAGGCAGGCATAAGATTTGCAGCCCAACTAGCAACAGCATTGCACGCTCACAAGACTGATTTTCCTTTCGAAACATGTGTGCACAGGCATAATCAGGTAAGCGCAATGGCTAAAGTCAGACAGCACGATGCACAAAGCTAGACATCACTTGCGACAGCCGGGAATCACCATGTCAAGAAAACAATAGATACAAGTGCAGGCCATCGCAGAATGCAGGGGAGGCGTCAGGCTCACCTGTAGAATGACGGAGGTGGTGGTGTTGGGGTGGACGGTGAGGAGGCAGATGCTCTGCAGCGTCCTCTTGAGCGTCATCTCGTACTCCTTCTCCAGCTTCCCTGCCAACAAACCAAACAATCAGCACGCCATTGCCATTGATTTCAGCTGAACGTGTTCCTGGTCGGCGCCACACCGCAACGCGAGGTAGGTGGTGACTGACCGGACTGTCCGGTCTTGGGCTTCCAGACGACCTCTACGGAGGCCTTCTCGGGGTCCTCGCCCTTCCTGGTCCCCGGACGCGGCCCGTACACCGCCGCCACCACCACCGTGTCGCCCTGCTCCCACCGCGCCGACCCGTGCGCCCGGTCCAGCGGGTTCCGCGTGCACGAGAACTTCCGCAGCTGGTTCGCCTTCCTCCCCTCCGCCCGAGCGCCGCCACTCCCCTCCATCCCTCCCATCCCTCGCCGCCGACGACTGAGCTGATCGGACAGTGGCGGCGGCGAGGCGAGAGAAACCCTAGCAGAGCTGAGCGACTAAACCCTCGTGCTCTGGCCTCCGTGGCTGAAGAGGAGGTCCACGGATGATCTGGACCGTCCGTGCGGATCGGACGGCTGTGAGCGCTCGATGACGTCCCAGCCTCACGTCTATTCAGAGGCTGCCCACCCTGATTCGAGCCAAACTATTTTCTTCTTCTCCTCCGCCGCCGCCGCCGCCGCATACCGCAGCCGACGCCGACGAGGAGGGAGATGGCGAAGAAGGGGAAGGAGGCCGCCGAGCCGGACTCGAAGGCGGCGGCCGTCCGCTCCCTCTTCTCCGCCGACAACCCCTTCCGCCGCAAGGAGGGGCCTCCCGAGGCGCCCGCTCCTCCCGCAACCCCCGCCCCCGCCACGCCAGCGCGGAAGCACCCGAAGCCGGAGCTCCCCGTGGCCGAGGCTCCGGAGCCGGCGTCGCGGAAGAAGCGGAAGGAGGAGGAGGGGGCGGGGGCGCCGCGCCGGAAGCGGAAGCGGGACGAGGTCGAGGCGGGGTACGAGCGCCGGACGCTCGGCGCCGGCCCGGCCGAGGAGCCCGCGCCGCGGCCCGTGGTCGGGAAGAAGAGGAAGGCGCCCGACGACGTGGCCGTGGCGGCGGCCGGGGGTTCTGGGGAGGAAGGGGAGGACGAGGCGTTCGACGACGAGAGCAAGCTGCTCAGGACGGTGTTCGTGGGGAACCTGCCGCTGCGGACCAAGAAGAAGGCGCTCGCCAAGGAGTTCGCCGCCTTCGGCGACGTCGAGTCCGTCAGGATCCGCTCCGTGCCACTCGGCGACGTCAGTAACCATACCATTCGTTGAATTCCTTGTTTGGTGTTGTGGAGGAGAATTTTGGATTTGGGTGTTGGTTTGATTTGTGTGCTTTGCTGCAGACCAAGATTCCGAGGAAAGGAGCCGTCATAAAAGGGAACATTAATGACAAGGCCGACAAGTGAGTGCATTCTTGCATATGAATTGTTTGGGTTATTGCCCAATTAGACGAATTTACTGAGGGTATAGTTGGCATATGGTTCTTCCATAACAGTAGATGATTGAATTTGCTCTCTGCTCTGTTCTCGCTGTAGTAAGTTTTCAAATGGAAATTCTTAATAAGAAGCGTCTGACATCAATTAGAAGTTTATAATTGCCACTTATTGTTTGCTGTTTTCCTATCGCCCAACTAGAGCAATTTATGCTTCAGAAGGGATATGCCCAACTAGAGCAATTTATGCTACGGAAAGGATCCGCTTGCTCATTTCGCTGAAGTGAAAATTTGAAGGAAATTTCTTAATAAGAAGCACCTGACTGCAACTAGAAATTTGGAGTTACCACATGCTCACACAGGAGTAGTGCTGCTTTCGTATTTC
Source organism: Poa pratensis (assembly GCA_947311845.1). Taxonomy (NCBI): domain Eukaryota; kingdom Viridiplantae; phylum Streptophyta; class Magnoliopsida; order Poales; family Poaceae; genus Poa; species Poa pratensis. The sequence goes on from CAMZMU010000041.1 coordinate 174,275,819, forward strand.
ATCTTTTCTCTCATTGTTAGAGCTTGACGTTTCCCTGCTACGCATGCAATGTCTAAATATTCTCGTGTACTAGGTTAAATGGCCTTCATTCAACTTTGCGTTACATTTTCTTTTCTCAATTGATTCTGTTGAGAGATGTTAATAACTTAATATCCACAAGTTGTTCTTGTTGATACTTGGAAAATAGTAGTATATCTAAGTAATGTTCAGTGTTGCACAAGTTTTAGTCAAGGCGAACCAAAATGGTCATAGCTTAGGAGTAGTTAGGAGCCAAAGGCTACGAAATAGTTGCTGCACAGCAATCAGCCTGCTTTCATGAAACAATTGCAGAGTCCCATATTCACAGCATATGTAATTCCTTGTTCTCCATTAAATAATTTTCATAGCAAGGCAAAATAACCCACGTTGACTTTTTAATTTTAGTAATTCCTACTTGTGCTGTTATGAAGTTAAGGCACAAACAACTGAGCTGAATGCCCAAAATATTTAGTAGCATAGTGAGGCCAGAAAGGCATATCCTTCACACAATCCTCTTTTTGTTCAGAAGTATATCGTATGGGGTTTTCATAGTTTTCTTGTTCTTTGTATAAGTAGTATCGCCTTTCAATATATGTCGTCAATAAACCCCTGCGATGATGGAACACATTAAATTGGTTTGCTGTTGTATACCACAAACGTACTGTGTACCTATTTCTTTTCAAACTCTTATCTTCTTTTCTCCTTTGCAGTGTACATGCCTACATCGTCTTCAAAGATGAGCAGTGTGCGCGGGCAGCTTTATCTCATAACATGGCACTGGTAGGTTGGCAGTCTTACAACTGTTAACATGGTTATTTCAAATGGCTGAAGTGCATCTTAAGAACTTCTGTGTCATATCTAATAATATAGTCTTATCTATCTGAATTTTGAACTTTCTAGTTCAATGGCAATCACATGCGCGTTGATATGGCATGCCCGCCTCGTAAAAAGCTTAGAGGAGAAGGACCTCTCTATGACCGCAAGAGGACAGTGTTTGTTGGTAACCTTCCATTTGATGTAAAGGTATGTATGATGTTGATGTGCCCAATCTTCTGTTGTTCTTTCAATGAAAATCAAGGCATCACAACGTCCACTTGATCTAAGTAACCAGTGTCAACTTTGCTATTTGGTCGCACATTAGGATGAAGAACTCTACCAGCTGTTCTGTGGTCCCAGTGGACCACAAGGTGATGTTGAAGCTATACGTGTTGTTAGAGATCCAGATTCAAGCCTAGGAAAGGGCATTGCTTATGTTCTATTCAAAACAAGGGTATGATTCTTATCCTTCCTCTTCTGTTTTGTGTATGCTGGGTTCTGACTCGTTGCAACAGTCAAAAGTTTGTCAGTACAAAAGAAGTTTATGGGTAGTTGGAATGTTATAATTTATGTAATAGTGCAAGACATTCCTTGAAGATAGCTACTTTAGTCATGTCATACGGTTATGCTATTATCACATAAGAAAATGATAAAGTGGAAAACTTTCTTGCTGAACTGCGCAAGTTTAAAGGAACCATCAGTTAAAAGCAGTGTTTGTAAATATTTAAACCAACGGAACACTGAGCTCCATACTTCTGTTTACGAATTAAGTTCTCTTGCATCCATGCTGTGTCTTGCAATGCTCAGTGTTACTTGTATTGTACTTACTGAGTTCAGTATAGAAAAATGTTAAGTACAAAAAAGGATGCACTGAACCAATTTAATTACCAAGTGTGATCCAGCCTTGTGAATTGCATTTGTTTTACTAGAATTGCACGATCACTTCATTTCTTGTATCATACATTTACAGGTAACTTGCTAAGGGAGCTCTGTTTTTGAGGAACATAACATGTTATAATGAATGAACTTTTGATATCATCTTATGAGATATTCGAACAGTTTCCCACATAGGCTATGTGAACATTGTTATCTCCTTAGGATCTTATGATTGGTTTAATGTGTGTTATGCAGGAGGCTGCTAACGGCGTTGTCAAGAAACGCAGTCTCAAGATCAGAGATCGCTTTCTGAGGCTCACCCATGCAAAAGCACCCGACACCACACCAAAGAAGACAGACGCTGGGAAAACGCATGGCGGTCCAAGACAGAAGAGCCCTTTTACGCCAGGCAGTAAGTCCCGTGAAGGCAGTGACAGCAACAAACGCAAGGAGCCGGCAAGCCTGTCTTACCAGGGCCTGAAATCCACCAAATCTGGCGTCGTCAAGAAGGCGAAAGTGATCCAGCGCCCCAGCAGCAGCCAGGGGAAGCAGCAAGGCAGGCCTAGCGAGTCGGGACAGAGTGAGAGTTCCCGCAAAGGCGGCAAGCGGCCTGCCGTCGCAGCGAGGAAGTCGAAGCAGCTGACCAAGAAGCGCAAGATGGATGGTTCGACGCCCGAGAACACACACCGGAACAAGAAGGCGAGGAAGTAGCCATCCGTATAACAGATCATTCTCCCGACTTTGTAACAGGTGTATCAAATTTTGGACAAGATGAGGTCCTGATAGTGTCTGCCTTCTGTTAGTGTTCCAAATGTAACGCCGAAATGAGTCCAGTGTAGTAGCAATGTGTTATTTGCCTTTAAGTTGGCGCCTCTTTACTAATGTCAAAATGATGCTTATCTATGTAACATCATGTACTTGACATCATTTTTGCCTTGCTTGCCTCCCTATGTAAACCAGGTTGTTCCCATGTCAGTCAAGTAATGGAACTACATAGTATCATGTTCTTTGGTTTAGAATCATTCATTTTGTCATAGAATTAGCAGTTATAGGCATACAAGTGTTTGATTCTCAACATCAGACATTTCATACCTTGGTTTGCTGTATTTGGTAAAGGGAAGTTATGTTCCATGATCCATCACAAATCATTGCATACATCAAAATGAACAGCACACTCCTTGATGGACATCACGCTAATTATAGTATAGTAGCTGTAGAGCTCAAAGTTGCAGTTCATAATTTCAATACAAGTTGATTACAGCTGCAGGCTTCACTAAGCCTATAACATACTACCACCTGGCAAACTGATGTTTCAGGTAAAAATCCATTGTTTTCAGTAAAGAATGTACATCATGCTATGATTCGCCACATTTAACCAGGGTTATTGGATTCCATAAGAAGCTCAGGATCCATCTCAAAATCACTGCATACAGAAATCCAAATGCAAATTCCTGGAAATATATTACAATAGTCATGGTACTGACGGAACTCAAAGAGGCAATCCATAGTTCCATACAAGTTGTACACTAGCCTAAACTACTACTACTACTACAACCGATTGCAAGTGCAAACCCTGCTTGTTGATCTAGCATGGCGGTGAGCACCTGGAGCCGCCACCTCCCCGGCGGAGTCGGCAGTCACGGATGGATATCACACTAATCACAGTAGAACTAATAGTGGTAATTCAGTCTCATACTAATTGATTACAGAAGCAAGCTTAATACTACTAGGGAACACTGATCTGCAACTGCAAACCCTGCCGGACGATCACCAACCGCATCACATGGCGGCGGTCGCCGACGGCACGGCATCGGAGAGCACGTGGAGCCGCCAGAACACCTCCCCGGCGGCGTCAGCAGTCCCGTTATCCACAGCCACCGCGCCAACCAGCGCCCTCACCGCGCCGCACACCACGGGCGCCGCGGCCGCCTTGGTCCCACCGGCGACGCGCACGATCGACGGGATGCCCGCGCGCGCCCCCGCCGCGGCGCAGGCGGCCTCCCCCGCGGCCTCGCTGGCCCTGCGGGAGACGGCGGCGGCGGAGGCGTCGCGGTCGGCGGCGAGGGCGCGCAGCGCCGCGGCGGACTGGGACGCGGCGAGGCCCAGCACGGCGAGCGCGCGGCCGTTCTCGCGCGAGTAGGAGGCGTGCGTCATGGCGCGGCGGAGGAGGTCCGGGGATTGGAACGCGTAGCCGATCTGCTTCTGGAGGGCGGTCAGCGCCGCGTCGAACGGGGAGGAGGCCAGCGCGTTCGCGGCAGGGGACGAGTCGAGGCCCAGGGAGATCGGGAGCGTCGCGCCGGAGACGGCGAGGAGGAGGAGGAGGAGAACGGCGGCGAGCGGCGGGGTCGCCATTGCTGCTCGCTTGCTAGGTCTGGCCGGTGAAGTGCGGGATGACGTGGCAATCGATTGGATTCTGTACGTTGGCGACGCGGATGGGTTTCTGGGCCCATGGGCTGGATAAGGGCCGGGATGGGCTCGTGCCGGGGCTGTGGCGCGTGTGGGCCCGGCCACCGATGAACGGAAGGGCAAATTGGCGTCGTGCACACTGGAACTCCAACGCATGGTGGTATTTGGCAGGTGCGGTGCACCGCCCTGTACATTCACAGATCGGATGTATCTGTTGACCTTAGTATGTAGGTTCTCTCTAGGATATGGTATGCTCATTGCATGAATTTCAACCGTTGAGATTGCAATGCAATGCGTGGACAGAAAAATTGGAGCTCTAAATATTCTGGGAAGCTATGGACCTCGTTGATACGGCTGATTTAACTGTGACCCAACTCTATTTGTCGTTGGCTTGAATAAGTTACGTCTTATTTGAATTGGCTTAATAAGTCAGAAGTAATATTTTAAGCTCATAATTCGCAATGTTAGCTCCACAATGATGTTTTGGGAATACGGGAAATCGTTTTTGGTTGGCGGCGCGCGTATACATGGTCAGCGGAGCATGCAAACCAATTTACGACACAAGCAAGTCATGAAAACAAATAGAGTGCTTTCTTATGTGCCGACACGGTCGAGTCATGTTCTAGTGGGTTGTGAGAAGAGACACGTATATGTGATGGATGCTACTTTCGACAGTCGACATGCCATTGACGCCAATGTAATTTGTGCAAGGAAAGAGGCAGGGATCGGGACCCTTCCATAATCAGCACATATTTTCACATATAGTGTGTGTCGGGAGTATTTTCTCTTTCCACGAAAGTCGTTCGAGACAAAGTTCTTTCCGTATTTAACCAGAAAGAATAGCCTACCAAAACAAATTTCTACATACTACTCCCTCCGTTTTTATTTAGTTCACGTTCTGAGTTTTTTCAAAGTCAAACTTTACAAAGTTTGACCAACTATACACGAAAATATATCAACATCCATAATATTAAACATATATAATATGAAAATATATCTTATGAAGATCCTAATAATGTTAAAATTTCATTGTAAATATTGATATTTTTTCCTATATATTTGGTCAAACTTCACGAAGTTTGACTTTGACTAAACCCAGAACGCAAACTAATTGTAAACGGAGGGAGTACTACATTGCAGATAGCGCAACCCACACACAACGCGGTATTGGCAGGTGTGCGTCGTGTATGTTCCCAAGTGGGATGTACCTGCTAAATTTGGGGTTCATTCGGCAACTTGGTATAGTTTCCCCTGACCGATCTATTATATAGTTTCTCGTGTCCTTGTTGTTTTCAAAAAATTTCAAATGTTGAAGCTCGAAAAGATTTATAAATGTTGATAGCGCAACTCATATCAATTTCGACGCTTCTCTTGCGACGGAAATCAGGTGTGTTCGCGTGAAAAGGAACATTGAGGCATTCTGCGCAAAGACGGTTTGCTCCTGGAAAGAGGCGTGTACCCAACCTAATCCCACAACTCCATGTGTACTTTCACCGTTTCACGGGTGAAACACAAAACAAGGTTCTTCGTTTTTCGCTATCATACGATTCATACTCACCCAAAATTATTTCCACATATAGGTAAAAACCGGAAAAAAAATCAACAAAGCAATATCTCATTCACAACCAAAGATACAAAGATCTTTTTCCCATTTAATAACCAAAATTAAAAAAATCTCACATATAGCAAAATAACCCGGCGACGTGGCCGGAGGAGAGCGTGCTCACCATTGTTTTCGGGTGCGACGGACAGCAAGGCTCCGTAGCGTGTGCGCGTAGCGCATTCCCAACCCAACGCCGCCGAACGTCGACGGCGACGGGTCCGGCAGGTCGCGCCGTGTCGCCGCCACCGAGCTCGCTCGGCTCCACTCCACATCTCCGTTCCGTTGCCACTTTTACATAAACGCCCCTACACCAAATAAACCAATATAATCCGGCACCCCTCCACTGTCCCCCTTGTCGTCTCTCCTCCTCCGCCCACCCAATTCCCCTCCGCTGCCTGCAAATACCCACCCCAAACCTAGAATCCCCAACCCCGAATCCCCGATTCCCTCTGAGAATCACTCGAATCGGAGACCACCCCGGCGCGCACGCTCGTTGGCACTCGAGGTGGGCCTGAGCTCCGGCGGGCCGTACGTACGGATCGATCGCGGGGAGTCGAGGGACGCCATGGACGGCGGGGGAGGGGCGGCTGCGGCTGCGGCCGCGGCTGCGGGGGCGGTGACGACGGCGGTGGCTCCTCCAGGGGCAAGTAACGGCGGGGGAGGGGCGGCTTCGGCAGCGGCGCCGCCGCCGTTCCTGCAGAAGACGTACGAGATGGTGGACGACCCGAGCACGGACGGGTGGTGTCCTGGGGCCCCGGGAACAACAGCTTCATCGTGTGGAGCACGCCCGAGTTCGCCAGGGACCTACTACCAAAGTACTTCAAGCACAGCAACTTCTCTTCCTTCGTCAGGCAGCTCAACACTTACGTACGTCCCCATGTCCCATGCTCCTCTCTCCCTCCCTCATGTTGGTGCCTTCGCTTGTTGCTTGCTTGCTGCCTGTGTTGCCGGCCCCGGGATTTCGTTTAGTGTGAGAGAGACTGTCTGTTGGAGCCAAGTGATCATGCTAGCGTGCTTGTACGTTTGAGCTGATCTGACCCTCTTAACGCCTGTTAACGGGTAGAGCCGATTCGGTGCCCCAACTAGAGGCGATCCTGTGTTGGTTTCGACTGTATCCTGGAGGGAGACCATGACGGAGTTCTGTCTCAGGAAAACCGCTTACATGACTTCAAAACATGGAGGTGAGGTCCAGTACTGTTGGTGTTGAGTGTGACAGGCTGCTTATCTCAAGCTGATGTAAGAACAGGGTGCGCGTGTGTCTGTCGGCACTTTCGTAGACATAGGTTTACATGAGGTACCGAATTCGTAGGTGTCTGGCCACTTGCCTAGGCAGCCGTTAACCGGAGTTCTTTGGATTTCCCTCGCTCCGTGCAAAATTGGACAATTTCGATCGATAAACCTTTCCTTGTTTCAAGTTTAGCCTATGTGTTATCAGTTATCACAGTTCGATTTGGGGGCTTTTGGTTTTGAGAGCATACGAAATGTTGTCTAAAAGTGTTGGCAGAATGAAAGATGATGTGTGGTTTTAGTATGCATGTTGCTTTGAGCCTCATCCGGTTCTGATAACAATACCCACCGCCGGTACTTTTGGGTGTGCCAATGATTTGGAACCTTAACCAAGTTGATGCTTTACCAGGGTAGTGTGTTAGTCTGAACTATCGCTGGAATATGGTTAGCTGACGAAATTCTTTGTCTGGGTTACTGCTTTCTTATTAACTAAAAGAACATAGTCAGGTCTAATACTGTTGCTGTGTGAGTGTGATAGGTTGCTTCTTTTTCTCAAGCTGATGTGAGAATTGGTACTTTCCTAGACAGAGGTCTACTTGAGATACTAAAGTCATGGATATCTGAGTGGTTTATATGGAGTATTGCAGTCGTTTTAGTGAAGTCTTGGGATTTTCCTCGTTGCTTGTCAAATTAAACCATCCTACCAGTAAGCCTTTCTGTGTTTAGAATTTAGCATATCTGTTATCGTAGTTAGATTTTGCGGCTTTTGCTTGTGAGATGACAGAATTTCAGTCTAAAATCGTTGGGGTGAATGATCATGTGTGGTTGTAGTATACAGGTTTGTTTGGGCTTGATCTGGTTCTCAAAACAATACTCACATCCCGTAGTTTTGAGTACGTGGATGATTTCGAACCTTAACCAAATTGATGCTTTACAAGGGTACTGTGTTGGTCTGAACTATAGCTGGATTATGGTTACCAGCTTACCATGACGGAACTCTTTCTCTGTAATGTTGCTTTCTTATTATTGACTACAATAACATAGGGCGGAGTTAGTCATGTCTAAAGTCTAATACAGTCCTTGTCCTTGTCCTTGTATGAGTGTCAGAGGTCCTTTTTTTCCCTCTCAAGCTGATGTAAGAATATATGTTTGCACTTTCCTAGGCAGAGGTCTACTTGTGGTACTGAAATCACGGATATCTGGGTGGTAATACATATAATATTGCAGTCGTTTAGCAATGTCATGGGATTTCCCGTCCTACCAATAAACCCTTCTTGGTTTAAAAGATAGCTTAGTTGAGTTTAGTTTGTAGACTCCAATGTTTAGGCACGTGAGCATATGTTGCAACTGTACTTGACCATTTTAAAGTGTAAAACTTTTAACCATCAAGTGCTTTGATTTGTGGCGCAAGGAGTCACCAGTTGGCTTAAGCATATGGATCTGGTATAGATCCACTTTAATCATCTCATTAAGTACTGTTGTGTAATTTCCCCAACTCTTTTATCTTTGAATGAAGCATGAAACTACATGTTCTATGAATTGATATTGGCATCGGGAATTACAGGGTTTTCATCAGATCTGAATACACGCTTACTGGTGCACTAACCAACACATTACAACTTACAACCACATGCACCTGTAGAAACTAGAAGCAATAGAACATCCAAAAAGTAGCATTGAAATAACATACACAATACAGTATATCTGTTCTTTTGTTTGTTAATTTTTTGATTGCTTTCTACTTCAGTTTAAAGTGGCTACTGTTTACATTATATCCAGTGAAGAATTATTGTCCCAGGAGACTTTTCTGTACTGATTGTCTGTATTTACATACTTATCTGGTGATTGCTGATCCGGATGTGATGGCATACCCTTTAACTGATGAATGCATATACGATTCCCAGTCATTGACTCATGTCATCACCAAGTTGATTTACATTTACAATAATGAAATTTAGCAACAACTGTTGGGGCTCTTGGACAACAGAACTTACTGACTACCAGCATATACTTGAAGCTTTGATTATCTTCAGTTTGCCTGAACCTTTTATCAGTTTTAACTATTTTATTCTTGCACAGATGGTTACTAATGTAATCTGTGGTAATTTCATGTCCTTCTGTATTGTGGTCGATTAGCTGGTTCCTTGTGTCACAGGTGTTTTTAGGTGAGTCATAGACTATTACGATTGTTTGGGCTGGATTTCTTGTGTGTTTGTTCTCTACTTCATGTTATCTTGATGCTGCAAAATTAGACCATTCAAAGCACATTAGCTCCTTTTTCCTCATTGCTGCTTTTTGTAACAGGGGTTCAGAAAAGTTGATCCAGATAGGTGGGAATTTGCAAATGAGGGCTTTTTGAGAGGACAGAAACATCTACTGAAGACCATCAACAGAAGGAAACCATTGCAAGCAAACAACCAAGTGCAAGTGCAACAGCAGCAGCAGCAACCCCAGTTGCAGAATGGGCCATTACCTTCTTGTGTAGAGGTGGGGAACTTTGGGATGGAGGAAGAGATCGAGATGCTAAAAAGGGACAAGAATGTTCTGATGCAGGAGCTTGTGAGGCTGAGGCAGCAGCAGCAGACAACTGACCACCAGCTGCAGACTTTGGGCAAGCGTCTTCAGGGCATGGAGCAACGGCAGCAGCAGATGATGTCTTTCCTGGCCAAAGCAATGCAGAGCCCTGGCTTCCTGGCACAGTTTGTGCAGCAAAACGAGAACAGCAGGAGAAGAATCGTTGCCGCGAACAAGAAAAGGAGGCTACCCAAGCAAGACCATCACGACGGCCTAGTAGACTCCTCCTCCGAGAGCGGCGTGTCGTTGGATGGCCAGATAATCAAGTACCAGCCTCTCATCAACGAAGCGGCCAAGGCGATGCTGAGGAAGATCCTGCAGCAGGACCCTTCTTCTTCTACTTCTTCACACAGGTTTGAATCCATGGGCAACTCAGACAACTTCTTGCTGGAGAACAACTGCATGCCGACTGCTGCTCAGGCTTTCGATGCCTCTTCGTCGACTCACAACTCCGCTGTCACCCTGGCGGAGGTCCCGGTCAGCTCAGGCATGCCGCCGTATATGGGTGTGAGCTCTGGACTCTCGGCGATCTGTTCATCTTCTTCAGCTCCCGGCCCTGAGATCCAGCATCCACTCTTCGACAACAACCCCTCTTCCAAAGTATTACTTCCCAATATGATGAGTGCTGCTGCGGCTCCTTCTCTTCCAAGGGCTATGACAACACCGGGGCCAAGCGATATCAGCAGTATTCCTGGGTTCCCAGACTTGCATGATCTCATCACAGACGACAGCGCGTTACTATCCCTGGAGCAGGAGAAGGGAGCTTCGAGATGCCTGACCCCGAGTGTCTATTCCCTCCTCTCCCCGAAGACGACGATGACTCCATCCCCATCGACACCGATGAGATCCTGTCCAGCGACGACTCCCAGAAGCTCCCGGGCATCATCGACTCCTTCTGGGAGCAGTTCCTGGTGACCAGCCCTCTGTCCATCGACAATGACGAGGTCGACTCGGGTCTGCTGGACGCAGCAAGGGAAGCGCAGCTGCAACAGGAGAACGGGTTGTGGACCCGCACCGACAACCTGGCTAACCTGACGGAACAGATGGGCCTGCTGTCATCATCACACCATAGAGCATGAGGTGCTGCACTCGCAGCGACCCGACGCTCTCTCAAGGTTCCCTTGCTGGGGTTCTGGTGGCAATAAGACTCGTATAGCTTGTTTACGCAGCCGCAACCATGTATACTGAAACGTGAAACATCCGTCGGCCGATATGTGGGGAAGACCCGATCTTTTTGTATCTGAAGGTGGCAGGCGCGAAATCTGTTTTGTATGTGCTCTTTTAACTTCTGTTGTTCTTGACAAACTATCAAGTAGATCTGCCTCACCATGTACACGTGCACAGCAGCAACAAATGTGTTCTAGAGCAAGATGGGGGAAGCCAAGAAGCAAGCACCCAAGCATACATCTTCACCGTCAAACTTGCTGCAATCTGAGCTGAGATGTATACCTGGAACTTACAGCTACGGAAAATTTGTATGCGTTAACTGCAAGTCTGTTTTTTTGTATATTCTCTTTTAACATTGTTGCTCGACAAATTATTAAGACTAGTAGGTGGCCTGTGCAACTTCTGCATCCATATTTGTGTGCCTGAAAGACAAAATGGAAATCTTCGTTATTTGAACCGGTAGTTCAAACTTGTTGGTAGTTATCCAAACATCGCAATTAGATGAAATAGTGAATCGCTCTGGAGCATCTTATCTTTTTTAGTAGAAACATGGAGCTTGGGTTGATTGCTTAAACAGCAAACTACATTGGTTCTGAATGCATAGACCTAGGCTCAAACACGTTCACTGAAAAACAAATTACACCAGAGACAGATTTTATTTCACTCTGCAAGACTTTCATACAACGAAAACTGAAATCTTCTAGAAATATGTGGATACCAGGGCTAAATGCCTAAATGTAGATACTCTGTGATGAGATCTAAATTATAAGTAGTATGGATATGGAGGATGGCTATGGAGTGGAGATGAAGGCAGCACTTCATGGAGATGGTGGAGACGGCGGCTGGAACGGCGGTGTGGAGGAACATGCCGAAAGCGGGGGGGGGGGGGGGGGGGGGGGGGGGGTTCTTCTCTCCTTATACCAGTCTGGTAGGGTTTTGAGCCGGTTCTGAGGCGAATTAATTTGCTGGTCCTTCATGGAAGCTGTTTGGATTGATGTTCTCATCGGTACGGTTGGACCCGACGTACCGTGACACGCTACGTAGCACCGATACTTCAAAACCTGGCGTATCCGCGTACCGTACTTTGCCGATACTCCGATACTCCGCCGATACTCGATACACGTATCCCTGGCGTATCCTATTTTCCTGAATTAAAAAAGAAAGAAAAGAATGCCGATACTCCGAGGATACTTCGACGATACTTCGGCGATACCTAGAGTCTACGAAGCGAGATACCGATACCTGAAATCTATGTGCTACTGATGGTGAAGAAGCATGGCAGGCAGCCAGACTTCTTTTGGTGCTACCAATATCTGGAGTGAGATACCGACGACATGTCGTCTGCAGGCATCGGCATGGCAAGCAGCCAGTCTTCTTTTGGTGGTAGTTCAAGCAAAAATAGTTAGTGCTAGTTAGCTACTGATGGTAAAGAAGCTGGGGCTGGGGCTAGTGCATTGTGGAATTGATGAATGATAACTATTCAGTCATTGAGGACATGAAAAGGCAATAAATGGGGCAGTATTTTCATCTCATCTCACCATCTCAGTATCCCACAGGATTTGAATTTTTCTGTCTTTATTACATGGCATATTATTATTTTTACATATGTACTCGCCGTATCGCCGTATTGCTGTTTTTTGAAATTGCCGTATCCCGTATCGCCGTACCCGTGTCGCCGTATCCGTCTCGCCGTATCAGTGCTACGTAGGTGACACGTTATCTTAATTTTCACCACATCTTTGGACTTCTGATTTTTGGTAACTCTATCCGAAATATATCTTCATAAATGTGTGATTTCCACTAAAATAGCTTACCAAACTGCAAGAAATAAAATAAAATAAAGATTTTCAAAGTACTTTGTACATCAATGGTTAGTGGCAAGTACAGAGTGATGGTGAGATTTCATCGGAGTTTGTTTAACCAACCATGCATGGAAAATGAATCGGACAAAAACCAATTGCCGGAGCCGCTGACCGGGCCGAGACGTGGCGACAGAGGATGAAGGAGAACGGCAAGCTGTCGTGGCGGCAATGGAAGCTGGTGGCTGATTGGAAATCGAGCCAGCAATGGGGGGAAGAACAGTACCTTTTATTTTTCAGGGCAGAGTAATTGGTTTATTTCGAGAGGGTCAGAGTCGTGTCCTGATGGGTGAAAAGGCCAACTGAGGAGCGGGTCTCTCCTGGGCCGGCCCAAGGAGGGACTCCTACACTACTCGTATCCTATTGTCGTAGGCAAATTTCGACCACAAGGGCATCGACGATTGATTGTTACGCGAGACCGAATCAATCAGTTGTTTGCTGCTCCGCCTACGAACGATCTCTCATAGACCTAGCGTACGATTCATCTCACAGATGGCCATGGCAGTCTCCGTCCCATACGACGTGATCCTTGAGATCCTCCTCCGCGTGAAGGACGTGGCCACCCTCTTCGATGCGCAACGACGTGCAAGGGCTTGTGCCGCCTCCTCGCCGCCGACCCCTCCTTGGTCCGCCGCTGCTTGACGGAGGACGTGTGCCGCCGCTCGGCTCCCTTCGCCGGCTTCTTCACCGAGCGACGCCTCCGTAGAGCTGGCATCCCTGCGCCGTGCCTCGTCCCGCCACCAAGGCCGGTGCTAGACCCTCGCTCGTTGCCGCTCTCTCAACTTCTTCTTGCCCAACGTTCCTGATGATCGCCGCTTCTTCAACCACGCGGTGCCGCTAGCCTCGCGCCATGGCCTCCTCCTTGTGCGCTTGGATCTTTACAGCGACCGTAAAGGCGACCTCCTTGCTGTGTGCAACCTTCTCACTGGCACACTCGATGTGCTCCCCGTTTAGGGCATAATTCTGTGTTCGACCACCATGATGTCACGGCTATGCCATACTCACTAGCAAGGACTGTTCGACAAACAAAGACCGGCAGGATCAGTTGACCTTCTTCAAGGTGCTTGTCATCGGCATCCGCGGGGACATTAGCTCGATGCATTACCGTCTCCGCACCTTCTCCTCGGCTGGTGAGGCGAGATGGAACGTGTGTACCGGTACTGTCAAGGGTGGCAGCAGCTACATCCGGCTCTGGCAGCATAGCGCGGCCGTGTGCCACGGCATGGTGCATTGGCTATTTTGGTGCACGCCAAGATTCTACAGTTCTGATGTTGATGTCTGCACTTTGCACTTTTGATGTCACTGTGAGACCAACCACTTCTCCTTTACACGGCGGCCGATGAAACTCCATAACCTCGTGTATCCCCACTATGAACCATACATTAGTGTGGACGTGGAGGAAAGGCTCACATTGTTTTTCATCGAAAGACGGGGTTCAAGAATAGAGATCTGGACTCTACACAACAATAACAGGTGGTCACATACCCGACTGGTCACGCTAAAACAACTGAAGAATCAACGGAAGGAGTCTCAGGATGTTGTCTCATATACGTGCTTGGGAGAGAAAAGTGGCACATTGCTCGTCAAAGATAACTATCATCATGTCTTTTTTGCGAATGCCATGACCGGGGTGATGCATAAAGTTAAAATTCGGTTTTGCTAGTTCTCAATCGCATGAGAATTAGCTTAGTTCTCATTCGCATGACGTCATCAGTTGCAAGTGGAGTTGCAACTGATTTGGACCACTTGATTTGCTTCGTGATTCGTACACCAGTTGCAAGTCAACTTGCAACTGGGATTTGATGACGTCATGCGATTGAGAATTAAGTTAGTTCTCATTCGCCTGAGTTGCAAGTGGACTTGCAACTGCTCCACACTGTTCGATTTGCTTCGTGATTCGTGCTAATTATGAGTTGCAACTTGACTTGCAACTGAGATCGATGACGTCGTGTGAATGAGAACTAAGCTAATTCTCATTCGATTGAGCATTAGAGAGACCTTAAAAATTGGCCACATAGGTGCAATCTGAGTTCTAAAAGGACCATGCCCTTGGACATGGATTGGCCGGCCTTCTTTCTTTCTCGGCTTAGTGTAGCAATATAATGCATGGCGACGAATGCTCGTGCGATTGTTTGTGATCAGTCCATGGAAATGAATGGACAATATTGAATTATTTTCTCAGGCTATTAATTTATACACACCGGGACTTATGTATCATGTTACCTAAAATAATTGAGATTTTTGTCATCTTATTTGACAGAAGTCTTAAAGTGACAGGGATGGACGAATTTAAAAGTTTCTCAGTGTCATCTAGTACAATAATTGTCCTCTTTTTATCTTTACTAGCAAAAGTGATCGTGCGTTGCAACGGGACAAAAAAATCTGCGTTGGAGAGGCGTATTTTGTTCTTTTGTGATGGTAGTAAAACACGACCAATCGGTGCAATAGTGCATAAACCAAAAGATGCATATGTCGAAGAAGTGAGAAAGAACTGAACAGAGCATCTGCCACCTAAACAACTCAGTAACACAGTTGCTTGACATCTCTCTTTGTATCTGAAACCTGACATGATGCCCACCCTTTTTGCCACCTCAAGCCCAGTTCCATCTTCCATAATTCAGTTTCAGGTTCATCTGTAAAGAACAAAAGAAAACACTAAAAAATTGGCTCACCCACACAATCGTGGGGAGAGCAGTGTCACTCTCCTGATTTGAGCACGCGATACTGCAATATATGCATTCATTTTCATCGTATATTCATTCATGTCAATGTTATGGTAGTTTACAAAATTGCAGGTGATGCGATGTCAATCATCACTGACCTTTTGCCTCATCTCCTTCCTTACTTAGTATACTACGGCGGGTAGTTTTTGTTTCTCAGTGAGACTTGGTCGAACCCGATCAGAAATAGAAACTTGAGTTTTCGGAATTAAATTATAATGCCTAAATTAACAGTTACATGGTTTATATGTACTATTTATAACATTTCTGTATCTGCATTTATCTGCTTTTTTTGGTAGCATTTAAATTGCTTTAGCTTCCTAAGCTCTGTTTAAAATAGCCGGCTATTGTGTTTAGCGCTGGCGATTTCAGAAGCTATAAAAGGCTATAGCTGGGCTATAGCACGGCTACGGTCTTATAGCCGTTCTGCTAAATAATAAAAAAAAAACGTGTGTTTGGTAGCCTGCGTCACCTTGGCATGGGTTTCCCACTTGATGCAAGCTCACTTCATACATGTTGTGCTGAGATTTTGTTGGGTGTTTGGTGAGTCGTATGTGTCGAGACATGTTCAGCAGAGATGATGTTTGGTGGCACATATGGATAGGGACAAGCTGCAGGAATATAAAATTATAAATAGGTCCAAATGTTTACCCAAAGGACCTTGAAGAGAAAAATAAAAATCAATCAGGTCCTTGTACGTCCATCACGACCAGTCACATCAAGGTCTTCATGCCGTGGGATCAGCTGGCCGGCGGCGGTGGCTGTACGGGAACGACTGAGTCGACCTCTTGCTCGGCGCGCGGTGAGGCCGAGCTCCTCCTCCTCCACGCGGGTGGCCTGCCGCCTGCTAGGATTCCGGTGAGGAGCTCGAGGGAGGCCGAGGCGGGCATGGTGGTCTTCCATGGCGGCTTGAGGGATTCCGGTGAGCCGCTCATCCGTGGCAGAGCGAGGTGCTCCTCCGTGGCGGCGCAAGGAGGCGGCGCTGGTGGTCCTCCGTGAAGGCGCGTCAGATTCTGGTCAGCAGCTCGTCCGTGACGGCGCGAGGTGCTCCTCCGTGGCGGCGCGATGACGCAGCGCTTGATGGTCCTCCGTGGCGGCGATAGACGGCGGCGCTGGTGGTCCTCCGTGGCGGCGCTTGGTGGCGGCGGACGGCGGTGCTAGGCGATGGTGTTGGCAATGTGTACGGGAAGGAGGCAGGAAAGGAGAGTGGGGGAATGGACTCGGGGGCAGAGAAAGTTTCGCGAGGGGCGTGCGGCGAGGCGCGCGTGATTTTTTTTTGGATGAGCCCAGGTTGCCCACCCAACCTACCAAACACCCGAAAATGTGATGGGGTGGGAATTTCTGAGTCCAGCCGACCTACCAAACACACCCAATATTTAGGCATCATATATTTGTATATATTATCAATAATTCTCAGATGCCATGGCTACCAGCCTGCCACCCCTCTTGGTTCTATATTTGGGAGAGAGAGATAGAGGAGAAAACGAGAAGAATTTAGGGCTAGGGTTGACATTTGGGCGCCGAAATTGAACCGAGAGAGACAAATTTGGCCCTAGCGATACAAATTTTGATCCAAATTTTTTGGATCTTATGCGGGAATATAGCGGCTAAGGGGATAAATTGGGGCTAAATTCATTTAGCCGGGCTATTAGCGGCTATTACCTTTTTAGCCTACGAAGGCCTTATCTATAGCGCAGACCCTATCACGAGGCTATAGCCGGGTGATAGCCGGCTATTTAAAACAGAGTTCCTAAGTAGCATCAGTATGTACTATGAAAATTTCCTCCATTTCATCTGGTGGTGTTTCCGAAACTTCCCTGCCGTCCTTTCACAAGTAAATAATACTTGGCTTTGCTATTACATGATAGTTTCTTCACATCTGGTGATGTTTTCAGAAATTTACTGCCTTCCTTTCACAAGTTCTTAATACTTGGCTTTCTTTTACATGATATTTTCTTCCAGAAGATAATTCCAGCTGTTGTATTTAGAACAATTAAGAAGTATATTGTTCAAGTGGCCACCTAGAACTCCGATTTTTTCTGTTCTTAATTTGTTGATCGCTTGCAACTAACGGCTTTCTTTTTTATTTGAAGCCTGGAAGACTGAATCAAGTGATACCTCCTGCTATCCTGCAAGGTGATCACCAGGATGTCACCACTTGGCTTTTTAAGTTGATTTCTCAGGTACATAACACAATATACACTAAGGCATGATGGGCTTATAAGTGATAGCACTGTTAGTCAAATTTTTGAAAAGAAAACCTTACGTCATTCTTTCTGCTTTAACAATGGATGGTGCTGTCGGTGCTTGACTTGAACGGAACTGCAACAACAACTCTATTGGCGGGCTATCGAGAAGATTACGTTTTCTGTGTTTCGATTGTGTTCACTGGTGTTAAGGAGTGACTTTTTTTTGGAGTTTATCGCTGTGATGATGTACTGTAGGGCATTTCTTGGTTGTCGATCTGGTGAAGCGTGTAATCTGGTTAATCTTGCTAACATTTTTTCTTAAACATTTCTTGGCTGTTGATCTTGCAAAGCGTGTCTTTGGCTTCTATATCCACTGGTAGCATGGCATTTCCTGTTAAAATCTTACAAGCAATAAGAGCAGGACATATTAATATTTTGAAGATCTTGTTAACGGCCAACAACTCATGGTAAAATGCATGGTCCTCCCAGCACTTTAGGTGTTCCCCGTGCTACAGTTAAGAAATACAATTTTAAATGTTTTAGAAAAATTTAGGTAAAAATGTGAGTGTTCACAAGGTATATGTATACAACCTCTAAAAGTTTCATGTTCAAACTCGAAAAGAACATTGAGCAGCAAAAATGACAAATCTAACATGAATAGTATCATTTTTTGATTTGTCTTGTTGGAACACTAACGACACTATTCATGCTAAACTTGTCTTTTTTGTTACTAAATGCCCCTTCCAAATTTGAGCAAGAAAATTTGGAGCTTGTTGACACATACCTTGTGAACACTCACACTTTTTTCTAAATATTACTCCCTCCGTTCGGAAAAGGATGTCACAAAAATGGTCTATCTATAGTTCATTTTTGTGACATCCTTTTCCGAACGGATGGAGTAGAAAACACTTAAAATTGTTTTTTTTCTAATGGTAGCACGGGGAGTACCTAAAGTGCTGGTAGCACTAGATATTCTCTTGGTACTTAAGCTCTGTCTTGTCAAAAGTTGAGTTCGTGCCGTTTCCTTAGCCTAGCATTAATGTTCTGCTAAAGTAACCGGAGCAGTTCTATCTACATCAATGTCTCGACTATAGAAAGAAATGCATGTAAGAATAATAGTTACTAGTGGCGTGTGCCCCGTTTGCAGTAGTCACCGTGAAGCTTTGAATGTCCTAGAGGGAAGGATGACACCCGGGAGAACCTTGGGTTAGCAGTGCTGATCACGTAAACCTGTACTGTTGAGTGTTGATAGAGTCATGGTACTGCTCTCCGGCATCTTTGTTAATTTACGGCAACCAATGCTCCTTCACATGGCCTTGTATGCATGTAAGATTTCGTTTTGCTGACGCTGCCAGTTGAAACAAGTTGTGGGCTCGTACACCAAGTTCACATCTTGGCATCGTGGATGGGGTCACTCGTACATAAACAAAGAATGGTAATATTGACTAGAAGCTTAACATTGGCTAGGTTTTGCATCCACCACACACTGGCTGCAAATCTCCCTTCACACTTGCTGCAAATCTCCATGAACTTTTCCTTGGAGTAGATAAATTATCTATGGTGCGGAATCCCAATTAATATGGTGGGCAAAACGCATCTCTAAGGTTAAGAACGTGGGACGCACATGCAAATAGGGTCAAGAGTAGCACTGAATCGTGTTTAGGACGTGGTAATAAGGCCACAGTGGTGAGCATCCCATTCAGCCTGCAATTCTTCCCCATCATCCTACACTGAACTATCACAGCAAACTCCGAGCTATCGGAAAGGGGGCGCCATGGAGGGCGCTCTATCACCGCAGCGGCTGGAGCATTGAAGCCAGTGCTGGGAAAGCTTGGCGCTCTACTCGGCGACGAGTACAAGCGTTTCCGACGGGTGCGCAAGGAGATCGAGTTCCTCACTCACGAGTTGGCCGCCATGGAAGCTTTTCTCCACAAGAAGTCAATGGAGGAGGATCTGATGTACAAGACAAAGTCTGGATGAGGAGGTGCGGGAGCTGTCCTATGACATTGAGGACAACCTCGATGACTTCCTGGAAAATGCCGGTGACAAATCTGCCAAGCCAGGTGGTTTCATGAAGAAGATCAAGAACTTGCTAGATAGGACCAAGGATCACGACAGATTGCCAAGCGATTGAAGATTTGAAGAAGCAAGTAATTGAGGCGAGCGGAGGCACAAGAGGTACGCGAGTAGTGAGGCCGTCTCCAAGATAACAATGTAACCGTTGACCCCAGAGCTCTTGCATATTTGAGGATGCATCAAATCTGGTTGGTATTGATGGACCGAAGAATGAGCTTAACCGATTGTTTACTCAAGAAACCAGATATGAATCAAAGCAACAACAACCCAAGATGGTATCTATTGTTGGATTTGGAGGGCAATTTGATTGTCATGCCTTTGTGTTGTATCACGAAATCCAGACATAATGAAAGTAATGAGAAATATTCTCAGTCAGGTATCTGATCGAGATTATTCAAGCATCGAGGACATACCACAACTTATCACTCGGATCTCAAATTTCCTAGCAGACAAAAGGTATTATGTACAATATTTTTCATTCATTTTGTGAATGTCACTATGTCTATTTGGTGTCATTAAATGTTGGTACATTCTTGTTCAAACTTGCGATTGTTTAACTTAGGATAGAATAGATTGACACCTATTTTTTGGGGCGCATGGAGTATATAGGTAAATATGTAACATATATTTCGTAGTTGTACTGGTTTTCTAGATACATTGTGTGGTCAATAGTCAATACTCAATTGTTTACATTTACTTGTGCAGGTTTATTATTGTAGTTGATGATATATGGAATGTGGAAATATGGGATGTTATTAAGTTTGCTTTCCCCCTAAATGGAAATGATTGTAGAATAATCACCACCACTCGTGTGAATGATGTTGCTCAGTCATGTCGTTCATCATTCAATGGTCATATATATGCCATGGTTCCTCTTAGTGTGGTGCACTCAAGGAATTTATTTCACAAAAGACTATTCAACTCTGAAGAATGTCCATCACACCTTCAAGAAGTTTCTAATAAAATATTGAGAAAGTGTGATGGTTTACCATTGGCAATCATTGCTATCTGGTCTGTTGGCTCATAAGGGAAAAACAAAGGACCAGTGGTATCAAGTTGAAAGTTCAATTGGTTGTGGACTGGAAAGAAATTCTAGCATTGAAACCATGATAAAGATAATATCACTCAGCTACTTTGATCTTCCACATCATCTCAAAACTTGTCTACTATACCTCAGTATATTTCCAGAAGACAGTGATATTAGGAAGGATATGTTGATAAGGAGATGGATTGCTGAGGGATTTATCGAGGAAAGAAAAAAGTACACCCTATATGAAACTGGAGAGGAGTATTTTAACGAGCTAATAAATAGGAGTTTGATCCAATCTGCTTTTGCCACATTAGATAATCTACTCTATTGCCGAGTTCATGACACGGTTCTTGATTTCATTGTATCCAAGTCTATTGAAAGAACTTTGTTACCATAATTGGTGTACCTGGTATAAATCCTGACTCACAGAACAAGGTTCGCGATTATCTATACACAATAATAGCGAAATACCAGAGAGTCTAATTTTATCTGCTGTCCGGTCACTTAATATCTTTAGCGGTTGTGTGAAAAGCCCATATCTGAAGGAGTTTAAACACTTGCGTGTTTTGTGCTTTGAAGACTGGCTGGAACTTGAACATCATCATCTTGAGGGTATAGGAAATCTGCGCCACCTGAAGTTCTTGATGCTCGAAGCAGAAACCATTATAGAGCTTTCAAAAGAAATAGCAGAACTAAATCACTTAGAGACACTTGACATATTATCTTCTGGCGGTTATGACTGCCCTCTTTCAGTTCCAGCAGCTATTTGTCCAGATGGACGATTAGTCCATTACCGTGTTGACAATTGGGATGAAATGGAAGGAATTGAGGCACCGGAAGTGTTGGGATCTGTTGAGGTGGAACAATAGTCGACTGACTTTTATCGCCGACTTGGTGATCTGACAAACCTGAGGGGGCTGGAATTGCGCTCTTACGATGAGGAAGCAGACAGTGAGCTGGCATGCTCGATCCGCAAGCTGGTGAAAGCAAACCTTCGTTTTCTACAAATCTCTATGTTCGAAAATATTAGCTTGGTAGATGACTTAAACCTGAACTTGACCTTGACGGGTTTATCTCAAAGGTCCCAGATGGGTGGGCACACTTGTCAACCTCCAGAAATTGACTCTCTGGTTAGGGACTCGTATTAGTCAGGAAGATGTGGAGATCCTGGGAGGAATTCCCAATCTGCGCTATATAAATGTCCAGTATCAAGGTCCAATTGGAGACCAACTTAAGACCGCCATGGAGATTCTGATTGCGGCCATCCCAACCATCCCACACTCGTATGGTACAACCACCGCTGGATCTCTCCGCAATAGTTCTTGGAGAAACAATTCAGGTACCAATTCGTCCTATACAGAAACAATTGTTGGTTATTGATCCGTGTTTGGCTGCAGCACGTAGCATGCTAATTGCTAACATAGCTTGTGGTGAAACATGCAGTGTGGTAGCAAAATGCAAGACCAGGACGACTGGGAGATTGGAGTTCTTGTTGCATCCCAGATTGGTAGCAATCCTTTGCATTTATCCGAAGTAAAAATGATGGGTTGCACTCTTGAGTTATTGAGCTTGAATTGCGACTACACAAGACTACTGCCGGTTACCATTTGTTTTTTATATGTGCATCGTTGTTTACTTGAGAACACGTTTATGTAATGTTTAAATAAATTAGGTGCAAGAACATCACTGCTTGCTTTACTGTCTTTGGTTTTTGCTGATATTTTATATTTCATACCAGTAAGTCATCTTGTTCATGTATCAGAAACATGTAATGAATTCCTTGTGCTACAAGAGGTTCCAACAGGTGTGTGAATTTGGATGGCCCAGGAATGGCCTGATGTTTAATTAACTCAAATGGCCATCCTAGGAAGTAGCTATACACATGTACTAATCAACTAGACATTTGATGGCGGTACTAGCCTACAGTATGTATAAATGTATAATCGTAGTATATATTATTGCACTTTGACAGTTTAGAGATTAAATATGCATGCCTATCTTTCATCAGGCTATTGAACTGAAACAAGAAATGCGGAAAAGCAGTTTTGAACCCGGGCACCAGTGAACCCGCCAGGTGGCCTTCTGCAATTCCAGGTGGACTTTCTGCTTCAACAATGGATGGTGAGGTGTGGGCTTGAACTGCAACATTTCTCATCGGCGGGCTATCGAAAAGGTCAAGCGTCCAGTGCGAAGACTCAAGCTCAATGCTTAGGATTTCTTTATGTTTGCTGGTGTTAAGGGGTCGCTGTTCTTTGGAGTTTATCGCTGTAATGATGTACTGTAGGGCGTTTCTTGGTTGTTGATCTAATGTAATTTGGCTTCTATATCTAGTGGTAGCATAGCATCTCATTACGAAACTTGCAAGCAAAAAGAGCAGAACATATTAATCTTGTCACGATCATGTTAACGGCCGACTAAAACTCCTGGCTGGCATTTCATTTCTTGGTTCGATCCAGATAGATGTATAGAATACATGTATCAGGCGAAAAAAAGAAAATGTCAGGTGTGTTACAAAGTTACAGACAGAAAGAAGAAAACAAAAACTACACCGGCGGCGAATTCACCACAGCAGTTACAGGCACTAGGAAACCAACGACGGTACAGGCAGATCGAACTATCTATATCTACCAAGCTTAAACAAGAGCAACAAACATATCAACTAACCTACCGAGTTTCAACTAGTTCTGTACATCGAGTACCAAACCTTTTGGGTCTGGGTGATACAACACATGGCAACGTATTCGGCGAACTTCCTTGAGGCATGTCCCCTCGACTCGACCTGACTACATGTGGTCTTATGTCGACAAGCTATTGTTTCTGGAGGTGCCTAAGGACTGGTGCTGCTCCCTCACTTGCCAAGCGTTCTTCTTGGTAGCATTTCAGGTGCTGCCGTGGGCGCTATAGGTACCTGCGACCGTCAGCGACAACATAAGTGGCTATCGAGCATAATTTGATTGGCTGATTATGAACTCATGGTCTAAGTTTCCCACTTATGCAGAGCAGACTTTGACCGCAGATGAAAAAAATTAAAACAGTACATGCACGACATGAAGGAGTAGCACAAGAAGTCGAGTACCTTGTGGTGTAGCCTCATTACTGTCGAAACCAGCAGCTTGTCGCCAACCATCTGTCTCAGCCGTTTCACCAACTCAGGCCTGCTTATCTTTATCCTCTATTACAACATCAAGAGGCAGACCACAGTTAGCATCCATCAAGATTGGTACATTAGATGTGGTTGAATACCTCAAAACAAATAATAGTAACCTTGAATTCCTCGTAATACTCATGGAGTATGTCCATGTCAGAACGAGGCACTTTCGTGGAGATGGCAGCAAAAGCATCGAGAAGGGCATCCAAGGTGAGCTAGGAGACCTTGGACTAGGAGCACGCCCAAATTTGGGTGCTTGTTGTTCATCAGCTGAAGATGCCAAGGATTGGAAACTATCATCCTGATCACAACAAACAAAAAATAATATGATCAACTGACTATTCTCAAGGAATTGTCAAATCGAAATTAAGGTACTTAGTTTCAACTATTCAACTATCAGTCAGTTTTCTGAATTTATCAGATTGAGATGAAACAGGGAAGGTGGACAAATAGAACTTCAGTCCATTTCATCATTTCCCAAACAGAACATGGTTAATTTCATTAAGAACGATTGTAACCAGTTAAACCATAATAATCATACCTTTATTACACTGTCTGGTGAACCAGAATTTCCTATCTCAGATATGTTGGATGCAGTGTCTTCTCTAACCAAGTCATCTGCAGTAATATCAAAGAAGTTCTCTCTTGTAAACAACACAAAAAGAAAATTCGACAGAGAGATATAAATAACCATAAGAGTGGTTGTAGTAGTACCATTGGTCATCGAAGGTGCTTTGATAATAACAGCATATTCAGCATAGATGTGTCGATACACATTAGCATCCCAAATGACATAGTGCTTTGGCTTTTGGAGATCATCCACGCCACTATCAAATATTCCATTTGTTGGCTGGAATTGCTTTGATCCAGGAAGTACAACCTCAACATTCCCCATTATAACACGACACAGCATCATCCTAATGATGCCATTTTCGTCAACATCTGAGTAGCTGGCACTGTGAATAAAATTTGAAGTAAGACCACAGGAAACTACTGAATATTCAAAGAAAGATCAATCCAGCAGCAAAGCTAAGGATGTATATATACAAATATGAAAATAAATAATGAGATGGACGTATGGCGGTATGGGCTAAAGCTGAGATTAGCATAGTAGCACATAAATGAGTCAGAAGTAGAACAAATATTTACCAGGTACTGGCGCAGTTTGCTGGAGCAAGATGTGTCCCAATGCCATACATTGGGCCCAGCAGAGGTTTGGTAATTTTCAGAGTGCCACGCATCATCATATCCTCCATAGCATCCTTGGAACAAGGCAACCATGCATAACGCACATTTGCATTCCCACGCTGTATTTTTGTGACTTCGAGTTCCTTCTGGAAAAGGTTGAAGCGGGCCTGCCCTTGCTGATCTACCAGTGGGGTTCTATAGATACCAATAATATCTTTTTCACTGAAAGGTTGGCCTAATCCTTCAAGTAATAACCTCCGCACAGCTGAATCAATGCGTGGGCCACTGTTCTGCTTACCAATAGCAGCGTGTCTCGCTCCACCAGCAGCTCCATTATGCACCTTCTGTTTTTCCTCAGGTATGTTATTAACCTTCTTCACATGAAAAGGCACTGCAACAACATGATCTGAACTCGAGCTTTCAGCTTCATCAGCTTCAGAATTACCACTGGAGTCACTTCTCCCGTGCTGAGCAGGTTTAGATGTTACTAGTCCAGCACATAAATCTGGGAAGAAGCGGTTACCATGATCATCAATCCATGCGATTGGCTTGTTTGTGGTTGTCCGTGAATCTAGGCAAATCATGTGCATGAAGTCTAACAGGACTTGCTGTTTCTGGAATACAACATTAGTAATTGGCCTCTTCAACTGGAAGTCCGCTGTACAAGATTAACAACGTGCTCTGGAAAATCCCTCCATTCACCCTGTTGGTAATACAGCACGCGCAGGGCAACCCACTTGTCTTGAAGTTCTTATACTGCTCCAGAATATGACCAGCACAGGAGGTCTTTTTGGACTTCTTACATACAGCCTCATTGTCAAGCATAATAGGTTTTGCCTTGGAACATGCTGAGAGATCTCGGTAGCAACATCAGTATCAGTACTATTCATAGCAAACTCATGCTTCCTCTTGCGATCAGTAGCTTTCAGAACATGTTCATCCTTCATTTCCATATTTTACACAAAGCTCAACTAAACTAAGTATAGACTATCTCTACAGATTAAAACCACCAAGTGAAAAGACTGTAACTTAACCTAGCTAATGAAACCTAGACTGTGTTTGCACAAAGACCCACAATGGTAAGTGACATAGACCTGGGACATAAGCAGAAAAGAAGGAATAAAGATATAGTACAGAGAGGGAGTATGGGTGGGAGAAAACAATAGAGTACTGTAATTCTTTCATAACACGCAATGCACAACTAAACCATGAAATTGAGATGTCAACGAAAAATGAAAGAGCAATGTAACCCTAAAATTAGCTTCATGGATCAATTAGCCTTCCAACCAGCAGAAAGAACAACATGAAAATGTTCTTATTGTACGCCAACAATAGTGCATGAAAAATTATAAGAAGTTACTGAAACGAATATAATTACAATCAATTGCCCTGAAGAATGTGCATGATAGTTTAATATTTGCTACATTAGCCTGTCCTGAAATATTCAAATTGAACCTTCTTTTGTTCATAGAAGTAACTTTTGGACATGGATTATTAATCCTAGACGCTTACAGGTCCTAGACATGGAGAGAACATGCTCTTGCCAATATTTTCTCACTGAAGAGAAATAAATGTTTATTTTCCATGCTCATATGACTCATATGTAAAACATTAAAAATGTAGGTATTGGTGTATCTTGCTATCTGGAGTATGATATTCTATATTAGTCTACTAGAAGTTATTTTTCTTCAAAAATACTACATGTAATTATGCAATTATTAAAAAAAGTATGCCTTCGTGATTCTTTATTCACACCTATGGCAGATTTTTGCTTCACATCATTGCTCACCCCACTAATGCTGCTGGTGCGGCCACATAAGGGCTCAGCTGCAAACAATGATGGAGAGAGAGGCCAACGATGTTGCAGCAACCAGGGTGTAAAGCGCCATTGTCGCTCTCGATTCCTTGCCATGGACATTACCAGATAAAATAACACCAAGGCCATGGTATAATCAGTTGGCATTAAAGCGCATGATGGCATCCCAGTAGTCCTGAGAATTGAGGGCGAAAAAACAGCTTGTGCAAGGAGCCTGTTATGTCTACTGCGTGAGCAGTGTTAGTTCGTAACACTCAGCAAATCAACCTTCAAATTGCTTGCTAGTGAGTAGGAAAATCTTAATATTTGATGAAGTAGATGTTGTTCCCAGACTGTGCAAGTATCTAGTAATAGTTACAGGTGTATGATGCGCAGTGCAAGCTTGACGAAAAAAGCATCAGTCTGAAGTAGCGCAGACAAGCTCTAGAGCAAAATGGTGAACCTTGAGCACAGAGATGACCACCCAGTACACCAACCAAGTATGTTTAGCAAGTACGCAGCTTACTCTAGTTTCTAGCTAGCAGAAACGCGCTATCCAGGCAATCATTATTAACTACTCTCACTCTGACGTTATGACATGCCCCATATATGGTATTCCCCAAACTATGCAAACATATACAGATGTAACAACTGAATTTGGGATGCTCGCATGACCAATAAAAGCAACAATCTGGAGTAGCACAGACTAGTTTGACTGATCACAAGACGGTGAACGGCTAACTTGCACTTAGCACCTACCTGTCCTGCGAGCATGCATTTAACTTACTTCTCAATCTAGTTACTAGCAGCGCGCTAAGCAGGCACACATGGTAACTATTACTGCCACGCTTGTACTCCCGCTGAACGAAAATTCTAACTTGTAGTCAGTTTCTAGTTATTTCACATGACGACACCATACAAGGTGTCTCCACTTGTACTTGACAGAGTATGCAAGTGACGATTTTACTTGGCTCACAAACAGAAAATCGAAGCCCGATGCCTACGTGAGGAGTAAAAGCAATCAGATTCACTGAAGTAACCTGAACCACCTGCCCCGAGTCCCAGAGTATAGGAAACTGAAAACCGAGCACAGAAATTTACAGAGTCTACTTGAGTCAGCCAGAGGGGCCCTTTGATCCTACGCACCATCACGCAACAGATGCATCAGAAAGAAACAGTCATTTTCGCAACCGCAGCAGCAGCGGCGGCGGCTCTAGGAGCTATTGTGTGAACACTCAGCAGAGCATCACGGCAGCAACAGATCAATCCTGAGCAAAGCTGAAAGCAAAGAGAGGGATCGGGTAGAGTTTACCTGCGGCGGCTCATCGCGGCTGTCTTGGGAGTATAAGAAGTAGATGTTCAGAAACGGACTAGCACTCTCGGCTCCTGGGATTCAGATCAGAGATCAAACAGACGTGGGGGTTTGGGACTTTGGGTTGAGTAGTAGGGATGAGGGTACAGGGAGGTGGCGAAGAGGAGCCCTTTTAAGCCGCCGCCAACACCTCCGGCCGCGGCATCTGCAGCTTACTTACTGTGGGTGTGTCGCCGGGTGGGGGGAATCCGGCGGCTCTGTTTGTTTTCCGGTGGGCGAGCTGGAGAGTGGAGACTGGGCAGATACCTGGTACGTGTAGCGAGGTGCCGACTGCTGGGCGGTGCGAGATCGAGCCGTTGGATGGGTCCTGTGGGCGGGATCGGACGGCGGGAAGAGAGGTGGGTGTGAAGAGCGGGGTGCGCGTGGGATTTTAGGGGTGTGGGGCCAGGTGGTGCCGTGGACTGACGTGGCGGGTCAGCTCAGCTCGTCCTCATCGCAACTGGTCTTTCTTTACTTGGGCTCCATCTGATTTTCCTCCTGTTTTATTTCCACTTTCGCGTATTATTACAAAAAAAAAAAAATCGAGGAAGATATTATTACAAATTTCATCATCAAATTAATTCAAGTGATTGATTAGAAGAAAAACAAATAAGTATCACCAACTAAATCGTTCTAGACAAAGCTCAACACATAAGTTGTACTACTATGGAACTTATCTTCAATAACTTAAGATGGTCCACGATTACGGAGAGTACCAACTCTCCTAACTTTGGGTCTCTTTGATTCGCATGATTCCAATGTCTTGTGCGCTTTAACTCCACGAGATTTTACCAATGTCCCGTGATTAAGGATTTGTTAGGAAAAATTTCTCCTATGTGATTTGATCCTACAAATCAAAAACCATCGTAGGAAAAAGAATTTGAATTCTACAAAATTTGTATGCAAAATCTTTAAATCAAATAGGCCCTACTCTTTTTTTTTCCTTTTTTTATAAACCGTTGCTATACTTGCCTGAAGTCCTGCTGCATCGTACTCCTAGGTTAGATTGATTTACATTCCAATAGTCGTTGATTGACAGTTCTTTAGGCTCGTTTTTTTTTCATAGACAAGCGGAGAATAATTTGCCTTTTTAAATTTGGCTTGGTAATTCAATATTCATAGAGGTGTGGCGAATATTAATCTTCAGAACACATTTTCTTTTCTTTTGGTGGCATCCCTGTTATTGAAAGGAACGGAGCAAAAAATAATCTTCAGTGAATATATACTCATTTTACTATGTTCTTTTTTTCCAGCAAATCAAAGTAAAATCCTTCTTCTGTCTGACGTACTACCATGTCCTTGTTGGCACTTGGCCACCCTCTCTTGATTTGAGAATAGCCGTATTCCTGTATTTTCATTCATTCGAAATTCAAATGATTTTGGTGCAAACATTAGCCTTTGGTGGCTAAAACATTGCACCACCACCCGACTTGAACATACCACGAGTTGTTGAGAACCATACCAGATGGAACTATCAGACATTCTCTCTCAAACACACCAAGATGTGTTTGAAGGACTCCAATATAACCACCATATGGTCAATGGCGGAGCCAGGATTACTTAATTTTTCATCTTAGGGGGGCCGATTAGAGCAAACAATTCAAAAACTACACTGTTCATACAAAAATTAGCAACAAATCAATGGTATTAGGGGGGGCCAGGGTTTCGCGGCGACGGCGGCGGCTGGGGAGGAGACGAAGGTCCTCTGTTTCTGTCTGGAGGGTTAACCAAGAATTGTTCCTGAAAAAGCAATGTTAGCAGGCTACATTAACCAAGAATTGTTTCCGTGAAGGAAGAATTGGTACCTCAAAATCTTCCGGACTGATATTATTTCTCAACAGATCCGATTTACTAAAGAAGTTCTCCCATAGCAACACGGGATGGTTTGGATGGGCCTCAATTACTCTCTCCATTTCAGCCTTCATCTGGTCGTTGGATCCGAATGTATCATAATATGTGACCCGTATATAGCGCAGATTGGGAAGGCCTCCCAGGATCTGCATATCCTCCGGGCGGGATCTCACTAAGTGTAGGCGCAATTTTTGAAGGTTGACAAGTGAGCCCATCCATCTTGGGACCTTTTTGATTGGGATCCCGTGAAGGTAAAGTTCCTGAAGGCTACATTGGATAGGGAGGTTTAATTCATCTAGGAAGTCCATATAATTTGGTCCTCCGTCCATGACAATGTATAGATAGCGAAGGTTTGCTTTCGTTAGCTTACGGATCAAATATGCCATCTCTCTCTGCGTCTCATAACTCCAAACATCCAAAGTCAGCTTCCTCAGGTTTGTTAAATGTCCAAGTCGCCGAAAAAATTCACTCGACTGGTATTTTACAACAACAGGTCCCAACACTTCCAGTGAATTCATTCCTTCAAATTCATTCGGAATGTTAAAACCGCTAGGAACGAAATGGACTAATCGTCCATCTACAGAAATGTTTGGTGGAACATAAGCTTGCCTTACCAATCTATTAACTATGTCAAGTCTCTGTAAGTACCGTAATTTTGCTATTTCATCTAAAAAATTCGTCTCATATACATTATTGAGCCTCAAGCACTTTAGATGGAGCAAACTGCCTATAGCTGCATAATCATCGTGTTGCAATAGTGGACATTCTTCAATGCACAAGACACGCAAGTGCTTGAACTCCAACAGAGATGGGACAATATAGCCAAAAATATTTAGTGATCGGGCAGAAGATAAAATAAGACCCGTTGGTATTATCCCATTATTTTGTAGTGACAATCTACGAACCTTGTTATGTGGGTTAGGACTTATACCAGGTATACCAATTATGGTAACAAAGTTCTCTTCAACAGACTTGGACACAATGAAATCAAGAATTGTGTCATGAACTTGGCAACCTGACACCTCATCAAATATTTGACTTTCAAAATCAGGCTGAATCAAACTCCTATTTAATAGCTCATTAAAACACATCTCTCCTGCTTCATAAAGGGTGTATCCATATTTTTCCTGAATAAATCCCTCGGCAATCCATCTGCTTATCAATATCTCCTTCTCAACAACAAAGTCTTCTGGAAAAATACTGAGGTATAATAGACAAGTTTTGAGGTGATGAGGAAGGTCAAAGTAGCTGAGTGATATTATCTTTATCATGCCTGCCACGCTAGCATTTCTTTCAAGTCCACGGCCCATTGAACTTTCAACTTGATGCCATTGGTCCTCTGTTTTTTCCTTGTTGGCCAATAAACCAGATATACCAATGATTGCCAAGGGTAAACCAGCACACTTTTTCAATATCTGACTAGAAACTTCTTCAAGGTGGATTGGGCATTCTCGAGAATTGAATAGTCTTTTGTGAAATAATTGCCTTGAGTGCACATCGCCAAGAGGGTTCATTGAATATACATGTCCATTGAATGATGAACGACATAATTGAGCAACATCATTCACACGAGTAGTAGTGATTATTCTACTGTCACACATATTCGGGGGGAATGCAAACTGAATAGCCTCCCATATTTCCACATTCCATATATCATCAACTACAATAAAATATCTGCAAAAGTAAATGTAAAAGGTTTGTCCATTGACCACACCATAAATTATGAAGCCAGTACAACTATGGAAAATATGTTACATACTTAACTACCCTTCTTCCCAAAATAGGTATTATTCTAGTTTTTCTCCTATGTAAAACCATTTCAAGTTTGAACAAATTTATACAAAAATTATACCAACATTATGACACTAAATATATATAATATGGAAATATATTTCAAGATAATATTAATGTTGTATTAGTGGGTCATAATAGTTCCTAATCTCTTATGATAATTGTGGTACTTTGTTTAAATTAGGCTTACACAATTTAGTCCCTGTGTTAATCTAAATACTTCATTGTATGTCACTTATCAAATTTAAAACATTGATAAAAAGTATACAAAAGTATGAATATAATACCTTTTGGCTAGTAGGAAATTTGAGATCCGGGTGATAAGTTGTTGTATGTCTTCATCACTTGGATAATCTCGACCAGATACCTGGCCAGATACTTGATTGAGAATAGTTTCCAATACTTTCTTCATGTTTGGATTTCGTGACACGGACATGAAGGCATGACAATCAAATTGCTCTCTGGTCTCTTTATATACTTGGAAAGCAAGAGTAGTCTTGCCTAGTCCTCCGAATCCAACAATAGTTATCATCTTGCATCGTTGTTGCTGCCTTGATTCACCCCTGTTCTCTTGAGCAAACAATCGGATAAGCTCTTCCTTCGGTCCATCGATTCCGACAAGATTTGATACATCCTCAAATATAGCAAGAGCTCTGGGGTCAACGGTTATATTGTTGACCTTGGAGGTGGCCTCACTAGTCGCGTACCTCTGATGCCTCTCAGACGCTTCCATGACTTGCTTCTTCAAATCTTCAATTGCCTTGGCAATCTGACGACTATTTTTTGTCTTATCCAACAAATTCTTGATCTTTTGGATGAAGCCATCTGGTTTGGTAGATTTGTTATCACGAGAATTTTCCATAAAGTCATCGAGGCTGTCCTCGATGTCATAGGACAGCTCCCGAACCTCCTTCATCCACAACTTGTCTTGCACGCCGGGATCCTCCTCCTTTGACTTTTGGAGAAGAAAAGCGTCCATGGCTTCGAGCTCGCGAGTGAGGAACCCTATCTCCTTGCGCACCCGACGGAAACGCTTGTACTCGTCACCAAGCAGAGCGGCCAGCTTTCCCAGGACTGGCTTCAGTGCTCCCGCCGCTGCGGTGATCAGAGCGCCCTCCATGGCGCCCCCTTTGCGGTCTCACTCTCTGCCACTGCCAACGCTCGCTCCCCACCGGCGGCGACCTCCTCCGCCCCAACGAGCCCCCGTGAACCAGCCTGCGCGCTCCGGGTCGCGCCGGCCGGCCGCTTACGCGATCTGGTTAGAAACAGCCTCTTTTTTCCCCTTTTCTGGTTGGCTCTCTCCTTTTCTGCTGCCCCTGAATGGCGGGAACTCGCTTGGGGTCGGGGATCTGCCGGCGCGGGGTGTAATGGAGTAACGGCGGTGGGGAGGTGTGGGATTTGGGCGCTGGCGGCGGCGAGAGGTGTGGGTTCTCTGGTTCAGTGTTTGAGCTGCACTCGATCGCTAGACTAGAGGTGTCGGTCGTCGGTCAACTGCGTCAGATTTGTGTACTAATCTGCATCTGCATGGTTTAGTGGTTTAGGTTTACCGTTGAAATAATGTTGACTGCTGGTCACTGAGATCTCCATCAAGCTTAGCGATTGACACCTCAACGATGCTGCTAATTTAGAGATAAGCAGTGCTTGTCAATGGAGTCAATGGCCATGTGAAGGAGTCTTGTCGAGCAGACGTTAGTCGACCCTACTGTCAGAATGGCACAATAAGACCTTGTCGGTACATCTGCGCAAATCACAAACAATCAATGCAATAGACATTTGCTACGAGGGGGTTCCACATCTTTGTCTTCTCTACACTTGTAGACGACATGTACGTCTTATTTTTAGTGATGACAGAAGTAAGATAATTATTAAGTTGGAGGAGAGAAACGAAAAAAAGAGTTTTTTCTTCTTCTTAAATAAGAGATCATCTCTTATCAATAATTGTCTTACCACATACCACATATATTGATATTTGGTAGTGAAGATAAGCCTAAAAAATAACCCAATGTACATATGTATATCATGGGTTTTTGTCATCTATTAATGACGTGGCAAGTTTAAGACAACCATGTTATCAACCATTTGACATGCCAATTGGGGTTTTCGAGTTAGATCATCTCGGTCGGCGTTCATAGAAAAGTGTCGACACACCAGATGGAGGCTATTATAGGGCTTTAGACACTTGTTTAGACATACGGGGCGACATCTCCGAAGTATTTTTTAAATGAGCACCTAAATTTAAACAAGTTTAGGGGATGCATATGACGCTGGCGTCTGCCAGGTCGGTCCGACAGATGATACGCGGCTACAGCGTTTGTTACATCAATACTGACACGAGCAAGGACACCGTGAGGCCGAGCAGTCCTCAGGGTCATGGGGGTGGCACGGTGGCTACACTTCAGATTGCCTAATCGATGACTCGAGCATCGCCTACGTGAGGCGACGTCCGGAAATGGAGTCGAAGCATGGTATCGCCGATATATACTCCTCTAGGTGCATCTTTTCCTCCTTCTTCGGCCCTGACTCGGGCCTGGGAAACTGGCAAGGTGGGCAGACGCCATTAATCAAGACTTACAGATATGTGTCAATACGTGTGGTCCCAGCTCTCTTAGTGCATGTCTGAGCTGTCCGGCACCCCTGGGCTGGCTCCGAAAGTTGGGAACGGACTAAATGGAACATTATATTCGACTTTGTGCACCGATATTTTTTTTTTGTGTGCAGACCTCCATTGGGCCGATGAGGAGGCCTATCGGGGCACCAATGGAAATGCTCTTAGAGCATCTCTACCAGAACATGTATCCCCCCGGCCTGTAAGTGCGAGATAGAGGCCAGATTTTGCCGGTTTTATAGGTGGAAACAGTTGCACATAATAGAAACAAAAAAAGAACTGTAAATTAAAATTTTGGCTATTCGTGGGAACAAACAGATGAACATGATCACAATTTCTTCATCATCCTTGGCAAAAGTACATGATCACCAGTTCTTTCTTAATGGAATCTAAGTGTCAGCACCCTAAACCCTAGTTTACAAATTTGGCTCTCACTGGAGCCATCGAGCGGTGATGAGTGGCGGCAGCGCTCACTCCTCGTCGGAGACGAGGTTGACGAAGAGCTTGGCCTCGCCTCGGCTACGCGGTGCCACTACTCGTCTTCTCCTGCGCCGCGCGCTTGGCAGCGATCCCCTTCTCGAGGAGGATGGCGTCGATCTCCTAGCTCCCGGCGGCGGCGTTCTGGAGCTCCTCTTCCTCCCTCTTGGTGCGCTGGCAAAGCACGGCGATGATGGCGTTGATGGAGCTCGCTTCTGGTCAAACTCCTCCACCGCGCGCTAGAGGAGGGCACGCGGTGGCTCCTTCCCGTAGTTGGTGTAGCGGTGCGCCGCTCGCTTCTGGCCCGCGTCGGAGGCTATGAGCCTCTTCCGCTCCTCGTCAGAGTTCTAGCCATCGTCGCACCGATTGAGCCACCACGCGGCCACATGGCGCTGCGGAGGTGCGGATCTGTCCGTGGCTGGGAGGAATTGCTTGTCAGCGGGAAATGAGGGGTGGCGGATTTGGGAGCGGTAGCGGCGGAGTGGAAGGGACTGTGAACTAAATCGAGAAGCCCTCCGCGCGGTAGAAATAGAGGCCGAGGGGCTCGATTCACAGACCATTTTAAATAGTTTACAGGCCGGGGCGACTAAACGGGCTATGTTCTATCCCAAAAAAGGGCCCCATCCCGTATAGTAGCCGGGATTTTACAGTTTTGCGTCTGATACGGGTTCTGCTAGGGATGCTCTTAGACATTTCCAACGATGTCCTTGATAACTTTTCGGACGTCCCTAAATATCATTCTTTTGTTGGTGTTTGGAATGTCCTTGTCGATGGTGCAGTTGCACACTCATTTGTGGATGAACTTATAGGAAAGAAAATTAGCACAACAACAAAATGAAATGAAAGCCCTAAATCATCGTCGGAGTCCACGACCATCTCCCTAGCGTCTCCATGGATGCGTCCACGGTCCACGGTGCTCCAAGGATGCAGCCGCGGCGTCGCCTCTCTTCAGAGTTCACCAGCTCGCCTTGGTCAACATCATCGTTGCCGGGTTTCGCTTCACGATGACGTAGATCGTTAATTGCAATGCATGCAAGCCATCTTCTGTGCCCCGTGCCCTGTTACCTTTTGAGCTAGCGCTTGGGTGTGCGCATGTTCCTCGTGGCTAAGGAATGAAAAAAAAGTAAACTAGAGAGTCATAGGAGAACTTTTTCTGTAAAGGGAATATTCATATCAAGATGATACCAATTACACCCACTATCTGCAACAGACCTAGTCTAGTCTAGACACTAGGAATGTACACAACCAAAAAATAAAGGGAAGGACAAAAGACCCGCCGAAGCGATCAGAGACTCACCACATCATGATCATACTTCCTATGAGATCATGTCTAAGGGCTTAATATGATTGATAGAATACTCATATCAACAAGTTCTAACTTTTTTCCGCCGACCCTCACGGTAACTCGGTCATGTGTGGGTCAGTGGCACGGACATGTGGGACGTGTGCCAGCCCTGGACGCACATATGAGTGCCAAGAGTAAAAAAAATCTTTACTGGGGGTTGACAGACGAGGGTGTCGGTCCTCTAAGGGGGAAGGATGTGAGATCCTGGCTCAGTTCTGATAGGATTGATATAATGCTCATATTAATAAGTTGTAACTTCTTTTCCAGAAGCTCATCTGAAAATAACTTCAAGGTTAACCATGCTTGGCCCGGACGATTTGAGTATGGGTGACAGACCGGGAAGTCATTCCTGGATGCGCACAAGTTAATAGAAAGTACGCAGAAAAAATCAGTGGTAATTTGTGGGACCAGTTTATAGATACTAGAAAGTATGTCACATGGCCTGGGTGGGCCGGGTGTTACACTGGCACCATAGACGACACCTAGACTCTACGAAAGGTTCTCGACCTCTTATTTTTTGAGCAAAATCAATTAATACACCAAAAAGAGACCCTGTCGAGTCGGGGCACTAGAAGACTCACATCAAGAACCCAAAACCTAGTACTCCCTCCGTCCCAGTTTATCGGTCTTGCGCGCGTCCCTAGATCGTCTATTTGACCACCATAATTTGAATTATATAAATAATTTTACATTGGTCAAATTGATGATCTAGGAGCACGTGCCGGACTTATAAACCGGGACGGAGGGAGTACGCTGAATACTAAAAGCCCAAGGCTTGGCACGGCAACCTCAGACCTTCGGACAGAAACAATATCATCCTCTGCATGTCACCTTTTTG
The DNA here is from genome assembly GCA_947311845.1 of Poa pratensis. Classification (NCBI taxonomy): domain Eukaryota; kingdom Viridiplantae; phylum Streptophyta; class Magnoliopsida; order Poales; family Poaceae; genus Poa; species Poa pratensis. The sequence goes on from CAMZMU010000041.1 coordinate 174,312,769, forward strand.
ACGAATTGTTTATGCTACTCTTGGTTCCTCCGCTGTTGAGTTGGACGTGACGATGGATTGCCGCGATTCTACTGATGTGGGTTGTGATGCCGATGGAGGAATGCTTCTCCGGCGTAGGCACGAAACGCAAAAACGCCAAGGGGAAGTTCGGGCAAGGCGAGGGGCCAACAACACGTGCAGCCAGACCGGCGGCATGGGGAGCGGAACGAGCCGCTGCAATCGAGTCGAGCGGTCGTTGACGACGGCAAGAGCTGCTGATTTGCTGGAAACACCAAGTGATTATCTGCATTTGTGGAGAAACATGACTGTAATTGCCCATTTAGACCCTGTATCCAAGCACGAGGTAGCAAGGAGGAGACGCAGAGCACCATCACACACGAGAGGGAACAGAGGAAGGTGAAAAGCAGGAAAGAAGCACCGCATGTGTTCCTGTCTGATGTCACTATAGCAGGCTGCAGATCAAGAGATACCATCACAGAGGGCCAGGAATTTAAGGCCTGAATTAAGGGGAATCTTAGAATCAAGGCTTTGTCTGTACCTGCATATATGGTTTATTCCATAGCAGCAGATTGAAGATACTCCCACACTGAGTTCTCATCAGAGTGGTTTAGTTAACAAGTCAGTGGCATTTGTTCTTAAACAGATTTTCCACCTTCTCTTCTCAAGCGATTTCAGAAATAAAACATCGTAGAAGTAAGCGACAGGTCAAAGGTAATATCATTTCTCGTTTCAGTTTAACGGCCTCATGAAAGATAGACATGACCATGTAATCTCTATACCATCATAGCTGCAGGCCAAAACAGAGGGTAGCTCCTTTTTTTTTTTTTTTGAAAGCCCACGTATAATTAACAAAGTACCACATACAGAGTACGAAGTACAAGTACAGAAAACAAGCACCCATACGTAGGGGATACAGAGCTCCAGCAAGCATCGACAGCTTCACCGGCGATGAAGACGAAGACGGCCGTCCACCCGCTAGCCTCAGCCGGAGGGTACCTTCTCCCATGAAGAACGCCGCATAGCCCGCCCGTCGCGCGGCGACGGAACTTGTGCCGATGGAGGAGCACGGCGAGCACCCTTTCCCACCCGCCAATCCACCTTGCCGCAGCCATCTTCAACCTCAGCGCTGGATGAAGCCACCAGAGCCGCCTGGCCCTGCGTTCCAGCAACCAGCTCCGCCGCCACCGCGATCTGATGGAAGGCAGACGAACTCGAGCACCACGCCGGGCCTCGAGCTCCTGCAAGTCGCGCGCGACAACGACGAGCCCCGAAGAACACCGCCGCCGGAGAAGACCACGCCGACACCAAACCACCCACCACCAGCACCCACTCCTCCGAGGCGCCGCCGGCGGAATCTCCACCCTATCCTACCGTATGTACAGGCCGGAGACGGGGATCCCCCACCCTCCCGCCGCCGAGGCGGCCGGCGGAGGGGAGGAATCCCACGCCTCAGCGGCGCAGACGCGGTGGATCGGCGAAGTCGCCCAAAAATCGCCTTCCTTCCTCTGCTACAGTGGCGGGGGGAGGGGATAAGGCCGAAAACAGAGGGTAGCTCTGTTCATATCTCTTGTTTATTTTTCAATTCGAGAACTTGATTTTAGAAGGGCACATCTAGCATTGGGTAAATTTGCTAAGATGCAATGGATATATCTGAGAAAAAATTAGCTGAAAGATAGTTTCTCTCTTGAGAACCATGATAGTTTCTCACCTGAAGATTGGACAGGTACACAAGCACATCTCTGATCTCTGAACTTTCACCTAAGGATTATTTCTGGAGAGAATTCCTTATTTGACCCTTCCTTAAAATTGTCTTCCCTATATGGCCCTAGAAAAAAAATTCTTCCCAATTTGACATCTTAATTTCATTTTTTTTCCTAATATGGCCCTATAGAGCATTTTGAGCATTAAAAAGACTCTTTTGCCCCTGATAAATTTTGTGACAAAAACGTGAATAGTTAAAATGGTTGGTCGGCAGGAATAATTAAAATAGTTGGCGCGAATGATGGGTTTCGAACACGCGACATTCAGTGTACGAATGCAGGCTTTTGTCACTGTTGCTCATAGACGTTTTCGTAAACTCTGAAGATAGGAACAACCTAGCACGGTTTGGCTGTTGATAGAAATGTTAGTTGTGCATACATGTATATGTAGAACTACCGTACACATACATGCATGTGGATAAATGAAAGGCATCTAATTTAGAACGGAGGGAACGTACACCAATCCACAGGGTCCTGTTGTTTGGACCAGCATCTGCGCAGGCCCAGGCCAGCCGATCGAACACATGGTACGTACCATGATACGCACGCAGCTACAGTAGCTAATAAATAATAATGACAGGCAAAGAGCGACCGGACACATGAGCTCGTAGCTAGCTCGTGCTGTGTGCCCCCGATGGCCCGATGAAACATGAAACAAATTAACAAAACGTAAACCCCTGGCCTCACGCCGATCACCATCTGGTGTCACCCGGACCACGTAGCTCGCGTGTAGAGGCATGCGTGCGAACACTGCAGATCGCGTGTTCGAACCCCAGCTAACGCCCAACTATTTTAATTATTCCATGGGAGACCCACAAGGTTAGGCAATGAAAGAAGAGAACCAGACTAAATTTTTTCTTGTCACATAATTTATCAGGGGCAAAAGAATCTTTTTTGTGCTCAAATTGCACTAGAGGGCCATATTAGGGAAGAAATGAAATTAAGATGTCAAATTAGAAAGATTTTTTTTCTAGGGCCAAATAAGGAAGACGATTTTAAGGAAGGGTCAAATAAGGAATTCTCTCTTATTTCTCTTAGCAGGGTAACTGTGATGATTGCATAACTGAATGCGTGTTTGCATGCTTATTTCACCATAGGGTAAAGAGTAGAGGTAAAGTGAATTGTTATGTTTTACAATCAAGGAGCAGAAACGCAAATCACCAACCGACAGAGAAATAGGCTTGCTTCAGTAACCTGTATTTAGTTCCCACAAAATATAATTATAACCCAAAACCCAGTATATGTTCACACAAAATGCCTCGGGTTTTTTGTTAAGCAATTTAGAGCCATGGTATCATGCAAACGATTGTAACACTAATAAAGCTCGTGCGGAGCGACGCCGAGGAGAAGGAGCGGCGGGCGCTAGGGTTTCACGGTGGCGGCAGAGGAGGAGGAAGGTACTTTGTTTCTGTCTGGAGCGTTGGGTTGGGGTTGGACTTTCAGCTCTGCCTGGCTAGCTGGCTCTGGCTTGTCTGGTTCGTGCTCGCTTCGTCAGGCATGGTCTTCGATCTGCCTGTAACATCCTCTAGCAGTGCTGGCAGCTGCATTTTTTAAATCTGATAGATGTATTCTCTTGATCGTCTATGGAATTCTGGATCGAACCAGGTGCAAGGTGGCTGCATGAAGAAATGATTTGACAAGATTAATTTATCATGCATAATCTTCTGATTCTTACAAGAAATGTCATACGACCTCTAGATAGACATAGAAGCCAAATAACACAGTGTGCAAAATTAAAACAACGCAGTCATCCATCGGCGAGCAGCAGAGAGTTGACGCCATGCATCAAATGTTTCCGATATATGAACCAGATATGTCTGGTATGAAATATAAATCATTCACATAACTGTTGGAATCCATGCTTGCACAAGGAATTCATTACTACATGTTTCTGATACATGAACCAGATGAATGGTATGAAATATAAATCTCCAGCAAAATCCGAGGACAGAAAAAGCAAGTTGTGATGTTCATGTACTTAATTAGAGCAGATATGTACAGATCTAGGAGAATCATGTCATGAAATTTAATAGTGCAAGCAATACACTTGCGTTACTACGGGCTACAAAAAATATTGTACACGTTTAAAGAATATTGTACTTTCATTCGTGGTCTCAAATTAAATATTATCCATTCTCATCTCAACAGCATTTTGCCAAATCAAGATTGGCACGGTTTGAGTATGATGGACCGCGGCCACCAATTGAGACTTACACGAGTAAAGATAAGAAAAGGAAGGGAGGAATAAGAAAGCAGCATCAAGCAGTATACATAGTTTCATCATCAAACTAAAAGAAGAAATATTATAACATAGTTGGCGAAGCTTCTCTTTGGCAGGATCACCAAGAACCCCATCTTCTACTACTTCAGTACTCGTTGATGGCTGTTTACCCTTTTTTGCAGCACTTTTAGCACTAGGTTGTGGAGCAGGTTTTTCTACATGCGGTGACTTGGGTTTCTACATTTTAAGTACCAGCGTAAAAATCAGCGATAATTCGACACTAGGTGCACATAGCTGCAAATCTTACGACCGACAGTAGCACTTAGCAGGAAGTATAAGCAAAGGCATCAACATGGAAGTATGGGTAATTAACTTGCACACTGAAACCAGTCAGACACAAAATAGCATATGGTCATTGCACTAAATATTTCACTAAAGATATACTTGTTGATGCCAAAATAATAACCGCAAGCACCAAGAATATAGTCAGCAGTTGTTAGGAATTCATGTACCCTACAGTGAGATCAACTGAAATTTCTTGGCACACTGAACACAAAGGTTTACTTGGGGCAAAATTTCAGCAACAACATAAGAATTAGAGATGGCCGAATCAAAATTGGCAAGTGCGCACAATTCACATATGTCACTGGTAAGCCTCATGTTGCATATTATTATTTTCTGATTTGCCAATACTCATAATTAAAACAGAAAAAATCTGAATAAACACGTGATTTCCTTTACTTTCTCAAATAAAAATAATGAAAATAATAAAGGCGGTTCACGGGGACAGAAATTTATGTCTAGTAAGAAAGGGTGGCATATGTTTTCAGTACCTCTGCCTACTCCTCCTCCTCTTTCCATGATTCTTTTATGTCATCTTCTTCCATGTTTTCATAGTCTAGTTACTTTTAATTGGCTTGACTCCCACAATAGGTACAACTGGTTGGAAATCCTGAGCATCTGTACCGTCAAGAAAATTAGTGTCGGAACAAACCATCACTGACATAGATAATTGAACAAAACTCTAACAAACTAAAGGATTCCTACAACCTGAACAAATTTTGATGTACTGTAATAATCTTGAATACAGTATGGCAAACATCTTCATATATAAGTCGACCCCCAGATAAAGTGCACACATAAGCATTCTATAGAATCATCATAGATGGCTCCAGCCAAAATAAACTAATGACATAGGCATTGCCTGGAATCATCATATATGCATCACTCGGCGACCGACACAAATTTAGAAGGCAATTTGAGCAAGCTAATGAGCCAGCCAACAACTAACGGCGTAACAATAGTGAAAGGACACGAATGTCGCCTAGAGGGGGGGGGGGGTGAATAGGCGATTTAAAATTCTTTACGGTTTAGGCTTGAATAAATGCGGAATAAAACTAGCGTTTAATTTATCAAGCACAAAACCTAAACAAGCTAGGTTTACCTATGTGCACCAACAACTTATGCTAAACAAGATATACAACTATGTGATAGCAAGATATAATACTTCAAGCTCGATGACTATCACAAAGTAAATTGCATAAGTAAGAAGCTCGGGTATAGAAATACTGAGTCACTTGAAGACGATGATTTATCCCGAAGTTCACTTCCCAATGGAAGCTACGTCTCCGTTGGAGCGGTGCGGAGTCACAAAGTGATCCCCGAATAGCCGTCAAATGGCACACCGTAATCTCCTTCGTGCCTCTACCAATGTAGAGTGCCACGAACCACTATGGGACACTCGAGGGTGGCCACCGAACCCGTACAAGGATGATGCACACTCCACAACTTAATTGGAGGCTCTCACCGAATTCCCGCGGCTCCCAAAGCCACAAGAAACACAAGGTTGAGGCGCGAGTCCACAACTTAATTGGAGGCTCCCAACTATCCCGCGAGGCACCAAAACTCCGAGATCAACAAGGACCGTCTAGGGCACTCCAAGTACCCAAGAGGACAAGCTCTAGGGCACCCCAAGTACCCAAGAGTAACAAGCTTCTCAACTTCGATTTCCACGTATCACCGTGGAGAACTCAAACCGATGCAACCGATGCAATGGGTAAGAACACAAGAAGTGCTCAAAATCCTTCACTCTCAAATCCCACCAAAGCAACTAATGCTATTGGGGGGGGGGGGGGGGGAGAAGAGAGGAAGAACAAAGAGGAACACCAAATCCCTCCAAGATCTAGATCAAAAGGCTTCCCCTCACTTAGAGGAGAGATTGATTGGTGGAATGATAGATCTAGATCTCCTCTCTCTTTTCCCTCTAATTGGAGGCAAGAATCATGGAGAGATAGAGAGATAGCAAAGCTCAACAAGGTCAACAATGGTGGCAAATTTCGAGCTCAAGGGTTGGGGTCTCTTTAGAGAAGAAGACCCCTTAAATAGGTGGGGAGAAATCTGCCCGTTTGGCCAGAAAAAGCACGGGTCGGATAATCCGACCCACACTTGAATCGGATAATCCGAAATACATCAGAGAGCTGCAAAATAGCAGTTTTCGCGACCAGCTGAAATCCGGGCCGGATATTCCGATTCATTTTGAATCGGATTATCCGATAGTCTGAAAACTGACAGAAACAGCAAAACGAAAACTGCAATATCTTTTTCATCCGAACTCCGATTTCGATGTTCTTGGGCTCATTGGAATCACCACAACGAGCACGACAAGATGATGCAAGAAAACATCATAGTCCAATAAGGGAGTATAAAACCAAATGTAGAAAGGTGAAACCTCTCTATAGAAGATGAACCGGGAGAAACTCCAAAACCGAAAACGCAACAAGTTTTTCATACGAAATCCGTTTTTGGTGAACTTGAGCTTGTTATGAAGGTCACAACAAGCTCCAAAACCACATAGAGAGATAAGCCAAATAAGAACCAAGAAAGATGATGAATGCAAGTATGGAAAGGTTTGAGCTCTCTCCAACTGATACGCTAAAACTCAAGCGAGAGCCCCTCTTGATAGTACGGTGTCTATCCAATAACCCGGTCTCCCGACTAACAACCTGAGACCGGTAAACTGGAAACCCTATCAACATCATACCTTTGCCTTGCGCATTCCACTTGAGCTAGATGACATCGATCTTGATCTCTTCAAGTGGACCACCTTTCTTGATTGCGCTTCGCTTGTGTGAAGACTCAAACATTGCTCCCCCATAATCCACTATGGGAGAGCCTCTCTTAGGCACATCTTCACATGAACATTATCTCTAAATGGGTGGCAAGCTACAAGCCTAGGATTTCTTCGAGATGCTTCTCTTGAACTTGCGCTTCTCAACATTGATGACGATCACCACTTGACGTCATCGTTCACGGGCTATACGAAATCTTCATTTGATGCAAGTCCATAGAAAGATACCTAACCACACATAGAAATGCTACACACATATCATGGGTTAGTTCACAAAGCTATATGGACAATTGCTTACCATACCAAGAGATACATGATCCCACTTGGTACATCTTGTAGCTTTGTGTTGATCAATATCTTGATCAACCTTGTATCTTTTCTTCTCTTTTCAATAGATGATGTCTTGAAGAAAACCATGAATGATCACATAATCCTTTTCTTCAAGAAATACTTGCGATATGCTCAACTCACATATGACCAATCATCGGATAACTCCTCGAATACCAACTTGGTCAACACATACTCTTCTTCTTGATCTTGATGCCAAATACTTCATTATATCAATATATTCATGGCATCAACCTTGAATCCAACATATGGAGTTCAAGCATGGTCTATGGACAAACACTACAAGTACAACTCAATGCAACCATTAGTCCATAGGGATTGTCATTAATTACCAAAACCACACATGGTGGCGCCATGCCCTTTCAAATAGTCATCCAAACATTTCATGTCTGACAAAACAGATTGAAACAAGACGGAGCACATTGTCAAGCATGATTAATGTGCCCCCCTTGTAAGCAAGCATAGTTCCTAGAGCGAAAGAAAGGATACTTATAATGCAAAAGGACTATATATATAATAAGTGCCTGCGCCCAATGCGCCCCACACAGCTCACAAGTTTTACAAACCCAGGCTAGAGATATCAAAATCCTAACAACTGTACACAAGAGCCTAACCGCGCTCGGATTTCAGCATGCAATCGCACTACTCAAAATTCACGATTATCAGACTAATCTAGTAAAAAAGAAGATATTAACACTGCAATCGCAGAGCACCAGTGTTAATATTATCCGACTAATCTAGTTATTGGCATCTGGGGTGAATCATCCAGCCATTAGAGACGAAGAGAGAGAGAGAGAGAACACTCACCCCAGTCCTCCATCGGTGGCTGGACGTCCTCGAGATCCGAATCGTCTGGCGGTGGCGGAGCGGCGGCTGTTAGGGTTTCGCGGTGGCGGCGGAGGACTTTAGCTGATATTTTCCCCAACAGTACATGCTGGATCAGGACATGGAAGAGCACGCTACATGCTGGATCAGGACACAAATCACATTAACCGTGAAGGAAGAATTGGTACCTGATATCTTTCATCCCAACTCATCATAGTAGTCCTCCCATATCAACATGGGATGGTTTGTATTGGCCTCAATTACTCTCTCCATTTCAGCCTTCATCAGGTAGCTGGGTCTCAATCCGAAACATGTGGCAGATTGGGAAGGCCTCCCAGGATCTTCACAACCTCTGGGCGGGCATTGTGTAACTCCAGGCGCAGTTTCTAGAGGTTGACAAGTGAGTCCATCCATCTTGGGACCTTTTCGATTATGCCCTCAAGGTAAAGTTACCAAAGGCTACATTGGCTAGGGAGGTTTAATTCCTCTAGGAAGTCCATGTTAGTTGGTACTTGAGCCGTAATAATGTGTAGAGAGCGAAGGTTTATTTTTGCTAGCTTACGGATCGAACATGACATCTCTCTTTGTGTCTCATAACTGCGAACATCGATCCAAAGCCAGCTTCCTCAGGTTTGTTAAATGCCCAAGTCAGCAAAAAAATTCACTTGACCGGTGTTCCACAACAATAGGTCCCAACACTTCCAGTGAATTCATTCCTTCAAATTCATTCAGAATGTTAAAACCGCCAGGAATGAAATGGACTAATTGTCCATCTACAGAAATGTTTGGTTGAACAGAAGCTTTCGTTGACGGGCCATTAACTATGTCAAGTGTCTCTAAGTACCGTATTTTGCTATTTCATCTGAAAATTTTGTCTTGTATACTTTATTGAGCATCAAGCACTTTAGATGGAGCAAATTGCCTATACCTGCAAGATTATTGTTTTGCCATATTAAACAGTCTTCAAAGCACAAAACACGCAAGTACTTGAACTTCAACAGAGATGGGATTATCACATAATTGCCAAAAATATTTAATGATCGGGCAGAAGATAAAATAAGACCCGCTGGTATTATCCCGTCATTTTGCAGTGACAATCTACGAACCTTGTTCCGCGGGTTAGGACTTATACCAGGTATACCAATTATGGTAACAAAGTTCTCTTCAACAGACTTGGACACAATGAAATCAAGAACTATGTCATGAACTCGGCAACCTGAGACCTCATCAAATATTTGATTTTCGAAATCAGGCTGAATCAAACTCCTATTTAATAGCTCATTAAAACACATCTCTCCTGCTTGATAAATGGTGTATCCATATTTTTCCTGAATAAATCCCTCGGCAATCCATCTCCTTATCAATATCTCCTTCCCAACAACAAAGTCTTCTGGAAATATACTGAGGTATAATAGACAAGTTTTGAGGTGATGAGGAAGTTCAAAGTAGTTGAGTGATATTATGTTTATCATGCCTTCAATGCTAGCATTTCTTTCAAGTCCACGGCCCATTGAACTTTCAACTTCATGCCATTGGTCCTTTGTTTTTTCCTTGTTGGCCAATAAACCAGATATAGCAATGATTGCTAAGGGTAAACCAGCACACCTTTTCAATATTTGACAAGAAACTTCTTCAAGGTGAGGTGGACATTGTCCAGAGTTGAATAGTCTTTTGTGAAATAAATGCCTTGAGTGCACTCCACCAAGAGGGTTCATTGTATATACATGACCACTGAATGATGAACCACATGATTGAGCAACATCATTCACACGACTAGTGGTGATTATTCTACTGTCACACTTATTCAAGGGGAATGCAAACTTAATAACCTCCCAAATTTCCACACTCCATATATCATCAACTACAATAAAATATCTACAAACGTAAATGTAACAAAAGTTTGTCAACTGACCACACAGTATAAATTAGGAAACCGGTACAACTATGGAAAATATGTTACATACCTAACTAGGATAGAGAGAATGGGATCGATATTAGGATAGAGAGAGAAGACACACCAAGCCCAAGATAATGAAGCTCAGAAAAAAAGCCCAAGATAGTTGAAGGCCCATTTAGAACAAACCGAGCTTAACGAGTGCAAAGAAAATGCATAAAAGGAGAAGTCTATGTCTAGGTACACAATTCAATTGGCAGTTCCAGAAATCATGAAAACTTAGCGCATGACTCCTTAAAAAAATCTGAGCTTGCTTCAGTTGTGTACTGGCTGCGCCCCTCTTGTGCCTGATTCTTCTCAATGCATAAACCACTTATTTTATTGATATCATTCTTACACTTGTTTATTACCAATTGCAATTTGTTTGCTTTGTCATCCTTATTTATATTTTAGCCGGCTAACATAATTAACACTTTTGCTTCTTGTGTGTTTGGACATGGTGCTCGTGCCTTCTGGATGATGGTTGGTGGATTCATGTACCACCCCTCTCGACGACTTCCGTTGCCACACCGTGAGTGCGATTTGTCCCATCTAGCTCCTTGGTTGTTGGACATAGTGCTTGTACCATTTGGAGAATGCTTGATGCATTCATGTGTTAGGTTTTAATCCGAGTATTTCTTCATTACATTTGATTTGGGGAACCGTGGAGTAGAGTGATAAGTAGAGTTGCTCTTAAGTTTAAGCTAATACTCATTAAAATGATTACCAGTTATTTTACGAGATCATATTTGGAAGGATCTCTAGCTGAATGCACATTTTTAAACCGAGTGTGATCTACAATGAGCTTGAGTGATGGAAGCTGTGATGACTGGGACGTATCGGGTCTGCGACGGGGATAAAACACGGCAACATCGGATATGGAACAATAAGGGCAAAGGACAATGTGATTTGTAAAATGGGATGTCGGTCCAAAAATCCCGACGGTGGGCACAGTGAGAGGAGCCGACGAACCCCTAACGGGCAACCTCCGTAGTAACGAGAGGTATCGATGGTAGCGGAATAAGAGTCACAGAAATCTTAAACACGAACAACAACATACATGAAAACCACATAAAACGTAAGGCTAAAATATAGTCTCGCTTCCGGCATTTGCGCCCCGCGGTGCAACGGGTCATCTAGTAGTCCAAACGTCAGACTACCCCTACTCACGCACGTTTAGTTTCGTCTAAAGGCCAATGTCTGTAGTGGTCAATGTCTGGAGGGCAGTGCATCGTGCAGGCTGCAGGGGACACATTCAGGATGCAATCTCTCTCACGTGGCTGCAGTGCTCCACCCTCTCTGCCATCGCGATAGTGTACTACATCCGTGCTCAGTCTCTTCAGTCTCTGCAGGAGCTAAGGGGAGGGATGATGTACGTACATATGTCATTCTGTGCCAAGACGAGGTGGTTTCTGCAAATTTCGGAGGAGGACATTCAATCCTGTACCTACGTTGTGTACTCAATGCATGCGATCTGGACAGGAGTACTCCAGCGATTGGAGTACAGGAGACGTTTCTTCTCCGTGGGAGGGTGGGTCTTTGTAGTTGGGGCTGGATCGATGTGGGTGGTGGTGACAGGGCTTTTGCTGCCTGCCTCGTCATTTTTGGAGTTTCTCCGTGTGCTTTTGCCCAGCCTTTATTCGGTGAAACATGTGCCAAAAATGGTCTTGAGAACCGAGCAGTGGTGGTGCACGCAACCCACCGACGGGACAAGTCTCACAAAAGCATGGTAATAACTTAGAGCCCAAGTACCCTACCCTACCCGCACTTTATAAACACTAGATTACCCGTTGCACCGACCGGCGCAAATGTCCGAGTTATCGCAAATTTATTGGCATGAAAAAACTTTGTAAATTAATCCTGAGATCACTGCCTTGCAAAAGGCAATATATTCTACACAACCTACAAAGAAATGTCTTATTAAACCTTGCGTGTATAGACAGAACGTCGAGACGCTGGACCTATTTTTTTCTCGGATAATTGTGATATTCGAAAATTTTAAAAACCAGAGCATCTGCGACAGCGAGGCCGAAGATCCGACAAGTGCTGACCACCAAACTATTCTGCCCGTGGAGTGGACCGTTGTCTAGCCAAAGACTTGGACGTTTGGTGCCTGGTGCGATAAGGTTTCCTGGTCGGAAATTCATTGGACCTGCGGTGGAGGTAGGGCTGGATGTGGGAAGTGGGAAATGGCTCCGTTAGGAAGTGGCTCCGGGCGGCATCTGTTCCGGGCCCTTTTTAGTACGAACCAGAATACTATCACATGCATGGGAACTGGAGAGAGAAAGAAAAGAAATCCTTTACCCGCCGCTAGCTCCTGTATGCGCCGCCTTCGTCTGTTCCTCCTCCGACACCGGCGATTGTACCTTGCGCGCGCCGAGATCCTAGACGGGGTTGTGCCGTACGCTGCGTGCGACTAGGAACAACCCGAGACCGACGTGTTGCAGCCGCATTGCTCTTCTGCTCCGTGACGGGTAACCAGGCAAGGTCGTCGGCGTGGCGGGTGACGGGGCTCCGGACACGGCCACCTCACAGTTTGACTCGCTCCTGCAGCCGGCGTTCCCCATGTCTCGGCGCCGCCTCAGTAGATGTCGCTGCTGTCTCCCCCCATGCCGCCGAACTGTGCTGACGCAGCATGATGGAGAGCTTGGCCGGCGCGGCCATGGCAGATGCAGCGAGAAGACACCCAGGGAGAAGATGCAGCTGACCACAAAGCGGGTCCCACATTCTATCTTATTTTTCCACCGTATACCCACTAGCAGGACTGGACCCACACACATTTCTGGACCAATGCTAGCTCTACTCATCCACTCTCCATCATTATTGGTGTGCTTTTGCCTGGCCTTTTTTTGGTGAAACGAGTCGGCCTGGATTCGATGGATTTGGTCGGGTCATTGTTTACTGACCGGTATGCAGCGTCTGGTCGCTATCTCCACTTTATGATACTGAAAAAACAACTGAAAACACCTGTCGCCCGCTGGGTAGTAGTAATACTATGCTGAGTGGTCCAGCAGGCGAGCCGTAGCAACGTCGCATTTTCCCGTTGACGAATGTCTACTTTCTCTCCAACGTAGGTTGGTGTCAAATTTTCTAAGAGAATAAACAACACAACACATACACCCATGTTTCGAGTCGCGTCCCCCATGTTTCGCCCCCAGCGCACCTGAAATTTGAAAATTCTTTTTCCCGCTACAACACAGCCATAGTTCGGCGATCGAATCAAAATAGCCACATTCGGCGACGCATAGATGTGAAAATCAAATGGTAGAAGGCGTCTCCTCCGCGGAACTCGGCGACGGTGTGGACGATGTAGTTGGGGCAGAGCTCGGTGTGGCCGTAGGTGCAGAACTCCGCGGCGGGGTGGACGAAGCCGTTGTAGGAGTGACCTTAGGGGTAGAACTCGGCGGTGGTGTTGGGGTCGCCGCCGGTGCTCGCATCTGGTTCAAGATGAGCCCACGCTCCGCCATGTACCACGCCTTCACTTCGTCGTCCATCGTCGCCGTGTCGCCTCCCATCAGAAATGTCAGATCTGTGTTCCTCTTATTGGCCGCGACGTTGGTCTTGAGAAGGTCGATCTTTACGTCCTGTTTCTACAGCATCACCGTCCACCTCGCGTCGGACTTCTCCTCCCTCATGACGGCGTGCCTCTTGGCGTCGGTGATGCTTTGCTCGATCGACGACTGCAGCCTCTCGGCGGCCGGCGCGTCTGGGTGGTAGACACCGTCTTTGCCCTTGGTAGACACCATCTTTGCCGCCTCCTCCACCTCGTCCGCCTCCTCCTCCGCCGCCTCCGCCTCGCGCCTGGCCTTGAGCTTCACTTCCCTCTTCCGGCGATCAGTTGAGAGCGTCGCCCTGCGCTTCACATCATCCGCCCACTCGGTGTTGGACATGCCCGGCGGCCTCTGCTTCGGCGCCCTCGGCTTCCTCTGTTTCTGCGGCGGAGGGTCGACGGTGGTTCGAGGGACTCTGAATTTCTTCGGCGGCATGGCGGCCAGATCTAGGGCGGCCGAATGATGAGGAAAATGGCGGGAGCTGCGGGCGGGAGGGGGAGTATGTGGGAAGAAAAAGGAGGGAAAACGAAAACAAGTAGGGAAAATCGCCTTGTCTCGCCGACAGAGCTGGCCCACGCGCCTTTTCGCTTCCACCGGCACCCCCAAGCGCCCCCCCCCCCCCAGCGCGCTGGGTTTGGCTTGGGTTTGCCGGATGAAGTTTCGGCCCAATCCGGCGGAAAACGAGGATCTGCGGAGGCGACTGGGAGATTTTCTTATCGCCGGCGAAAAAAATGTGTCCTAGGGGGCTCGTCGGGGGACGGCCTGGGGCAGAGCCCTATGGACGTACCCCGATGCATAGGAATACGGCACCCAAAATAAATTTAGTAGTACTTACCATCTGAAAGATGAATGTGCATCAGGCTGGGCCATGCGTGGTGCATCAGGTTGGGCTGAATGATCTGCATCAAGGCCGCTGGCCACCGCTGTGCCGTCCGGCACGCCCATGCCTGGCATGCCCTCGTGGCCTCCTACGCACGCACCCCACGAGACAGTGTCTTCGCTCGTACGCACGTTGATTTAGGGCGGTTTCTATCCCGGCGTCGGCGCGTCCCACGTTTGCAGCGCAAGGCCGGGAGACGGCAGCAAGCAGTAGACTGGCAGCTCCTCTGATCTGATCACCAGCCATCGCCCGGCGCCCTCCCAGCTTTAGTCTCGCTTATGTTCTTCGTTCTTACGGCCTATTCTCTGATGGTCTGTCGGGGTCTGTCGGTGCACCGCCTTTCGATCCATCGAAATTCTACGGATTTAATTTCTCTTGCCGGTAAATTCCTATACTATCCACTGTTTTGTTGCGAAAATTGTTGCTAGTAGATGAAATCTCTTGTAAATTGTGGCTAGTGTTTATATAGGGTTTACATTGTCATTTTTAGGCGAATTTTCAAGTCCCAAGGGAAATATTTATTCATCAAACGCATGTATATTATGGACATGTTTCTTCTCAAAAGCAAAGCAGCATCACAAGATGTCTCAAAATATATGAATTGGAAAGAGGAGATTTAATATGATCCAGACAAGAGAAAATTGACAGAACATTGTCATCCTAATTTGAAAGAAGTGGTTAAGTATTTCATGGCTTTGAAGAATCAGATGCACTAAGAGGTAATGTGATAACTTTTACTACTTGAGTACTATAATTTTTGGTCATTTCACTATGTTCCACTTGAAAATTACATCTAATTTTTATCTTGCACGTTACTGGACCTTGATGTTTGATTATTGATTTTTTATTTTGAAAATGTAAGACATCCTTTTCAAGTAATTTTGTCAATTGTTTCATTAATATAGTAGACATTTTGAGAGAGAGGCGTTTTGGCTCCCGGATGCATATGTTCCTGTTATTTTTTTCAAAATTAAAAAAATATGAAAACACTTCGAAAAAATCTGAAACAAAATTGGGCACAAACATATACAAGTTTTCAACATTCGTGCAAAATTTCGGAAGGAAATAACACTTTTCTGTGGTATGTGAAAAAAGACAAAATATGTGCTTTGAAAAATGTATTTTTTAAAAAGGTGTTGGGGGGGGGGGGGGGGGTGGGGACGGCTGGAGATGATGTAAGTGCGAGAGTGGAGCGTGGTTTGTCTTGTGGAGGTAGGAGTGGTAGCATGGTGGGTCTTTTCGTAGCTGGGGCTGAATGTGGGTCTTCTTAGAGCATCTCTAGCAGAACCCGCAAAACTGGTCAAACCTGTAAGTTTACAGTTTTTGCTGAAAAAAGTCCCGAATGCAACCCGTAAAACTGGTCAAACCAGTAAAAGTTTTAAAGGCGCCCGTGAATTCCTAGCCCAGACCTGGAAACATGAAAATTTGGAGGCAATTTAACGGTGCGTTTGAGGGTGCCTGGGAACTGGTCAACGCTCGTGAGTTGGGATCCCCACCGTGCGTCCCCATCCTATGGCCGCCGTTCACCGGCCGGACTCCGTCGTCGGCGCACGGGCAGCGACCGTGCTTCCGTCCTGGACGCTTGGGGTGCTTCGTGCGAGCCGTCCTCGACGCCGGCAGCTCCGTATTTGGCCGGTTTGTGCGCTGTCCACTGGCTTCGTAGACGTGAGCTAGCTAACCATGGAACGAGCTAACTGGCTTCTCTACGATTGATTCGATCGGCCACCGATGCTTAGTAGGAAAGAGCTAGCTCGTAATCTAGCTCAACTAGCTAGCTTCGTTGGATCGATTCATTCCTAGTAGGTAGCTAGCTCAACTAGGTAGCTCCTTGAACGATCGAGCAGCGACGGGAGCTAGCTAGCTCCTGGATTTATCGATTCGCCGCTTGGACTAGAGGAAGAAAAAGATGTGGGGGAAAACAAATAAGGGAATATTTAGGGAATATTCTGTTTTACGGTTCGTATATAAGGTTTCTGTTTTTTCCAACCATTTTTTGCACAAAAAATACACGTTATGTGATCCTTAAAATTGTTTTGTGGGTTCATATTTTGTAGCACGCGGCGATTCCACGATTGGTTGAACGTGGCGATTCCACGATTGGTTGCACGTTTATTTGAGATTCGAGATTCCTCCACCAGCAACAGTGAGGCCATTATTATTTGAGTAGGTAGGGCTGGATGTGGGAAGTGGGACATGGCTAGTTGGGGCTCCGTTAGGAAGTGGTATCATTATTGGTGTTTCTCCCTGTGATTTGCCTGGCCTATTTTTGGTGAAACGAGTCGGCCTGAACGGTCATTGTTTACTGACCGGTATACAGCGTCTGGTCGCTATCAGCACTGATCGCTGAAATAACAACTGAAAACACTTGTCGCTGGGTAGACTATGCTAAGTGGTCCAGCAGGCGAGCCGTGTTAGAGTTGTATTAGTCTAGCAGTACGTATTCCGTACTATGTCGTGTTGTACACGTGTTGTAAACGTATGTAACCTGTTGATTATATAAAGTGATGAGGTGCGGGCATAGACCCCACGCAAACCCTAAAACATCTAGTTTCGAAACTTGGTATCAGAGCGAGCGATTTCTTCCGCCGCCACCGATCGCGCCGCGCGAGTCCCTCCACCGACGCACTCAAACCTCCCTCCGCCGCCGCAACAAGTTCCTCCGCCGCCGCCGCGATGACATCTCCTGCTCTTCAGTCCTCGAGCTCCGGCGTTCTCATCGCCTCGCCGATCTCGGCGATCCCTGCTGCGCCCCTGCCTCCCGTCACTGTCCGGTTGGAGGCCACCAATTTCATGCTATGGAAAGGTCTTCTCCTTCCCAATCTCTCAGGTGCCGGCCTCCATATCTACCTCGACGGGCCATACCCGGTGCCAGTCTCGACCATCACCCAAGGGGAAGGCGACAAGAAGCTGATCGTCCCTAACCCGGCATACCACCAATGGTGGACTCAGGACCAGAGGGTCCTCGGGCTGCTTCTCGGGTCGATGGAGGACCTCACCGCAGCGGAATATATCTTCTAGTTTAGATGGTAGCTTTTCAGATAACTTTGCATACTCAGCTTCTAATTGTCGTACTTTATAAGCAACTTGATTAATAAATTCTTTATAATCTGATTCATTACCTCCTTCAAATGATGGATTTTTCAAGCTTACCATTTTCACGAGGTCTTCCACAGTGTAATTAGGTGTAGGAGCATTACTATAATCCAGCACTTCAGTCATTTCTTCATTGGTGATTCTCATCATCTTCAATTCTGCAACTGGATTAGGCTCTGGTTTCCCTGCAAATTTTGCTAGGATCAAAGTTTGACTTTCAGCTATCTTGGCCATTTGTTGCTCTACAGTCTTGGTTCTTTCTTGAAATCCCTGCAGATCAGTTCTCATTGTACCAACTTTCTGGTTATTTGACCAAGTATATTATCATGATTCACAACCATTTTATAAAAAGCACTATTCTATTCAGTGTGAGAATTTCTAAAAGATTTGAGGGTTTCCTCAAGTGACTGACGGTTGCCATTGTTTCCTCCATTGTAGTTGCTATTATTTGGCGGCTCTGCATTGTTATATGGTTTTTGATAGCTTTGTCCAAAGTTTGGACCTTTCCAATTAGGATTAAAAGTATTGCGAGCTATAAAATCTATTTCTTCAATGTGAGCATTGGAGATGGAATTTACCTGAGCTTCATTTTTTCCGTTAAGAACAGTAATTTGCTCATCTACCTTTGCTGTAAGCTCTTCATTATTGTTTTCAGTGACAACATTTACTTTCTTTGTATTGGTTCTTTCTATATGCCACTGTGAATGGTTTGTCTTGCATGTCATTGAGTAGCTTACGTGCTACTTCAATTTCTTTTCCCATAAAAGTTCCTCCTGCAGCTGTATCAAGCATAGATTTTGACATGGGGTTAAGAGCATTATAAAATAAATGAATAATTAACCATTCTTCCATCCCATGGTTAGGACAATTTCTAACAGAATATTTCATATGTTCCCATGCAAGCGCTAGTGGCTCGCGATCTTCATGTCTAAATCCTGTGATAACAGAACGTAATTGCATAGTTTTAGCAGGTGGGAAGTAGTTAGTCATGAATATGTTGCAGCAATTATCCCAAGATGTAATGGTGCCTTTTGGCAATGCTAATAACCATTCTTTTGCCTTCCCTCTAAGTGAGAAAGGAAATAAACGTAGCTTAACTGCATTAGGATCAGCATCTTTCATGCGCATCATATCACATAATTCAGTGAAAGTATTTAAATGCATACCTGCATCCTCAGAAGCTGAATCACTAAATTGGTTCCGTTGGATCAAGTTTCAAAGATTAGGCTTGATCTCATAATTCTCAGCAACAACAGCAGGCTGAGTAATAGGTGCGTGTAAATAATCATCATTGGGAGTAGCAAACTCCCCAAACTTCTTGTTTGCCATTTAAAAAAAATTGGGTTTTATATCTATGACAGAATGTAAACTAATATTTTTGGGTTTTCAAATAAGCTAAGCAAATAAATTAGGAATAAGAAATAAACTAAAACAAAATTAGACAAAACTAAAAAGGGGTCTAGTAACCTTACCAGGGTAGCCGACAACGGCGCCAGAAAAAGGGTTGATACCTTCGATCCGGATTATCGCATTGCAGTACGTAGCTTTTTCCCCTATGAGACTCAGGGTTTATCGAACCGGGAAGTAGGTGCTTGATAAGGTTGGTCAACAAGCCTAAGAAATTCTAAATTAAATCTTGTTTTACCGACCAACTTGTTCTCTTAAAAGGGTTGTGTTCAATGGATTAAAATAGGTCAGGCTTAAGGTTTCACCTGCAGCAGTGCATTAGTTTCATGGCATAAATAAGATAAAGATGTAAACAATTAGTAATAATTAATTCTTATGCTATATGATATATGTAGGCAATATGTCCATAAGTCACTACGGCTCCAGATGCACTGGTTACCATAAATTAATTCATCCAACTGCTGGCCCTGTTCCGTCTCGCGGGGTTGGCTTGGTATTTAAGAATAAACAGACAAAAGCATTAAGCGTAGTGACATCATTGTAGTTCCTAAGATACTTGTTTCCAGCTGTTGCACTCCTCCTGTTGTCACCAAGTTTCACTGTCAGCCTTCCATGCATCTCTCGTCATACCGTTACCTTGATCACTCTTCGGGGTCTTGGGTACCTGACAAGTCCTAGGAGCGAGGCACAGATACAAGAACATACATATAACATAAATGACTCATTAAACTAATATCCCATGGATTAGATCATGCACATAGCTACGAGGCTAGGCCTCAGCCCCTAGCCCGAGTGGACTACTCACACATCGTAGTCAGATAAACAATAGAAAACATTGTGGTAAATAGTACTTGTATTGAAAGATTGGTAGTTCTTACAATGTTGCCAATTGCGATGAGATCAAGATTACAAAGTAGAATGGCTATGGCTATGGAAATGGTGGTGGTGGAGTGGTGAATGTGGCAGCACTTCGTGGAGGATGCGTCTTGGAGATGGGCTCCTTCTGGTGGTTGTTTCCTCTCCCTTTTATAATAGCAGCTGACGGAATTAGGTTTTCGAGAGTCTTCCATCGCGAATTAGCTCTGGACCCTTTGATGACTTTAGGTCGGTTTGATCTGACGGTCGTGATGGCGCCTGGTACGGTGGCAGGTATGGGCGCTTGCGACTATACCGCCAGTCGTTACGCGTGCTGCGAAGGCAGCATGACTTGGCATTTTCTCTTTTGATCTTTTCCTTCCTTTTAGTCCTGATTTCCAGCGATTTCCACGTCCAAAACTGCAGGCAAAAATAATGAGAGAGGGATTTGCAATTGATTGCTTCATTAGTGATTAGTGGCAGGTATAGAGTTAATATATTTACATAAATATGACAAAGATACAGTTTAAACAATGGATAAAAATGCATATAAAATACACGCATCAATAAGTATTATGTTAGCTTTATTGATGACTACTCCCGTTTTTGCTGATTTATCTCCTTAAACACAAGTCTGACGTTGAGCAAGTCTTCTATAATTTTCAGTCTCATGTAGAACGCCTTTTGGATACTAAAATCACGGCAGTTCAGTCCGATTGGGGTGGTGAATATCATAAACTTCATAGTTATTTTCGGCGCACCGGGATTTTGCACCGTGTCTCATGTCCTCATACTTCTCAACAGAATGGCATTGCTGAACGCAAGCATCGCCATCTGGTTGAGATAGGTCTTGCTTTGCTTGCACACTCATCGCTTCCTCTCCGTTATAGGGATTAAGCGTTTCTCACGGCATGCTACCTCATCAATCGCACGCCCACTCCGGTTCTCAACAAGGAAACACCTATTTCTCGCGTGTTGCATGTTCAGCCTAACTATGATTTTCTTCGCATTTTTGGATGCGCCTGTTGGCCAAGCCTCCGTAAGTACAACTCCCACAAATTAGACTTTCGTTCTAAAATGTGTGTGTTTTTAGGCTATAGCCCGATGTACAAGGGATACAAATGTCTAGATTGATCTACGGGTCGGATCTATATTTCTCATGATGTTGTCTTTGATGAGTCAGTGTTTCCGTTCTCCACACCCGGTGTCTCTGTTGACATATCCACTCTCGCAGAATCTATTTTGTTTCCTTCTAATGAACCGGTTACGAGTGCACCTATGCGTAAATATGCTTGACTTACCTGTCCACTAATCCGCCTGCATGAGGCGAAGTGTCTTCCGTGCAGGTGCTTGACGTGCTGTCTGGAGCTGGCATCGATCGTCCGATCGACGTGCATGGCGAAGCCATGCAAGGCTCCCTCCACACCCCTCCCCCCGCGTGCGCACTTGGGTCCTGCCTCTGCTCGTGGGCCGGATGCCTCTACTTCCGCGTCGTCGCGCGCGTCTCCAGCGGAGCTGGCCTAGCTCGACTCTTCGGCCCATTCCACGTCCCCTGTAGTTTCGGCTCAGCCCGTGTTGCCTTCTGCCGTGACGTCGCATGCGTCGCCGGCCGCGTCACCTTCGGCTGAGCATCGCGCCGAACCTGCTCCCGTGCCAAGGCACACCATGGTTACTCGTCTCCGCGATAATACGCAGAAGGAGAAGAAGTTCACCGACGACACCGTGTGGTATGATCCGCGACGTCGTGCGTTCTTTGCTGCACCTTCGTCGCATCGTGACGCCTTGCATGAACCTACGTGGCGTGCTGCCATGGAGGATGAATTTGCTGCTCTCTCTCAAACTAAGACATGAATCTTGGTGCCTCGACCTCCTGGCGTTAACATTGTTGGTAGCAAATGGATTTTCAAGACCAAACATCATCCTGATGGTTCTATTGATAAGCATAAAGCTCGTTGGTTGCACGTGGCTTCACTCAGCAGCATGGGATTGACTATGGTGATACTTTCAGTCCGGTTGTTAAGCCTGCGATGGTGCGTCTTGTCTTGTCTCTTGCAGTCTCCCGTGATTGGTGCCTTCGGCAGGTTGATGTTAGTAATGCCTTTCTTCATGGGTTCTTGACTGAGGATGTCTATATGCAGCAGCCACATGGTTTTGAGGATGATCGGTAACCTTCTCATGTCTGCAAGCTTCAGCGGTCTATCTATGGTCTGAAGCAGTCGCCTCGTGCGTGGTATGCTCGCTTGAGTCAGCTTCTTCATCAGCTTGGTTTCGTCTCGTCCAAGGCTGATATGTCCCTGTTTATATTTTCTCACGACGGGGTTCACATATATATGTTGGTGTATGTTGATGATATTGTCATTGCTGTCTCTACTCCGGAGGCTGTTGATCGTCTGGTGCGTTCCCTCTTGGACAGTTTTCCTATTAAGGATTTGGGTAAGCATGATTACTTTCTTGGATTGGAGGCATCTTACAATTCAGGGGGTATGACGTTGACTCAACGGAAGTATGCTCTTGATCTTATTCATCGAGTCAACATGAAGAATTGTAATCCTACCTCTATGCCGCTTGCCATGTCTGAGAGATTGGCTCGTGACACAGGCACGCCACTTGGTGCTGATGATTCCTTCCGGTACCGTAGTATTGTTGGAGGACTGCAGTATTTGACTCTCACTCGGCCAAACATCTCCTATGCGGTAAACAAAGTGCGCCAGTTTCTTTCTCAGCCCACTGATGAGCATTGGGAGTCAGTTAAGCGTATCCTACGATATGTCAAGAGTACAGTGCAGATTGGTTTCATTTTCACAAGTCTCCATTATCTGGCATTAGTATTTTTACCCAAAAAAACAAGTCGCCACTGATTTAATGCATAATAGTTTTTAGGTCACCAGATTCGTCACCGGGTGCAGATTTTCTCAAACGCATCCGTAGTGTTTCTTCTTAGCTATAAAAGCTCAACCAAGAACAAAAGAAGTGCTTATAAAAGACGGAATAAACTTTTTACAACTGCTAATTGTCATGCCTGGTTAACAATCTATTACACAACAAAAGGAGAGGTAAAAAAAGCAGCCACTTGCATGCAAACACGATGACACGAACATGCCACGATGAAGCCCCAACCCTGCAGCCACTAGTGGAGCTATACGATCTGGAACCAGGGTGCACATAGTGTGCCACAGCAGATAAAAATCATATTTAGGGGGTGCATATATGGTGAAAAAATGCTAATTTACAAAGGAAAAAAATCTACCCGGTGTCCTGTGCACCCGGCTAGCTCTTAGTGGATCCGCCTGCAGCATGCCACGTTCAGTTTTGTCCACGGATCAATCACATAAAATTAGACAAACACGCAATGTCCCACCGATCATGCCATTTGTTTTTCTTTATTTCTCCCAGAAATCCACTTTGGCTCCCGGGTGCATATGCTCATGTTATTGTTTTTAAAATTAAAAAAATATGTAAACACTTTGAAAAAATCTGAAAAAAATTGGGCACAAACATATACAAGTTTTCAACATTCATACAAAATTTCGAAAGAAAATAACACTTTCTGTGGTCTGTGCAAGCAACAGATTTTGTCTTTTTTGCACAGATCACAGAAAGTGTTATTTCCTTCCGAAATTTTGCACGATGAAGCCCCAGCCCTGCAGCATGCCACGTTCTGTTTCATCCATGGATGGATCACATCAAATTAGACAAACACGCACGGTCGCTAATCTCACGGTACAAGCTTACAACGTACATATATATAGGACCAAACGGCACCTACGCCTAACTAGCAGACCCGAGCTTGGACTCCTAGATCGACCTACACAGACTCAACACCACGCACACACAACACGGACATGACCAAGAGACTAACTACTAGTCCTAACCTGACTCAAACACGTACGAGCGCTGACCTACTAGAGCACACACACTAGTTTAGAAAACTAACTAGCTCACATGCATCCACAACTCTAACCGAACTAATCAAGATTACCTCTAACACACACAGTTCAGGTCAATCTCGATCGCTCTCAGCATGCCTGCTTACTCCATCGTCTCCGCTGTCAATGCACTCGGCTGCAGCGCGTCGTCTACGGCCGGTGCGTGATCTCTCCTGCGGCGCAGCTCGCCGACAAGCTTCCTCAAGGCGGCGGAGGCGCCCGCGCCGTCGCATCCCATGAACACCTCGCCGATGTCGGCGGGCGTGATGCGCACGTCAGCGGCGAGCAGGCCCTCGGCCTGAGCCATGAGGCCGTTCACCGTGTCGTCGTCGCCGACGCCGACGCCGAGGTAGTTCTTGGCGAGCACGCGGAGCGCGGCGGGCGAGCAGTATCCGAGCTCGATCTTGCGGTCCATGCGGCCTGGGCGGAGCAGCGCCGGGTCGAGCCGCTCCGGGTGGTTGGTGGTGAAGATCATCAGGCGCTCGCCGACGCAGGAAGACCAGAGCCCGTCCACGAAGTTGAGCACGCCGGAGAGGCTTATGGACTCCCGCCCATTCGCCCTGGGAGGCAGCATCGCCATCTGCGCGTTGTTGTTGTGTTCGTCGTCGATGATGCCGCCGCCGTTTTTCCTGTGGTCGGAGAGGTCGAGGGAGCAGTCGATGTCCTCGATTACGACGACAGACTTGGGCGTGGTGGAGACGAGCAGGCTGCGGAGGTGGGAGTTGGAGGCTACGGTTGTGAGCTCTAGGTCGTAGACGTCGAACATGAGGAGGTTGGCTATCGCCGCGACGAGGCTGGTCTTGCCGGTGCCGGGAGGGCCGTGGAGCAGGTACCCGCGCTTCCACGAGCGGCCGACGCGCGCGTAGTGCTCCGGCCGGGTCGCGAAGCGGAGCAGGTCGGCACGGATGTCCTCGCGGAGCGCCGGGTCGACGGCGATTGTGTCGAACGTGGAGGGGTGGGAGAATGTGTGGGAGGTCCAGAGGCGGTGGTGCTCCTCGCCGTTGGTGTAGAGCCTGCGCTCCCGCGACGTGAGCCGCATCCTGGTGGCCTCGTCGATGACGTGGGGGATGTAGCTGTCGTGCACGAAGTCGCGGTACTGACGCAGGAACTGGAGCTCGAGGCTGCGTTGGTCGGCGCCGCCGGAGGGGCCCCGGCCGCCGCCGTACACGTTGCTGCCGCGGTCGACGGGGCGCGCGGTGGAGGTCCACTTCACCGTGACGCCCTTCCAGGTGTCGTGGGTGGTGTGGGCGTCCGGGAGGAAGGCGACAGCGCGGTTCGACTCGCGCGCCTTGTACAGGCGCACAGCGGGGGCCGCGGCGAGGCAGTGCGCGCCGAGGTAGAGCTGAGCGGCGTCGTAGAGGTCGTTGGCTACGCTGGTGCAGACGGCACCGTCGGCCTCGTCGATGAGGATGGTGGCCGTGGGGGCCCGGAACGCGGCGGCGACCCGCGCCAGGAAGTGGCGTAGCCACTGCTCGGCCTCCGGCGGGACGAAGTTCCGCATGGCCGTCCGGAACACCATGACCGTCGCGATCAGCGAGCCCAGCGAGCGCCAGTCCAGGACCATCTCCATGGCCGCCGCGTCTAAGTGGGAGAGTGGAGCGTGGTTTGTTTTGTGGAGGTGGGACTAGGCCAGTAGGAGTGGATGGTGGGTCTTTGTAGTTGGGGCTGAATATGGGGAGTGGCCATTGGCTAGTTTTGGCATCATTTTTGGCGCTTTTGCCCTGTCCTTTTTTTTGGTGAAACGAGTCAGCTGGGCAGCGCGGGGGGCCAAAAATGGTTTTGATTCGCGCGATCTCCGTGCAGGCACTTCACGTGCCACAGGGAGCGTCTCCGTATGATGATGTAGTGGCCGATCCAGCAGATCTTTCTTCTACCACGTAATCTTGATAAAATATATACCAACACTTGTGTGTGCGATATGACCAACTTTGAAATAGACCTGACAGGTATGTTCTTCACCCCGACTTGCGTTGGTGTTTCCTCCTGTTCTGCCGCCGTCACGATTGTCATTGTTGCCGTAACCGTCATTGTTGTTGTAGTTGCCCCCATTGTAGCCACCACGATAGGTGAATCCACCACGGTTGCCACCTCCATTGCCTCTCCCTCCACGGTTTCCTCTTCTGCGACCACCACGAGCAACAAGGAGTTGTAATGCCGCGAGACGGGAATCTGGGGCTCAAGCCTCGCTTCCAAGGCAAGAAATTGAGTTCGCTCACGGAGTAGGCATCAATTCTCGCTGCAATGGACGGAACAAACGGAATATAATCTGCATCCAATCCTGAGATGAAAAAGTCCATTTTAAACACTGAACTCGGAGAGGTCGGGCGAATCGAACCTCCACGTCCAAATCCTTGTCGTTTGCACCCTCAACTCTCTAATCCCGATCCAAATCTAACCCTGGAGTCGTTTCCTAAACGGGGATTGTCGACGTGGCAACGGATGGCCGTGATCAGTTGCGCTGCGAGGCTTGCGCGTCTGGAAAAGACTGGGCCGGCCCATTTAGACCCGTCTGGCCCAGCTCGATGTCGACTTCGAGCACTACGCGAGGCCCGGGAGGCAGTCCACCTCGAGAGCTCCGTGTCCCCTTGCGTTCCACCTTTCTCGCGCGGCAACAATGGCGACCGGCGGTTGATCGGCGGGCCGGCGACGATCGTGACGCTGCGGCGACGTGAACCAGAGCAAGGTAATCATCTCGATTCTCTCCTCGTCCGAGCGCCATAGTTTACACTAGTAGAAAACACGTCTTTAGTCCCGGGTCGTAAGGGCCTTTAGTCCCGGATTTTCAACCGGGACTAAAGACCCCCCCCCCCCTCTTTAGTCCCGGTCTGTTACGACCCGGGACTAAAGATCTCCAGCCACGCGCGCGGATCTTTAGTCTCAGATTTTTTTTAGTCTCGAGTTCTTTTAGTTCTATTTTTAATTCTATTTCGAAATTTTCCACTTAGCCATACATTAAATTTTAATTATACACTTAATCTCAAGTCAAATTAGTTACCTTAGTCAAACTTCCCATTCGGTCACCCATCTTCAAATTGCTCCAGTCCAAGCACGCTTAACTTTTGAGTTCCTTCCAAACTAGCTTGCAAATGAGAAGTTAGAACTTACTGATAGTAGTACCATATCTATCATATTAACCTCTGAGTCATGATGTTATACTTTTTATTGTTTAAATTTTGAAAATTTATTTGAATAAATAACAATGATTATGTAATAATATATTTTGAATAAATAAAAGTGATTGTGTAATAATATTTAATATGGAATAATTCATATATTTAAATCCGTAAATCAAAATTTGACAAATAAAATATCTAAATCAATTAGAAAAATAAGAGGAATTCAAATATACCATCCATATCATCTTTTGCATCCATCTAATTTGCCTCAAGAGAGACTCTACATGTGCCTTAGTATCACCTTGCAAGTTAGCCACACACATATCGAAAGAAACAAGTTCTTTCTTAATCTCAAGACTCGAAGCATCATTCATATCATTTTGGGAGATGAATGTGATACCTCGGTAGCGTGGGCCATGAGGCAACGAGCGGTGTTGGTGGGGACATTCTCATTGGGTGATTCAAAAGAGGGAAGATGATGAAGTGGAGGCAATGGCCAATGCAGCAACCCCATTTGAATCAAATGTGCATGATCCTTTGGGATAAGCTTCCCACCATGTAGTTCTCTGTTGTCATAAGGACATTCCCCGATGAAGTGGTTCTTGTCATGACAGTTGTAGCAAGTATTCGTCCTGTTGGCAAACTCCTTCTTCCCACTTGGGTTGTTCCTTAAGTCAACATGAGCCTTCGCCTTGGCCGGATCATTCCAGAAAGCTTTTGTGGCAAAGGCCACATGATCATGGTAGGCTTGTTCAAGATCATCCGAAGCAATGTTGCTTGGGCAGGCTTCAATCTCCACAATATTGTCAAGTGACACCACCCGGGCCTTCAAAGCAAGTGAGGGACCTTGTTTCATTCCCATGGCCCTAGCACGGTTGTCCAGTGCATTCTTGGTTGCCACCTTGGAGGCTTGCATCTCTTGCATAACTTCATTTGAGGTCATATCATGGTAGTTATGCCATCCATGTATGGCCTTCAAGTCAATGGGCTCGAATGGCATGAGAGCATTCACATACTTCCTTTTGACCCAAGCATCATCTGCATACTTTGCCCCAACATTGTAAAAGGCTTAGGCAAGAGTCTTGAGAATCCTCTTCATGCTTTCATTACCGAGAAACTGAACCTCCAGAGAATCCCAAACTTCCTTGGCGGTGGTGAGGTGTTGAATCTTGTGAAGATCCTTTTCACCAACGGCAAGTTCAAGCATGTGTAGAGCGGAGGCATTGAGTTGAGCATCAGCCACCTCTCTTGATATGAGATTTCATTAAGTGTTGCCAAGTAGTAAAAGCCAAAGGATTAAGCCTAGGAGAAGGACCCAAAGGGTTTATGCGAGTATGATTGATAGGTGGGTCGAGAGTGAGTATGTGAACGAACTACAAAAAAGTATGCTGCAAAATGGCACCCATCTAATTCTCACAAAGAGTAGTCCACATTTGATGGATAATCACCAAGTATAAGGAATTTTCTTGATTTCTATCTAATTTCTCCTAGTTAAATGATTTTATGTTGTTTCCGAAAGTAATCCAATTTTGAACTACAAGTGTTTGATAGTTTGGTCTGAAATTTTTTAAACAATCATTTTAAGATACACAACTAGTGGTTATATCACAGAAACATCGATAGTTTTAGATAATTTAACCTATTTTGATGAATAGTCATGGTGGTCATTTTGACCGTTTTTCGAAAAAAATCAAATAAAGTGAACAAGGTCTATCATGTATAAACATATATAAGTTTCAAGCCAAATGACCAAGTTATAACCATTCCCACGGCATAGTTTGTGATAAAGTTCTCATATTCGAAAGATAGGTGTATCTTGGT
Organism: Poa pratensis; assembly: GCA_947311845.1. NCBI lineage: Eukaryota > Viridiplantae > Streptophyta > Magnoliopsida > Poales > Poaceae > Poa > Poa pratensis. Next base: position 174,341,632 of record CAMZMU010000041.1, read on the forward strand.
ATATGAAACAATTGTTTTGAAGGGATTTTTCAAATTATTTTTATAGATATCATTTTTCCTTTTTCTAAGTGGCAAAAATGACCTTTTGCGAACCAACTACAAAAAATATGCTGCAAAATGGCATAGGAAACAATGGTTTCGAAGGGATTTCTCATATTCTCACAACGAGTAGTCCACATTTGATGGATAATCCCCAAGTGTTAGGAATTTTCTTGATTTCTATCTAATTTCGCCTAGTTAAATGCGTTTTCGTGATCCAAAAGTTGATATAGTTGTCATATTTGGATTCCTCTCATTTTTCTAATCGATTTAGATATTTCATTTGTTAAATTTTGACTTACGGATTTAAAGATATAAATTATTCCATATTAAATAAAAAATGCCGACGGCTTTAGTCCCGGGTCGTACAGTCCCGGGTGGGGATACGACCCAGGACTAAAGATCCTCGTGCGGCCCCACCTCTGCGGCTGCGTGCCGCGGCCTGCCGAGGGATCTTTAGTCCCGGGTCGTATGCTCCCGTTCGACGCGGGACTAGGCGCGTGCGGCGTCGGCTCCGACCGACCCGAGACTAGTGAGCACATTAGTCCGGGGTCGATTTTTGCTGGGGACTATTGAGTGGGATAAAAGACCATGTTTCTACTAGTGTTACCATGTGATTTCACAATTAGGGCTAGGGTTTAGCCGTGAGATTTTGGGGGAGGTTAGGGCGGGCGAAAAGTGATGATTTTTTTTTGCGATTTTGCCCTAGAATCTGTTTGAAAATAGCATAGTTTTGTTAATTTCGTTCGCATTGTGTGTTTATTTCAGCGAAATCATGGAACCGAGTGAGATTTTGAACGTGCGGTTCCATATCGGTGGAGAGTTCATCCGCATTGGTCCAACTTTAGATTATGCTGGGGGAGATGAAGCAATGTCCGAAATTGAGAGGGACAATTTGTCGCTGCAGGAGGTGAAAGGCTTTTTGAAGGATCATATGGAACCGAAAGAATCGATGAAGTTATATTTTCATTGCCCAGAGATATGAGCATTTCATACTAGCCAATCCTATGTGGAAAATTGCTAGCATGAAAGCCACTGTCTTGCAAGATATGTTTGCTGACGCAACCTCCAAGTGCAAGCACGCAAAATCAATTGTGATGGACAGATTGATGAGTGGAATGAAGAATGAATATACCAGAGTGTTTGATTACCAACTGGAGCTGCTTAGGAGCAATCCTGGAAGCACTGTTGCTGTTTGTTTGGATCTTCACTGCCAGGCTACAAATATTTCACTTGTCGTGGAAACTACTAGTTATCAGTTATAATACTTATGCTCATCTTGCAATGATGTAATATTTGCAAACATTTCAGATGTCCTAGGTTATGTATTTTGGATATGTCCCAAGCTATGTATTTTGGATATAAGCCAGGTTTATGTGGGTTTATGTGGATTCAGTAACAATGTGGTGATCTTTCCTATTTTCAATGTGGTCATCTTGCTACTTACATTGCACCAGATTATTCTTCATGTCATGCTTCACTTGCTACCAAAATGAATACAAAAAACTGAAACAGAGAACTTCATTATAGCAACACAAACTTCATTAGAGCTTAAAGCCAGATCACAAACTTCAGTACACTTCTTTCCCATACAACAGATAATTTGCCACTACCACCTTGCTAGCACTACATTGCTAACAACTGATCACTTCGTTAACACTTTGCCTGCAACTAAACCAACCACAAATACATGAAAAATAAACACCACATTCTTGTATTTGGCCTTAATAGCATCTATCTCTGCATTCTTGTCTCTGAGTTGATCTTGCAGAGACCGTATCATTGCCTCCCTTGTTGCTTGATCTTCCACCATTGCTGTTTGATCTTCAGGCCGAGCAACATTTCCTTGAGACTTCAGCCTCCAAACTTCATCTCGTAGATCCCCAATCAAATTGCTAAAAAACATAGGCAGTGGATCATCGTACCACTCGACGAAGCCACATCCACCATGCTATCAATTGCACAAACAGACATCAATTAGTGAGGCAACATTGTACCGAAAACAAGCAAAACTGAAACTCACCATCACATCCACGCATGCAAAATACCTCCGGCCTAGGTTCTGTGGGCTCCATGAAATCCATCTTGGCGCCTTCCTCGGAGGATCGGACCGGCAAAACCTCGCCGGCTCGTATGCCATCGCCGACTCGCGGTAACGCACCGGCCACCTCCCTTCCGCCCCATCCCTGCCGCTAGCTCGCCGGAAGCCAGGAGCGGAAGAACCAGTAGAAGACCACGACATCCTCCTCTCCGCCGCCGGCGCCAGCCACTGCCGCCCCGCTCAGTTCTCTCCTCCGCACGCGAGCAAGAACCCTAATTTCGTTCCCCACTCGATTTATCTGTTGGAAGGCGCGGGCGGTGCCGTTGAGACACGGTCTCCGTCAACGGTAGCGGCCCCACTAGTCAGAATCCTGGTTGACAATTGCCACGTCAGCACCTCTTAGGCTAAAACGACTCCAGGGTTAGATTTGGACCGGGATTAGAGAGCTGAGGGTGCATACTACAGGGATTTGGACGTGGAGGTTCGATTCGTCCGAGCTGTACGAGAGAGCTACGATATGAGATCGTCGTCCTCGACTTTCTTTCCTGCGACAGTCAACTCATCTGCAATTGCTCGCATCTTTGAGAAGTACGCCGCAACAGTCACGTCGTTCTTCCGGGTACCGGCAAATAGGGTCCGGAGTTGAATAATCTGAGACCTCGATACAGAAGAGTGTACCTCCGGCTGCGCATTCAGTTAATTTGGTTATTTCGGTTCGGTTTATACGGTTATACGGTAAATACGGTTTTATACGAAAATATGGTTCGGTTTCGGTAATAACCATGTAATTTCGGTTAGGTTTCGGTAATAACCAAATTAACCAAAGTTGACGCAAATTTTCGAATAACATATAAATTTTATGGCAATATATTTCAGTTTTATATTTTGTATGACCAAACTAAATGTGTTACAAAAATAAGAGTCATAAAAACAATGAAACTTCGGCCAAAGTAAAAAAATGCAATAAGCTGGGACTTGAACTCTTGACTTAAAGGAACGAAGCAGGACTCTGCACGACTCTGCACGTCTATAACCAATAGGTCATGTCGCTAGTAGTGCTTACAATTCACTATACGCTTCTTATAATGTATTACTGAATGTTGGGCTCTGGACGTGATTTTTTCTGCTGGGCTTGCGTCTTCGGTTATTTCAGTTAAACCACTAGTTATTCGGTTATAAACCGAATTAACCGAACGTCATATTGTTAGCTAACCTTAACCACTAACCGTAAAAACCAGAATTTCGATCACGGTTAGGTTTTTTCGGTTTCGGTTTTCGGTTCCGATTCGGTTATGTGCAGCGCTAAGTGTACCCATCCATTTGAGGACCATCGGTCGTACTAGGTTCCTTTTCCTGCTTCGAGTGGCGTAATACGTGCGGCGACCGAGAGCTCAGCTCTGCCTTTTGCTTTCTGGAAAGGCACACATTTTAGCTTATTATTATCAGTCGTACACACCTCGGTACTAGCTTCCTTTTCCTGCGGCGAACCAGAGCTCTGGCTTTTGCTTTCTGGAAAGGCACACATTTTAGCTTATTATTATTATTATTATTATTATTATTATTATTATTATTATTATTATTATTATTATTATTATTATAGGTTCTTAAGGTTTTTTGCAAAGAAAGTCGCAGACCGGCAGTTAGTAAAGCAACTGAGGTGGAATTTTTTTTACAGATATTAGCGATCGATTTTATCATCCATTTCTGAGTTTGTGGGCGGGCCGAGCCCTCTGCACATATCGGAATTTTTGTCTCAAAGGACCACTTAGCTCAGTAAATTGGCAAAAAAGACCACCTTCAGATCCAATTGACAAATCTACCATGGTGGCAGGCCCGCCAGGCAACACGTGGCACCTGTCGCCACGGACGCAGGCGGCAAGGCCTGCCGCCACGGGCGCACGCGGCACCTTTGCCAAAACAGGATTCCGTCGACGCAGCTAACGGGAAAGGGTGCACGGTGGACCCAGCCGTCGCAGATGCAGGCGGCACGCCGACGTGGCAACCTGCCGCCTCGGTGGGAGGCGGCATGTTGTGCATGCATGACAGTGCGTTGGCCCACGCGCGGATAGGGACGACAATTCCATGCTACCTTTCTTTTGCGCGCTGATTGCATGCTGCCTTTCTTTTGCGTCTCGTCTCCTGCTGCTCATCAAGAACACATACGAAAAACACCACAGGCGCATACATGCTCGGGTCGCAGCCAAAGGTGCCGCCTTCAACCAAGGCGGCAGGCTCCACGTCGGCATGCCGCCACCCAGCGAGGCGGCTGGGCCAGGATGAACACCGTCACCGGGACCAGCAGCAGCGGTGGCGTTTTTCTGTTGGAAGACGAACCGGACGGCGGCGGGAGGCGCGGGAGCTTGGAGAGGTCGACGTCCAGAGCGCGGCCGCCGCCGAGGCGGAAACTCCAGCCAAGGACGTAGTGCGCGCTCGCGGCGGCGCCGTTCGCGGTTGAGAAGCCGACGTAGGTGTCATCGGCCACGACGGACGACGAGAGGTTGAGGTCGCACGACACGAGCGGCACGGCTGGCCTGGGCGTGCCCGCGGGCGACACGGTCACCTCCAGGCGCGCGCTGGCGCCGTCGTACTCGATCCACACCTGCAGCGGCACGCCACTGGTCAGGTTGATGTTCTCGAACCTCCTCCCTCTGCCTGCGCCGCCGTCGTCTAGCCAGTACCCTGCGGAGGTCGCGTTCGCGGAGCGGAGTTCGTTGACATCGACGCCGATGTGGTTGTCGTCCTCGTCAGCGAACTCGGCGTACATTGCCATGTCGAGCTCGACGGCGACGATGAGGCTCGTGCCGTTCTCGAGGCTGTCGGACGTGTTGAACAGTCTGAGATACTTGCCGGCGACGGCGCGAGCGTGAAGGCGAGGCCGTGGCCGTGCGCGTGTACGGGTACCGCGACGCGATGGCGAGCATGCATCCGCGCATGGGCCAACGCACTGTCGTGCATGCATCCGTGCGTGGGCCAACGCACTGTCGTGCATGCACAGCATGCCGCCTCTCACCGAGGCGGCAGGTTGCCACGTCGGCATGCCGCCGCAGTGCACCCTTTCCCGTTAGCTGCGTCGACGGAATCCCGTTCTGGCAAAGGTGCCGCCTGCGCCCGTGGCGGCAGGTGCCACGTATCGCCTGGCGGGCCTGGCGCCACGGTAGATTTGTCAATTGCATTCGAAGGTGGTCTTTTTTGCCAATTCACTGGGCCAAGTGGTCCTTTGTGACAAAAATCCCACATATCGCTATTGTCAAAAGCAAATCTCAAAAGTACACCTGGCGGGAAGCTGGCGATGCGACGCGTGGACATCCCGCCAACTGAGGTGGCGGAAAGGTGGTTGGCCCCGGGTGGCAGCCGCCGCGACACATGCCTCCTTCCGCCGAAATCCGTAGCGACAAGTGGCACTTCCCGCCATCCCATATGACAAGTGCCACATGTCGCTTCCCCAACTTTCCGCCGGATTATTTTTAGCAATTGCGTTTAGAGGGGATATTTTTGAAAAATTGCGAATCACGGAGGGGTATAATTGTAAAAAAACAGTGGGCAGGTGCGTGCGTGCATGCCGCCACCAAACAAGAGGATCGAGCTGAGAGTCTGAGACAGTGAGGTGGTCCAAGCTTTTTGTCCTGCAGCTTGCCGTCTTCATGGATTCGAGCCGCGAGCTTCTTTTTTAACAAGGTAGGGTCCTGGAGGACCGAGGACCGAGGAAATTACAAAAACCTACCACATTTGGGGCTCTGACAACGGGTCAGTACCATTCTTGGTGATTTTTTTAAATCAGTACCAACCGTGGGGCTAATCGTCACAGATTGGGCAAATCTCGTTCTAATAGGATTTTGTCAGCAGCTCTGACAAGTGAGACCCATATGTAAGGTCTAGCTGGCAGCACACGTGGAGGGGGAGCTGAGCTGGACGTGGGTCCCACCTGTCAACCACACATTTTATTTTTTTCCGTCCTCTTCTTCCTCCTCCTCTCTCTCCAGGCAGATCGGTACGTCGCTCGCTGGCCCCGAGCAGCGCCGTGGCCGCGTTGTCCACCGCAGTCTTCGGGGTGCAGCTCCGTGCCCGCGCCGGCCACTGCCGCCACAGACTTCGCGCCGCTCGCCGGCCCCGGGCAGCGCCATGGCCGCGCCGTCCACCTCCGCCGCAGTCTTCGGGGTGCAGCTCGTGCCCGTGCCGGCCCCTCTGCCCCACCGTGATCCAGCGCCGCCGTCCGTCCCCGCCGTGCCACCACCCCGTGCGCAGCATCGTGGCCGCGCCGTCCACCGCCGCAGTCTTTGTATCGCTCGCCGCACCGGGCAACGCCGTCCACCGCCACCGCAGTCTTCCGGGTGCTCGTCGGCCCCGTGCAGCTCCGTGGCCGCGCGCCGGCCACTGTCGCCGCCCTCTTCACGACGCTCACCGGCCCCGTGCGTAGCGCCGTGGCCGCGCCGGCCACCGCCGCCGCAGTCTTCGCGTCGCTCGCCAGCGGAAGAGGACGGGAGGAGGAAAACCGCCACCATACGCCGTGGCGGCGCGACCCGTGGATCCGTGGCGTGGTGTTCCTCGTCCTCGCGTGCGTGTGGCGTCGTGGTCTCGCCACGGCCGTCGGCGTGCGGCGCCTCGCCGGCATCGGCCCGCGGCTTCCTGGCGCTGTGCTCCTCGTCCCCGCATCCGTGGTGGCACGACCGCGGCTCCCTGGCGGTCCTGCGAGGGCGCGGTCGGGCGGGCCGGCACCTCCGCCGACCTCCAGCATGGGATGGGGGGAGGGGGCCGAGCTGACCGGAGTAGCGAGCAGTGGGCGGCGGCGACAAAGAGGAGACGAAGGAGAGAGAGGAAGAGGAGGGGAATTGGAGAGAGATTGCCCTGACGGGTGGGCCCCACGTCCACCTCACCTCCTGGTCCACGTGTACTGCCAACTGTCCACGTCTGCTGTCAACTAGACCTTACATATGGGCCTCACTTGTCTGCTGACAAAATCCTATTAGAACAAGATTTGCCCAATCTGTGATGATTAGCCCCACGGTTGGTACTGATTTGAAAAAATCACCAAAAATGGTACTGACCCGTTGTCAGAGCCCCAAATGTGGTAGGTTTTTGTAATTTCGTCTGGAGGACCCCTAAGCTTTATTAATATAGATGAAAAGTACAAGCTGTAACAACAGGGCACACAACAAACTTAGCTGGGTGTCGATATCATGCTGGAAGACGCTTTCAGTCTGCTCTTTCTATACGTTCCGCAAGCATAAATTGATTAGTTTTCTTTTGCGGGAATATGAATTGATTAGCACACTGAGAGCATCTCCACTCGCGGCGTCCAAACGGCCGCCCAAACGCGTTCCGGACAAGCCGTTTGGGCGCCGTCCGGACTACTTGGCGCATTTCGACGCCCTCGCTCCCCACTCGCGGCGCCCAAATCGCCCGGCCCAAAGGTTTTTTTTCCCGAACAAGGTTTTGCAAATTTGAATGTGCCGCCAAGGTTTTGCGAATTCGAATTACAGACGGGCTGTTTTAGCCACAAATCGAGAGTCATGTGCCACCAAAATACATTACGCCAAAATATGTCGCCAAAATACGCCGGGAGATGTCGTTGCCCGGCGTCTGCTGGTCGCCGCCGCCGTCGCCGTCGCCGATCTAGATGTTGTCACCGGGCTAGGGCACGTAGCCATAGCTGGGGTCATCGTCGATCATGTCGGGGTCATCGTCGACCTGGCCGTCCGCGCCGTGGCTGGTCTCGGCGCCGTGGCCCTGGTTGCCGCCGTTCTCGGGCGAAACGAGCCCAAACTCTTGCAGGATCGCGGCGCGATACATGTTGTGCGCCGCCCTCGCCAGCGGGTCCAAGTTGGAGACGTCGGCCGTCAAGATCATGAAGTCCTGACTCCTCTTCTTGACGACGGCTTTCTTCTGCTCGAGGTTGAACTTGACGTCGGCCTTCTGCATCAAGGTCGCCCACCTTGCGTTGTTCTCCTCGCGCCTCAAGCTCGAGTTGGAGCAAACATCGGCGAGGACCTTGTCGATGGACGACTGCACTCTGTCCGTCTTTGCCGCCGCTGCCAAGGCCGCTTTCGCCTTCTTGTTCCCGATTGGCCGCCCCTCCGAGTTTTGGGGATCGCGTTGAGGTCGGCGCGGCCGTTCTTGTTCAAAGTCCGTCGGTGCGCCTTCCATTTCTCACAATTTTGGAGAAGCTTGTAGCAATGCATCAACTTGAAGTCTTTCTCCTTGTTGATGGATTTGTACAACACAAGGACGTCCATGACCTACAACAAAGCAAGCCGACGACCATCAGAATTGTACTTAAGCAACAAAACAACAAGGGGATCGCAAGCCGGCGGTCACCTGATCCGCGGCCCTTCCCGCTCTCCTTCCGGTCGAGGATGTTCTCATGGCAGCCGTGGAACTTGTTGACGAGGCGTTGGACGATGCGCCACCTATGCTCGATGGCGCCTTGGCCGCGCACCATGCTCACCTTGTAGAAGTCCTTGGTGAACCGGCGCTCGTCGAACTTGTCCTTGATCCGGGACCAGTAGGCGGGGCTCGACAGGTTTGTGCCGGTGATCTCACCGGTAGTAATGGCCTTCCATGATTCGACCATGCACTCGTCTTCCTTGGTCGTCCAGATTATGCCGCGGCTGCCCTTCTTCTTCGCCGCCTGCTCGCCGACCATAGCGTTGGTCACCACCCCTCCTCCTCGACCTCGTCGTCGTCCTCGTAGTACTCCTCATCCTCATCGAACCCGTCGTCGTCATCCTCCGACCGGGCGTTGTCGTTGATGATGTCGTCCATGATATGGGCGGTCTCCTACACACAAGGAGCAAGGCCGGTAGCCACGAGTCGCCTATGCACACGTCTATTGTACATGCCATGGCTACAAAACGCGGGTTCATACCTGCATGAGCTCCGGGGCATCGGGATTCATTCCGTCGATCACATGGGAGGCGCTCGCGTCGAATGAAAGGCTCCGACCGGCGACCGTTTGGACGGCGGGATCTCTCCGCATCGCCGGCGAATTCAGATCGACGGGGTGGCTTAGATCCAGGCCACAAGAAGGGAAGATGACGTTGGGGTCGAAGCCGCCATGATGCTGGCTCTCGCAGTACTCGGGGGAGAACCTGGTGCGAGGCGTGGCGGCGGCGCTGTCGGCGAAGAAGGAGGAATTCGACGGCGAGCCGCCGACCTTGCATCGTAGAGTGACGTTGCTCTCTTGGCTTCCTCCCAAGGCGAATGCTTGGTTCAAGGCGGCGATGGTCTTGTTCATGGCGGCGATCTTCCTTGCCGTCAATGGCGCCGCCATGCCGAGCCGTTTCCTCTCATTCTGCTTCGCGCGGCGCCCGGCACGGCTCTACGTGTCCAATTGGCGCCGGAGTACGTCGAGGTCCCAATCGTCCTGCCTCATCGCCTCCGGCTTCTCCCTGGGCGGGGAGGCCTTGCGCTTGACGCCCAGCGTCTTCCCCACCGCCTTCGTCCCTGCCGCCTTCGTCTTAGCTGCCTTCCCTTGGGTGCCGGCGGTGCCATGGAGCCAGCGCGGCGCGAGAGTTTTTCTTTTGGCGGGAGAGATGGGGGGGAATGCGATTTTTGGGGACGAATTGGGGGAAGCCGGCACTTATTGCGATCGCCGTCTCACTACCAGGCGTGGCCCGCGCGTCGGAGGCCGACGTGGCGTCGCGTTTCCTTCCGTCCGGGGCCACCCCAAGCCTCCCCAAGTTGAGAGCGTGGGCTGGGCGTGCCGGACACAAAATTGGGCCGCGCCGGACCCAATTCGCGTATGGGCGCCGCGAGTGGGGGCGATTTTGTGTCCGACACGCCCCAAAGGCGTTTGGGCGGCCGTTTGGACGCCGCGAGTGGAGATGCTCTGAAAGCGTCACAGATTTGTTTGTTGTCATGCATGAAAGCTACACAGATTTGTTTGTTGTCATCCAATCTTATCTTCTTGATTTGAGCAAGACATGCATGAAAGCTACACAGATTTGTTTGTTGTCGTCCGTCAGTAGACGTAAACTACCGTGGCCGTCCATTTGTATCAACTAGTTGAGTGCCCGTGCGTTGCTACGGGTTATCGAGTTTCTTTCCTTACCATCATTGTGCTTTGTAGTTACGCGCAGTCAAATAACAACATTATTTTCATTCATAGTCACCTTGCTCTTATTTTCTACCCTCCAAAATAAGTCATTCAAAATATACACTATTCGTGTACTTCCTCGGCCATTGTGATCTTCCACTCCTTTCCACCCACCATTTGTTCTGAACCTACATGACATCGACACAAAGAAATAGAATCAGCACAAGTTATTTAATTGATGGTTGGATCCAGACCATTTTAAATCAACAATTCTCACTGCCTTTAATTGAGGAATATGAACCACTGAGGAATGGTACATTTCACCTGTTCTCAAAGTTCCTGAAAAAAGCAACACAAATAAGTCAACCTAGAAGTCCGATCTGAAGCTACCACTAAGAAGTAACCTGGAACAAATCAACACATAAGGCAAGCAAATAGGAATCCGACAAATAATTTCACGTTGCTTCCCTTTATTAGCATATAAGCCTGAATCTGATTGAGCATACATAAGGTTTACTATTTTGTTATAGCTACTTGCACAAACAGGTTGACAGGCATTCCAAGTGTCTGTGCGGTAAGTTAAATATCAATGATTGCATCAAGAAAGTTGAAAGTTTCTACCATCCGAAAATAGAAAACTAAATGAACAACCGACCACCCGTCGAACATGCATATGCATGTGCTTAAAATGATGGTGTTGGATAGATGTACCAAACATTTAAATACAGACATATTTGCAAAAAAAATAGCATAAGTGGTTTGCCCATCCACTTTCATTTAAATCTCCTCTAATACCATACTATCATTAGCTTAGTGATGCTATTCAGACTACCAGATTTTCTTCCAACTTGCATAATAAACAGTGGTAAAGAGATGTACAGAAAAAGCTAAGCAAGAATGCAATATTACCTCTAAATCTGTTTGAAGCAACAACATTGCGGAGCACTTTCAAGACTTGGATAACAGTACTGTAACCCACAAGTTAACTCACGTAAATACATATTCAGAAGTTTAACCTAATATAATATGAGCTTAATGTGATAGATGCCACATACCATGTTCAGGATGTCAATAAATAGTGGAGAAATTGTAGCATCTTGTAGACCGGGATCACCCTATGGATGCCCATTTAGCAATAAGTTTCTGGTAATCCAAAAGGAGCACCCAATCAGAAATCGTTGTTCAGTAAGTCCCATATGACATTCCAATGTAAATAGGAAAGGTTACATGATGTTCATACTGCAAAGGTGGTAACAAAATATAGTAGAGTTGTGCTACATTCTTGGTATAGAACTGCATGATGGTAAAGGAGCAACAATTGGTTATTCATTTGGAATGCAGCAAGACCAGAATGAAAAACACAAGTTTGTCCACATCCCCTTGTAATGTAGAATTACCTGAGCTAGTAAACACAACAAAAGGTCATAAACTGTTGACCCGCAAAAGCAGGTGCTCTGCCTTTTGCATTAAAGAAGGGGGACTGGAACACGTGTTTACAACTCCATCTCGGATTGATGCCATCCAAGGAAACGCTTGAGACTGCTTGGACTTTCAGCTTATGCAGTGTACGCGTGTAGCACATATGCCATCCCACGAGCTGCCAAACAAAATGAAACTGATCCAATGTGTGAATCCCATGCCCTGCTTGGGGGCCTGCAGCAAGAAAACCATGTCATCCAAGGAAATCAATCAAACAAATAACTCACACAGATCTTGGACAGAGACGGAAACAAATATGATGGATTCCTATTAGCTTCATACTTTGTATCTCCCTTGAAGAGAACAATCTGGAAAAATAAACTCGATGAAAATTCAGCTGACTTTTATCTCTCAACGTGATAACTGTTTGTCGGTGCGGTGCTGGGCAGGGCATGAGTGAAGGAGAACCGGCGGGGATCCAATCGAGGGTGAGGTTGGAAGACTTGGTGACGGAGAAATATTCAGAGCTGGGAGAAGAAAATGCGGACCACATTTCCGGCGACCGGCGGTCGGGTCAGGCGTAGAATCTTGGCGAGATCATCCTTCCTGGTCACGCCGCCGCTGCAAAAGAAAATAGCACTATACACAAGAGCTTGTGTATTAAGCTGGTGACCGCAAGTTTTCCACAACGTTCTACAAAAGATATGGAGATGAGAAGAGGACTGTAAGCTTCTTGCCCGATTGTACCTCGCAAGACGTTCTGATCTGCAAGGTGCTCCGGTCTTGATCTAAACCTGTTTCATAAGAAAGATTGTTGCATTAACTTGACTGAAACTTAGTAGTACTTGTTGAGCTCCTTCCAAGCAGAAAGTAGAAACATACCATAAATAAACCAACGGCCAACTCAGCAATGAATGTATCCTCAGTTTCACCACTGCAGCCAATATCTCACAGTTGAATATTTCGGACAAGATGAAGGAAAAAAGTACAAAAACACATGACAAGGTGACTGATAAGTGTATATATTTGGTTTCGAGGAGATATTTAGTTCCCCACTTATATAGCTGTTATTCAAATATGCAATTCTTTAACCCATCAACGCTATTCAACCACAAAGGTTTCTCCACCTATACTTCACAGCATTCACAAGTACCTAAAAAATGGATCTGACATCAGACATGGATAATATGTTCTAGGCCAAGAAAAGAGAAACTCCTACTAAACAAGCCATTGTTCTCAAATTGAGTTTGCAGTACACAGAAATTTGCAAATAATTGGCAGATAAGATCAAAACATTTCTCAATTCAAGATTATAGCAAGTTAATGTTTGTGATAAAAATGAAGAGTAGCCAATGAGCACATAAGTTTTGAAGAACTCCAATACTAAGGGGTTATATCAATTTATGTTCTTCTATCATCACTGCTACATGCAAATTTGAATTAATCATGGAGCCTATCATGAAGAAAAAAACTCGCTTCGATTAGTTACAGAAAATTCTGGTCACAACATAATTACAAAAACACAAGTGGAATACGAGCATGCTAGATTGTGCTTTTTTCTTGGAAAAGAGCAGCTGGGTGCGAATCACCTCTAGTAACTGGTACTGTAACGCACAATTCATTAACTCGCGGTTTGGTTTACACACCATGTGATAAGATTATCAGGCTGTCATCACTGAATTTCATTGATGATATCAAAAGACTCGTGCTTGTTCTCGGTGGCAAGGCATAATTTATCTGTCTAAGGAAAAATTGTCTCCCTCAAATATATCTACAACTCCCCAATTCCCAAGCACGTGATGTGCTCTGTCGCACTGAGAGAGTAAATTCAAGAACGGACAAATTGTTGTAGATTAGTTTCTCACCATCAATCACCTGCCTGTCCTCTCTTCAGAGATGAGCTTCCCCAATCCCCCAGTGGACGCGGTGGCGTGAGAGCTGGCGGCAAGGAACTCGGGGCCGTCCTAGTGGATCCGGCGAGCCCCTTCTCCACCCCCTCTCCAGGCTCGTTCCCAAGCACGGCGGCGTCGGCAAAGGTTCAGCGGTCCGAGTCTCCGAGAGTCGGATTGGAGAGAGGCGACAAGTTCACGGGAGGCGGGATGCAAGAGGAGAGCAAGGGGATTTTCAGGAGTTCAGGGATTTTTGTACTGGACGAGGTGGTAAGAATCACGAGCTCCACGATCTGCAGTTCCCACGCACGGAGCTGACCGGCAGTTGCACACGCACGGAGATGGGGTGGTTGCCATGGAAGGGGAGGCGGCGGTTGCCAGAGAAGGGGAGGCGGCGCTTGAGAATTGGGGAGGAGATGCCGGGGATGGGGAAGGCGACGCCGGGAGGGGCGATGGGAGAGTAGAGCGGCGAGCTGCGGGTGGCGGCGCAGCGACGAGCTGGTGTTGGCGGCGGCGCGAGCGCGCAGACGAGAGGAGAGAGGACGGGTAAGGACGAAGCAGCGACGGGAGACGGTCAGCATGATTAGAGGAGGTGCAATTAAGCTGATCCTGTCTTAATTAGGCAGTTTTTGGGTCGTCCGTCCTTTCGTCCGTCGCTGGCAGAAGACAGGACACTGCATATTTTTGTAGTAGAGATGACATAGAAAAACGTATTGCTCTGTCCAGCATATACTGATTAGAACATCATTACTGCACCCTTGCATTATCCTCGTGCCATTCTAGTTTTTTCCAAGTTATTACTGTAGCGGTATATCATCCACATATTCAATGGTATAGTGCTCATATTTGTCTCGTTAATCCTCGAAATAGGATTTTGTCCCACTTTATCAATAAAGCCACACGGCCGAACCGATACAAAGTGGAGAGAAAACCTTTTTACAAGGGTCATTTTACAGTACATCAAAGCATTTGACACAGTTTCGGTGCAGTAGTTCCAATAATACCGAACAGACGCCCGCGTCCGCTCCTAGGGGGGCGGCTCAGGCGGAACCCTAGCCGCCGCCGCCCCCGCATCTCCTCCACCCCAACCGCCCGCCGCCGCCGGAGGAAACTACCGGGGGGCACAACCCCCGTGTGGTGGACGGTGGTTGGCAGGCCTTCGTCTCCTCGGCTCTCGCGCCTCGGCGTGGCGAAAGGAGGCCTCCGGCCGGAAGCGTACGTCGGCTCTGGACGGCGCGCGTGGATGGCGGAGCTCGGACTTCGGGGCGGCGGCCCTGGGTTCCCCAGGTGGTAGCTGGTCGTCGTGGCTGCGTGGGCGGCCGGCACTGGCTAGGCGGTGGTGCCGACGGCGTGGCGGCTTGTTCCTCGGGCCGGCGGGCTTGTGGATCAGCCTGGCTGCGGCGTGCGGCGGGTATGGGGGTGGCCTCCTCGTCAGCGAAGACGGGAGGTCGAGCGCGGATGACCAGGTGGCGGCGCGCGAGGGATTCGGGTCCATTTGCCCGGATCTGACGGTCGCGGCGGCGGCTGTCGTTGTATGGGCGACAACAGCGGCTGACGTGGCGGTGGGTGCTTCCTACAGCGCCGGAATCGGGGCAGCGGCCCTCTTTCTTCGACGGTGGTGGTCGCCGGGGTCGTGTGGGCGACTCGGAGACTGGATCTCGAGGTGGTGGCGGCGGTATGGGACGTCCCCTCCATCAACAGATTGGGTTCGATGCGGATCGGCAGGTAACACATGCGTCTCTTCAGACGCGTCAAGCAATGTCTGTCACCGGCTGGTGAAGCCTCCGGCGGATGCGCCGCCGGCGGATGCTACGCACGACGCCTCATGCGGAGGCGTCAAGTCATGCCTGCTACCGGCAGGTATTGCGCGGTGCTTCTGGCGGAGTTGTCATGTTTAGCCTGTTGATGCTGAATCGAAGGTGGTGCGACAGTGACGGGAGGCAGGCGGTATGGGACGTGCTGTCTTCCGGTGTCTTCTCCAGAGGTATCCGGTTATCGTGGCGTCGGTAGCCAGATTAAGGTGGAGGGTATAGACGGCTTCAAGGAAGACATATGCACTCCGGTGGAAACACAAGATCTTTGATCAGGCTATGTCGACGCGTGCTTGCGTCGTTTCCTTGCTGAAGGTGGTGGACTCAAGTTTGGGGGATGAGAATCTGGAGTTTCAACCTAGTGTTGGACTCGCCACCATCGGCGAACGTGCGGCGATTCCTTCTTGAAGGCGTAGCCTAGGAGTTGTGTATTATTCGTTGTTTTCGTCTTGTATCACAGGGTTAGTGGCTATCTGGTGGAGCTACTGTTGCGAGGCATGCGGCCTCAGAGTTTCTTTCTGGGTCGATGTTGTTCGACTGCTGGATTCTGCTTTCTTGTACTCCATCTTTTATATTAATAAAAAATCGGCTGTGTGCACCATTTTGGTGCAGAGGCTGGGGGTAGGACCTCCATTTCTAAAAAAAAAGTACATCAAAGCATTTTGGACCGCTTATCCTAGGTGATCCGACGCTCCACATCCAATGTACTACACCGTTGGTTTCGGTAGTATATTTAGGCGTGAGTGGCATTTTGGGCATTCCACATCCCGCATCCTGTTTTTGTCTAATAAAAATAAGTAGAAGGACATAGTTGAAATTTCCCATGGTCATCTCCTTCCTGAGTCTGATGGAACTCGGTCACCATTCGTCTCCCTCCGCCTGCCCCCGTCCAGCACGGTGTCCCCCGTCAATGGCAGCGGGCGCTAGGATTCGGTGGCCGCCGGCCTGCCCTACCCGAGGCGGCCTCACCAGCGAGGACACCCTAAGCCCAAAATATCTAGTGTGGGATGTGTGCTGCCTCACCGGCCTGTATGCTGTCATCACGTCGAGCCTAGGTGTTTGCGACAGCGCGGGGAGGACTCATGTGGTGGTAGATTACTCAGAAGTGGCAAAGCACGGCAACGAAAACCAGATTCTCAGCAATGACCGAGGAGCTGGACTGCAAAACCAGATGACTGTGTGCGAGAGGAGATTTGGTGCCGCGTGAAACCGTGCGACCTTTCTTCTTCTGTTATTCAGCTTATAAAGGGAACTACAAAGTTACTACCTGAGCCACGATGCGCACATGCCGTGCCTTCTCACAGCCACTTCGTGCAGCTCACCACTAACTCAAACTTCAGCAGAAAACTAGCTAACTAACGAAGAACTAATCTAACAGAGGACCGATCGCTGCCTGCTACATGTGCCGTAAATTATTCAGAAACAAAACTACGATAAGTAAAGGTGTGCGGTGAGTTTATGCTAACAAATGCGGACCGGCCGGATGACGGCAGCGGCGCCAAAAGGAGGTGAAGCGTGCGATAACGGCACAGGAGGTGATGCAGCACTGCAGGTGCCCTGGCCGCGAGCACCAGGGTGCGCGCTGTGCCAGTCCGCCTCTGTCCGTCAGCGGTACGGCCACGCTCACAGTCCCGCCACCACCGAAGGACGGGCCGGCGCTCGTCAGGTCCATGAGCGTGTCCGGCACTCCGGCCTGCTCCTACAGCGGGTGATCAAGAAGAAGCCGTCCGGCGAGGCGTCCATCTTTGAGGAGGACGTCTGATCAAGAAGAAGCTGGTGTTCGTGAGGTCAGGGAGTGCGGTGCAGGCCGACCGCGACGCCAACAGAAACAGAGTAATTAATTAAGCGCAACACCAGCCCAATCGGTTAATTAGGATCAGGTCCTCGGCCAGATGTGGCACAATCAATTACAGCCATTGGATCTTACATATATATTACACACTAATTGTGTAGTACGATGCACCGTAAAATTTGCCTTTTACAAAGCAGATCAAAACTAAAAAAATAAAAACAGGAGGAGCCACACCCTCCAAGACACACCCAGGACACCCAACAGGAGGCAAACACACGTCTCCTAGTGAAACCGCCGGACATCGTCGTCCTGAACCCACCAAGCTATCGCCAGAAAGGGCCGCTTGCCCTCTCGCTCCGGGCCGTGGAGCGTCGATCCTGCCAGCAGACACCGAGGACCGGGACCGGAGACCACAAAGTCACGTGTAAAGGATAAGAGGCCACGGGGCAAGAGCGCATAGAGAGAGGATTTGAGCATGCCCGTTGACATGGGGTTACCATGGCAAATCCCATGGTTAGGTACCTAGGGTTTCGTATGAGGGGGAGAAGATGGCGCTGGTGATTCCGTCGGCTGACAAGCAATGATTTTCCCAGGTTCAGGCCCCCGGAGGGTAATACCCTACTTCCTGCTTGTCTGGTTATTGATCTTGAGATGTTACAATGGAGGTCCCGGCGAGATGCGATCTCGCTAGGGTTTGGTGTATCGAGTATGAGTTACCTAGGTCGGCGGCCCTCCCAGCCTTTATATAGGAGGCTGGGTCTCGGGTTACCAGAACCGACCCGATTTACGTATAAGGAAACCCTAACCGACATGGGCTATGCTTCATCGGGAGCGCACTCCTGGGTTGATGGGCCTTCATCCTGGGCCTTCCTCTATGGGCTGTTCATGGGCCACCCATGGTATCGTGGCTTGGATCGCACCGGGTATACCCACAGTGGGGTGCCCGTGAGGCATGCCCACGTTAGTTGCACCCGATTGCCTGGGTGACTCAAAGAATCGGGTAGGGACTCACAGTCGACAATTTGTTCGGGTGCCTGTTGCCAGGTTATAGATTGGAAGTACATCAACCTTTACCCTGTTACACTTGTTTGGGGATGGCTTGCTTAGCAGGCCTAGCTCACTCAACGGATCGGGGCTAGCTAATTGCTCTAGGGTAAACACCTTGCTAGCTACTTCAAACTCGAGTCCACTGACTCGAATCCGGAAATACTGGGGAAGCTCGACTCTAGCCGCGGAGGTCTTACAGAATCAAACTCCAGTGTCATTAGATAAAGACCCGACGCGTCCGTCGGGATTTTTCATCATGTCGTAGACACGGAAATATACAGGGTAAGCGCAGCGGGTGTGGGCCCTGGCCCTACACGACTGATCAGTGGGTCTTATCTTCACATCGTAGATGCGGCATCCGGGTGATACTACAGCGGATGCAACCCAGGCTGTTTAGGGAGGTTATACTCGCCATTGTTGAATGTAAGGCTGGATTGATCGACTCAGATGAGGATCCTTTATTTTAGTCGAATCCGGAGAGGACAAACCGTAGTATTTATCGGGTGCGCGACAGCGCTCCCGATGGGAGTTGCCCCCGAGGTTATGTTTAATTGCTTGCAATTGAGCATAAGCTCAGCCTTTGATCCAGTAGCAGTCGACAAAGATATTGAGTGCGCTCCCAATGGGAGTAAGCTGAAGGACTTCTGAAGGCGTCGAGGATAATTTCAGTTGCAGGTTTTGTCGCCTCAACCTGTTGGCTTTGAAAGTTACGATTCGCCAGCTGTGTGGCTCGGAAACAGTGCCACAACTATGACGATGACGTCAACCGTGACACAGTTGGCGTGCACCGCGCAGTCGACAGGACGTGACCTTGTGGGCCCACTGTCAATGTTGACCGAGACGACGCCGCTTCAACTGGATTTGACCGCACGGCGCTCAAAATTCGGTCGTGCCATCATGGCCTCCTCGGTTTACGTGCGTAGTGGGCGGCGTGGCGTGCGACGGTTGATTTCCGACGTGCCACGTATAGGGACGGATACGCCCCGTTACCCACGATGCGTCATGGACGGCGGAGATGCATTTTGACCACTGTATAAACGAAACGACGACATCAGTAAAAAACAATTACTCCTCATTTGCGCCGTCGCTGCTCTACTTCTTCTTCCTCTTCGCGCTTGCGCGCTACCTCCTGCTGTTACCAGAGCTTGCTGTCTTCCTGCTTGTTTCCTCCACCTCGCACGCTTCCAAGCATGGGCAAAGGAGACGCATCGGCTATGGCGGGGAAGAAGCCGGCGGCCACCGTCACCGGAAAGGGGAAAAGCGCCGCGAGCGCCGCCGCTTCCGATGCGGTGAAGAAAACACCAGGGGCTTGGACCAAGACCCTGGTGAGCAAGAGGGCGCTCAACTCCCTGAGGGCCGAGGGAATGCTGCCCTCGGATGACAAGAAAGTGCGGATTCCCGGCGACGAGGTAATCCCGCGCCCTCGCTCCAACGAATGCGCATGCTTCGTTGATTTCCTGAACAGGGGATTTTCCTTCCCTGTTGATGAATTTCTGCGTAGCTTGATGTTTGTTTACGGGGTTCAACTGCACGATTTTACCCTGAATGGCATCCTCCACCTCGCGTGCTTCGTCGCCCTGTGCGAGTGCTTTCTGGGGATTGCACCGCACTGGGGCTTGCGGAGGCGCGTCTTCATGGTGAAACGCCACTCAACCGCCAAGGGGCCTGGAGGATTCGGCGTCCAAACTCGCCCGTGCGTCGAGTACTTCAATATCAAGATGCCCGAGTCCGTCCAAGGGTGGTGGCAGCGATGGTTCTACATCCAGGACGAGACCACCGGGTCTCAGACGTATGGGCTGCCACCGTTCAATGTTGACGCACTGGTGAAGAAGAAGCACTCGTGGAAGCACGAGATGTCTGATTCCCAGGGTGCCGAGGCGGACCTCCTGCTGTCCAAGGTGATGAAGCTCCAGACCGATGCAGGAAAGGAGGTAATTGGCATCCACCTGCTGGCCACCTTCATTCGTCGTCGCGTCCAGCTGCTCCAAGCTCGGGTCCACGACATGTAGGCATATATGGGCCCGTCTGACCCAACACGGACACACGTGGAGGAGCTCTCGAACAACGAGGTTGAGAAGGCCGTGCGGTCCCTCACCAACATTGGCAAGGACGACCCCTTGGACAGCAGGCCAATTGTTGCGCCATATGACACGGACCACCCCATTCCCGAGGTAAGCTGAGTTTTAAATAGAGAGAAACGCACTGTTGGTCACAGAACTTTAACGAGATGAGTGATTTGGTCACAGAACTTGCAAAACGTGCAAAACCAGCAC
Source organism: Poa pratensis (assembly GCA_947311845.1). Classification (NCBI taxonomy): domain Eukaryota; kingdom Viridiplantae; phylum Streptophyta; class Magnoliopsida; order Poales; family Poaceae; genus Poa; species Poa pratensis. The sequence goes on from CAMZMU010000041.1 coordinate 174,361,975, forward strand.
TCAACTTTCAGGCGATGAGCGTTTTGGTCACAAACCACCTCCGGGGCTGGTTTCTTGGTGACGTGGCCATCTGTGTGGGCCCGGGGGCGAGCTGGGCCGGTGTTGTTTTGCACGTAGGTCCCTGCCATGGTTTCTATTGCAAACCCCAGGTCCTGACTCTTCGTTTCACACGCGAGAGAGAGAAGCATGCAGAGCGTCGGGCGCATGGAGGAAGGCGATCATGGTGGGGGCGTCGGCGCCGGAGACGGTGACGGCGGCGACGGCGGCGGAGTGGAAATACCGGCTGGGGCTTGGTCGTCTGCAATCCCGACGGAGCCACGGCGGCGCAATCTATGGGAGCCTCCTCCGCCTGAAGGTTAGCAACCTTGATCTATCTCCGTTCAAATCAAGCGGTTAGGGATAAGTAGGGCGTCACTTTTTTCGTTGGAATATTGATGATTTGTGTTCGATTCGCACTGATTAGGCTGTATTTGACCGGTTGATTTCCGTGTTAGGGTTTTTACCGATCTATCTCTTGTGCAATGTAGGGTCTGATGGTGTTTTCACAGTCGAAATTCATCATGGTGGCTTTTTGTGTGGACTTGGTATGAACCGGCAGTATCTAAATGAAAAAGTGGATCATTTTGATTTCTGTGAGAGGAAGAATTTGTCCGCTCAGTTCATATATGGTTTTCTCAAGGAAATGTGCTATGATTTGTCTGATCCTAAATTAGCTGTGTACTGGTTGAAGAACTTACCAGTTAGTGGTGCCCAATTGGTCACAACAGGGCACTAAGCTAAGCAAGCATGGCGTGAAGATTCATTGTGGATATTGCAAGGGCCCTGGTCACAACAGGGCTGGCTGTGATCTTCTAAAAGCAGAACAATTGGCACAGGCTGAAGCAAATGGAGAGGGTAATGTCGAAGATGACCAAGCTGGCACAAGCACACGACCAGCTAGAAGGAAGAGAAAGACAGTACATGAGCAAGTTAGTGTACCTAATCCAACTAGACAACATACCACTGTTGATGAATATGGAGATGCTGATGTTCCAGAGATAAGAGAGGTGAATTCTAACTAATTTCTACTGTAGTGTTGTCTATGTAGACTTATCTGATGTTTATTTCTGAGTCTCTTCATTTCTTTATGTGCAGCACATTGTCCATGTTAATTTGGATCCATCACTTGACCCTAATAATATGAGAGATTCAATGGTTTCACAGCTAGGTCGTGAGGTATTTTTCATGAAGTTGTTGCCTTTTTTCACGCTCTATGCGAAATATTCATGAATTTGTTGGCATTTTTATGCAGACACCTGCTGTGATTTTTACTGAACATGAACCAATGCCACAAGAATCTCAATTTGTGGCAGCATAGAGAAGGAATTCCCACCAGAGCAAGAGTGACAACAGCAACTTCATCTGGTCATACAATTCTGAGAGGAAGACGCAGGGGGAGAGCTACAGGCACTGGACGATCTACAGGAACAGCAGCACAAGCAGGCTCTGGACAAGCAGGAACCAGCACAAGAACAACTACAAGAGCATCTAGGGCAAAAACTACAAGAGCGCCTACTAGAAGAACACCTGCAGCAAGCACTACAAGAGGTACTAGCGACACACCAGCACCAAGAGGAAGGGGAGGACGACCTCTAGGAAGGGGAGAGTGGTTGCTGTTTGGCAATGCTGGCGTAGATGGCACCCAAGATGCAACAGTGGTTGAGAACACACAAGAGCCACCTGTTGTTTAATTTCTATGTAATACACCTGATGCTTTTGGTGTTCAGTTTCAATTTAGTGCAAGACTGTTACCTGTGAACATTGATTCAGTTAACAATGCCCTAATGCTTTTGGTGTAAGACTGTGTTAACTGTAAACATTGATTCAGTTAACAATGCTCCTGATGCTTTTGGCTACTTCACACGTTGTATCACTGTCAGCAATAATACTCATATAATTCAGAGAAATTCATGCAGTATCACTAACAGATTTGTCATACAAATACAACTCTCACTGAATTACCACACATAGTCATTACAAATGAACACTAGTCATTGATTACAAACCAGTTTTACAGAAAACACCCTACGAGGACGAAGATGAAACCCCAGAATAAGTCACTTTTCCGCGCCAAATCCGGCCACGTCGACAAGAAACCAGCCCCGGAGGTGGTTTGTGACCAAAACGCTCATCGCCTGAAAGTTGAGTGCTGGTTTTGCACGTTTTGCAAGTTCCGTGACCAAATCACTCATCTCGTTAAAGTTCCGTGACCAACAGTGCGTTTCTCTCTTTTAAATATGTGTCTTGCTTGCGTTTCTCCGTGTCTTTGCGTTTCCCCTTGGGTCACATCTTCACCGAGTGCTACCCGCCTCGTCCAGAGACCGTGGTGGCTCTGGAGAAACAAGGGGTTATGCGGGACTCGGATGGAGAGGAGACTTCTGTTGCGTCGGCTAACTCGACGCGACAAGTTGAAGTCAAAGATGAGGCTGAGGCCTGAGGCGGAGGACTCTGAAGAACACTTGACTCGACGGCCACAGAAGCATGCCCGCGAGTCTGCAGAGCAATCAGCAGACTTGAAGGACGCTTACGGCGACGCACAAGGTGATGTAGAGTCCGCCGCGGCGCCAGAGAACGTTGTCACTGGGGCGGGTTCTGCAGCGCCCATCGGCGCCACGCCCCTTCGTGCGATGCCGCCCGTGTCCACCAAGCATCCTCGTGCTGGGGAATTTTTGACAAAAGAGACCACCTATACGAATGAATTGTCAAAAAAGACCATATCTAAAATTTATTATAAAAAAGAACCACTTTGTCGTGGCGGCCTTGTCACCAGGCGACACGTGGCATATGCCGCCACCGCCGACGGCGACATGTTGACGCGAATTATTTTCCTAGCATCGCATGGGGCCAGCCGGCCGTGGCAGTCTCCACTACGAACAAAAAGCTGGCCACATGCATGCATGCACCATGGGTGAGAGCGTGGGTGAGAGGATAAAAACGATTCGCGTCAACATGCCGCCGTCGACCATGGCGGCATATGCCATGTGTCGCCTGGCGACAAGGCCGCCACGGCAAAGTGGTCATTTTTGGCAATAAATTTTGGAGGTGGTCTATTTTGACAATTCACTCGTATAGCCGGGCGTGGGACAAGAGATCAATCTGATTGTCACGCCTTTGTGTCGGTGTCACGAACTCCAGATGTGATGAAAGTATTGGGAAGTATTCACAACCAGGTAACTGGTGGAAGTTATTCAAGCATTGAGGACATACCACAACTTATCACTCGGATCTCAAATTTCCTAGCAGACAAAAGGTATGTATTTATGCGATATTTTTATTAATTTTTGTCAATATTCTAAATTTGATCAATAACATACAATGAACTATTAGATTAACACAACGGCTAATATATATAAACAAAGTACCACATCTATCAGAAGTGATTTACCAAGTTTTTGACCCATCACTACAGCATGAGAGTCATCATGAATATATTTTCATAGTATATTTATTTTGTGCCATAAATGACGGAATATTTTTCATATATACTTGTTCAAACTTGAGATGGTGTTTAACTTACAACCAAACTATTTTGACCCTTACTTTGGGATGGAGGGAATAATTAAGTGTGCAACGTATATTTCATACTTGTACTGATTTTCTATATTATGTTGTGTAGTCAATGTAGTCAATCCCCAAAATTTTACATTTATTTGTGCAGGTATTTTGTTGTGGTTGATGATATATGGAATGTGGATGTATGGAATGTTATCAAGTATGCATTCCCCCGAATGGTTATGACTGTAGAGTAATCACCACCACTCGTGTGAGTAATGTTGCTCAATCATGCCAATCATCATTCAATGGATCCTCTTAGTGTGGTGCACTCAAGGCAATTATTTCACAAAAGACTATTCAACTCTGAAGAATGTCAATCACACCTTGAAGATATCTCTAGCCATATATTAGAAAAGTGTGCTGGTCTACCATTGGCAATCATTGCTATATCAGGTTTGTTGGCTAAAAAGCCAAAAACAAAGGACCAGTGGCATCAAGTTGAAAGTTCAATTGGACGTGGACTAGAAAGAAATCCTACCATTGAAGGCATGATAAAGATAATATCACTCAGCTACTTTGATCTTCCGCATCATCTCAAAACTTGTATGTTATATCTCAGTATATTTCCAGAAGACAGTATTATTAAGAAGGAGATGTTGATAAGGAGATGGATTACCGAGGGATTCATTGTGAAAAAACATGGGTACACCCTTTATGAAGCTGGCGATATGTGTTTTAACGAGCTAATAAATGGGAGTTTGATCCAACCTGATATTGAAGTGCAGGTGTTTGATGAGGTGACCGGTTGCCGAGTTCATGACACAATTCTTGATTTCATTGTATCCAAGTCTATTGAAGAGAACTTTGTTACCATAATTGGTGTACCTGGTATAATTCCTGACACGCAGAACAAGGTTCGTCGACTGTCTCTACAAAATGGCAGTGAATTACCAGTGGGTCTAATTTTATCCGCTGTCCGGTCACTTAATATTTTTAAGGGCTATGATGTGGAATTACCATCTTTGTTGGAGTTTAAACACTTGCGTGTTTTTTGCTTTGAAGACTGTGAGCAAATAGGAGATCATCATCTTGCAGGTATAGGCAATTTGCTCCACCTGAAGTGCTTGATTCTGGATCGAGTAAGTATCACAAAGGTCCCCGAAGAAGTGGCAAAACTACAGTACTTAGAGACATTTCACGTGTATCGTGATGAAGAGCCACACTTGCTTTCAATTCCGGCAACTATTTTTTCAGATGGACGATTAGTCCATCTCTATGCTGATACGTGTGGCCTTCCGGATGAAATTGAAGGAATCGAGGCACTGGAAGTGCTGGGATCTATTGATATTGAAGAACAGTCAACTGAATTTTATCGGCGACTTGGTGACCTGACAAACCTGAGGAGGCTGGAATTGCACGCTCACGAGGGTGATGAGGCAGATCACAGAGAGCTCGTCTGTTCGATCCGCAAGCTAGTGAAATCAAACCTTCGTTATCTAGAATTTTCTATGTTCTTAGAACAAGATATCTTCGTAGAGGAATTAAACCTCCCTGCTGAATGTACCCTCCAGGAACTTTATATTTCCGGGCAAATCTCAAAGGTCCCAAAATGGATGGGCACACAAGTCAACCTCCAGAACCTGAGGTTCGACTTATCAAGTATGAGTCAGGAAGATGTGGAGATCCTGGGAGGAATTCCCAGACTGCGCTTTATACATGTCACATATAGAGGTCCATTCGCAGACCAGGCTAAGGCTGCCATGAAGATTATGATCTCGGCACACCCCAAGCACCCACGTTGCATCTGGAACCGCATAATACTTTGAGAAGAATATGATGTTGTGATTTAGGTATAACCAATGTTGGAGATATCGCTTATCGGAAACTTATCGGTTGACCCAAGATAAGGGATAAATCGGCCGGTTTATCGGCATATCGGGAGATTTATCGGCTGATTTATCTTATCGGTCAGACACCGATAAGACCAAGACGATTGGGAGAAGTCAACTTATTGGATTACTCGTTGCATTGCCTGATTGGAAGCACTCATTTACATTTATCCAAGATAGTGGTCTCACTTGTGTTCTTGAGCTTCGAGTGCTACTAGACTAGACTACTGGCAATCATCATTTGTGTGTTCATATGTTTACTTGAAAACATGCTATGTAATCTTTTTAAATTAAGAACATGAACATTACTGCTTGTTTATCTGTCTTTGGATTTTGCTGGAGATTTATATCTCTCGAACCAGTCATCTGGTTCATATATATCATAAACATGCAAGGGGTTCCTTGTGCTAGAAGGGATTCCTACAGGTATGTGAATTTGGATGGCAGCCGGCGTCTGCTCTGTGCTGCTCGCCGATGATATGCTGTATTTGTTGGTTTATAGTTGAAGGAGTCGTTGTAATGATGTCCTGTATGGCATTTCTTGGAATGAATTTGTGTTATTTGGCTTCTATACCTAGTTTTAGCGTGGCATTTTTTGTTAAGAATTTTGCAACCTAGAAGAGCAGGACAAATTAATCTTATTGTTAAGATCTTGTTAACGGAGAACTAAAACTGCTGCCTGGCATTTCATTTTATCGTGCAGAGACTCTACACCTGTTGCAGTCTAGATAGGGTCAATAGAATATACATCTATCATGCCAAAAAAGAAACTGCCATGTGTGTGTTACAAAGTTACAGACTGAAAAAAGAAAACAAAAACTGCACCGCCGGCGGCAAATTCACCACAGCAGTTACAGGCACTAGGAGCCAACGACGGTACAGGCAGATGGAACTATCTATATCTACCAAGCTTAAGCAAGAGCAACAAACGTATCAACTAACCCACCGAATTTCGATTAGTTCTGTACATCGAGTGCCAAACCTTTTGGGTCTGGGTAATACGACACATGGGTAACCTTTGACTCGGCGGACCTCCTCGAGGCGTGTCCCCTCGGCGACTCAACTTGACTCCATGCGGTCTTATGTCGACAAGCTGTTGTCTCTGGAGGTGCCTAGGGACTGGTGGTGCTTCCTCACTTGCCAAGTGTTCTTCTTGCTAGCATTTCAGGTGCAGCCGTGGGTGCTACAGGTACCTGCGATGGTCCGTGACAACATAAGTGGTTAGCCAGCATAATTTGATTTGCTGATTATGTACTCATGGTCTAAGTTCCCCACTTATGCAGAGCAGGCTTTGACCGCAGATCAAAAAGAATTAAAACAGTACATGCACGACATGAAGTACTAGCACAAGAAGTCTACCTTGTGGTGTAGCCTCATTACTGTCGAAACCAGCAGCTTGTCGCCGACCATCTGTCGCAGCCGTTTCACCAACTCAGGCCTGCTTATCTTTCTCCTCTAGTACAACATCAAAAGGCACACCACAGTTAGCATACATCAAGATTGGTACATTAGATGTGGTTGAATACCTCAAAACAAATAATAGTAACCTTGAATTCGTCGTAATACTCATGGAGTATCTCCATGTCAGAACGAGGCACTTTCGTGGAGATGGCAGCAAAAAGCATCGAGAAGGGCATCCAAGGTGAGCTAGGAGACCTTGGACTAGGAGCACGCCCAAATTTGGGTGCTTGTTGTTCATCAGCTGAAGATGCCAAGGATTGGAAACTATCATCCTGATCACAACAAACAAAAAATAATATGATCAACTGACTATTCTCAAGGAATTGTCAAATCGAAATTAAGGAACTTAGTTTCAACTATTCAACTATCAGTCAGTTTTCTGAATTTATCAGATTGAGATGAAACAGGGAAGGTGGACAAATAGAACTTCAGTCCATTTCATCATTTCCCAAACAGAACATGGTTGATTTCATTAAGAACGATTGTAACCAGTTAAACCATAATAATCATACCTTTATTACACTGTCTGGTGAACCAGAATTTCCTATCTCAGATATGTTGGATGCAGTGTCTTCTCTACCCAAGTCATCTGCAGTAATATCAAAGAAGTTCTCTCTTGTAAACAACACAAAAAGAAAATTCGACAGAGAGATATAAATAACCATAAGAGTGGTTGTAGTAGTACCATTGGTCATCGAAGGTGCTTTGATAATAACAGCATATTCAGCATAGATGTGTCGATACACATTAGCATCCCAAATGACATAGTGCTTTGGCTTTTGGAGATCATCCACGCCACTATCAAATATTCCATTTGTTGGCTGGAATTGCTTTGATCCAGGAAGTACAACCTCAACATTCCCCATTATAACACGACACAGCATCATCCTAATGATGCCATTTTCGTCAACATCTGAGTAGCTGGCACTGTGAATAAAATTTGAAGTAAGACCACAGGAAACTACTGAATATTCAAAGAAAGATCAATCCAGCAGCAAAGCTAAGGATGTATATATACAAATATGAAAATAAATAATGAGATGGACGTATGGCGGTATGGGCTAAAGCTGAGATTAGCATAGTAGCACATAAATGAGTCAGAAGTAGAACAAATATTTACCAGGTACTGGCGCAGTTTGCTGGAGCAAGATGTGTCCCAATGCCATACATTGGGCCCAGCAGAGGTTTGGTAATTTTCAGAGTGCCACGCATCATCATATCCTCCATAGCATCCTTGGAACAAGGCAACCATGCATAACGCACATTTGCATTCCCACGCTGTATTTTTGTGACTTCGAGTTCCTTCTGGAAAAGGTTGAAGCGGGCCTGCCCTTGCTGATCTACCAGTGGGGTTCTATAGATACCAATAATATCTTTTTCACTGAAAGGTTGGCCTAATCCTTCAAGTAATAACCTCCGCACAGCTGAATCAATGCGTGGGCCACTGTTCTGCTTACCAATAGCAGCGTGTCTCTCTCCACCAGCAGCTCCATTATGCACCTTCTGTTTTTCCTCAGGTATGTTATTAACCTTCTTCACATGAAAAGGCACTCCAACAACATGATCTGAACTCGAGCTTTCAGCTTCATCAGCTTCAGAATTACCACTGGAGTCACTTCTCCCGTGCTGAGCAGGTTTAGATGTTACTAGTCCAGCAAATAAATCTGGGAAGAAGCGGTTACCATGATCATCAATCCATGCGATTGGCTTGTTTGTGGTTGTCCGTGAATCTAGGCATATCATGTGCATGAAGTCTAACAGGACTTGCTGTTTCTGGAATACAACATTAGTAATTGGCCTCTTCAACTGGAAGTCCCGCTGTACAAGATTAACAACGTGCTCTGGAAAATCCCTCCATTCACCCTGTTGGTAATACAGCACGCGCACGGGCAACCCACTTGTCTTGAAGTTCTTATACTGCTCCAGAATATGACCAGCACAGGAGGTCTTTTTGGACTTCTTACATACAGCCTCATTGTCAAGCATAATAGGTTTTTGCCTTGGAACATGCTGAGAGATCTCGGTAGCCACATCAGTATCAGTACTATTCATAGCAAACTCATGCTTCCTCTTGCGATCAGTAGCTTTCAGAACATGTTCATCCTTCATTTCCATATTTTACACAAAGCTCAACTAAACTAAGTATAGACTATCTCTACAGATTAAAACCACCAAGTGAAAAGACTGTAACTTAACCTAGCTAATGAAACCTAGACTGTGTTTGCACAAAGATAACTCCAAAACTAGCCATGTTATCCACAATGGTAAGTGACATAGACCTGGGACATAAGCAGAAAAGAAGGAATAAAGATATAGTACAGAGAGGGAGTATGGGTGGGAGAAAACAATAGAGTACTGTAATTCTTTCGTAACACGCAATGCACAACTAAACCATGAAATTGAGATGTCAACGAAAAATGAAAGAGCAATGTAACCCTAAAATTAGCTTCATGGATCAATTAGCCTTCCAACCAGCAGAAGAACAACATGAAAATGTTCTTATTGTACGCCAACAATAGTGCATGAAAAATTATAAGTTACTGAAACGAATATAATTACAATCAATTGCCCTGAAGAATGTGCATGATAGTTTAATATTTGCTACATTAGCCTGTCCTGAAATATTCAAATTGAACCTTCTTTTGTTCATAGAAGTAACTTTTGGACATGGATTATTAATCCTAGACGCTTACAGGTCCTAGACATGGAGAGAGCATGCTCTTGCCAATATTTTCTCACTGAAGAGAAATAAATGTTTATTTTCCATGCTCATATGACCTTGTATGTAAAACATTAAAAATGTAGGTATTGGTGTATCTTGCTATCTGGAGTATGATATTCTATATTAGTCTACTAGAAGTTATTTTTCTTCAAAAATACTACATGTAATTATGCAATTATTAAAAAAAGTATGCCTTCGTGATTCTTTATTCACACCTATGGCAGATTTTTGCTTCACATCATTGCTCACCCCACTAATGCTGCTGGTGCGGCCACATAAGGGCTCAGCTGCAAACAATGATGGAGAGAGAGGCCAACGATGTTGCAGCAACCAGGGTGTAAAGCGCCATTGTCGCTCTCGATTCCTTGCCATGGACATTACCAGATAAAGTAACACCAAGGCCATGGTATAATCAGTTGGCATTAAAGCGCATGATGGCATCCCAGTAGTCCTGAGAATCGAGGGCGAAAAAACAGCTTGTGCAAGGAGCCTGTTATGTCTACTGCGTGAGCAGTGTTAGTTCGTAACACTCAGCAAATCAACCTTCAAATTGCTTGCCTAGTGAGTAGGAAAATCCTAATATTTGATGAAGTATATGTTGTTCCCAGACTGTGCAAGTATCTAGTACTAGTTACAGGTGTATAGTGCGCAGTGCAAGCTTGACAAAAAAAAGCATCAGTCTGAAGTAGCGCAGACAAGCTCTAGAGCGAAATGGTGAACCTTGAGCACAGAGATGACCATCCAATACACCAACCAAGTATGTTTAGCAAGTACACAGCTTACTCTAGTTTCTAGCTAGCAGAAACGCGCTATCCAGGCAATCATAATTAATAACTTTTAGAAAACTAATATTTACACAAACAGAAAGTTACAGCTTACTCGATATCTGAACCTTATGCACTCTGACGTTATGACATGCATCATATAAGGTTGTTCCCAAACTATGCAAACATATACAGATGTAACAACTGAATTTGGGATGCTCGCATGACGAATAAAAGCAACAATCAGGAGTAGGACAGACTAGTTTGACTGCCCACAAGACGGTGAATGGCTAACTAGCACTTAGCACCAACCAAAGTTGTCCCGTGAGCATTTAACTTACTTCTCAATCTAGTTACTAGCAACGCGGCGCTAAGCAGGCACACATTGTAACTAGTACTGCCGCGCTAGTACTCCCACTAAATGAAAATGCTAACTTGTAGCCAGTTTCTAGTTATTTCACATGACGACACCATACAAGGTGTCTTCACTTGCGTACTTGACAGAGTATGCAACTGACGAATTTACTTGGGTCACAAACAGCAAACCGCAGCCCCGATGCCTACATGAGGAGTAAAAGCAATCAGACTGAGTGAAGTAACCCGAACCACCCCGAGTCCCAGAGTACAGGAAACTGAACACCGAGCACAGAAAATAATGACTATCCAATGCTTAGCACTAACCACCCCAGTGGGCACAGAAATTTACAGAGTCTGGAATCAGCAAGAGCGGCCCCTTAGAAAGAAACGGACTATCCAGTATCCGCGACCACAGCAGCAGAACAGCACGGCAGCAACAGATCAATCCTGAGCAAAGCTGAAAGCAAAGAGAGGGATTGGGGAGAGTTTACCTGCGGCGGCTCATCGCGGCTCTCTTGGGATAGAAGTAGTAGATGTTCAGAAACGGACCAGAACTCTCAGCTCCTCGAGTGATTCAGATGAGAGTATCAGACACGTACGGGGTGTTTGGGTTGGGTGGTAGGGGTGGGGATACAGGAAGAGGGAAGAGCCCTTTTAAGCCGCCGCCAACACCTCCTCTCGCGACGGCCGCGGCATCCGCTTACTGTGGGTTGGTCGCCGGGGTGGGGGGAATCCGGCGGCTCTGTTATCCGGTGGGCGAGGTGGAGACTGGGCGGTACGAGGCTCGGGGTACGTGTAGCGAGGTGCCGTGGACCCGGGCATTGGATATATCCGATTGACCGCCGGGATATATCCAAAGCAATGTACTCCCTCCGATCCATATTAATTAGCGCTCAATCGGATATATTTAGACATATTTCGGTACTAGATACATCCGATTCAGCGACAATTAATATAGATCAGAGGGAGTACTACTATCCAACTTATCCTCCGTCTTAATAACATTTTTTTTTAACACAGGCGAGGTCCCTAAGGACCCCTAAGCTTTATTGATATAACAAAAAAGTACAAGCAACATGGCACACAACAAACTGAAAATTACATACTAGTCCCTGCAAATTGCAGAAAGGACCCTGAGAACCGGAATAGAAACACAATCGGGTCCAAACTTCTTCCACACAGCTTCAATCTCGCCGGAACCGGGGACGAGACCACTTGGTCCGCCGAGACCTCCACCGCTGCCTGTCGTGGACACTGAACTGGAGAAGCGCTGCCTCCAAAGAGCATGGAGGAAAAGGGATGGCCGTCCTTCGACGAGAAGAAACGATGGCATGGCAGAGACCAGCAGCCAAGCACGGCCGCCATATGATGTGGAGCGAACCTCATGGCGAGATTTGATCCATTATTGGCCCGATCTTTCACAACACAAACCTACATCGTAGCAAGTAGTGGTCGTAGGTTTACGATGATATTCGCAAACTCCGCAGAAACAACACGCCAACCCTTCTAGTCGAAGGAATAACGTGGAGGAACCGCATAGGCTCAGCTTGTAATCTCCTACGCGTCGCAGGGCCTCACACGCCAGTAGAGGTTTTTGCAAAGATTTCTCAGGAAACTTAGGGATTTTTACACAAGTTTCACCAAACTCGGTACGAGGATTTTAACCCCAAACACACATCGTGTCTATTTCATATAACTCAAATCTAACTTTTACATGGCGCATTGAGACTATATATAGCCGACTCCTCCTAATGATAAACTTGGACCAGAAGTTGGTCGTACATGACTTCGTATCTCTAATTGATTTCCTAACCGAACTAAGGAATAAGTCCTTTCACAACTGACTTGATAACCAAACGAAAATCTACTAAACAAAATTACTACGTGGACACTGCCTTTTATTCCTGCGCCATGCCCATGTGACTCCGTATTCTGATTAATTCCTGCAGGTGGACCCCATCCAATTGACGAAAACAATCTCCACGGCAGAAACTTCCAGATATATACAGCTTGCTCTGGTGGTCGAGCACTCCCAAAATAATAGCTGATTTGATCTCCCGTATTTGCACCAGAAAATATCTGAACTGATTCTTGGTGTGTCCAACGTCCATGCATGCATTTCTCTTCGTTGTTTGGTGCATAGGTATATGGAAACATACTTTCATATGCTTAGTCCAAAATGCACAGGCACCCATGTCTTGTACAGCTACGGGATGCATGTATGTATTATTTACTAATTCATCTTCGTTGCCGAGCGTCAACTGCAGATAACTTGGTTCAACTTCCACAGGATTAGAAACAATAGCGGTACTAGCAGGTGTAGCCGTATCACCATAGCTCTGCGTCGAAGACCACCAGAGATGTGCTCTGGATCCCGCAGCAGAGACCATCCGTCGTTCCCTCATCCCGCTCGCCACCACCACGATGGCTACCTGCGATGAGAAGAAAGCCTGGGAGCATCTGCAAACCAGGGAAGATATCGAGCTTATTCTCAGGGCCTCCGGCATGAATCCATCCAGTAGCAGCAAGCCAACTGCGACCACCATCAAGATCATCACCAGAAACCGCCGCGCTCGGCTCGGGCGAGCCAGCGGCAAGGACCCAAACAGGGGCGTGACCAGAACGTCAACAACACAAAGGAAACCTACATCTACCGTCCGCCCCTGATCTCTCCCGCTCATCGTCGGCAAGTCGTAGCCACCGGCGAGGCGGCGACGGGAGGGAGGGGGGCCGGCGAGGTGTCAGGCGTAGGTGAGGGGGAGGACGAGAGCGGTATCCACCAGACACTTCGCGAGAGAAAGAGTAGTAGCTGGATTCTCAATCGGTTGCTTCAGGTTTACCTTACGTGAAAACCTAATAACTTAACAAGGTCCCATGATTAGGGATAGTACCAACTCTCCTGACTTTGGGTCTCTTTGATTCACATGATTTCAAAAATGTAGGACTAAAGAAACACGTAGGATTGCAATGTCTTGCCCACTTTAACCTCACGAGATTCTACATGTACCAAAAATTTATTCGATTACATCACAGGAAAAACAAAAGAGTCTGAAAAAAATTACGCCTATATGATTCGATCCTACAAATCAAACAACATCGGCTAATCTGTTTTGGGGTGTAACCCTTTTTCCTTTTCTGGCCTAGGCCGGGTTGTCTTTGTTTCTCCTATATCAATATAAAAGACAAAGTTTTTGCCTTATTTAAAAAAAACAATAGTAGGAAATATTCCAAAGAATTTGAATTCTCCCAAATTGCTACGCAAAATCTTTAAATCAATGAGGCCCTACTCTTTTTTTTTTTCACAAACCGTTGTTATACCTGTCTGTAGTCCCCGTGTATCATACTCCTAGGCTAGATTGATTTCATCCCAATCGTCGTTGATTGACAATTCTTTTGACTCGTTTTATTCATAGACAAGCAGAGAATAATTGGCATTTTTTAATTTGGCTTGGTAATTTATTATTCATAGAGGTGTGCAGAATATTGTTTTTCAGAATACTTTTTCTTTTCTTTTGGTGGCATCCCTGTTACTGAAAGGAACGGAGCAAAACAAAAGATAAATATATATTCCAAGTGATAATGTTTGAATTCTACAATATATACTCATTTTACTATGTTTTGTCTATTCCAGTAAATCAATGTAAAATCCTTCCCTCTGTCCGACGTACAATACCATGGCCTTGTTGGCAGTTGGCCACCCTCTCTTGAGTTGAGAATAGCCATATTCCTGTATTTTCATTCATGCGAAATTCAAATGATTTTGGTGCAAACATTAGCCTTTGGTGGCTAAAACATTCCACCACCACCCGACTTGAACATACCACGAGTTGTTGAGAACCATACCAGATGGAACTAAACCCACCAAGATGTACTTGCACGACTCCAATATAGCCACGTTATGGTACAGTTAGCCAAAAAAAGAATAGATCCCAACCCACAAGAACAAACAGATGGAGAATAAGAAAAACAACTTGATTTTTACTTATTCTCCAAGTGTCAAAAGCGACCTCAAATTATTACTACTATATTTAAAGAGCAGCCAAATCGCGGCCTCTCCGCAGCTCGGGCACTGTTCATCTACAGTAATTTACTGTTCATCTACAGTAGCAGGGTGGGCCCCACATGTCAGCCACGCATCGCACCGCCATTTCGCGAAAACACTCCTCGCACGTCATAAATTGCCCCGCGGTCCACACGAACACGAAGGGAAGGATCTTTACGCAAAAACAGAAAACCACGAGGACCTCCGCGCAAAATAGACGCCACTCCCCCCCTCCCCTCCCTCTCGCGTCCGCACCCGAGGTCGCCGCCGGCCGCCGACGCCTGCCGCCGCCGCCACGGCACTCCCCGGCCAGATCGGCGGCCGCGGGAGGCACCGCCACCGCGCCCTCGGCCTCCTCGCCGTCGATCGCGTGCTAACACGCCGCCGGCGCCCCGGAATCATCGCCGACGCGACCGCTGACCTCTGCCGCGTCGCGCGCCGCTGGCGGCCGCTCCGGCGACTATTTGCGAGCGGCGCCGCCCCCAGCGACAGCGCGCTCCGAGGCGCGTCCGATGCGGTGCGTCGCGCGGCCCAGCTCGCGGCGGCGCGCCTCCGCCGTCGTCGTCGCCGTCGCCACGGCTCCGCCCCGGTGACGTCGTCGCTGACGTCGACGCAACGACCAGCAGGCCTGGGCTGGCCACCTGGGCCGCCACGCGAGCGGCCCGTTTTTTTTCCCCTGTTTTCTAATTTGAAAATCTTTTGCAATTTTCGAACCGAAAAATTCAAACACAAACTCGAAAATGTTCAAATTTAACATACTCCCAAGATTTCAACACACTAGATAAATTGAGAAAAAAAACAATAACTTCAAGACGATAACATTTGAACATTAGGCATATTAACTACCTCTTTTAAAAATATATTTGCAAAAATGTTGGATTCCTCGGAAGTACGACCATTCTATTAAACCAATTTACACGAAATAAAATTTGTCCAAAAAAATTCTTTCAATCTATTTAACTGGAAAATGTTGTATGACTCCCTTCTTTCTTCTAAGTTCCTATTTCCCAGATTTTTTTTGTAGAATATATCGTATTTCCAAATGCGATTTTTTTATCACGCTACCACATGCAAATTAACCATTCAAAAAAAAAGGATGCCCCAAAACCAAAAAAAAAAAAAAACCTTCGCACGAATAATTCACCTTCCTAAATATTTTTGTGCCCACACGATTATCCTTTCTTCTTTTCCCCTTTTTTTTCCAAAATTTGCACAAACCATTAAAAAATATATGCCTCAAAACCAAAAATAAATAAATAATAAATTCAAACGAATAATTCAGCTTCCTAAATATTTTTTTGGAACCTATTCACCAATATATACAGAATTTCTTCCCCTATTTAGTAACATTTCCAATAGACATTAACAAATTCCAAAAAACAAATCCAACGAACACACCAAATTCGAATGAAATTCATCGTACTCCCAAATTTGAATTCAAAGAACACGCATTGAAAATATTCATCAAAACGATCAAAAAAACATGCAAGGTACAATTACTCACTTATATCATGGAATAAAAAACATAAACATAACCGTACCACAAATATAAGTATTATGCAACAACTGTTACAAAAAAAAACAAGCCAGAATATATTCAAACTACGTGAAAACAAAATACATACATGCAAATAACATATTTCACAATTTTATTACCTGATATTTTTCCCTAATTCTCTTTTCCCACAAAAAAAAAATTCCACACCTCTCCAAACAGGAAAAAAAATGACAGATGTTGGCAATACCTTCATATACAACCACAATCGGAAAAAAAAATTAAACTGCTAGAAAAATAAAAAACAACCACAATCGGAAAAAAAATTAAACTGCTAGAAAATTATAGACACTCTAACACTCTAAAATATATCTCCCAGATTGCATTCCCTCTAATTAAACTGCTAGAAAAATAAAAAAACAACCACAATCGAAAAAAAAATAAACTGCTAGAAAATTATAGACACTCTAAAATATATCTCCCAGATTGCATTCCCTCTAACTACGAAGTTAACCCGGATTTTATGTCATATTTCAAATATATCCAAACATTCCAAATTTGCAAATATCTAAAAATAAACGACATGGCAGGTTGCAACATTTTTTCTTCATTTCAAACAATTAAAATCTGAATATTTTTTGTTTTCCAAAAAAAAAAACCATCATCAAAATTTTCCGTCAAGAGCGCGGCGTGCGCCGCGCCAACAACCACTAGTAGATAAGATGGACATGCAGATCCAAGTGTTGAGGTGCCTCTCAAGGGAAGAATACAGGCTGCCGCCGCAAACTCTAATCTCTGCTCGCCTCAAGGTTGTATACATACAAGAAAGAAAGCTATTCCCTTCCGAGCCAATCACATGAAGTCAAACTCGTCTGGATCATCATAGGATGCACCCGGTCCAGCGACCAAGTCGTCCTCCGCTTTCTCTATATGTAGCTGCTTCTTTTTCGCTCCTGGGGAATTTATTTATCATCGATATCAGTATCACGTATTCTGACCCAAGCACTAGATAGATATATCAGCTTTGCCTAGAAACAACAGGAAGCAGCACCTAGGAGGTCCAAAAAGAATCTCACCTTGTTTCTTTTTTCCTGCCGCAGCTTCTTTCTCAGCCTTGATCTTCTCATTAGAGATCGCTGTGACGGACGAAGATATCTCCTTTGCATCCGCGCCTGTCAACGACGTCATGGACAGTCTCATGACATTCTTAAGTAGACCCATATAGTGGAAGCTTTTCTGTATACGTGAACCAAGGATATCAGTTACCCAATACCAATATAAGCAAACAGATAGCGCTGTGTAAATGTTCAACATACCTCATATGGACGCATTTGGTTTGCGATAAGCTCTGCATATTCCGCAAAGTCGCTATCAGACTTCGGAATAAAAGTCTCTAGTGACATTTCACCAACACCCTTCTTTGCAAAAAGCTCTGTTGTTGACTTGAAGTCAGCTTCTTCCACTAGCCTGTAATAAGTAAAACCATCAGGGTGAACAAACCGCATCCATAAAATAAAGCTACTGTGTACAAATCTAGGAGAACCAAGTCATGCTTCACTAGCACAATACACGTGTTGCTACAGGCTAAAAAAATACAATACATGTTTAAAGAATATTCTACTATCATTCATGGTCTCAAATTAAATATTATCCATTCTCATTTCGACAGCTTTTTGCCAAATCAGCACTGGCGCGGTTTGGATGTGACGGACCGCCGCCACCAATTGAGAAATTTATACGAGTAAAGATAAAGAAAAGGAAGAGAGGAACAAGAAAGCGGCACTGAGCAGTATACATAGTTTCATCATCAAACTAACAAGTTACGGCAACAGAAGAAATATCATACCTTTGTTGGCGAAGCTTCTCTTTGGTAGGATCATCAAGAACCTCATCTTCTACTACTTCAGTACTCGTTGATGGCTGTTTACCTTTTTTTGCAGCACTTTTAGCACTAGGTTTTGGAGCAGGCTTTTCTACAGGCGGCGGCTTAGGTTTCTGCATTTTAAGCACCAGCATGAAATCAGCGACAATTCGATACTAGGCGCACACAGCTGCATATCTTACGACTGGCAGATAGACTTAACAGTAAGTATAAGCAAAGGCATCAACATGGAAGCATTGGTAATTAATTAGCACATTAAAACCAGGCATAACACAAAATAACATATGTTCATTGCTCTAAATATTTCACTAAAGATATACTTGTTGAGGCCAAAATAGAGATACAAGCGCCAAGAATATAGTCAGCAGTTGTAAGGAAATCATGTACCTTACAGTGACATCAACTGACATTCATGGCACACTGAACACAAAGGTTTACTCAAGGCAAATTTTCAGCAACAACATAAAAATTATAGCGGGTGGAATCAACATTGGCAAGTGGTCACACATGTCACTGGTAAGCCTCAAGCTGGATATTATTATTTTCTGATTTACCAATACCCACAATTAAAAGAACAATATCTGGATAACCAAGTGATTTCCTTTAATTTCTAAACGAAGAACTAAATAATAATAACAATACAGGGGTTTTGCAGGGGACTAAGCACACCGAAATTTATGTCTGTTAGGAATGAGCAACAGTATTCCAATGGGGCCAAAGGCCAGTACATATACATGTGGTGAACAGTAACATATACACATCTAACACCCCCCCTCAAACTCATGGTGGATCAACAACACTGAGTTTGGAGAGAAAGAACCCATGCTGCGCTCGAGTCTGTGCCTTCGTGAAGAAATCCGCCAGCTGTAACTCAGAGGGCACATAGTGAAGAGCAAGAAGCTGGTCCTGCACAGCGGCACGCACAAAGGAGGCATCGACACCGATGTGCTTGGTGAGCTCATGCTTCACCGGGTCACGCGCAATGCTGATAGCACCTGTACTGTCTGACAATAGAGGAGTCGGTGCAGCAGCAGTAACACCAAAATCCGCTAGTAACCATCGCAACCAGGTTACCTCAGCCGTCAACATAGCCATAGCTCGCAACTCAGCCTCTGCACTGGAGCGGGAGACGGCAGTCTGCTTCTTCGTCTTCCAGGCAATGAGAGATCCTCCAAGAAAAACACAATAGGCAGACAGCGAGCGGCGATCAGAAGGATCACTAGCCCACGTAGCATCAGAGTAGGACTGGAGCTGGAGAGAGCTGGAGCGAGGAAAGAAAAGACGACGGGAGATCGTGCCACGAAGATATCGGAGAACACGAAGGAGGTGACTATAGTGGACAGAGCTGGGAGCTGAAACGAACTGACTCAGAATGTGGACAGGATATGATATATCTGGACGAGTGACAGCTAGGTAGACAAGGCTCCCAACAAGGTGGCGATAGCGTGTGGGGTCTGTGAGGGGATCACCATCAGTAGCACGAAGCTGAACATTGAGCTCCATAGGAGTCTCAGCAGTGCGCTCATCACCAAGAGCGGCACGAACAAGAAGATCCTGAATATATTTTTCTTGGGAGATGAAGAAGCCATCAGAGTCGAAGAGACCTCAATCCCAAGAAAATAGCGAAGAGGACCAAGATCAGACATCAGGAACTGCTCACGGAGGCGGGCCTTAACAAAGGCAATATACTCAGGGTCGTCGCCAGTAATGATCATGTCATCAACATATAAGAGGAGGAGCGTCCGACCACGAGGTGAGGTGTGGACAAACAGCGCGGGGTCATGGTCGCTAGGCGAGAAACCAGCGGCAGTCACCACAGAGGCGAAACGCTCAAACCATGCGCGAGGGGCTTGTTTAAGGCCATAGAGGGAGCGCCGAAGACGGCAGACCATACCATCAGGAACAGAGTACCCCGGTGGTGGCTGCATATAAACCTCCTCACGCAACTCACCATTGAGAAAAGCATTCTGGACGTCAAGCTGAGACACAGACCAATGACGAACAGAAGCCACAGCGAGTAGAGTGCGAACAGTGGTCATGTGAGCGACGGGAGCGAACGTCTCATCATAATCGCGGCCGTGCTCCTGCTGAAAGCCACGAGCCACAAGCCGAGCTTTGTAACGCTCGAGAGAACCATCGGAGCGAGTCTTGATCTTATAGACCCACTTGCATGTGATGGGACGAACACCAGGAGGAGGGGAAACGAGATCCCACGTGCCAGTGCGCTCAAGTGCAGCAATTCCTCAGCCATCGCAAGCTGCCATTCAGACTGAGCCATGGCATCCCGATAGGAAGAGGGCTCAACAACAGCCGAAAGACCAAACTGGGAAGGAGAATAGCGATCAGGAGACCGTAACGAAGGCCGAGACCGAAGGTTATGAACCGGTGTACACGGGGAAGGTGGCGCTCCGGAAGTAGAGGGCATGTCAGAGGGATCATCCTCAACACGAGGGCGACGAGTGTAGTGGAGAGGAAAGGGAGAGAGGGTAGGATGCACTGGAGAGGGAGGTGGCGAGGGAGGAGAAGATGATGGTGTCGGCGGTGTATCGGGAACAGTGGGACTCGGCGGAGGTGGAGGTGGAGGTGGAGGAGGAACATGAGGCACGGAGGGAGATGTGTCGGGAAGTATAAGAAAGGAGATATCCTCAACCGAAAAGGTCGAGGCAGTGGACGCGGATAGTACGAACGAGACTCATCAAAGGTGACATCACGGGAAATACGGAGCCGACGAGTAACAGGATCCCAACATCGATAGCCCTTGTGCTCATCACTATAGCCAAGAAAGACACACTCAACCGACTGAGCGGTCAATTTGGTGCGTTCGCGGGGAGCTAAGAGAACATAGCACACACACCCAAACATGCGAAGAGATGAGTAGTCAGGAGAACGACCCGAGAGACGCTCCATGGGGATACCACCCTGCAAGGCAGCCGAAGGCTGGATGTTGATAAGATAGGTGGATGCGGAAACAGCCTCAGCCCAAAAGTGGGGAGGAAGAGAGGCAGCGATCATCATCGCACGAGCCGTCTCAAGGAGGTGGCGATGCTTGCGCTCAGCAACGCCATTCTGAGCATGGGCACCAGGACAAGAGAACTGGGCAAGAGTACCCTCCTGAGCAAGAAAACCACGCAACATCTGGGAGATATACTCACCAGCCGAGTCAGCACGAAAAACACGAATGGGCGTGGAAAACTGGGTGTGTACCATGGCAGCAAATCGCTTGTATATAGGGAGAACCTCGCTGCGAGATTTCATAAAATAGAGCCAAGTGTAGCGAGAGAAGTCATCAATAAAAAGAACATAGTAGCGATGACCACCTTTCGAATCGAAGGGAGCAGGACCCCATACATCAGAATGCACTAAGTCGAAAGGACGCTGAGAGACTGACTCACTCGTAGGATAAGGTAATTGAGTCTGTTTGCCAAGTCTACAACCATTACAATGTAAAGATACATCGCCAGAGACAGACCCTAAGACACCTTGATGCACTAGCGAGGACAAGCGAGAGCCACATATATGACCAAGTCGATGATGCCACTGTTGGAAGGACGTAGAGGAGGAGGCAGCAAGAGCATGCGAACTGGCGGGTGTGGTGGCAGCGGAAGGAACACGAAGCCAGTCAACCTCCCAAAGGCCCTGAGCATCATGGCGCCGAGGGCCAGCTCCAACTAGAGCCTTGGTGCGACGATCCTGAACAGAGCAAGAGTCGGGATCAAGAATGACACGACAACCAGAATCAGCAAGTTGAGCGGCAGAGAAAAGATTCATGGTAAGACGAGGAACATGAGAAACACCAGGAACAGAGAAGGACGGAGTAGAAAGAGTGCCACGACTAGCAACAGGAAGGGTGTGCCGTCGGCAGTAAGAACATTGACAGGAGAATCAAGAGGTCGAAGAGAAGACAGAGGAGAAGAATCAGAAGACATGTGAAAGGAAGCTCCAGAATCCAGAACCCACGGAGATGTACCTGACTGAGTAGGCGGTGGTGGCGGAGCAGCAGTAGTGGAAGCAGTCAGGGAGGCAGCAGTGCCTGTCGAGGAAGAACCCGAGGAAGCCAGTATACGCTTGAGCCGCACAATGTCCTGGTCTGTGAGTGATGCAGTAGAGGAGCGACTCAGGTCACGCTGCTTCTGGTGACAGTCAGACTCTGGGTGACCCGGCTTCTTGCAGTAGCCACAGAAGGTGTGAGAGCGCCGACCTGATCGTGCATAAGGCGGGCGCCCGCTCACCCCCCCTGAGGGAGTGGGGAGCAGCGGTGGAGCTCGGGCAGACGACACAGGAGCCCGGGCAGAGAGCACAGTGGGAACCACAAGCAAACCAGCAGAACGGAGACGTGTCTCCTCAGCTCGAAGCTCTGCAAGTACCTCTGATATAGGAACACGACGACCACGGGCAAGCAGGTTAGCACGCCGAGGCTCAAACTCTGCACGGAGGCGAGACAGGAACTCATGTACACGCTGAAACTCCAAATCTGACCTCACTGTCTGAACAGCGACAAGTACCACAAACAACTGTCCTCAGAGAGTCAAGCTGACGCCAGATGGCAGAGCACTGTGTGTAGAACTCATCAACAGTAGAGTCACCCTGCTGAAGATCATGCTCCTGACGCACTACAGATAGGTAGAGAGCATCACCAGAGGGCTGATAGCGCTGACAAAGATAAGTCCACATCGCAGCAGCAGTGCCCAAACCCATAAACTCAGAGGCAAACTGGGGTAGAACACTAGCAGTGAGCACGGCAGCAGCACGAGCATCATCATTGCACCACTGAGTGTAAACAGACAGAGCATCCCGATAGATGGAGAGAGACTCGGAGTAATCCGATACCTGTTGGTCATAGGCCTCAACTGCAAGATCATCAGCATTCTTGGCGGCATCCCGATCAGCCTGAGAAGCATCAGCAGCAAGAACGGGTGGCACCGGTGGGGTGGGAGCCACAGGAGCAACAGGGCACGGCTGACAGGAGACCTCGCCAGAGAGAACACCCCACAGCAGGAGGCCACGCATGTGGATACGCATAAAGCCCACAAAGTCAGCGTAGTTGGTGCCATCAAAGATCACAGAGCATCGAGGAATAGCAACATAGCCCGAAGAAGACATCACGAGCTTTCTGCTGCTACCGGTTTCAGATCCGGTATGAAATCCGGTTTCAGATCCGGTATGAAATCCGGAAAAATCCGGGCCTGGTACCGGAATCAATCCGGAATGAATTCCGGGTCAGCACCGGGCGAGATCCGGGCGAAACTGAGAGAGTCCAGTACCGGTTTTTGGAATCCGGTATGAAATCCGGAAAAATCCGGGCCTGGTACCGGAATCAATCCGGAATGAATTCCGGGATCACCACCGGAAGCCCGTCGCGATGCTCACCTCGTCTCCGTCGATGGTGAGCAAGCCGGCGGGGCAGCAGCCCGCAGCGGCGGGGCTGGGCGGGGCCGGCGGCCGGAGCGGCGGCGGCCGGAGAGACGGCAGCAGGCCGTGGGAGGCGGCCGGAGGGCGCCCCGAAGCGGCGGCGGCCGGCGGGCCGGCAGCAGGCCGTGGGGGGGCGGTGGCGGACGGCGACGGCCGGCAGCAGGCCGTGGGGACGGCGGCGGCGGGGCAGCAGGCCGGCAGGAGGAAGAAGAAGGGCGCAGGTCGGCCGGAGCAGCGGCGACGACGGCGACAGCACGCGGAGTTGCACGCGCGGGGAGGAGGAGAGCTACCTAAGCTCTGATACCATGTTAGGAATGAGCAACAGTATTCCAATGGGGCCAAAGGCCAGTACATATACATGTGGTGAACAGTAACATATACACATCTAACAGTGTCTACTAAGAAAGGTTGGCATATCTTTTCAGTATCTCCGTCTCCTCCTCCTCTTCCCATGATTCTTTTATGTCATCTTCTTCTGAATCTTCATCGTCCCAGTTACTTTTAAGTGGCTTGACACCCACAACAGGAGCAACTGGTTGAAAATCTTGAGCATCTGTAATATCAGTTACAAAAATTGATTGTCAATATGCCAGCAGGAAAGTGTGTGTCGGAATACACCATTGGCCACATCCCGGGATTGTTTTCAGAATTTTTTGAAACTTATAAATATTTTTTTCAATTTTTTTAAAACACCAGAATCAGTGGACCAAAAACACTCAGTGTGCAAGACTAAATTAAAACTACGCAGCCATCCATCGGTGGCAGCATAGAGCTGACGTCATGCATCAATATTTCCGATATACGAACCAGATATGTCTGGTATGAAATACAAATCATCAACATACCTGTTGGAATCCCTTCTTACACAAGGAATTAATTACTACATGTTTCTGATACATGAACCAGATGAAATATAAATCTCCAAAAACAAGCTGTGATGTTCATGTACTTAATTAGAAAAAAACATACATACACGTACTCCCAAGCCAACAGCGATGAGCGACATATAAAGCACAAATGAATGATGACTGCGGGTAGCAGTCTAGTCGCACTCTAAAGAACACAGGACCGGGCGACCCATTATCAATGCAACTTAGTGCTATCAATCTGGAGACACAGCAAAAACTCCAGTTCGGCAACTTCTCCCAGTTGTCTTGCATTTTTTATACCCCCTACTGCATGTTGCACTGTAGCTGAAGAGGAGGCATGAAAAAAAAAGCAATGTTAGCACGCTACATGCTGGATCAGGACACATACTCCTATAAAGGAAGAATTGGTACCTGAATCACAACATCATATTTTTCTCAAATTACGCCACAGTCCTCCATACCAACATGGGGTGGTTTGGATGGGCCTCGATTACTCTCTCCATGCCAGCCTTCATCTAGACGGTGGCTGCAGATGGACCGAAACATCTGACCCTTATATAGCGTAGATTGGGAAAGCCTCCCATGATCTCCACATCTTCCTGGCAGGCACTCCATAAATTGAGGCACAATTTCTGGAGGTTGACAAGTGAGCCCATCCATCGTGGGACCTTTTCGACTGGATACGGGTCAAGGCAAAGTTCCTGAAGCCTACATTCGGCAGGGAGGTTTAATTCCTCTAGGAATCCAAGTTATTTGGTCCTCCGGCTATAGCAATGTGTAGAGAACGAAGGTTTGCTTTCAGTAGCTTCTTGCGAATCGAACAGGCCAACATCCTCTCCTATTAAACAATCTATATCAAGTGTCTCTAAGTTCCGTAGTTTTGCTATTTCTTCTAGAAACTTTGGACTGCGTACTACATCGATCCTCAAGCACTTTAGATGGAGCAAATTGCCTATAGTTGCAAGAATATGATGTTCGAATGGAAAATAGTCTTCAGAGCCCAAAACACGCAAGTGCTTGAACTCCAACAGAGATGGGATTATCACATCATGGCCAAAAATATTTAGTGACCGGGCAGAAGATAAAATAAGACCCGCTGGTATCACCCCATTATTTTGTAGTGACAATCTACGAACCTTGTTCAGTGGGTTATGACTTATACCAGGTATACCAATTATGGTAACAAAATTCTCTTCAGTAGACTTGATTATAATGAAATCAAGAATTGTGTCATGAACTCGACAACCTGTCACCTCATCAAATATTTGCCCCTCAAAAATAGGCTGAATCAAACTCCTATTTAATAGCTCATTAAAACATATCTCTCCTGCTTCATAAATGGTGTATCCTTTTTTTTCCTGAATATATCCCTCGGCAATCCAAATTCTTATCAATATCTCCTTCTCAACAACAAAGTCTTCTGGAAATATACTGAGGTATAATAGACTAGTTTTGAGGTGATGAGGAAGGTCAAAGAGGGAAGATGGAGTTAAGATGTATTGGTAACCCTAATTCTCGATGAAATAAAGTTTAGTTTGTTTCGTCCCTTGTCCCTCGTTCTCATCTAAATGTTCAACATCAGGACCTCAAACTCGCGAACATGTGTTTACAAATTTATTATCCGTCTGTTGCAAAAAAAACTCCGGGAAGTAGGACACAATAGAGTGTGAAAAAGAGGCTGTAAAGAAGACTCTGTGGCGCATATTGTGGACGATGTTTTCCAAAACAGCGTCTCAGCATGCGTCGTCCATCGATGATGGCCAGTTCCCAGCAGCGCCGGTGGATGGCCCGTGGCCATGGCTTGGACGTGTCATTGCAGTCGGTAATAGATCCAGAGATAAGAAGAGAGAAACCCGTTTTCAGGCTGATTTTCTCTTTACTTTTTTAGTTTATTTTGTTCACTACGGTTCTATCCATACAGTACAGTTGGTTAAGGTTGCAAAACGTGTTACACGCATCCAGACATGTAATACTAGAATCCAACTTTTACTCATCTGCATGAATTTGATGACTCCAAGTCCATGATAATACTTGTCTGTAAAATAATGACACTACACTAGTAGAAAAGGAGGCTTTGGTGCGCCACTTTTAGTACCGGTTAAACAAAAACCGGTACTAAAGGGGGGCATTAGCACCAGTTGCGTTCGTGGCACCGCGGCGAGGACCTTTAGTACCGGTTGCTATTAACACCCTTTAGTACCGGTTGTTAAAGCAACCGGTACTAAAGAGTTGGAGGCCACGCGGCCACATGCGGC
Organism: Poa pratensis; assembly: GCA_947311845.1. NCBI lineage: Eukaryota > Viridiplantae > Streptophyta > Magnoliopsida > Poales > Poaceae > Poa > Poa pratensis. Next base: position 174,388,654 of record CAMZMU010000041.1, read on the forward strand.
CGCGGTTGGTGGCCCCACGGGAGACCTTTAGTACCGGTTTTTTAAAAACCGGTACTAAAGGTTTCGGCACTATAACCCTTCTTCCACCCCGAGCCAGAAGCAACTCGACCCAACTCCATTTTTCCTCTCTCCCAAGCTCTAGTTCACCGCTTTTTTCTCCAACATTTGTCAAGATTGGTGGCACCCTATACAAGGGTTAGCAACTTCTTCATCTTCTCTTCCGGCATTTCAAGTTTAGCTCATTTTCGTGCAAGTTTGATTTTGGTGGTGCTTGCAAGGTGTTTGATGAAATGCCTAAGTTAGGGATTTCATTTGTTTTATATGCATTTTGAGCTCAAATTAAAGTATAATTTGTGGTTTTATATAGTGTCCCCTTCCTCACCGCCGTCGATCGCCCGCGCCGCTCCGTCACCGACACCACCTCGGTGAGCCTCTTTTTTATCTTTTATTTTAAAAATTGTTAGTTATATGATTTAAATGCATAATTATTTCTTGTATAATTTTCTTATGTTTTTTTATATATGTATAGTGTCATGGTTTTGATATCCGTCCCCTTCGGCCCTCGTCCGGTCTATGATTCGGATGTGGTATATCTTTTTAACTATTTATTTTGTTTCGTGTTTATAACAATCATGCCGACCAACTTGACGTAGATATATTTTTATTTAGGAGGTAGTTGAACCGGAAATTCCGGCCGACCCTATTGTCGAGTATTTTAAAAAAGAAAACGACGATTTGAGAGCAAAATTGAAGATAAGTGAAGATCTTCGTCTCCAATGCCTAGAAGAGAAGATGGAATTGGACTTGAAGATTGCCGACATCGTTGATGCTCACGGGGTCGAGCTTGCCGACGTCGTCACTGCTCACGAGAGGAAGATGGATGCAATGCGCGCCAAGCTTAAAAAGATTAGAAAATATGCCATTAGTCAAGAGGCTTGGTATCATTATGCTGTTGGTTCAATAGTTACCTTGGTTGCGATTCTGATCGCATTTGTTGTTGGATTTAAATTCTTTAGATAGTTGTATGTTAGTTTCGATTGATGTATGTTTCGTGAGAACTATGTATTACATTTGGGCACTACTCTACTTTGATTTTAATGTGATGAACTTGTATAAATTAATTTGGTCACGTATCTCTATTCATTATTTAGCTGGTGTAATGGTTTTTGATATTTATGTAATGCAGATGAGCCGAGAATGGATGTACGGTGATCGACGCTGTCCCGAGTTCATTGATGGCATGCATCGTTTTCTCGATGTGGTTAAGTTAAACAAGCTGAAGAATGGTTTTATGATTTGTCCATGTGATGAATGTCGGAATAACAGGAATTACCCGAGCGTAAGAACCATACACTCCCACTTGTTGCGACAAGGCTTCATGCCCAATTATTTTTGTTGGACCAAGCACGGAGAAAGAGGGGTTATAATGGAAAACCCTGAAGAAGAGGATGATGACAACTATCCCGTGTTCTCTGAACACGGTGATACTACAATGGGGGAAGACGAAGTAGTTGAGCTCGAGGTCATTGTTGATCAGTCCGACGATGATGATCTTCGTCAGGTCATTCTTGATGAACAGATGAAGTGCGTAAGTGAAAACGAGTGGTCGAAGTTGGAGCGCATGTTAGAGGATCACAAAAAATTGTTGTACCCAAATTGTGAAGATGGCCAGAAAAAGCTGGGTACCACCCTGGAATTGCTGCAGTGGAAGGCAAAGAATGGAATATCTGACAAGGCATTTCAGGAGTTGCTACAAATATTTAAGAAGAGTCTTCCAAGGAATAATGAATTGCCGCACAATACATACGAAGCAAAGAAGATTGTCTGCCCTCTAGGATTAGAGGTGGAGAAGATACATGCATGCATCAATGACTGCATCCTCTACCGCGGTGAGAAGTACGAGAATTTGAATGCATGCCCGATATGCGGTGCATTGCGGTATAAGATCGGGCGAGATGACCCAGGTGATGTTGAGGGCGAGCCGAGCCCCAGGAAGAGGGTTCCCGCGAAGGTGATGTGGTATGCTCCTATAATACCACGGTTGAAACGTTTGTTCCGAAACAAAGAGCATGCCAAGTTGTTGCGATGGCACAAAGAAGACCGTAAGGAAGACGAGATGATGAGACACCCCGCTGATGGGTCTCAGTGGAGAAACATCGACAGTGCGTTTGGGGAATTTGCAGCTGACGCAAGGAACTTAAGGTTTGGTCTAAGTACAGATGGCTTGAATCCGTTTGGGGAGCAGAGCAGCAGTCATAGCACCTGGCCCGTGACTCTATGTATCTATAACCTTCCCCTTGGTTGTGCATGAAGCAAAAGTATATTATGATGCCAGTGCTTATCCAAGGCCCGAAGCAACCCGGCAACGACATTGATGTGTATCTGAGGCCATTAGTTGACGAACTTTTACAGTTGTGGTCTGACGAAGGCGTACGTGTGTGGGATGAGTACAAACAGGAGGAATTTGGCCTACGAGCGTTGCTGTTTGTAACCATCAATGATTGGCCTGCTCTTAGTAACATTTCAGGACAGTCAAACAAGGGATACAATGCATGCACGCACTGTTTAGATAAGACTGACAGTATATATTTAGGTAACAAGAATGTGTACCTTGGTCATCGTCGATTTCTTCCAAACAGGCATCCCGTAAAAAAGCCAGGCAAGCATTTCAAAGGTGAGGCAGATAACCGAACGAAGCCTACACGCCCTGATGGTGATGTTATATATGGCATGGTCAAGGATTTGGAAGTAATATTTGGAAAGGGTCCTGGCAGTCTAAATGTTCCAAAAGACGCTAACAAGCGCGTACCCTTGTGGAAAAAGAAATCTATATTTTGGGATTTACCCTATTGGAAAATCCTAGAGGTTCGCTCTGCAATCGACGTGATGCACGTGACGAAAAATCTTTGCGTGAACCTGCTAAACTTCTTAGGCGTGTATGGGAAGACGAAAGATACATCGGATGCACGGCAGGACCAGCAAAGTACGCACGAACGAGACAACCTGAATCCAGAGAAGTACCAAGGTACTGCCAGCTACGCTCTTACCAAAGAAGAGAAGGAGATCTTTTTTCAAGTCCTGAGCAGTATCAAGGTCCCGTCTGGCTACTCGTCGAATATAAAGGGAATAATAAACATGGCAGAGAAAAAGTTCCAAAACCTGAAGTCTCATGACTGCCACGTGATTATGACACAATTACTTCCGGTTGCATTGAGGGGCTTCTACCGGAAAACGTTCGAGTACCCATTGTGAAGCTATGTGCATTCCTGAATGCAATTTCTCAGAAGGTAATCGATCCAGCAACTCTACCAAGTTTACAGACGGGTGTGGTCCAATGTCTTGTCAGCTTCGAGTTGGTGTTTCCACCGTCCTTCTTCAATATTATGACGCACCTCATAGTTCACCTCGTCGAAGAGATTTCCATTCTCGGTCCTGTATTTCTACACAACATGTTCCCCTTTGAGAGGTTCATGGGAGTCTTAAAGAAATACGTTCATAACCGTGCTAGGCCAGAAGGAAGCATGTCCAAGGGCTATGGAACAGAGGAGGTCATTGAGTTTTGTGTTGACTTTATTCCTGATCTTAAGCCGATCGGTGTTCCTCAATCGCGCCATGAGGGGAGACTGCGTGGAAAAGGCACGCTAGGAAAGAAAGCAACAACATGTATGGACGGGCATTCTTTCACTCAAGCACACTACACAGTTCTACAAAATTCCAGATTGGTGGCTCCGTATATCGTGAAACACATGGATATTTTACGCTCCCAATACCCGGAGGAGACTAACTTCTGGATTAAAGGGAAACACGTGGATACTTTCGGCAGTTGGTTGCGTACACATCTCATTAATAACACACTGTTGGACAAGAGCTATACTTGTTGGCCAAGTCACCATCTTCGACTATATTGACTTTCCAAGGGTACGAGATAAATGGGAATACATTTTACACGGAAACCCAAGACAAAAAGAGCACTAACCAAAACAGTGGTGTCCGCTTTGATGCAACAAACGACGATGGGACAAAGGACACATATTATGGTTGCATACAGCAGATATGGGAACTTGACTATGGACCTTCTTTTAAGATCCCTTTGTTTCAGTGCAAATGGGTCAACCTGTCAAGCGGGGTAGAGATAGACCGGCGGTACGGAATGACTACAGTGGATCTCAAGAATCTTGCGTACCGCACCGAGCCATTCGTCCTAGCCAATGATGTGGCTCAGGTTTTCTATGTGAAGGACATGTCTTCCAGACCGAAAAAAAGAAAAGATAAGCAAGCCGGTACATCATACGATGAGCCAAAGCGCCACATAGTTCTTTCAGGAAAAAGAAACATCGTGGGAGTGGAGGACAAGACAGACATGTCAGAAGATTACAATAAGTTTGATGAAATTCCGCCCTTCAAAGTGAAAACTGACCCAAGCATCGTGTTAAATGATGAAGAATGTCCATGGCTACGGCGCAATCAGAAAAAGGGACACACAAGAAGAAAAAGTGAACACTAGATAGGGATGTTGTTATGATGTGTAATAATGTATTAAACCTTTTATGTAACTATGTCCTGAAAACTCAGAAGAGAGATCTAAACACTATGTCAATCAGCTGCAGTTTTACCAACACAATGTTTTGTGTTTGAGCACAAGGTAGAATATATGAGTGAGTAACCTGGGAAACAAAACACACGGTTTCTCCTAGCTACAGCCCGACACTGATTCACGGTCGAATGTCGTTGCATTCAGTGTCGGGCATAGCTAGGAAACCCGAATGTTTTGTGTTTGAGCGCCACTTCGATCCAAGCAGCGGTAAGACGTCTCTGATGATCTACAACCGTCCGGCATGACATCTCTGATCATCTGCAACCGTTTGGAACGATCGCAGGTCATCAGAGACGTCTTGCGCTGGTTGCCCAAAGATGCCTCTCCGAGTGACGCTGGAATGTTTTGTGTGAGTGAGTGAGTGACGCTGGAATTCCGGGAGGGGGGGCTATATATAGGGTACGTGTGCTCACGAATTGGTCGTGATACTGTGGATCCAACAGCTTACAATCCCTCAAAAGAAACACACACCTGATCCAACGTCTCACAAGCGCTTGAAAGAAACACACGATCTGTGTGCTTCTTTAGTCCCGGTTGGTAACACCAACCGGGACTAAAGTCGGGCTACCCCTGATCCAACGTCTCACAATCGCTTGAAAGAAACACACGATCCGTGTGCTTCTTTAGTCCCTGTTGGTAACACCAACCGGGACTAAAGTCGGGCTCACCCTGATCCAATGTCTCACAAGCGCTTGAAAGAAACACACGATCCGTCCAGCGAGCCAAGACTGTCTACCAGCTCAAAGCGAAGGAGGCTTCCGAGCTGGATTGGGCGCTGAAAGACTCATCCTCCATGGATCTTGCCCTCCGCCGCAAACGTGCGCGTGAGAACCGGGCGGCCGCCCACGGGGCTGGCTCCTCCCGCCGTTCCCCCTAATCCTACGGCCTTCGAGCCAGCAAGTCCGTTTATGTAGAATAATGTTGGTGATGTTGGATCCTAGGGCTCCTCCCGCCGTTCCTCCTAATCCTTTTATGTAACTGTGTGGTCCGTTTATGTAGTAATGTAACTGTTAGTGATGTGTAATAATGTATCCTTTTATGTAACTGTTAGTGATGTGTAATAATATATCCTTTTATGTAACTGTGTGGTCCGTTTTTGTCAGATTCAAAAGTATGCACAAGTTATTCAAACTCATATTCAAACATCTTTATTTAATCCAGTTACATAGCTCGGGTCCAGTTTTATAGAAAACAAATAGATAGATAATTATTACAATTGCGTAGACAATTAAATTAAATATACATTAAAGAAAAAGAAACTAGAGAAAAAAACAAAATAGAAACCAAATAGATATAAAAAACAGGAAACATAAGAAAGAAAAAAGAAACTAGAGAATTGACGTCGTTGGTGTTAACGATGTTTCTAAAATAAATAGATAATTATTATAAATTTTAAGACAATTAAATTACATAGATATAAAATAAAAAGAAACTAGAGAAAAAAACAAAACAGAAACCAAATAGAAAAAACAAAACAGAAACCAAATAGAAAAAACAGAAAATAAAAAACAAAAAAAGGCCCTTTAGTACCGGTTGTAAGGGCTTTGCGCGCGAAATTTCGCCGCAGCCCAAACAGACCTTTAGTACCGGTTGTGTTTTACAACCGGTACTAAAGGTGTTTTGAATGCGTTTAAGTGCAGGGGGATCGACGAAGTCACTCCAAAATTCCCCAAATTCGCTCCCCGCCGACGCCTCGCTCCTCGACGAACTCCTCCGGCGAAGCCCTGCTCCGGCGAAGGCCTCCGCTGCGCCCCCCGCCATCGCGTGCCCCTGCTACGGTGGCGTGCCCCTGCTCCGGCGGCCTGTCGCGTGCACGTGTCCCTGCTAGCTCCGCCCTCCGCGTGCCCCTGCTCCACCCTCCGCATCCCCTGCTCCGGCGGCCGTCGCGTGGCTCTGCGCCGGCCTCCACAGCGCGCCCCTGCTCGGCGGTGCCCTCCACCACCTCTGTGCGCCACCACCGCAGCATCGCGCCGCGCCACCGCATCTCCGGCCGCCGCGCCACCGCACCATCTCCGGTAAGTTTTTTTTTCATTTTGTTATTTCTATTTTTTCATTACTGTTTTTTTCATTTTGTTAGTCATAGCAATTTTTGTTATTAGAAAATGTAGCAATTTTTGTTAGTCATAGCAATTTTTTGTTAGTCATAGCAATTTTTGTTATTAGAAAATGTTTCATTTTGTTATTAGAAAATGTAGCAAATATTTTAAGTTAGCAAATATTTTAAGTTAGAAAAGTTAGCAAATATTTTAAGTTAGCAAATATTTTAAGTTAGAAAAGTTAGCAAATATTTACTTATTTACTAGAATTTTGTTTAGCTTAATTTTGCTAAGTTAGAAATATTTACTTATTTAATTTTGAAAGTGTAGCAAATATTAGTAGCAATATTAGTAGCAATTTTTAGATTTAGCAATTTTGTAAACTTAGCAATTTTAGCAAATTTTGTAAACTTAGCAAAAACAAATTGTAAACTTAGCAAATTTTGTAAACTTAGCAAGTTTTAAATTTTGTTTAGCTTATTATTGTTTAGGTTAATTTTGCTAAGTTAGAAATATTGCTTAGTGTAGCAAAATATTGCTTAATTTTGCTAAGTTAGAAATATTTACTTATTTACTAGAATTTTGTTTAGCTTAATTTTGCTAAGTTAGAAATATTTACTTATTTAATTTTGCAAAGTTAGAAACATTACTAAAAATAACTTTGAAAATTTTGCTAAGTTAGAAATATTTTGCTAAGTTACTAAAAATAATTTTGCTAAGTTAGAAATATTTTGCTAAGTTAGAAATATTTTGCTAAGTTACTAAAAATAATTTTGCTAAGTTAACTTTGAAAGATAATTTTGCTAAGTTAGAAATATTACTAAGTTAGAAAATTTTAGTAGGAAAGTTTGAAATTTTAGCTAAGTTTGAAATATTGCTAAGTTAGAAATTATTCTAGTAAATAAGTAAATATGTGCATTGTCATTTTTTTTTTCTAGTAAATATGTGACTATTGCTAAGTTTGAATTACAAATTTGCAGTGACATTGAACTATGGAGGACGATGCCCCCATCATCGACGCCCCGGACTTCATCCGAGACTTGGAGAAAGAAGAACGCTTTCAAGCACTTATATTTGATAAGACCCTTGGACCCAATTCCGATGCAGAAGATTCCGATGGAGAAGATTCCGACGAAGAAGACGGCGAAGATTTCAGTGCGAAATGCTTGAACGACTCCGGTGAGGGACTTGAGTTACAAAACTTCAGAGACGACGACGAAGAAGAAGTGTCGTTACAAAACTCCGTAGAGAACTCCGGCAAGGTATATATTAAGTCTTGTTGATCACTAGCTAGATGCATTAATTGATTTATATGCGCACTTATTAACGAAACATTTTTCTTTCAGCCCTCTGGATCTACGTCGACAATCCGTAAACGAGGCCCAGCCCAAGGGTTAAAGCAGCCGGATGGTGCAAAGTTGTCGATTGACGAAGTTAGCATAAAAGGCAAACCGAAGAAACCCGATGGAATCTCCACTAAATACATAGGTCAATGCGGATTTCTTGTAAGGGACATGGTCCCGATCACCGTTGCATAATGGAATGAGCCGAAGAAAAAAAACATTGGCGCAAAATATGTCGAGGACAGAATTAAAGAAACCCTTTGGGAGTCGATATTGGGTTATTTCAGCCTACCGGCAGATCTCCCACAGAGGAGGAAGGATAAAATCAAGGAGTGGACTCTTAGCAAGATGGCCGAGCAATTCAACAACTGGAAGAAATCATTGTGGAGAAAATATGAGAAAAAACTCCAGATTTCACTGGATATCTAGAGAAGCTAAAAGATGACTGGCCTGAATTTGTGGCGTATAAGAAATCGGCCGTCGCTGTGGCCGATCGAAACGAAATAAGTTGAATGCTAAGAAGAAGAAATATTTCCATCGTTTGGGCTCAGGTGGTTACAAGACTGCCGTGCCTAAGTGGGAAGCCTATGAAAACGAGCTGCGTCAAAAAGGGATCATTCCACAGACAGATGACTGGCCCGACAGGTCCAAGTTATGGTTGTTTGCGCATGGGGCAGTGTTGGACCCAAACACATGGCTGATTGTTGCAAAGGGAAAATGGAAGAAAAGAATTAAAAGAGTCACCAAAAAACTAGTTGACGCAATAGAACTAGTCCGACAGGGAAAATATGTTCCCGATAGAGAGGACGACGAGCTTTCACCCGCCCTCGGGAATAAAGAACACTGGGGACGATGTCGAGGCAGAGGAGGCGGGGTTGGTTTTCTTGAAGGGTTTCCAGAGCACGCTGCAACTTATAGAAAGCATTGCAGAGGTAAGAAGAGGGAGGCGGAGAGGTTTACTGCATTAGAACGCCAGATGCAGGATGTGAAGGAGCAACTGGCCTTAATTACCCAGCAAAGGGAATCTCAGCCGCGAGTACAAGATCATGCAGTCGATGTCTGCCCATCTCAGCGGAAAAGCAGCGTGGGTTCCACGCAGCTACAAGTTCCTGCAGTTGATGAACCGTCGGCGGCGCGCTACCCCGTGGATGATATCACGGAGAAGACAAATTGTGAGTTACATGCGCCAATGAAGAACATTAGTTATCCGGTGTCGAATGGCTATGCTTTACCGCATCAACTTGGATCAACCTTCCATTTTGGTGAGATTCCGGCTGGATTTGCTCGTGTCGGGGTGACGAAAGTTATGTCGGGATTCAGCTCAATCCATCTTGACATTCCCGGAGCTGAAGGCGAGAAGACATTGGGAGATGTCGAACTTGGTATCGTTCTATGGAAGAAGAAATATATCAAGTTTCCAGACTCGGCGCCAAGGCCACCGACTCCTCCGGTTAGAAATTCACCACAGCAAAGTCCACCCTCCTCCCTCGACGATTGGGAGCCCACCGCGAGTCCATTGCCCGCGCCATCCCGTCAGCCGACTGCTGCGCCCACTAGTAGTTTGACAAAGCGGAAGCTTTTCACGTCGTCCCCTGTCAAGAAACGTGCAAAAAAACCCAAGGAAGTCAAGTCTCCTGAGAAGTTAGCTGGCGAGATGACTCAGGAGGAATTAGAAGTGAGCACACGTGAAGAGGCGAGAGCCTTTTTTGAACAGAAAAAAAGGAAAGACTGGAGGCAAGACTGGACCCATGAAGGAACTTCTGAAGACTATACCAACTGAGGCAAAAGATCACACCGTTGACAACCTATATGACCCTCCACCACCGCCCCTTTCAGACTATGAGCGAGGTATTGAAAAGGTACTTTCCTCACAGATGGAGCAAGAAAAAGCGTGCGGGAAAAGAGTTGCCCAGCTCGAAGAACAAGAAGCACAATCGATCGCCCCGCTCATTGTGCCTTCTGAAGCTCGGGAAATCGAGCATGGAGAAGTTGTCATTGGCGACACAGGTTGCCCCATAGCGCAGATAACAATTCAATATAAATTTGAACTCGGGCTGCCTCTGGTCGAAAATCCGAGTGCTCTAACAACACAGTTATATAAATTGCATAACTGGTACATGGCCGCCGCTAAAGAAGGGAAAATGTGTCTCATGGCGGGAGTTAAGGAACAACACTTCTTCCGACAATATGGTGTGGAGGTTGCGTTCTCCAAACTTTTTCAGATGTACAATCAACTTGCTCTCGACAAATCTATCATCAGCTGCTATTGTCTGTAAGTAATTTATTCGTGTAATTTAATTATTTATAGTTAAGCTCGTTCATTGCTTGTAATTATCCTCACAACATTCTTTTGTACGCTATTATGCAGAATGAAGATTCGTGAATGCCGAATGGGAGGAATCTGGGACATTGGGTTCATTGACCCGGATAAAGTTCATGAAGTCACCGTACAAGATCTTCTGTATGCCCAGGAAACAGAGGGCGTTTTGCTAACGTGTTTTAAGCGACAAAGTACCAGAAAGGAAATACTTTTTCCTTACAACTTCGGGTGAGTGTTACTGTCTTGTACACATTCTATTTTGCTTTCCCGATATTAAGTATAATTGATGAGTTCTGAATACCTGCGTATATAAATGTGCGCAGGTACCACTTCATTCTGCTAATCATTAGACTCGAGGAAGGACACGTTGAAGTCTGGGACTCATTAAGGAAAGATCAAGATGATTACAAAAACGTGCGTCTAATGCTCAAGAGGTAATTTCAATCGCACTATATCGTCCTCTTTCGTTCATTTCCGGATATCAAAAGTATAAGTAATAACTCCTCAATTCATTTTCTTTTCCGGGCAGGGTTTGAAAAAGGTTCATCGCGGAAAAACGCGGTGAATGGAAACCTAAGCTGGAGTTCAAGGCTAACAACGTAAGTACTACTACGTATCTAGGTCTATGTATCTTTCTAATACCATTATCGTTCTCTTGATTATTATTTGATTAAATTAAATTCTTGTATAGTGGTGTCTGCGACAACCACAGGGGACGGAACTATGTGGATACTACGTTTGCGAGTATATTCACATGAGGGTCAATGAGTTAGTCAATAGTATAAAAAATCGAGAGGTACGTAAACATCATACACAACTTTTATTTTGCTACCATCAATCATGTTTAGTTTCGATCACTGATTTGATCTCCTTCTTTTAAAGATGGCAATGAAGTGGAACCAGCTCCTACTAAAAAACCGCGTAAAAGCTATTGCGGAGGAATTGGCGGGATTCATTGTGACGCAAATCATAGATGAATTCGGTGAATTCCACTATTTTGATTAATAGACTCCCTACATGCATGTACAAGCTAACGGTGATCTCAATTGTAATTATGAGTACTTTATATGTAACGAGAGTACTTTATATGTGTAAAGAATATTTTATATGTGTACTGAGTACTTTATACGTGATCTCCTCCGAAACCCTGAAAAATGAGCGAAAAGGAAAAAAACAGAAACCCTAAACCCTGAGAAATAAGCGAAAAGAAAAAACCGAAAACCTAACCCCCTGAAAAAATAAGGGGGGGCAAAAAAAACAGGAACCTTTAGTACCGGTTGCTAATACCAACCGGTACTAAAGGTTCTCAGCTGCTCGCGCGCAGGTTCGGTCATGTGGAGGGCCTTTAGCACCGGTTATTTATAAAACCGGTACTAAAGGGGTACCCCTTTAGTCTCGACCTTTTAGGTACTAAAGGCCTAATAAGACCGGTACTGATGCCCTGTTCTCTACTAGTGCTAGTAGCATAATTGATCACAGCTGTAAAATTCGAATTATATATCGTTTTCACAACCAGATAGGATCCATTACTTAAATAAGATAAAATCATACCATCCTATTTTATGTTTTTCGGAGTATATGTCTAGGTACAAAAATTCTGACCGGATCGATCAACTCCACTTCTCCCACGGGCGGCGTCCCCGGGAACTCGTCAGGAGCTGGCGCGGGATCATCCTTCTGTTGCCGTGGGAGCTTATCCAGGCCGGCTCGCATAGCCCCAGCTAAGGCGCCACAGACGAGAGCGCTGCAGGCGACGGTACAGACACCCTTGGGAATGCGGACGATCCCAACGGCACCGCCTAGCGCGACGGCGGAGTTCAGCACCCGATCCTCCTTCCCGCGTGCGGAGACCATGGCGCGGTGAATGGCTACGATGGCACCAAAGAGGACTGCATATTGGCCGCTCACGCGGGGCACCTTGGTCCAGACGGCCTGGAAGCCGCCCGTGGGCAAGTAGACGGCGGTGCCGAGCACGCTGCCACAGATGAAGCCGGTGCCCACATACTCGCGGAAGCTGAGCGGCCTTCGCGGTCTCCTCGTGGTCGTCTCCTCGGTGTTCAGCAGCGGTGCGGTCATGGCTGTTTCTTGGCTTGGATTACTGGTTTTTGGCACGGAAGAAGAGATTGATTTGACGAGTTAAATAGGATCGTCGGTGTGTGTTTGACCGTTTCACAAGCAAAACTTATTTATCGATCTAGCTGATGGTATGGTAACTCAAAAAAAAAAGGCAACCAGAACGAAAACCGGAGAAACAGCGATCGGATTAGGAGTCCACGACACATCAAACCAGACGCGACCTTTTTTTTAGGGGAAACCAGACGCGACCTAAAAAACCATCGGGCCGACACGCTAAAGAAACCATGGTATGGTACGTCAAAACTGGGACTCACTCGGCGTACGAGACAAAAAAAAAAAACAGATCATCCATACTGCAAGCGAACGTAAATCACCAGTTCTCGTCGAGCTAGCTAGTCATAGAAGCATATATACCTTGGGTTCACGGTGGCCGTGGGTGGCCGAGCACCCGTGAACTTTGGCTCAAATTTTAGCAGCGACGATGGTTGTGCTTGACCAGGCAACGGGCGTACGCTGGAATAAAAATTGAAATTGGAGAGAGCTTTTCTTTTTGAGAAATTGAAATTGGTGAGAGCTGACGCTGGTCCGGTTGGGAGGAAGCAGGCCTGATTTTATTAGCTTGTGGGGCTGGTTTTGAGTTGCTCCAGCTCCAACATCCCTTTGGGCCAGGCCAAATGGCATACATACTGGCCTGTTTGCCCGCCCTCAAAACCGGGCCTAGGGACATGGTTTCAAGACTTTTTTTTATTTGCAACTATGGTTCCAAGACAACTGTGAAGGGTTCAGTAGACACGTTAAATGTCATGCTCATTATTCGTGCAGGTTCAGAAACACTTCAAGCCCGAGCCTCCAAACAGAATGAGTGATTGTGATATTTGACGCGCGTTGGCATGACAAGCTGAAGGAAAAGTCCCTAAAAAAAAACTGAAGGAAATTTGGCATCTCTCTATTTGTAAGTGATGCTGCGTTAGATAAGCATGCATAGTACAACTAACAGAAGGACCATGAAGAAAGGAAAACTTCATCCCGGTATAAGAATTTGATAGAAACCACTTTGGGACGACGAAACCACTTCTAGCATGTAGACACGCCGACCGCGGAAGATGTAAGACACCTCGCTGAAGTTGGGCCGCCTCCTTGACGCCACCAGTGCAGGAGGAAGAAACCGAGACAGTGTTGCCCTGACATCAGGTCTCCTTATGGTGGCCCTTCGACCAGAAGAAACAGCAAGGATGCGAAGATTGGCAGCTAGCATCCAGAAGACGGAGGACTCAACAGGAGATGTATCATCGTAGTGACCATCGTCAATAATGAGCTACATATCAAATTATGCTAGGATAATATCGAGCTTAAAGTGTGGGGATTTGTATTGAGCCTGTGAAACTGAAGGGGGCAAGTAAAGGAGCGGTGCGGGACGAGCCAATCACCATGGGTCAAGGAGCTCAGATCGGGCATGGAGTTCACCACCACAACTTGTACGTCCTCACTGAGAAAATCGAAACCCATATTTGTTTTGTTTGGCATGGATCCAAATGCTAGGTAGCTATAGGTACTCTAGGTGGATTCACAGAGGCCGGAAGACAGGGCCGAGGCCTCTCTTCCGCTTGCCTCCTACCGACGAGGCCAAGAGAAGCGAGAAGGAGAGGGAGCCATGGAAACAACAGGGGGCTCAGCAGCTGGAACAAAAGCCTGGCGAACTCATGTTATAATTAACCTCTCATGCAAACTACACTTGAAACTACACGACAATGAGCTATCTCGCTTTAGAACTTTTTTTTGCGAAAAAATACCTTACATTAAAAGAAACACCGAACCGTACAAAACACCTCAACAAAATAAAAAATTACAACGAGATCCTTGAGATGCCCTTCATCTTCAACCTCCAGACCGTGTCGACGGCGCGCCGCCGCTGCCGCTCCTCCCAGAGACAGCCTGACGTTGTTGGGTGCGAACGGGAAGTCATCGAACGGGTCAAGAAAACCACATCCGTACCGGAGCCAAAAAAGAAGGATGAACCGCCGATGAAACTCCATGACGATCCGAAGACCGCCACCGCCAGAAGAAGTACTCGAGAACCACAACACTCCCACGAGTTTCTCGACGTCGCCGCCGAGATGGGGCTGAAACTGGGGAGACATTATTGCAAGAAACGCCGCCGCCACAAACAGAACGCCGCCCCAGCAAACCTGGACACTAAACCAGAAAAACGGAGCCCTCCCACCGACGAGGGCCGAGATCCACCGCGCCTCCATGGCCTGAAGGCCACAGAGGCGGGGCAGACCTGAGGCGGGGCAGACCCAACAGACCAGATGCAGATGCGATCCGCACCAGATGCGATCCTCGCTTTAGAACGTTAGTTCTATATTAATATGCATGGTGTTTTTTGATTTGGGACAATCTTTATTTTCAAATAAATTTAGGTTGATTTAGCATTTTTTTCGTACATCTGATATTTTATTTACCATACCCTTTGGCTTGGTCGGAGAACAATATTATTTCCTATCACATAATGCAAATATACATGGAACTGTATATTTATTTCTGAAGTCAATATTGACATATTAAAATGGTTCTCACATTTGCGGGTCACACCACTACTAGTTTGATCTAAAGACGGCGTGTTCGAGAAAAATAGATAAAACCACCGGAATTTATATTTACCTAATAATAAAGGCGTTAAGACTTCCTTGGTTGGGGTGCGTCATTGAAATTGCCCCTAAAGTTAGCGAAAATTACCCACCACTGTCACCCATAAGTCATACCGGTTCGAATTTTCTTTTCCCGTCTCCATCCCGTCTCACGACCGTGGTATGTCGCAGTGTCGCACGCACGTTAAAAAACAATTCGTGGCTAAATTCGTGGCCCATCAGCTCTAACCGGCCCAGTGAAGATCCAAATAAGGTACGCTCCAAATATAACGATTCGTCGCTAATAGAAACCAAGGTGGCCCGTCAGCTCTAACTGGCCCAGTCAAAATCAAAATAAGGTCTCGTAAGTTCGCTCGTCATAGCCGATCGAGCGAGCGAAATAGCTAGTCAAAATATGAATCGTAGTACAACTCTGAAACAATCCTGAACATGCAATTCGATCTGTAGGCTCATAGCCAAGCTAGCCAATACGTGCATATCACCTGATCGATCAACCAGCCTGCTTGCTAGGTTGTACGTGTGCGCATCTCGGCGACTGAACTTTGTACGTGAGATGCAAAATTATATTGGTTTATTTTTTTATTCAATGACAGATTCAGCAATTTAGCACGGAGTCTTCAATCATGGATTTCAAGGAGAGCAAAGAAGAAGAAAAAAAGATAGAGATCGACCAACGAAGAAAAATAAGAAAACCTGCGTGAAGCCTATCACCAAAACAATCAAAGTTTCAACCCAATCGCAAAAAAATGCACATTTAGAGTCTCAAAAAGGCGCACGTGAGAAAAACGAAAATATGCAGAACAAAAAAAGGTAGAACAAAGCACAATATATCCAACGGTGAGTTTAGCCTCGACACACCATTCAAAGATTCCATAGCAATGCAGAACACTACTTATATTCAACCAAAAGAGAATGTTAGTACATCTACGAGCAATGTATACCATGAGGTCGTATGAGTTTATATCAAGTTATCAATGAGTAAGAATATATTAACATATATTATTTATCCACCGAGCTATTTTTACTGTTGTGTCAACTTGATACTCATCTAGGTAAAATAATAATAATAATATCCTATGCAGGTTAATCCATCTTGGGTAAAATTTGGATTGTGCCAACGTTTTCCAACAAAAGTTGTTTTTTCATCCCGTAGCAACGCACGGGCATGTGCTAGCAGAGTATGTACTCCTAGTGGTATAGAACCATTTTCCTATATATAACACCAAGCATTACCTTATTTACAGTCCAACATGGTTCTGCAATTTAAACTTGCAACGATCTGGGATGGATAGTGGAACAGTGGGTCGTCAACCTCGGTACCGTGTATCTATGTATAAATTCGGCAGATCATATTTATGAGTTTGAATGACGTGGATTTTTTCTCCCATTGCAACGCACGGGCATTTTTCCTAGTCAGACTTAAAGGCTAGTGAAAGTTTTTTTTCCTGTGAAACATGTATATTCATTCATATATATCGAATAATACCACGTGGTATTAAAAAACTGTGTCCGTTTCCTTGAAACTTTCTTTTTGAAACCCATTGACCGAGAGATAGATCCGCACTATTGGCACAGTTGGATTTTCTGGAGCTTTGGTAACCCAGCATCTCCACGGGCGACCACCCAAATTTGGTCCGGCACCACCAAAACATACACGATTTAGGTGGTGCCGGACACCTGTCCGGCCATTTACATGTCGTCTCTCCCACGGGCATCCCCAAATCAAAATACAGGCGAAAATTTTAATTGACATAGTATAGCAAAAGAGGCAATTTTCATTCAAATTAGAACGTATTTTACCCAAATTTGAACGAAAATTGCATACTATGACTATACCCTAACCCTAGCCGGCCTCTACTCGTCGTCGGAGATGTAGATGACGTCGTCGTGCTCGGGTTCCGTCTGCTCCGATGACACTGCCTCCTCCTCAACGGCTGGCGGCTGTTCCGTCGCGGGCTGCTGCTCCAGCAACGTGCTCAACACCAAGTAGAAGCCGGGCAGTCCTACGGGTCGAGCGGGTGGCATGGCGGCAGCACAGGGTAGCTTGCATAGTGGAGGAGGGCCATCGTGAAGCCAGGCGTGTCCCCGTCGCCGACGATGTCCCGGGGCGGCGACGGAATGCGCATTCTTGGGGGATTTCTTCCTACGGCTGGGACTCCTCCTAGACGGCGCGACGTTTCAGCTCTGGCTCATCCTTGACGGTACCGACGGCACCAGGTCGCTTGACACCGGGCTGGGGTTCCTGCTTGACGCCGAGTTCCGGTTTGACGCGGAGCTTAAAGTCGGGCTCCTGCTTGACGCGGAGCTTGATGCCGGGCTCCTCCTTGACGGAGCGGAGCAGACCAGCGCGCGGCGTGGCCTGTAGGGGTGGCTCTACGGAGACACCGGTTGCTCCGGTGGCACGCTAGCGCGCTGATACGTCCCAAACGTATCTATAATTTTTGTTATTCCATGCATGTTTTATTTCAATTGGCACATGTTTTATATACACTTTATATCATATTATGACATTTATTGTATTAACCTACTAATAGTTGCCAAAGTGCAAAATCTTCTTGTTTTCCTATTTGTTGTGTAGAAATTATCAAAAATACAAAAGGAAACCATATTGGCGTCGAATTGGGACTTTCCTGAAATCTGTCTAGAAACGTTTTTCGAAGATGGTCACGTTTGGGCCCGAATACGACGTCAAACGGAACCTGACAGAAGACAAAGTTGCAGAGAATTTTCCGAGAATCGATCTAGACTTAAAATTCGCCCAATTCCGAGTCCGGACGGCCGAGATATTCCCGATTTACTGCAGCCCTAGATGGGATGACGAGAATCTAAAAGATTGCGACTTTATTGACTCCAACTCTTACCAAATTTGATGGATTCGGCCAAGACACGAATTGAAGCCTCATTAGGGCCGAGAGGGGTTCCTAGTAAGCTTCTAGAGGTGCCCAAGAGCCCTTAGATCAAAGGGACATCCATCCCATGGCCTAGATTGCATCTCCACCTCTATATAATGAAGGGAAACAATATTTTCCAATCAAGCCACCAAAAGCCACGAATTTTCCTCCTCTTGGCAGCCGCCAAGGAGGGGGAGGAGCTCCTCCATTGCTGCACCATCACCAAGGAACCATCACCAAGGAAGAAGAAGGGGGCCAAGGGACACCGCCCCCGAGCGTCGCCGCCGCCGCGCCGTGGCTGCTGCGGGCCGCCGCCTCCACTCCGGGCTGCACCTCTTCATCAACCTCTCCATCGAGTGTGCTCACCATGACCATGTGTGAGTAGTTTCCCTCGGGGCTGAGGGCTCATACGGTAGCTATGTGGTTCATCTCTCTCTACCATGATGTGATCTATATGTGATCGTGCGATTTGCAATCTAGTTGAATTCATAGATGCTACTCTTCATTATATTATGAATATGCTATTCAAGTGATTTTATTAATGTAATCTCCGGAGTCACCTTTGTCCCATGATGCGAAGTTGACAGTGCGCGTGCCGTGTGTGACTCTTTGGATTAAAGATTATGAGAATACTTATCATGAGTTATTATTTGTGTTGGATGTCTCTATGAAATTGTGGTGTTTGTGTAGTACTATTTTGGGGCGCTCTTAGTGACATTGGGGTTCCCTAGATGTGGAATGCAACTTTAAGGTGTGCTTTTATAGCCCTACGCAGTGGATTGGTGTTCGTTATCCAACAAGGGAATAACTCAGAGTAGCATAGTGAAGAGGAAATATCTATATATTTAATTATATTATTATTGTTGAGAGTGTCCACTAGTGAAAGTATGATCCCTATGCCTTATTTCCAAGCATTGAAACACCGTTTGCTCTCATTTTGTCTCATGTTTGTTTGCTGCCATTTTTATTTCAGATTGCAATTACCACTTATAATCATCCATATTACTTGCATTTCACTATCTCTTCGCCGAACTAGTGCACCTATACATCTGACAAGTGTATTAGGTGTGTTGGGGACACAAGAGACTTCTTGTATCTTAATTGCAGAATTGATTGAGAGGGATATCTTTAACCTCTACCTCCCTGATGCATGTAAAATGCATACATGAAGTTTGCATTATTTTACTTATATTCCAATCATATTTGCATCATATAAGGGTTATATCAATGTTTTATAATCATTTTTGGGAATATTTCATAGTTTTCCCATTTATTCAGAATTAACCCTGTTTTCCAAAAAACATCTTTTTTAGTGTTTCAGACTTTCCGGGAGGTTCGGGACTCCAAAAAGGGCAAGGCCAAAGAGCACGGTTCAGAATTTTCGAGACGAATGAAATGGGCTTAAATTGAAGACCAGAAGCCCAACAGGCTGGAAATTAGAGGGTCCCACGCGGCCTACTGTACCTGGACGTGTGGGCCCACCTCTTTGCTCCACCGGCATAGTCTTGACCTAAAAACGTCAATAAAAATAGCCCCCGACGTTCTATGGAGAGAGCACCGCCGAAACACAGAAACACCGAAACAGAGACCTAGAGTTGCAGATTGGAGGGGGAAAACTCTGGCGGGGCGCTGCCGGGGTGGTCTCCATCTTCTCCAACGACTTCTCCACCGTCTCCATGATGAAGGGGAGTAGTCCACCCCCTGGACGTTGGGTTTGTGGTGGTAACTTGATCTAATCTCTCTATGTATGATCATTGTTGGAGTCCATATGATGTGCCTTGCATAAGTATGAATCTATCTATGTAATTCTTATGGTGGATATTGTGGTATGAGATGATTTGTTATACATTTACCGTTGTGTTGGAGCTTTTATGATTTGTCATACTTTGGAGATATTCTTTGATGCATGTGATGGTTTGATTTATGCATAATGCCTTGCTTATCCTTGTCATGAGGTGATTGACACCACCAAGTGTGGATAGATGAGAGAGATGTGCTCATGCACACGAATTATGAATCATTGCACTAGTGTTTAGAATATTGTCCATTATGAAGTATGATGTATGTAGGTACGGGATGGCCGATGTGACACGGCGTATGTATTGAGTGACATGTGAAATACAGCCCAACATCCTTTATCTGGGGGTAAAAAGGAAGAGTATGATGTGGGAGTGACAGCAACCACGCTAGCCTTATGAGGGTGACATAGCAACACAAATGAGTACTTCTTTCAACTATGTGTTTTAGGACATATAGCCGTCATAAAAGCTACCATTAAAACATGTCAATTGTGTGTACTTTATCTATAACATGATAATCACCGTAGATGAGAGAGAGAGGATTAAGTGAACCCATGAACCCATGTCCATTGTTCCTATAAGAGAAAACCTTTGTCTTGTCCTCTTGCATTGAAGAGGATTGGGACACTTTCACATTCTTGTTTTGTTACGTTAAACTTCCGTCATTAAATCAACCACCTCGTTATTTAAACTTGTTTAGTGCATAATCAACTAAAACTTGTGACACTTTAGTTGTAGGGAATAGATAACTTTTCCTTCTTGCTCCTGCGGATCGATACCTTACTTCCACATTGAGAGGTGCTACAGTGATCCCCTGCTCTTGGGGGTTATCAAGTACTTTTCTGGCGCCGTTGCCGGGGAGCGTAGCGCTTAAGTTTCTATTCTTGTGTGCACTAGACTTTAGATTGATTTTATCTTGTTTTATATCTTGCAATCATCTAAGCTTGGGGAGGTTCCTTTAAACTTGTTTGGTTGTGAGTTTCTCATTAGTTTTACTTTCAGTTTTATATATCAAAAACCCAAAAAAAATTAAAAAATGGAGAAACTTTCTGCAATGTCTATGGGTAATGATTATTTTAAAATGTATGACGCCTACTCTGAATATCAATCAACCAAAGAGGGAAATAGAGTGGGTAAATTGCTTAAAGCTCTTCATAAAATAGCTAATCAGTTTTGTGAGTTACATGGTATAACTTGTTGCAGTAGAAGAGTTGTTAAACATTCCCACTATCAATGCAAGTATAATAGTGATCCTATAATTGCTTGTTATCGTGAAGATAAATGTTTATGCCCTGATATAGAACAAGTTGAGAAATATACTGCTTATGTTGGAGCCCATGAGATAGACTCTCTTCTTGATAAATTTCTTGCAACTAGTCATGTAGCTCGTGAAATGAAAGGGCAAGTTTCTATTATTCTCCAAATTTGCAAAAAAGAATTTAGTGATAATTATTATGTTAAAGAAAGAATTCTTGCTGACATGGAAAGCACTAACATTTTGCAGGAAGAGGAGGATAAGAACCTAAGCTTGGGGATGCCCGTGCAACCCCAAGAGGATGATGAAAACATAACCTTGGAAGAGGAAGAATGTGAAGAGGAGATTGAAAAGGATATATTCCAACCTAAGCTTGGGGAAGAGATGGATCTACCAATTTTACCATCAACAAATGATAGTAACACTCAAATTCAAAAATCTTTTGTTATTTATGAGAATCCATGTTATGATGAGTGTGAAACTGAAAATGCTATGGTCCTATATGATAACCCGTGCTATTATGATGAAACTAATAATGCTCCTTTACTTTCTATTAATACTACTAGTGAACTTATTGATGATAATGAGGAGTATTGCTTAAATATGATATATGATAATGCTTTAGATGACGGTCCTATGCTTATTGATAAACCTCCATGTTTAGTTGTTACTAAATTATGTGAGGATAAAAATGATATACTAATGGCTCCCAAGTGCAGGAGATCAATTGTAGTACCTTTCAATTAGAAAAGGTTGTCGAACCCATGAGGAGCTGAAGGTATTGGTTAGTAAGATTGGTAAATAAAACAATAAAAGATGCAAGTGTTTTTGGTATTTTCAGTTGTATAGTTGCAAGCAGATAACAGATAGTAGCAAGTGAAAGCTCTCAAAGAGAGAAAGCCCAATTTTCTTATGTGGCAAAAGGACAAGCTCAAGTAATGTGTAACTTATATGTGGCAAACGTTCCCGAGGGTGGCATGGATGATGCTAGGCATAGAGATTTATAAAACAACACGTTGAATATCTTGTCAAGTTTTAATCTTCTTTGGACGGAGCCATAATTAGGTATAGCTAAATAAATAAACTACAACCCTTATGATGGATCATGTGGCCAAGCAAATGACTGCACAAGAATTATTAAGACATAAAGTCCCACCATAGCATTACACTCTAAGGTCCCCGATACTAATACCCTCATAATATAACTTCATGACTCGGTCTCAGGTTTACGTGTCCTCCCAAGTCTCCATCAATTCATTACACTACGGTGTTCTCCTATGAGCCCATAAAGGTGAAGTGTTGTGCAGTCGACGTTCGCACAACACCATCATAGAATCACATAAAAGATAAACTCTTGACAAAATACCAACACATGTCATATATGAATCATTGCCAATTCATCCTATGCCCTCAGGAACATACGGGAACTACTCACAACGTGCGAACATGATGATATTCAGTGGCATAAGTGGTACAACACAATCTGAAATTATAACTTCACCACCAAATAATGACAAGTACTCAATCACAAACATGTATAGTAGCACAAGACAAGTATCTAGGGTATAGCAACTCTCAAACTGCGAGGGGAATGGAGTGGATCGCGGTGATGATGATGGTGATGGTGTTGGTCTAGATGGGAGTGATGATGTAGAGGCCTCCTCCCACGCCAAGGAGGAGAGGTGATGACGATGACGATGATTTTCCCCCTTCTCCGGAGTTCCGGAGCGGCAGGATCTGACCCCCCTCGGAAGGGATCAGGAGTTTCGCCGCCGCCGCGACCTCGGATGGACTTGGAAAAATTAGGGCGTTACTTTTTGGGCGAGACGAAGGCGTCGATAAAAAGCCCCAGGCGAGGAGGTGCCCGAGGCACCTTTGGGTGGGTCCCACGCGGCCAGGTACATGGGCCGCGTGGGCCACCCCCATTTGGCCCTCGTGGCTCTCCTCTCTTCGGTCTTCTTCCCTCTGCCTTTCTCACGATGAAAAACTGACGCAGTATTTTTCCTTTTATTATTTGAGTTCCTGTAGCTCCTGAAACATTAAAGACAAGAAAAGGGGGTTTTCTGCCTCCCAGAAATTAAATACCAAAAATAGGGACTTTGTATGAAAGTCCCCAAAATCATCTAAAACATGTAGAAACAATCATATAATCATGCAAATAACATTCTAGTATGATACTAAAAGTTATACAAATGATGATATAAAATGCACGTATCAACTCCCCCAAGCTTAAACCTTTACTCGTCCTCGAGTAAGTAAGGACATAGATCATTACATACATTAATGGACTTATGGTTGATAAATAAATACGGGCATTGTATCATCATCATCATATTCAATTGCAAGATAAGATTAATGATCTAAAACTCATACATATGAGGGCAACATAAGTAGAACTCTAGCAATCACCCCTTACTTTTGAAAGCAAATAACCATTGTAGGTTGGACAATCGAATCATATTGTTTTTCACATGCTTTTGCACTTCATGGCAAGCATTATAATCTTTTATACTTTGCTGAAATTCAAAGACAAGATAAACTCTCATTGGATAACAAGTTCAAAAGAAGACAAATGAAAAGACAGATAGATATAAAAATTGTTATCACTCTTGCTTGACTAGTAACTAGTGCAAACTTTAGTCATGGATATCTCAATCAGGTTCCCATGCTCTACACAACCTTTTTCTTACACTTTCCATGGCTAGCTGAAATTTCAGGTGCCTTCCTTTCATTCACTTTCAAGAGCATAAGTATTGAAATATCCATGATCATTAATTTGCTCAAAAGCTACTAGGTTGTAACAAGAGTGTTTTATATCCATTTCATTAAATCTTCTCAACTTCTTATCCTACAAGACTATATCTCAACCTCAAACTATTAATCCACAAGTCTTTTTACTTCTTCTATATTGAGATAATTCTGTAATTGTTCAACATACTCAAGTTAATTAATTTC
Source organism: Poa pratensis (assembly GCA_947311845.1). Taxonomy (NCBI): domain Eukaryota; kingdom Viridiplantae; phylum Streptophyta; class Magnoliopsida; order Poales; family Poaceae; genus Poa; species Poa pratensis. The sequence continues at coordinate 174,412,571 of CAMZMU010000041.1, forward strand.
AAGGCAAGATGTGATTGAAATTCTAAATATGCCACGCTCATTTGCATGAGTGTTACCCATAAATCCCCAAACAAGAGAATCATGGATGACACCATACTTTAATATTCATTGATAAACCCTAAGATAGGGATACATGATAATGCTCCATGAGCTCACACACGCCTAAGAGATATTGATAACTAAACGATAAAAGCAAACCACACCATGACTAGACAGATATGATAGATTGATAAAGAGAAAGACTAGATGGAACTCCCCAAGCTTGGTGTCTTTCTAGAACTTCCTCTCTTCTTTCACATTGCCTTCATAATAATTGTCTTCAAGATCCCCAATGATCTTCATCATGAGGTTGTAGGTTCTTTCGAACTCTTTTGCGGCTTCTCCCAGTTTTTGCATGAGATTCTTCTCCACAGACTCTTTGCAAGGCTTCCACTCCGGGCTTGGCACCTTCTTGTTGGGGATCTTGCGATCCATTCACCAGGATAGTTCTCTTGAGTGGTGCGCTGAAATTCCCTGTCAATAAGAGTAGAAGCTACGTTTTTGCTCGCAAGGAAGTGCCTGGGAACCTTCCCTCCGGTCTGCATGCGCGCGCCCCGCCTCTTGTTTCCAAGAGAGTGGTTCACCCTCACGCCGGCAACAGCAATCACTACAAGAAATATGCTAATTTGTGACCCTCAATATTGGTCACAAAAATGGTCATGAACTGTCATTTATGACCTTTTTGTGACCAAAAACGATTGGTCAAAAGATGAGCGTCACTAATGGCCGTTTGCGACCTTTTTTGGGGATTGGTCATAGACGATTGTGACCAAAAACAAAGGTCACAAATTTTATGACCAATTAGTTTGGTCACTACCAGTCTGGCAAGTCCACGTCAGATCCAACGTGGCAGAGCTGACGTGGCGGTGCTGACTTGGCAAGTCCCAGTCAGGTCCAACGTGGCAGAGCTGACGTGCCAAATTGTGACCAAATGAAATGGTCGTAAAGCACAATCAGCCCAGTCCAGTTCAGCCCTCTAAATGGGCCTGGCCCAATAGTTCAGCCCCCTAAATGGGCCTGGCCCAATAGTTCGGCCCATTTAACATATTTTTTCGTTGGAATTTTGGCATTTATATGGGCCGAGCCCAGCAATTTGGCCTTTTGCAGCCCATTTCTTAGTTGGGCCTCGGCCATTTAGCGGTCCACAGTTTGGCCTTTTTGCGGTCCATTTTCTAATATTCGACAATATAATAAATTTCTATTTTATTAAACTGGGTCCAGCTAAGTTTGGCCCATGGCCCATTTAAGATCCATTAGTGTTTGGGCCAAGGCCTTTATGAGTATTCTATATACATCCCAGCGCAAATTTAAACTCAAATTCAAATTCAAACCGGAATACAAATTCATATTCAGAATAGAATTTATCTTTGCAACAGTAGAGATTCATATTCATTTTAGCTCATCAAGTTCACAGAAGCACATGTTCACATAACTTAGAGAAACTAAACTTAGTAGAATAACACCACAGGTTCATCTAGTGAAATGCCCAGGTTCTGTAACTTAGAACCAGCAGGTTCAATGACATGCCAAAATGCAGAGCCAAAATGCATGAAAATGGACCAAAAGGTTCACAGCTCAGCTAGCTCAGCTACTTAGCAGTAGCTCCAAGAAGAGCAAACAGCTGAGCATACTTAGCATCTTGTTATTCTGTCTTCTTGCGCAGCATCTCATACTCTTTGTCCCTGGTAGCTTGCTCAGCTTCAGATTTCTGCTTCATCGCCGCCATCTCTTCTTGCATTGCTTCAGCTTGTAGTCGAGATCTTTCCAGCTTCTCCTCAAGATCACGCACATGAGCAGCAACGACAGCGCTGGGTTTGCTGGTCTTCTTAGATGACTGCAGTCCAATGTTCATCAAGAAGGTACTTTGCTTCACTTGCTCACTGAGGACTTCATGCACAATCTCAACGTCAGATTTTGGCTCTTCACCATCTGCTACTGGCAAGTCCTTCCTTCTTTCCATTTCAGCCTGGCATATCATTGCACATTAGTAGCAGCAATGATCAATTTCACAACTTACAGACATACAAGATGGAACAATTATGAATGTTCATTAATCTGAATCAAGCAAAAAGCACTAGAAAAGCAACAAAAAATAGTCAGTTCAGTCAGTCAGTTCAGTCAGTTCTAGTTCTAGTTGTTGTCAAGAATGCAAGCAGGTACCATAAAGTAACAAAAACCTATGTAGTTCAGTCAGTTCTAGTTAAGCAATGTCATCAAGTAACAAAAACCATATGCTGTCAAGCATGCAAGCAGATACCATCAAGCAGATACCATCAAGGCTTGCAAATATATGTATTTCAGCACAAGCCAATATATCACCCAAAGGAGCACATCACTGAATTTTCATACAGCAGCAGCAAAGCAAGTAACATATGAGACATTAGGCCCCAGCAGGAGTGACTTACTATGGCAATGCGAGCTGGCTCCGAAAACCCATCTTTCCTGCTGAGCTGAGTGACCTTGAACTTGTCAATCGTGGTGAGCTCCTCACCATTCCGTTCTTCCTTCTGGAATGTTTTTCAAGGAGAATAAAAATGGTATTCAGGCCAATAAAAAATGTAACTCAACTACAATTAAACCAGAAGCTCTCCAGGCAGAAGTAACTTACTTTAGCATAAATGTGTGCCACGTATGACCTCGAACCAGTTTTCTGTTGGAACTTGACCTTTTTTCGATTCTCCACATTGGACAGACAGGTTTTCTACAATAAAGACAGATTTTCAGCATTTTCTAGCACTAGCATATCATGTGCATAAGATAAACCAGGAACTTGATGCCACAAATATGCATCAAAGAAGAATGCATACCTTGTGTTTTGGGGTAGACCATAGCTTCACCAGTTCTTGCCATTCAGTATCCTCCATATTTGGCACAGGGGACTTGATACTGACTTGATTAGCTGGTACATTGTCAAAATAGTTCTTCTTGATGTAGTGCCGTCTGTTCTTGGATACTTTCTGCAGCATGTCAAGGCATGAATCCTGATTGACCTTCTTATCCATGTCCATGTAAAAATTAGCCTACAATGAGAAGCAGATAAATTCATCATCAATAAAGCAACAATGACAAATGTAATTAAGATATGGTGATGTGCTAACAAGTACTTATAGCAACTTTCCCAAGATAATCCTTCACAAGAGCAGTGTCCTTTTTGTATTCCTTGAAGTGTGGCAGCACTGGTGTAAATTTCCTTGCATTGAGTCCACACTCAGTAGCAAGTTTGGCAGCCACGACAGGCAGCTCTGGGCGCTTCATCCCTTCAGCAATTTGGACAGACACCTTACCCTGCCCCTTGGTCATCCTTTCAAGACCGGCTCCCCTTCTATCTTTATGCTTGACCAAGGGACCTATCTCTGAAAATGAAATTGCCATCATAAGTAAGAACTAAAACCTCTGCATAGATGAATTGCCAACATTTATAAAATGCAGTAGTAGAAAAGAGCATTACTAGATGAACTTGCCTTCATCACGCAAATGCAGCTCTGGTTGTTCAGAAAAGACATCATTCATGTCCACACGGCAGATGTTCATGCTGACAGTGCTTCCTTCAGCCATGTGGACTGGAGTCCCTTCATCCATGGATTGCAACTCAACATCCACTTGCAAATCCTTGTGCAGCAAGCTCTCTTGCTGGTTGGTCACTTCAGGCATCTTCGATTTTTGTCTTGTGACTCTTGCAAGGGCAGGTTCCATGACTTCCAATGGTCTCTTTGAACTGGCTGGAGGATCAGCCATCACCCTTCCAGGAGGCATTGTGGTAGATGAGTCTGAGCTCTTCCTCCTCTTGCTGGTCTTCTTAACAGCAGCGCTCTTCCTCCTAGAAGTCTGTGTGAGCACAACATATAAACAGCAAGGATAGCAGCATTAGAACAAAAGTAAGAAAATTGTGTGAGCACAACATGAAGTTAAACAACAAGGAAACAAGCATACAAAGTACTCCCACACATTCCAAACAAGAAAGAATTTGCACACCTTAACAACATGCTTGTCCACTACACTGTCCTCCCCATCATTATCTTCATCTTCTTTAGGGTTATAGTCTGAGCTTGCAGTGTCATTGTTGGTCACTCCACTAACTTCATCACCTTCACTTCTCATTCTAAGAAATGACCCTAATGCTGTGAGGCCCATAGACTGTAACCTGTGGTTGTTTCTCATCATGTTTCTAGCCCTAACTTCTCGTACTCGGTGAGAGGTGCCTCTTTAGATAATAAAATAATTACCATTAGATGTATGTTGAAATGCATGGAAAAGCAAGACAACAATAGCAACTAAGGTGGACTAACAGCCAAGATATGCTACCATGTTTTATTTTCATTTAAACCTAGTTATTTATGAAAGGTGGACTAACAGCAGACACAAAAACTAAATCAAGTTATTAAGCTTATTCAAACCACATAAACAACCGTACTGCACATGAGTCATCAAGTTTAATATCACAACAATCTAGTTGAATTAAGCCATTACATTTCAACTACCAGATAGCAAAGCAAAAAGAGGCAAGGTATGGTACCATGTTTTATTTTCATTCAAGCCTATTAGTTATTTATGCAAGGTGGACTAATAGCAGACACAAAACTGAGTAGATCAACAACTATCAGAATAGAGGCAACATAGATCAACAACTCAAACTGCCCCATAGATCAACATAGATCAACAACAGAAAATAGAGGCAAGGTATGGTACCATAGTTATTTATGTAAGCCCATAGATCAACATAGATCATCAACACAAAATAGAGGCAAGGTATGGTACCATAGTTATTTATGTAAGCCCATAGATCAACAACTCAAACTGACAGAAAAGCAACATGTCTACACACAGGCAAAGGCATCAATATATTTTACTTACCAACAAATTGGCTCTTCTTTGCCATCCTTGTCGTGGTTGGACTGATGGTGATGTCTGGTTGATGTAATACCTTGCAGGATAGAACAAAAAGTAATTAGATAAACAGGAAGAAGCTTCTGCCGTAAACAAGCATCATGTATACACATGGGCAAAGGCTTGAAGCCACCTCTGCATCATGTATACACATGGGCAAACAAGCATCATGTATAAAGTCATGTATAAACAGTAACAAGTATTGAATCATAACATCCAAATACACCAGTTGCTATATCCTAGAATTAAAGAGCAACCATGTATTACTCCACAACAACCATGTCAACAACAACCCTGCAGCAAGTACTAGACAATTAATCACATGATGAGTTTAAGAAGGAGCACTGCAGAACATCACACATGATGTTGATGAGAAATTCGTTCACGTTGAGGCATTACTAGAACATGTATGTGGATGAATTTCATAGCCAATTGCTATGCAAATCCATGAAGCCTAGCTATGCAAATCCAAGCTGAATTTTAACAAGTCCTAGCTATGCAAACCATAGCTATGCAAACCCTAGACACGTGAAGAAAGCAGTGGACGCAAACCCTAGCTATGCAAGCCCTAGACACGTGAAGCAAGTCATGGCACGCAAACCCTAGACACGTGAAGCAACTAAGCAAGCAGTGAATGCAAACCCTAGGTATGCAAGCCCTGGATGAAGCAAGCAAGCAGTGACACGCGAGCATAGGAATGAACAAGCAAGCAAGCAAGATTCGGAGATGGGAGATCGACCGAGACCTGGTTCTAGTGATGTCCGTCGCCGAGCACGTGGTCGTCGTTCGCCGAGCGAGTGCCTCCCGCGTGTGGGCGTCCGTCGTCGCGAGCGCCTCCCGCGTGTGACCGTCCTTGCAGGCGCCTCCGGCGTGCGGCCGTCGACGCCGGTGGAGAGCGGAGGGGAGGAGAGCGGAGCGCATGTGGAGGTGGGGATTGGATCTGAGCGGAGCGGATGTGGAGGTGGGTGGATATTTCGAAGCCCCTGGCTTTAATTTTTTGTAGGAGGTGAGGACAGAAAAGCCCCTGGCTTTAATTCTTTTGGTGGGTGTTTCGGACATTTCGTGTCCAAAGGAGCGGCCCAGGCGGGATGGTTTTGGGTGGGGGTGAAATTTTGGAGGGAACATTTTGGAGGGAAATTTTGGGATTCTATTGTCTACAACAAATATAATTAAACAAACAGCACTATACATGTATAGAACACTTTACCAAAAAAACAACTGCAATGCAAGTATATATTTTTTCTAGTAACTATGTCACATATGATGACGCTACACGAAGGTTTTCCATTTTTTTTTGCTTTTTTTGAATTTCGTGTGGTCGTTTGAAAATCTAGTCGAATTCGTGGCCGTGACCGTTCGTGTCTAGTGTTTGAATCATCTTGATATTTTGATGTATCTCTGATGAAATTGATAGTTGTGAACCTAGAAATGAAATTCCGGAAAAATAACAGGCAATCTATGCGGCAGCTGCAGTTCAAAATCTGGCGGTTTCCAACTGAATCGGCGGGAAGCCGTTTAAATGCCTGAAAATAGGCAGAGAGGTCGGAAATGGATTCTTTTTGGTGAATGTACATGGAATGATGTCTACTATCTGACAAACATGTGTCGGTGCCATTTTGGACGACGCTCTCGGTAGCCGCTTCACAAAAAACACTGTTTTAAGCAGTTGAAAAATGAAAAGTGATTTTTTTTGTGAAACATGTCGAAAACTTTGTTCGGCAACATTGGTTGCCATCCCAAAATGAACACATGTGCCAAATTTAAGCACATTTCGACAAACTATGTTGTGAATGTGGCTAAAACATTACTCCTTCAACTTGAAAGCTATGAATGTTCGTTCATGATAGCAAGTTTCTGAGAACACTTTTTCTATAAAACTTTCTTATTGCAAGTATATATTTTTTTTGGTAACTATGTCACATATGATGACGCTACGCGAAGGTTTTCCATTTTTTTGATTTTTTTGAATTTCGTGTGGTCGTTTGAAAATCTAGTCGAATTCGTGGCCGTGACCGTTCGTGTCTAGTGTTTGAATCATGTTGATATTTTGATGTATCTCTGATGAAATTGATAGTTGTGAACCTAGAAATGAAATTCCGGAAAAATAACGGGCAATCTATGCGGCAGCTGCAGTTCAAAATCTGGCGGTTTCCAACTGAATCGGCGGGAAGCCGTTTAAATGCCTGAAAATAGGCAGAGAGCTCGGAAATGGATTCTTTTTGGTGAATGTACATGGAATGATGTCTACTATTTGACAAACATGTGTCGGTGCCATTTTGGACGACGCTCTCGGTAGCCGCTTCACAAAAAACACTGTTTTAAGCAGTTGAAAAATGAAAAGTGATTTTTTTTGTGAAACATGTCGAAAACTTTGTTCGGCAACATTGGTTGCCATCCCAAAATGAACACATGTGCCAAATTTGAGCACATTTCGACAAACTATGTTGTGAATGTGTCCAAAACATTACTCCTTCAACTTGAAAGCTATGAATGTTCGTTGATGATAGCAAGTTTCTGAGAACACTTTTTCTATAAAACTTTCTTATTGCAAGTATATTTTTTTTCTGGTAACTATCTCACATATGATGACGCTACGCGAAGGTTTTCCATTTTTTTGATTTTTTTTGAATTTCGTGTGGTCGTTTGAAAATCTAGTTGAATTCGTGGCCGTGACCGTTCGTGTCTAGTGTTTGAATCATGTTGATATCTTGATGTATCTCTGATGAAATTGATAGTTGTGAACCTAGAAATGAAATTCCGGAAAAATAACAGGCAATCTATGCGGCAGCTGCAGTTCAAAATCTGGCGGTTTCCAGCTGAATCGGTGGGAAGCCGTTTAAATGCCTGAAAATACGCAGAGAGCTCGGAAATGGATTCTTTTTGATGAATGTACATGGAATGATGTCTACTATTTGACAAACATCTGTCGGTGCCATTTTGGACGACGCTCTCGGTAGCCGCTTCACAAAAAACACTGTTTTAAGCAGTTGAAAAATGAAAAGTGATTTTTTTTGTGAAACATGTCGAAAACTTTGTTTGGCAACATTGTTTGTCATCCCAAAATGAACACATGTGCCAAATTTGAGCACATTTCGACAAACTATGTCGTGGCAAAAAAAACTCTGTTTTCTAGCAGTTCAAAACACAAATTATAATTTTTACTCTGGTCCAACATGTGTGTTTCTAGAACCTGGTCCCACATGTAAGCGATGGAACCTGGTTCCTTTGGACACGAAGAGCCCCATTTACCCTGTCCGTCTCCCCCATTTACCCTGTCCGTCCCCCCATTTCCTTCACTCCCTCTCCCCCACTGATTCACGCCGCCTCGAAGTCCGACGGCCACGCCGGCGCCGCCCCCGCCGCCGTTTTCTCCTCAAGGTACGCTAATCTCCTATCCTCCTTTTCCTCTTGTTCCGTTGTCGTCGTCGATTCGGCGCCGCCCCCGCCGCCATTTTCTCCTCAAGATGCGATTGATGTCGATTATGTTCATCTATCTAGGTTTAGCTGGTTGATTCCGGCAGATTGCTGCTAGTTATGCTATGACTCGAATCTGCTCACGATGTCCTACTCTTTATATGGGGAAAAATCTTTACTAGTTGTTGGGCCTCATCTAGTTGCTTGTAGATCCGTACGTGTGCATCGGTTCTCCTCAAGATGCATTTTGTTTCTGACATCTGAAGCATTTCCTTTGATGTAGGATGGGTAACAAGGAGCATCTCATTCTCGTTCATGATAGCGACGATGATGAAGATGAGCGCAAGAAGAATTTTCAGCAAACTATCCAGATGCTGAAGAACAAAGACAGTGAACCTGCTCTTGCTGTAATGATACTTGTGAACCTGCTCTTGCTGTAGGTGACTGAAGCTGCAGGTGACTGAACCTGCTCCTGATTTTGTGTTGTAGGTGACTGAAGCTGCAAAGCAGGAAGAGGAGGTCATCTTGCTTAGCTCGGACAGTGAAGGAACTGATACTGCTAACGACAGTGAAGAGGGTGACGTTGCCCATCCTAGGAGGCTGACAATTAGAGGTACTGTGATTCTTGCAAAATAATGCAGCTTTGATAACTACTGACAGTCACCTTGGCTAGCTGTTTCCAATATACATGTCCTCCAAAATACATGTCCTCCATAATAATACATGTCACATGCTTCAGCTCACCTTGGCTGTTTCCAATATACATGTTTTTCTAATTGTAGGCCCCGGAATGGTGGGATTTGCTAGCTTTGATAAGTACTGCCATTTTGCCAACCGGGTTGAAATGGATCATGTGCAAGTCGAATTTCTGAGGGATATTGCTCAAATGTATCGACGCCCACTGTATGTTTGCACCATGCAAACATCACAGGTCCTTCAGCAGAAAGGAAAGATGGTAAATCCCTAGCTTCTTTGAGTTTCTGGCAGTCATTTATATGGAACCATAGAAGCTATATGTCATTTATAAATAACTAGTACACTGCTGCTTCTTATGTCATTTATCTGCTGCTTCTTATCGCAGTACTTCAGCAAGCACTTCACAGACACCTACCTCAAGAATTACATCTCAACAGAGCCCAAAAACATACGTGTTTATTGTAGTGAGGGGTGGTCAGAGAGAGTGAAAATCAAGATGGGAGTGGCCAACCAGGCCTTGCTAACAACCAAGTGGCCATCCGTAGCAGCACATCTAGCACTAGGGCAGGGCGATATTGTTATATTTCGCTTTCGCAAGCGCTCAAATGGCCGTCTGAAGCTATATGTTCAAGAAATCTACCCGTGCCCAGTATGTGCAGCCAACCCCTGAAGCTAGATGGTTGCTTTTGGTTGAACTTATGTAAATTAAGCTACCTGGAGAAATGAAGTATTAAGCTATGTGGTTGCTTTTGCTTTGTTGGTATTAAGCTATCTTGTTTATTTTGGGGAAATGATTTTGTATTAAGCTATCTGGTTGAACTCAAGCTACCTGGACAAATTAAGCTACCTGGACAAATGAACTTATGTAAATTAAGCTATCTGTTTGACATTTCTCTTGTTTTTGTTTTTAAAAGACACAGAGAAAGTTATATATAAAAACAGTTAGCCAGCAGTGACAATCACTATTACTCCTCTATGCCAATGGCAATACACTGAACTTGCGAACCAGATGTCCTGGGTTCGAGTCCCAGGCCTCAACATTTTTTGAACCCTTTTTGCAAAGGCACACAAAACTGCTATATACAAAAGGTCTGAACATCATAGTCTAACAAAATCACTACTCTATCCCAATGGCAATGCACTGAATTTGCGAACCAGAGATCCTGGGTTCGACGCCCAGGTCTCAACTTTTTTTGAACCCTTTTTGCAAAGGCACACAAATATGTTATATACAAAAGTTCTGAACATCATAGTCTAGCAAAATCAGGTAAATTAATACAGGTAATTCTAAATTCAGTCAAATTCCAAATCATACTGCATTACATGCATAAACACATCCACAGTGAATTTCCAAATGCAGTGAAGTTCCAAATCATACAAAAATCCATTACAAGTTGGACACACATCCACTACTATAACTACCAGCAGCACCATCCACTGCTGTAACTAGGTACAAGCAGCAACCTGCAGTGACAAAGCAAGCTTCCAAGCTACCAGGCTACCAGCTGCACCATCCACTACTGTAACTAGGTACAAGCATCCATGCAGCAACCTGCAGGTATAAGCATTTTCAGATACAAGCAGCAAAAATGTGGTAGCAGTGACAATATCTGAAATTAAACAGTGACAAAAAGACATGCATTTTCAGATATAAGTTACCTTCTCATGTCCATCCACTACTCATCATTGTGGTCTTCCCCAACATCACTGTCATATTGCAGCGTTGTATCATCAGCCCCATCTTGCTCATCCTCACTTTCATGTCCATCCACAAGCACCTTTCTTTTCTTCTTAATGCCTTCAACGACAGCAGCAGCAACACGCACATGGTCGTTGTGGTCCCTTCGCACTCTCGTTTGCACCGTGGCTTCACGTGCTTGCGCCGGAATTTCTGTGCCATTTTTTTCATCCTGATATGTTAGTCCGCCACCACCAGGGCCATTTTCCCCATCAGCTTCGGTCACACGCCACAAGTGCCTATGCATGAATTTTTGCACAACTCGCCAATTTCCATGGAAACGAGTGTCTGGCACATAGAAAACCTTGGTTGCTTGTGAGGTTAGAATAAATGGATGATTTTTATACCAGCACCTTCCAGTGTTGACACTTGTGAAGTGTCCATCATCTCTCAATCCCGTCTTCTTCTTGCCACCAAGATCAAACCAGTCACAACGAAAGAGGACAACCGAATGGTCGACACCTCCGCTAGAGTTGTATTGCAGCTCGATGATGCTTCTCAGCTGACCATAGAAGTCAATGGCCTCACCATCATGATCTCCCTCGGTGAGGATTTCACTGTTATGTGTCTTTCTATTATGCTCCCGGTCAATGGTGTGGTACCGAACACCGTCAACAATACAAACTGAATACAATCTCACTCGTGTATCCGGTTGGCAGGCCAAAGCAAAAAGATCATCACTAACCTTCTTCTCCTCATGCAATTTACCAATCTGCACATATAAACCAGGGTTAGTAACACACAAGAACAAAAATGCTATGGTAATGGATTACATGACTAAAGATCCCACCTTTTTTTTAAACCAGCCAGCAAATTCTTTGGCAAGCCTCTTTTCAACAGGGATGCGGCTTTCTTGCCGCTTCAACTCTTCTTTGTAAATCCTGCCATGACAAAAAAAATAGTGAGTGGAAACATCAGCATATGAAAGACGAGTGCACAAGAAAAATAGTGAGTGGAAACAATAACAAGTGTACAAGATATGACATACTCTATGTATGGTAAAGCCTCACAACAGCTGCTGAGAACAAACCAGACCATTTTGTCATAGCCATCACCAGCTTCCAAGTATGTTGACCCTCGAGAAACTTCACACCATGCTTGAAAACTGACACATCACCACGGTGCGAATCAGCCTCCGAGAAATTTCTGCCTTGCCGGTTCCATCTTGTGTCAATATCGTCAAAGTACCTCAAGCAAAAAGTGAGGCACTCATCGACAACATACGCCTCGGCAATCGATCCTTCAGGCCTGGCTGTGTTCCGCACGAAGCGCTTACATGTAAGCAACCTTCTTTCGACCGGGTACATCCAACCATACTGCACAGGGCCTCTAAGCATTGCCTCCTTTGGTAAATGGACACACAAATGGACCATAATGGTGAAGAAAGCTGGAGGAAAGATCTTCTCTAGCTTGCAAAGGATTATTGGGATTTCTTTTTCAAGTCTTTTCAGAACCGATAACTTGAGTGTCTGGCAGCACAGTTCTCAAAAGAAATTTCCCAGCTCGGCAACCGCTTCATATATATCGTTATGCATAATTCCTCGGAGCCCCGCAGGTAACATTCTTTGAAGGAGAATGTGGCAATCATGTGTTTTCAGCCCTTGCAGCTTGCATCCATCAGGAGAGATACACTTCTCTAGGTCAGCAGCATAACCATCTGGAAACCTCACCGCCCTAATGAACTCACAGAAAGCAATCTTTTCTTCTTTACTCATTGTGTACCAGGCAGTTGGCATATCATAGGAGTCAGTCTTCATTAGGCTTGAGGTGCAATTCTTCTCTTATTCCCATATCTTCCAAGTCAAGCCTTGAATTCACCGTGTCCTTGGACTTCCCTTCAATTCTCATGAATGTTCCAAGGAGATTCTCCAAGATATTTTTCTCAATGTGCATTACATCCAGATTGTGCCTCAGCTTTAGTCCAGGCCAGTATGGCAGGTCCCACAAAGAGCATCTTCGGTCCCAACATTGATCTTTCTCAAGCTTTCTCTTCCTCTCCAGCTTTCCTGGTCTCACATCTTTGACATTTTCAAGTTGTTGCCGAAGCTCTTCTTTGGTGAATTCCGCTGGCTCTTTGCGGGTTTCAGTCTCACCATCAAACTCTCTGCTTCTTCGCCACCGATGGTTCTCGGGAAGGAAACGGTGGTGCCCAATAAAGCAGATCTTGCCCCTTATCCTCCTCGACAAGGGGTCTTTGTCACACCGCACACAAGCCTTATACCCTGCCGTAACCCTCCCCGACAAAGTGTGCAACGCCGGGAAGTCATGGATGCACCATATGACTGCAGCACGTAGATAGAACTTCTTCTTGGGAGTCAAGGCATCGTGCGTAAGTACACCAGTCCAGAGCTCGAGCAACTCTTCCACGAGAGGCTCCATGAAGACGTCGAAATCTTTTTTCGGAGCATCTGGACCCGGGATAAGCAACGACATCATAAAGTTAGTCTGGTCCATGCATGCCCATGGTGGCAAGTTGTAAGGCACCACAAAGACGGGCCACATGCTATATGACGCGTTCTGTTGCCCAAACGGATTAAAGCCATCCGTTGCCAGGCCGAGCCTTATATTTCTTGGATCTGCGGCAAAATCTTTGTGGTCCTTGTCAAATTCTATCCATGCTTGTCCATCCGCTGGATGGCTCAGCTCATCCTCCACAGGCTGCCGCTCGAGCTTATGCCACTGTACCTCCTCTGATGATTTCTTCGAGATGAACATCCGCTGCAGCCTCTTTTTCAACGGAAAATGCCTCAACACCTTCTCCGGTATCGACTTCTTCCATCAGCATCTTTCCATCGAGACAGATTGCATTTGGGGCAATTGTCATACTTAGCATACTGCTTTCGATACAGCACACAATTATTTGGGCAGACATGTATAGAGACATATCCAAGCCCTAGCTTGCGGATAACGCGCAATGCATCCTCGTAATCCTTGGGAACACTGCTACCAGGGAACTGCAAGGTCAGCAAGCTGACTATTGCATTGAATGCAGCATTGCTAATCCGGTAGAATGACTTGATGTGAAGTAGCTTCACGGTGAAGGTAAATCTTGAAAATTTACCCCCTTCAACAGCTGCGCGCTTGGCCTCCTCGAACAACTCCGCAAACATTGACCTCTGTCCATCAACATGGTCCTCAGAGTTGTACAGATCCTTCAACAAGTCAGGTATCCTATCATCCTCATTCCCATCCTCTTCCTCCAAATTATCATTCCCTCCCAGAACACTTTCCATAAAAGCAATGCCTTCATCACTACCATGATGTGGCTCTGAATCAGCTTCAGCATGTTGAGCTCCTTCCTGCATTGGCTCTCCATGATGGATCCACCTATCATAGGTGCTGGCCATCCCATAAAGAAGCAAATGGTCTTGCACCCTTCCTTGATCAGCTTCAGCCATACGGTTCAAGCATTGGGTGCATGGGCAAAGAATGCACTCATTATTTGCGAAATTTCTGCGAACACAGTGCATGAACTCTTCCACTCCCTAAATGTGCTCACTGGAAAGCTTTCTACAACCATTTGTAATCCATCTTCTGTCCATCTGCAAAAGACAACAGAGATTAAGTAGTTTGCTGAAAAAGATAACAAAGATGAACCTAAAATATCCTAAAAAAACTTGCAATAAAGTGCACACATTTAGCTACTGATTGTGTTCATGTCACAGTAGAGAGTAAACTACATGATGAACTAACTCTACATAAGCTAAATTTTTCTCTAAATCAGGCTACATCTAGATCATGCTCATCTAAAACGGGAGACTACTCTTCTACATCAGGCTACGAGCTCATCTACATCAGGCTACGAGGTCCTCAACGAGCTGTTCTTGCTCGACTGCTGTACCGAGGACAGGGATGGCGCTGACGGCAAGTAGGAGAAGAAGGGAAGTAGGAGAAGAAGGGAAGGGATTTCATACCTTCGATGGCGCTGACGGCGCTCCTCGCCTCTGCCGGTCTACTCGCCGGTCCACTCGTGCCCGAGGCGCGGCCCACTCTGCCTGAGGCGCTCCCGCCGATGTCCACAAGGCCGCCGCCCTAGCCCCGTCGCCGCCCACACCGCGCTCCGCCGGCGAACGCCGCCCGCACCGCGCTCCGCCGGAGAACGCTGCCCGCACCCCGCTCCGCCGGCGAACGCCGCCACCAACCCTTCCGTTGCACCCTAACTGAATCTGGGAAATATCTGCAAGTCTCGAAGTCAATTTCTGAACCTAGTGGTTGAGGGTGTATGCGGGATGCGCAGAAACTATACATACACTGAACTTCCTGAAACTTACAACAATGCTACACTGTCCTAGTGGTTGAGGGTGTATGCGGGTGCGCTGGGTCGTGGGTTCGAGCCCCCCCGCTGCACTATTTTTTTCCAAATATTGGTGGAATATTGCTGTGGTGTGGGCTAGACCCACATGTCGGCCGGGTGGGACCCATATGTCAGGCTGAGTGGAGTGGGGGTAAGGGTGGGCCCATGTGTCAGGCTGGGTGGGGTAGGACCCATATTTCAGACCGGTAGGACCCACATGTCATCGTGGGTCCCACCTGTCAGATGTGGTGGAGTGTGGGTGGGACCCACATGTCATGACGCTGGTCCACCGGTCAGACTAGTCAACAACTTCTCCTACTGTTAAGTCCCACCTGTCATTCAGATCAACACCATGGCTGAGTAGTGGCACGTAAGCACTGACACGTAGGCGAGACTGCTGAGTTGGCGGTCAATTCACTTGAATGACCATTTAAATTGGTCGTAATAGGCTATAAATAATATATTTAATTAGTGTTATTTGCTTTATGACCAATCCATAGAAGGAGATTATGACCTTTCTGACAGATTTGGTCGTTATCTCTTCGAGTTTACACCCTACAAATCAGTAAGTGACCAAGTGGTACAAAATGGTCATAGATTTATGACCAATATTTTCAGGGTCACTGTCAAAAGGTCATAGGATAGCATATTTCTTGTAGTGAATGGGTGATGGAGGTGCTGTCGCCAAGGGCGCGATGTCGACGGAGGGCTTGTGCTCTTCTTCTTCAGCTTCTTGCTTGTCCATCTCCTCTTCATCAAGCTTGTAGTCTTCATCGTCGGAGTAGTCCTTCCTCTTCCTATTCCTCCTCCATATGGACGTGGGGCTGTACCCATCGAGTTCATCATCATCGTCGTCCATGGAGGAGCATTGGTAGGAGTCTCCCGAAGACATGGCTAAAAACCTGACAGGCAGAAACAGCAAAAGAAAGAATCGCTCGAGAACGCTCGGTGCGAGATTAGATCGACAGAGAGGGGTATATATTGAGAGTTTTTGGGTCAAGGCGAAGCGTCGGGATCGAAAACGAGACGAAAAAGGACTCCGAGGTGGAAAGGGACAGCCCCACGCGGCCAGGTACATGGGCCGCGTGGGCCCCTCTCTTTCCTCCCTCGGGTCTCCGTTTCGTCCAGTTTTCTTGTCCCATACGATGATTTCCATAAAAATGACTCCGTAAAATATTATGCAATTCCGAGAAACTTTCCAAAGTAAGTTACCTTCTATTGATTTAGGGTTTCTGAAACTGCACGGTTTCTCTCAATTACCTCCTCCGGTGTTTGTAAATTCAACTCCTCCACCCTTCCGATGAAGCTCTTTCCTGCAATATAAGGTTTAAGGCGTTGTCCATTGACTACATGAGGTTTACCTTTCATGTCACCGTGAAGACGGATAGCTCCTGAACGGTACACCTCCTGTATCACTAATGGTCCCTGCCACTTTGAAGCTAGCTTCCCTGCAGAAAACTTGAAACGAGAGTTGTATAATAAAACTTGATCACCTACTTTGAATTCCTTTTTCTTAATTTTCTTGTCATGCCAAATCTTAACTTTTTCTTTAAACATCCTGGCACTTTCATAAGCTTCATTTCTCCATTCGTCAAGTAGGTTTAGGTCAAGAATTCTCTTTTCTCCCGCAGTTTTAAAATCAAAGTTCAGTTGTTTAATAGCCCATCTAGCTTTATGTTCTAGTTCAACAGGTAAGTGACAAGCTTTTCCATAAACCATTTTATAAGGAGACATTCCCATAGGATTTTTAAAAGCAGTTCTATAAGCCCACAAAGCATCATTAATCTTAATTGGCCAATCAGATCTAGACTTATTCACTGTCTTTTCCAAAATGAGTTTAATTTCCCTATTGCTTAATTCAACTTGCCCACTTGTTTGAGGATGATAAGGAGATGCAATTCTATGGTTAACATCATATTTTGCCAAAGTTTTTCTAAGAACACCATGCAAGAAATGAGAACCACCATCAGTAATTAAGAACCTAGGAACACCAAACCTGGGGAAAATGATGTCCTTGAGCATCTTCATTGCTGTGGCATGATCTGCACTTTTGGTTGGAATTGCTTCCACCCACTTTGTAACATAGTCAACTGCAACCAAAATGTGAGTATGCTTTGTCTTTGATTCTGGGAAAGGACCCATAAAGTCAAAACCCCACACATCAAATGGTTCAAGTGGCAATGAATAATTCATAGGCATTTCATTCCTCCTACCAATGTTTCCTACTCTTTGACATTTATCACAAGATTTAACATATTCAGCACAGTCCTTAAATAAAGTAGGCCAATAGAAACCAGATTGTAATACCTTTGCTCCTGTGCGATCTCCTGCATGATGCCCTCCATAGGGACTGTCATGACAATCTCTTATAATAGCCTGTTGTTCATGCTCAGGTACACAACGTCTAATAATACCATCCACACTTTTCTTATAGAGGAAAGGATCATCCCAAAAATAATGTCTAAGATCATAAAAGAATTTCTTTCTTTGTTGAGAAGTGAAGTGTGGAGGCAAAACTTTACCAACAATAAAATTTGCATAGTTGGCAAACCAAGGAGATGCAACTTTAGCACTAGAAACATTAACAATTGCAAGTTGTTCATTAACAAAGCTATCATTAATAGGAATAGGATCATCAGGTATGCTTTCCATCCTAGAGAGATGATCAGCAACTTGATTATCCTCCCCTTTCCTATCAACAATGTGTAAATCAAATTCTTGCAATAGAAGTACCCATCTTATTAGTCTAGGCTTAGCATCTTTCTTATTCATCAAGTATTTAATAGCAGAATGATCAGTATGTATTGTGACTTTTGAATCAGTAATATAAGGTCTAAACTTGTCACAAGCAAACAGTACTGCTAAAAATTCTTTCTCAGTTGTAGCATAATTCTTTTGAGCAGCATCAAGTGTTCTACTAGCATAATAAATAACATTCAGTTTCTTATCAACACGTTGGCCCAAAACAGCCCCAACTGCATAATCACTAGCATCACACATAATTTCAAAAGGCAAGTTCCAATCAGGAGGTTGAATAATGGGAGCAGTGATTAAAGCATTCTTCAAAATATTAAAGGACTCAATGCAATCATCATTAAAAGAGAAAGGAACATCCTTTTGCAGAAGATTGGTTAGAGGTTTTGATATTTTGGAGAAATCCTTAATGAACCTACGGTAAAAACCTGCATGCCCAAGAAAACTTCTTATACCTTTGAGGTCCCTTGGATATGGTAGTTTTTCAATAGCTTCAATCTTTGCTGGATCAACTTCTATTCCTTCTCCAGAAATCTTATGCCCAAGAACTATACCTCAGTAACCATGAAGTGACACTTCTCCCAATTAAGAACCAAGTGTTGGTCTTCACAACGCTGTAAAACTTTGTTAAGGTTGAACAAGCAATTATCGAAGGAAGTACCATACACAGAAAAATCATCCATAAAAACCTCCATTATCTTTTCAATATAATCAGCAAATATAGCATTCATGCATCTTTGAAAAGTAGCAGGAGCATTACATAAACCGAATGGCATTCTCCTGTAAGCAAAAGTACCATATGGGCAAGTAAAAGTGGTCTTTTCTTGATCATCCTTATGGACAGGAATTTGCGAGAAACCTGAATAACCATCTAGATAGCAAAAGTGAGAGTGTTTAGACAACCTTTCTAGCATTTGATCAATAAATGGCAATGGATAATGATCTTTTCGAGTTGCTTTATTCAATTTTCTGAAATCAATAACCATCCTATAACCAACTACAGTACGTTGAGCCACAAGTTCATCCTTTTCATTTGGAACAACAGTCATTCCACCCTTTTTAGGAACACAATGAACAGGACTAACCCACTTACTGTCAGCTATAGGATAAATGATACCAGCTTCAATAAGTCTTATTACCTCTTTCCTTACCACTTCTTTCATTTTTGGATGGAGGCGGCGTTGAAAATCAACAACAGGTTTTGCATCTTCCTCCAGATTAATTTTATGCATACATAGAGCGGGGCTTATACCTTTAAGATCATCAAGAGAGTATCCAATGGCTGGTCGGTGAGCTTTTAGCACATCAAGTAATTTCTCTTCCTCTTCAGCTGAAAGGTTAGCACTAATAATGACAGGATATATGCTCTTCTCATCCAAATATGCATATTTCAGATTTGCAGGCAAAGGTTTCAATTCAAAACTAGGATCCCCTTTAGGTGGTGGTAGCACTCCTAAATTATCAGGTGGGATATGCAATTGTAATTGTGGTGGTTGTTGCCATAATATTTGTTCCAAAGCCTCTTTTTCCTCATCATTAAATGGTTCATCTTGATTAAGCATATAACGTTCTACAACATCAGTTGAAGCTACAGCTATATGAGCAAGAGTTTCAATTAAATTATTAGGAATTGGCTCTTTCTCAACATGTTTATCAGCAAATTTGGAAAAGTTAAATTCAAGTTTCTCACCAGCACATTTAATAAACACTTTCTCTTTAGGCAAATTAATTTCAGCACCAACAGTATGTAAGAAAGGTCTACCAAAAATGATAGGACAAAATGAATCTTGAGGACAACCAAGCACAATAAAATCAGCAGGTATTTTATTTTGCCAATCAATACTTCAACATCTCTAACAATTCCAAATGGACTAATATAATCTTTATTAGCAAGTTGAATTGTCATACCTGTCTCTTCCATAACAATGGGATCAATATCAGGCTTGATCTCAAGATAAAGAGAATATGGAATGACACTAATACTTGCTCCAATATCACATAGACCATGATAACTTGAAGTCCCAATAGAGCATGATATAACAGGTTTCCCAACTTTGGCCGAATTACCTTTGATGACTTTGGTAGCATCTTCACATAGATAAACATCCACAGGGTCTTCTTCATTTAGTTGCTTGATAACAGAAATTTGAGTGTTGACTTCCACCTGTTCATAAGGCTGAGAACATCTTTTGTTACTCTTGTTAGTAACAGCTTTAAGTAAATTCTCCTTAACTTGGTTTGGAAATGGAGGTGGTTCAACATACTCCTCAATTGTCACAGATGACATTGGTTCAACCTGTTTAATAACTTTAGGAACAACAATAGATTGTTTAACAGGTTCAACATAAACTTCAAATCCACTTTTTGGAACACAGATATGATCAGCAAAACCTTTAGCTATTTCAATTATAACATAAGGATCAAGACCAAAAGTATCACTCAGATTTTTAAACAAATAGAAGTAGAGAAATTCTCTACACATGAATATTCATAATCAAAATATGGCTCATTACCTTTATCAAGATCCCAGTGGCTAGTATTTTCAGAAATAGTCTCCAATAAATTCCATGCTTCTTCTTCAGTGTTATTAGTAAAACTTCCACCAGATGAATTATCCAGAATCTCCTTGTGCTTCATAGGTAGTCTCACATAAAAGTTTATCAATATAAGTTTCCTTGTAAGATCATGACATGGATTCTTGCGAAGGAGTTCCTTTAACCTCCCCCAAGCTTGAGTAATACTCTCTCCCAGATGTGGCCAGAAATTGAATATATAGCAGCGGTTATCATAAGCTTCTTTAGGAGTAAAATATTTAAGAAAGAAAACCTTCCTCAAGATACTCCATTCATTCTGGACCTCTTCATCCAAAGACCTGTACCAATCACGAGCATTACCAGATAAAGACAAATACAATAGCTTCCTTTTTACCTGATCCTCTGAAATACCAGGTAGTCTGAATAAGCCACATATGTCCTCAATTATTTCCATGTGCTCGCGTGCCGACTTAGTTCCATCTCCTGTAAATGGATTTTTCATAACTCTTTTAACATGACCATGGGAATTTTATATCCCACTTTAGGTACCTCAGACACAGTAGTTTCAACCACCTTTGCAGTAGTGGCATAAGCACTTTCATATAGAGCAAGATGCAGCGAGGCACGATTCATAAATGCCATAGTAACAATGAGATAAACAGCTTTCAAGTTTCCTTACCAAACTTCTTACCAATAGCGCTACGCTCCCCGGCAACGGCGCCAGAAAAGTATCTTGATGGCTCCCAAGTGCAGGAGATCAATTGTAGTACCTTTCAATTAGAAAAGGTTGTCGAACCCACGAGGAGCTGAAGGTATTGGTTAGTAAGATTGATAAATAAAACAATAAAAGATGCAAGTGTTTTTGGTATTTTCAGTTGTATAGTTGCAAGCAGATAACAGATAGTAGCAAGTGAAAGCTCTCAAAGAGAGAAAGCCCAATCCTCTTATGTGGCAAAGGACAAGCTCAAGTGATGTGTAACTTATATGTGGCAAACGTTCCCGAGGGCGGCATGGATGATGCTAGGCATAGAGATTTATTAAACAACACGTTGAATATCTTGTCAAGTTTTAATCTTCTTTGGACGGAGCCATAATTAGGTATAGCTAAATAAATAAACTACAACCCCTTATGATGGATCATGTGGCCAAGCAAATGACTGCACAAGAATTATTAAGACTAAAGTCCCACCATAGCATTACACTCTAAGGTCCCCGATACTAATACCCTCATAATATAACTTCATGACTCGGTCTCAGGTTTACGTGTCCTCCCAAGTCTCCATCAATTCATTACACTACGGTGTTCTCCTATGAGCCCATAAAGGTGAAGTGTTGTGCAGTCGACGTTCGCACAACACCATCATAGAATCACATAAAAGATAAACTCTTGACAAAATACCAACACATGTCATATATAAATCATTGCCAATTCATCCTATGCCCTCAGGAACATACGGGAACTACTCACAACGTGCGAACATGATCATATTCAGTGGCATAAGTGGTACAACACAATCTGAAATTATAACTTCACCACCAAATAATGACAAGTACTCAATCACAAACATGAATAGTAGCACAAGACAAGTATCTAGGGTATAGCAACTCTCAAACTGCGAGGGGAACGGAGTGGATCACGGTGATGATGATGGTGATGGTGCTGGTCTTGATGGGGGTGATGATGTAGAGGCCTCCTCCCACGCCAAGGAGGAGAGGTGATGACGATGACGATGATTTCCCCCTTCTCCGGAGTTCAGAGCAGGATCTGACCCCCCTCGGAAGGGATCAGGAGTTTCGCCGCCGCCGCGACCTCGGATGGACTTGGAAAAATTAGGGCGTTACTTTTCGGGCGAGACGAAGGCGTCGATAAAAAGCCCCAGGCGAGGAGGTGCCCGAGGCACCTTTGGTGGGTCCCACGCGGCCAGGTACATGGGCCGCGTGGGCCACCCCCATTTGGCCCTCGTGGCTCTCCTCTCTTCGGTCTTCTTCCCTCTGCCTTTCTCCCGATGAAAAACTGACGCAGTATTTTTCCTTTTATTATTTGAGTCCTGTAGCTCCTGAAACATTAAAGACAAGAAAAGGGGTTTTCTGCCTCCCAGAAATTAAATACCAAAAATAGGGACTTTGTATGAAAGTCCCCAAAATCATCTAAAACATGTAGAAACAATCATATAATCATGCAAATAACATTCTAGTATGATACTAAAAGTTATATAAATGATGATATAAAATGCACGTATCATATACTTGCTATTTGTGATGGTACTCTTACTCATGAGAGTCCTACTATGTTCTTAAATTCTCCTAATTACACCATAGAGGAGAAAATTGCTTATGTTGAGAAATACTTATGTGGTTTGCAATTACCTTTAGTTCCAAATCTTTGTTGCAACCATGATATTAAACTTAATATTGATCTTATTAACTATTTTGAAAGAGGGAAGCATGCTAATGAATTCCACAATAAATTTAATAATCCTCTTTATGTGCCTAAATTATCTAGGTTGAATGATTCTTGTGGTTATATGGTTGAATTTATTTCTACTACTTGCAACTATTATGAAAGAGGAGGTGATAAGAACCCTCTTTATGCTAATAATTATATGCTGCAAGTAAACATTGTTAATATGCATTGGGAAACTTCTATTTCTGGTGATTCATTCATATACAAAATGCCAATGCATAGAAAGAAAGTTATACTTCGTTGTTATTACTTTTGTGTTTTGTTTTTCTCTCAACTAGGGTTCAACTTGACTATTATTTTGATTGGTTTGAGAACACCATGGGATCCTGGTATTATGCATGAACACTTTCCAAGGAAGAGGGACACATCAAAGTATAAGTTCCCTCATGAGGTTCAACCTTCATGAACATCAAGTAAGAAGCCTAGCTATATGGCTATAAAGAAAGCGCTTTACGGGAGGCAACCCGGTTGTTTTTATTTGTGATTTTCTTTGTGTCCTCTTGCTGTAACAAGAGACTTAGTGTTTAGTTTAGTTTCTGGAATTTTTAATAAAGTGCCAAGTTTTACTCATTTTGGTATGAAAAAGTTGTTATAGCGTTCGGAGATATTATTCCTGCACGAATCTGTGCACGGTATGATTTGTAATTCTTATTCTGTAAATCCGAATGAGCTCATATTTAAACTGTAGTGGAAACTTTTCATCCTATGTATGCATGAATTTTTTCGGAATTTTCCAATAAATTTAAGTAGGGTAGAAAATACGTTTAGCTGCTGCTGTTTTTCAGGACAGATTCTGTCCCATTTTGTTTGATGCATGCTTAGAACCTTTAACTTGAATCTTGTTGATCCATTTGAGTTTATGAGTAGGCATACAACATTATACACTTTCTGGACATTCATATGAATTTTTGTTCAAGGATTATATGCAGCAAGAAATCTATTTGTTTATCACTACTAATGTGCCCCACAGAAAAAGAAATGGGAGAAACGGTATTTTGAAGTTTTTTCACAGGGATTAGAGGAGATGCACCAAGAGCTATCCAAGGATGGTGAAGACCATAAGCTTGGGGATGTGAAGACAACCCCACTGGACCTACACACTCTCGGTTTGCACACGTCTAACTTCTGTTTTTCGATCGAAACACTTTATCGCATAAACTTGAAGCGTCTTTTTGTTTGTTTAGACTAGATTATTATTTTTTGTGGGACCACCACACGATCATTTATATATGAGAGAGCTACTGGAAATTTGGGTTA